>CM053581.1:383654085-383679603 GCA_028627135.1 Pseudochirops cupreus | reverse complement strand
GACAACTCTCTCTCACTTCCGTGTGAGCAGCAATTTAAAACAATCAGCAAGCAATCACAACTACATATAACACATATCACCTTATATGGATTAGCCACTCACTATTACAATCTCAAACCATCACCTTATATGGATTATTTAGCACATTACAAGCAGGCTCTGAGCAACACCCATCCCCCCGCCTCCTACAATCAGTCATCATCATCTTTGCTATCTGTCGCCCCACTTCCAGGGGTATCTTCCACATCACAGGCCCATCCTTGCCCAAAGCTTTCTTTATTCCTGGCAAGCCGGCCTTCTGCTTCTCGTAGGACTTAATGTGGTTATACCAGTGGAGAGCATGGTCCAGGTTGGCGGTTGGGGAGCCCAAGACAGCTTCCAATACTGCCACGTCAGCCTGGAATGGCACAAATCCCTCGATTTAGCTTTTGTCCCAGAAAGTCGTTGAGGTGCTGCAGACCAGCGGGTGTCCTGAGATCTCTGAGGCACATGATGGTGGTGAGAGGGACTGGGGAAAGGAGAAAGCAGCAGCAATGGAGGTGGAGGAACAGAGCTCTGGGAGGGAAACAGCGATGCGTGTAATCATGCTAGCGCTGGCCGCCAACTGAAAAAAGGCAAAAAGTCTTATTTTCAAGATTTATTAGGAATTGATTCAAATTTGTATGAATGAGAGTCATTTCCCTTATCAATACATTAAATTTTTTTCCAATTTATTTACTTTTATTTTTCAGCATTCATTTCCACAAGATTTTGAGTAACAAATTTTTCTCTCTTCTTTCCCCTAATCCCCACCCCAAAACAGTGATCCTACTGAATGCCCCTTACCCCAATCTGTTCTCTATTATATCCTCTCTGATTCCTTCCCCCGTCCCCCCACTTACTTTCTAGTAGGGCAAGATGGATTTCTGTGTCCCAGTGCCTGTATGTTTTATTTCCCAATTGCTTGTAAAAAAAATAAAAAAATTGTTTCTAAAACTTTGAGTTCCAGATTTTTTCCCTTTTTCCCTCCTCACTCACCCCCACTGGGAAGACAAGGAATTCAATAAAGGTTGTACATGTGTAGTTATGCAAAATAATTCCATGGCAGTTATATTGTGAAAGACTAACTATAATTCCCTCCATCCTATCCCACCCTCCACTTATTCTATTTTCTCCTTTGACCTTGTCCCTTTTCAAAAGTGTTTGCTTCTACCTACCCTCTCGCCTAATCTGCCCTCCCTTCTATCATACTCCTTCTTATCCCCTTCTTCCCGATTTTCCTGAAGGATAGGATATCAAATTGAGTGTGTATGTTATTCCCTCCTTAAGCCAAATTCACTGGGAGTAAGGTTGACCCATTCCCTTTCACCTTACTGCTCTTCCCCTCCATTGTAGCAGTTTTCTCCTACCTCTTTTATATGAGATAATTTACCTGAATCTATCTCTCCCTTTCTCCTTCTCCCTATATATTCCTTTCTCACCTTTCAATTTTATATCTTTTAGATATCATCCCTTCATATTCAACTCATCCTATGCTCTCTGTCTATGTATACATGTACATACATATGCACACACTCACATATTTATTTATACACACATACATTGTCCTATACATACATATATATTCCCTTCAACTATCCTCATACTGAGAAAAATCTTATGAGTTACAATGATTTTTTTTCTCATAGGAATGTAAATAGTTCCCCTTTAATAGGTTCCTCATGATTTCTTTTTCCTGTTTACCTTCTCATGCTTCTCTTGCTTCTTGTATTTGAAAATCAAATTTTCTGTTCATCTCTGTTTTTTTCATCAAGAATGCTTGAAAATCCTTTATTTCATTGAATGACCATATTTTGGCTTGTAGCATTATACTCATTTTTGCTGGGTAGGTGATTCTTGGTTTTAGTCCTAACTCCTTTGACCTCCGGAATATCATATTCCAAGCCCTTTGATCCCTTAGCATAGAAACTGCTAGTTCTTGTGTTAGCTTGATTGTGTTTCCACAATTTCTCAAGTTGTTCCTTCCTTACTGGTTGCAGTATTTTCTCCCTGAACTGGGAATTCTGGAATTTGTCTCTAATTTTCTTAGGAGTTTTCCTTTTGGAATCTTTTTCAGAAGGTGATCAGTGAATTCTTTTGATTTCTATTTTGCCCTCTGTTTCAAGAATATCAGGGCAATTTTCCTTGAGAATTTCTTGAAAGATGTTGTCTAGGCTCTGTTTTTGATAATGATTATTAGGCAGTCTAATAATTTTTAAATGATCTCTCCTGGATCTATGTTCCAGGTCAGTGGTTTTTCTAACGAGATATTTCACTTTGCCTTCTATTTTTTCATTTGTTTGGATCTGTTTTATAAGATCTTGATTTCTCATGAAGTCATTAGCTTCCATTTGCTCCAATCTAGTTTTGAAGAAATTGTTGTCTTCAGTGAGTTTTTGAAATTCCTTTCCAACTTTCTAATTGAGCTTTTAAAGACCTTCTTCTCATGGCTTTTTGGGCTTCTTTTGCCATTTGGATTAGTCTATTTTTTAAGGTGTTATTTTCTTTGGTATTTTTTGGGACTCCTTTACCAGGCTGTTGACTCACTTTTCATGATTTTCTTGCATCATTCTCATTTCTCTTCACAATTTTTTCTCCGCTTTTCTTACTTGATTTTCAAAATCCTTCTTGTGCTCCTCCATGGCCTATAACCACTTCATATTTTTTTTGGAATCTTTTGATGCAGAATTTCTGACTTCATTGTCTTCCTCCTGTTCTATGCTTTGATCCTTTTTGTCCCCAAAAAAGGATTCTGTGGTCTGTTTGTGCTTCCTCATATTGCCAGTTAATTATTTGACTTTTGAGCACTTTGCCACAGCAGCACTCTGCAAGCAGATTGCAGAGAAATCTGTCCCAAACTGCTGGAGTTTTCACAGCTCCTGGAGCTATTAGGAGGGCACCCTCTCTGCAGCCCCCACAAGCTGTGGCACACTGGCCACACACCCCAGCACTACCACCCAAGACTGTGATCCAGATCCAAGCAGTTAAAGCAAGAGTGATTACCCTCTGAATGGTCGCTTGGTCCCCCTATGTTCTGCAGGCCAGGAGCTCTTGAAGATGCCAAGTTTCAGCAACTGCAGCTGCTACTTCTCACCAAGGTGGCAGGGACCAAAATTTAGTCTTTTCCACCCAGTTCCAATAGAGATCCCGACTGACCTTAAAATTTCCTTTTGGTATTTAGAGGTAGAGAATTCTAGAAACCACCACAGGTGCTGGTGATTCACTCTCCTGAAGTCTGCTCTGGCTGCCACTGGTCAAGGCCTCCCTTTGGTTGGAGCCATGTGGCTCACATGGACTGTACTCAGCTCCCTGCTCCATGCTCTAGACCCTCACTGTTGGCCTGCCTGGCTGCCTTCAGCTGGAGATTTGTTTTTCTCTGTCATTTGTATGTTCTGTAGCTCTAAAATTTGTTTAGAGTAATTTTTTTTTTACATGTACTGGAGGTGGTGGGAGCTGGAGCCCTGCAGAGGGCATGTTTGTACTCCACCATCTTGGCTCTGATAGCCAAATTTTCAAAAACATTAAGACAGTTTTCAATGGACGAAATCTGAGCTATAAACTGCCTTGTGAAAAAATGTTCCAAAATCATTAATAATTAGACACGTTTAATGAAAAGAGCTCTGACTTTTCACCTTACAGCCATCAATCAGATTGACAAAGATGATAAAGAAGGAAAATGGTGAGTGTTGGAGGAACTAAGGGTAAAGAAGGAAATTACTATATTTTTGGCAAGCCGTTAATTGGGCCAGCCATTCTGGAAAGTGTTTTGGAATGATGGTACCAAAGTCACTAAACTTTGGTTGAGTAAATACACTGGATTGAGTAAATAGAAATTATTATAGGAAAATTTAATGGGAAACAACTGGAAATTCAAGAGGTATCCCTCAGTAGGGGGACTGACTAAACCAATTGTGATACAGCTATATAATGGAATATAGGTTATAAAGAGAGTGGGGTGCAATGCCATTGAACTCCTAAGTAGAGCATTTTTCTCCTGGAGACCAGATGGATATTTCCATCTCTAGAGTTCACAGGCTGACCCTTTTGTCATTCCCAGTAGGAGGGTTAAAAGGTTCCCAAAGCAAAGGTCCCTGAACACTTATCCTTTTCCTACTCAGTAAAGCCAGGTAAGACCTAAGTACACTGTATGGTTACAAATTGTGCAGTAGAGATAAGGTCTCAGCTTCTCACGGTCTGTGTTGGGATCCAAACAGCTGAGTTCTCAATCGAGTCCCCAGTCCTTGACACTTGGGATGGGCAGCTTTCCTCTTTGTCTCTTAGATATGAGTCTTGCTGCCTTTAATGTGTGGTGGTGGGGAGTAGAAGTTCTACCTTACATTCCTCGCTTAGAATTTGTTCTGCATGGGTTCATACCCAATTTAACCCTGGGCAGAGCAGGCTGGCATCCATGTAGTGAGATTTGCATGGCCCTGTCACTGCTCCCAAGGTCCTCTCTGTGGAGCTTGACACTATTGATCATGCTCTCCTTGATTCTCTCCTCTCTCTCCTGATTCTCCTTCATCCAATTTGCCCCTCCTCTTCTGTCTCCTTTTCTCAATGTCCTTTTTCTCCATGTCACACTCACTGACTCTGGGGGATCCTGTGAGACTCTGGCCTGGGGCTGCTTCTCTTCCCTTTTCTTTCTGTACTATTTCAGTAGACAATCTCATCAGCTCCCATCTCTATGCAAATGACTCTCAGTTCTAGTGATTCAGCCCTAACCTCTCTCCTGACCTCCAGTCTCCCATTACCAACTGCCTAATGTCAAGGTCAAACTGTTTGTTGCATAGGTCACTTAAACTCAAAATATCCAGAACTTATCTCACCATCTTCACTCCCCCTTCTCCTCCCTCCACTCGATTCTCTTCCTAATTTCCCTGTTATTGTGAAGGGGACCATCCCCCTCATAGAATATAAGCCTGCAAATTAGGTATAATCACTCCTCTCTGTCTCTCTCCTGCTCCCCACTTAATTCCTTCTCCAATTCTATCATTTCTTTCCCCCATTCCATCTCTTTATACTTCTCTTTCTCTCTTCTGCCTCTGCCACCATCCTAGTTTATCATCTCATTACTTCATAACTGGACTGTTGCAGGAGTTGCTTGTTGCTCTGCCTGCCTCGTCTCCTCCCACTCCAGTCCACCTTTCATTCAAAGCTGTTCTTCCTGGAGCAGAGGTCTGACCAAATCACCCCTCCCCAATTCCATAAACTCACTGGCTCCCTGTTATCCCCAGAATCAAATAGAAATTCCTCTGTTTTGCTTTTAAGGCTCTTCTTAATTTGGCCTCTTCCTACCTTTCCGGTCTACTATTATTTTACTCCCTTCTATGTATGCTATGATCCAGTGACCCTGACCCCTTGCTAATTCTCAGACACTATACTCCATCTCTGACTCTGAGCATTTGGACTGGCTGTGCTGCATGCTTGCAATGCTCTTGCTCCTCACCTCTTGCTGCTGAATTTCCTCAGATCACTTCCAACCATGCCCAAAAAAGTTTTCGTAACTTTCCTCAATCTGTGTGTTTTTCTTCTCAGACTAATAAATTTTTCTTCCTGAAAGTATCTTGTCTGTATAGAGTGGTATCTGTATTTTCTTCTCCATTAGACTGTGAGTTTCTTGAGAGCAGAGAATTCCCCCCCCCCCTTTCTTTGTATCTTCAGTGTTTATCACAGAGCCTGGTACATGATAGGTGTGTAATCAAAGCTGGTGACATGAAGTGGCTTGACCTCAGGCAGGTGGATCAACAGCTGAATTTGTAGCCTTAGTGATGAATTCACAAGTAGTTAATTGTTTCCTCATCCACTGAATTAGTTTTGGAAATACTAGATCTCCTTTGGACAGGGTACAGGGTAAGTCTCCAACTCTTCAGGGGCATGGAGCTTTCTTGATCTTGTTTTCCTTCTCAGCTGTAGGGATGGGAATGTTCAAAGTGTATTGGAAGAAATGGATGAAGTGGGGAGAAAGGAAATGAAAAATAGTGTGATCTGATGAGACCACGTCCTGGAACCATTACTCTTTTTGTCTGTATGAAAGGCTGACCTTCTACTGGATCTCATCCCATACAGGTCTGGGGCATTCAAGCTAAATGTTAGAAAATCAACACCATTGCTGTTTACACACATTTTTTTCTATGGGGAAGTTGGTTTTCAGTGCTTCAGGGACTGGACTGATCTATGCCTGGCCTCTTCACTGGATTCTCCCTGCTTTCCCATTCCCCACACTGAACTGCCAGGTATCTACATAGGGTTAGAATGGGGAATCACCAGGAGCTCAATTTCCTCATCTGTAGAATTTGGGTGATAATATTTGTATAAACATCCTTATTTGTTGTGAGAAATGTACTTTGTAAAATTTTTTCCTCTTTTTCTCTTTTTAAATTTAAATTTTAAATAATTTTAATTGATTGTCTTCTACATTTTTCATAATAGCTATCTGCAGTATCCTCTTTCCTTCTTAGAGAGTCATCTCATAAAACAAACAATAATGGTGTTTTTGTTTTTGTTTTTGGTGCGGAGAAGCAGGACAATTGGGGTTAAGTGACTTGCCTAAGGTCACATGGCCAGTAACTGGTAAGTGTGTGAGGCTGGACTTGAACTTAGGTCCTCCTGATTCCAGGGCCAGTGCTCTATTCACTGCACCACCTAGCTGCCCCCAATAGTATTTTTGAAAAAGAAAAAATTGGCACAAATGGTATGTGTATTGAAAAAGTCTGAAAACATGTACAGTGCATGAGACTTGTGGACCACTTACCTGCATGAAAGGTGAGTTGGGGCTTTTACTCATCATAATTTTTCCTTAGAGTCATGGTTGATATTTGCAGTTTCTGAAAAAATTTATTTATTTACTTTTAGTTGACAACATTCAGTTCCACAATCCTCTGAGTTCTAAATTTTCTCTCTCTCCCTCTTCTCCCTCTTACCTCCCCGCCCCCTATGGTGTGGCATAGAATCCATTATGAGTTTTACAAGTGCTGTCTCATTAAACATTAGCCAAGTTGTAAAGAAGAATTATAAGTAATGGAGTGAAGGAGAGAGAAGGAACGAAACCAAACTAAACCCAAAAGAGAGAAGGTAGTTTGCTTCAATCTGTATTCAGACTCTGTAGTTCTTCTCTGCATGTGGATCTCCCTTTTCATCATGAGTCTTTTGGAGTTGTCTTCCAACCTTGCATTGCTGAGAGGAGCCCAGTCTATCTAAGTTAGTTGTCACACATACATTGTGTCTGTATTTGTGTACAAAGTTCTCCTCGTTCTGCTCTCCTCACTCAGCATCAGTTTATATAAGTCTCTCCAGGTTATTATGATGCCCGTCTGCTCCTCATTTCTTATAGCACAATAGTATTCCATTGCATTCATATACCTCAACTTGTATAGCCATGCCCCAATTAATGGGCATTCCCTTGATTTCCAATTCTTTGCCACCACAAAAAGAGCTGCTATAAATATTTTTTTTACATGAAGGTTCTGTTTTGTTGCTTAACTTTTGATTACTTTGGTTTTTGGTTCTTTTTTCGTGCCCATTGTTGAAGGTTTTGTGCCTGTATTTTGGAATCTGTTTCCTTCATGATGCATCAGTTCATATTCATTTTTCTATGCTAATCTCTCTTCGTCCCACTTCTTGTTGTTTACAGCTCAGTAAAACTGCATTGGATTTATGTACCACAGTTTGTTTATTCAATCATTGGGTATCTGTTTTGTTTCCAAATCTTTCCTTTCACAAAAATGACTGCTATAAATATTTTGTTTCATATGATTTTCTTAATTACAGGCTGGGCAGAATATTCACAGAATCACATAACCTTAGAGCTTCAAGCAACCTTAAAGATGGTGGAATACAATTCCATCCTTTTCCATTTTAGGAGCAGAGAAAGGAAGAACATCTTTTGCTCTTGATGGTCTCACACTCTTGAGGGTTATGTAGCTAGCCAAGGGAAATAGCCATGTTTGGAACCAAGGTGCCTTGACTCCAGGTTGTGTGATAATTTCACAATACCTAAATGGCTCCCTGCCTTGAATTAAGGAGAGTAATAGTTCTTCATTCATATTAACTTTTTATTTCTTCAGATTCTAACTGTTCTGTCCCATAGTGGGAATTAAAAAACAAATCAGTAGTATTTAATTTTTTTCCAATTACTTATAAAGATAATTTTCAATACTAATTTCTTGGAAGACCTAGAGTTCCAGGTTTGCTCTCTCCCTCCCTCCTTTCTCCCCTCCCCAAGATGACAAGCAATCTGATACTGGTTATTCATATGAAATCGTGTAAACATATTTACACATTGGTTGGCTTGTGAAAGAAGAAACAGAATAAATGAGAAAAAAACACAAAAAACCCTGCCCTCTGTGAAAATAGTATGCTGTGATTTACACTGAGACTCCATACTTCTTTCTCTGAATGTGGTTAGCATTTTGCATCAGGAGGGTTTTTTTAAAAGTTGTCTTGTATCATTGTATTATTGAGAAGAGCTAAGTCTATCATAGTCGATCGTTGCACATGTTGCTGTTACTGGGTAAAGTGTTTTGGGTCTGAAAGCTTTGATTTTAGTTAGAGGACTTGTGTTCAAATCCCCATTTTGATGTTCATAACCTGTGTGACTTTGTCTAAGTCACTTGCCTTATGGGGTCTCAGATTCCTCACTTATAAAATGAGGGGATGGAGAAGGACGAATTTTGAGGTCCCACGTTGTTCTAGCTCCAAAGTCCTATGATGATCCTATGCCCCTGTCTGAGAATAGATGAGTCCCCTAATGCTCTGGGGAAAAGTAGCATAGTTTGAATATGTTTAGTTTCAAGCATGGTGTAGTATATTCTGGGGAATTACAGTCAGAAAGGTCAAAGTACAAGCAATAAGACTTGATAAGATGTTAGAAATGTGGGGCAAGTGTGAAGGTGAAGGTGAGGATGACACTAAAATTGTGCCCAGGTGAATGGGAGGTTAGTGGCCCCTGTGAAGGTAATTGAGAAGTGGGGAAGAATGTAGAATTTTGAGGAAAGATAATGAGTTTTGGAAATGGTGAGTTGAGGGCGTTGGTGATACAAGACAGGAGAAATATTAGGGCTGTAGATGGAGATTGGAGAAATATTTGAGTAGAGATTGTCATTAAATCCATAGGAGCTGATGAGATGAGCATGTGATATGGTGTGGGGGAAGAAGAGAAGGTGTACAGGACAAAGCCTTCAGGGATATTTAAGACATGACGTGAAAGAAGACCTAACATAGGAGGCTGAGAAAGGAATGTCAGAGAAGTAGCAGGAGATGATACATTTCTTTCCCTCTGAACCCTATTATTATTATTATGGGTCTTAGAGGAAGTCTAATTATATAGAAGGAATAACATAGTTCTGTTAAATCTTGGGAATCTTAATAGTACAATGAAAAGAGATATGTGGGGAAGGGAAAGGAAAGGAAAGGGAAAAAGCTCTCCTAATTGGAGAGCACCAATGCAGGTCAATAGCAATGAAAGAGGAAAGGGTGAGTGGAGCAGCTGCTCCTTGAATCTTAGTGTCATCTGAAGGAGGCAAGAACAGAAACAGACCATTAAGTCTAGCAATTCATTTCACTCAGCAGGGAAATAGGAATGGAAGGGGAGAAGAGGGTAATTAGAGGTAGAGTAGATTAAGGATGTTATTAGTCCTAAGGAAAACAAACTCCACCTAAGGATGCACAAAAATCTTTATAGAAGTTCTTTTGGTGATCTCAAAGAATTGGTACTTGAGGGGATGCATATCAATTGAGGAATGACTGAAGACTAATTGTGAAGGAGTACTATTGTGCTCTATGAAATATTGAATGGGATGGTTTAAGAAAAACTTGGCAAGACTTAATTGAACTTATACGGGGCAGAGCCAAGATGGTGGTGTAAGAGCAGCAACATATCGCAGCTCTCACATAGCTACCCCAAAATACCCATGAAATATGACTCTAAACTAATTCTAGAACTCCAAAATGCACGCCAATATACTTTCCACTAAAGTCAGCTTGGCCACAAGGAACCATATCTGCCCTGCAAACCAAAACCAGCCTGGCCTTAAACTGCGGCTGGGCCCTGGAGGTGGTTGGATGAGAGGACCTGAGCCCCAGCTGGAACTTTGGGTGAGCGGATTGGCAGCAGCTGAGGAAGTATCCAGAATTAGGTCATTGGGGCTTGTGAGGTCGTGGGAGAAAAGCAGTCCAGCTAAACTGCCTCCAGGGCTAAGAAGTGGAAAATGGAGGTCCTGCACCTGCCTCCACACTGCTGCTTCAGAGCTCTCAGCCTGCAGACTGCAGGGGGACCAAGCGATTGTTCAGAGGCTAAGTGCTCTTGCGTTGAGTGGCCTGGATCCAGATCGCAGTCTTGGGCTTTGGTCTTGTGGTTCTTTTTTTTTTTCAGTGAGCCGGAAGTTGTGGAGGGACCCAGCAACCTCCTAAGAGCTCCGGCAGCTGGGAAAACCCCAGTGATTTGGGACAGAGCCTTCCCCTCTGGAAGCAGAGCTCCACAGAGATTAAAAAAAAATAATCACGGACTGACCAACCATGAATAAGATTAAGCATAAGAAGCAAAGTAAGAACAGCAACCAAACCCTAGATTCCTTCTTTGGGGAAAAGAAAGACCAAGGCAGAGAGCTGCAGGAGGACAGCACAGCCAGAGCTCCCCTACCAAAAGCTTAAATGACCTTATACAAAGTCAGTGGCACTTGGAGAATGTTTTCTACTTTGATAACAATATTGTAAAAACAAACAACTTTGAAAGACTCAGGAATTCTGAGAGTATTATGACCAACCATTATTTAGGAGGACTAATGATGGATGAAACATGCCTCGCCCTTCTTGATAAAGATAGGAAAGACTTAGAGTATGAACTGAGACATGTACACATATGCATATGTATGTGATATATTTGTATATTTTTTCCTTTCAAACACAGGCAATGTAAAAATTGGTTTTAATGCATTAACCATGTGTTTCACAGTGATTTTGCTTTTCTTTCTTCCTCTCTCTCTCTCTCTCTCTCATATAGAACCCATTTATTTAAGGCCTCATAATGCAATGAAATAATGCTTGTCCAAATCCTTAGAAATTTACTTTTCTTTCGTCTTCATTTGGGAACTAGGCAAAGGGTAAGTGGGATGATAATTTTTTTCTTATTGAAAAGGCAAAATTTAATTAAAAAATAGAATAGACATGGATATGTATAAGCCATTAGGTTATTTTATTTATGAAAGCCCTCCTAAATCACCAGTATAAAAATGAAATAGAGTTGATCATAACAGGTGAAAAAGAAGTAAAGGAAATATTACAAACTCGTTCGTTCAAATATATGAGTGTTTGGAACATTCATGTTACAAAAAACCTGATAACTTAAAAAAAAGTAGAGAAACATTTCCTTAAAAACAGAATAGATTAACAGAACAAAAATAATAGAAATCACACAATACAATCTGACAACAAGAAACTGAATGGATTCCCAAAGAAAAACCTCTAGGACCAGATGGTTTTATTTATTATTTTAAAAACTATTTGTATTTTGCACTCCGAATTCTTTCCTTTTTTCCGGTCCCTCTAGCTACCTGGTTGATTAGGAAAGAAACATGATACCTTTCATAGATACAACATCATGTAATACGTATTTCCATATTAACCATACTTTCAAAAAAAAGGCAAGAAAAATGAAGGAGCAAAACTGTATAGATAGTCTCACTTTAGAAAGTAGTGTGTATGCACCACTAAAGACAACTCTACAAGCCTCAGGATGGAAGGAGATATCTAAACTCAGAGAAAGCTATAGAAAGACTATAGTTTAAATGGAGACTGAAGCAATGTACATGCTATCGTTCTTTTTCATGTCTGGTTTTACTTTTTTTTCCCAGTGATCACTCATTGGTTACAACCCTTCTATATAACCAAACTATTGTACAATGTGAAAGTATTTGCAGATCCTATACATGATTGCACGCCACCATGGCGGGGGGGGGGGGGGGAAGGAAGGGGAGAAAATCTGAAACTCAAGTGATTGTGGAACTGAATCTTGTAAACTAAAAGTAAATAAACATTCAAAAAAAATAAAAAAAAGAAAGGCAAAAAAAAGTAGTGTGTATAATTCTACTTGAAACTATGTTTAAGTAATGTGAATTTTTTGTGTAAGTGAATATATGTAAATGAAGAGCTGTCTGTGCTTGAGTCTTGATTTGACTCTGTCCGTTCTCTGTCTGGAAGTGGATGGCATTTTATTTCATGAGCCTTTTGGAGTTGTGGTGGACCATGTATTGATCAGAGCTGCTTAGTCTTTCACAGTTGATTTTCTACAAAGTTGTTACTGTGTTGATTGTTCTCCTGGTTCTGCTGACTTCACTTTGTATCAGTTCATCAGTTCCCAGGTTTTTGACTAGATGGGAGAGATGGGGAAACAAGCAAATTCTCTAAAACATTCAAAGAATAATTCTACTACTACACAAACTGGTTGGAAAAACATAGAAGGCAGGCTCCCAAAGTTCTTTCATGAAAAAGTATGGTCCTGCTGATCTAAACTAGAGAGATATTACTCTGTGAAAGAAAGCTGTAACAGCCATCTCTAATGAATAACCATGCTAAAGTATTGAAGAAAATATGCACAAAGAGATTATAGCAACATAGTCAGAATTTCCCAATAGGAAGACATTGGATTTTTATCAGGAATATTGGAGTGGTTTATTATAATAAAAGCCATAAGTTTAATAGATCACATTAATAAGAAAAATAATACAAATTGGATGATTACATCAGTGAAAGCAATATTACTTTTTGATGAAGTACAAAACTCATGTCAGAAATGCTGTAAAGCATAGAAGGAAGTGAATTGTTCCTTAGTATTGTAAACAGTATAGCATTATCTATGCTGAAGAAACACAAGAGACCTTTCAAAGAAGTTTAGGGGGAAAAATGGGTGTTTGCTGCCATACCTATTATTTAATATAACTAGAAATATTAGTTGTAACAATTAGAACCAAATAAGGTAATTTTGATGATACACAAAGTCAAAGAGGAAATAACTTTAGAGCCACTGAGAAATTCTATTCTATCTCTTGTTGAGTCATTTTTAAGCTGTGTCTTATTCTTCTCAACTCAATTTGGGTTTTTCTTGAGCTGGGACTAAGTGTGTCTTTCCAAGTTTTTCTGAAATCCTTTTTTCCCCTCATTTCTTATGGAATAATAGTATTCTATTACCTTCACATACCACAACTTGTTCAGTCATTCCTCAATTGATGGACATCCCCTCAGTTTTCACTTCTGGTCACCACCAAAAGAGCTGCTATAAATACTTCAGTACATGTGGATCCTTTTCCCATTTGTACAATCTCTTTGGGATACAGCCCTAGAAGTGGTATTGCTGGGTCCAAGGGTATGCACAGTTTTATAGCCCTTTGCTCATATAGAAGTAAACGTGAATGCAAAAGGTGCCAACTGGCCAAATTGCTGTTTTATTTCCTGATGATAGTTGAGACAGTGACTTATGTGAGAATCTGAGAGGCTTGAATCCTCCTGGTCCTTGCTAGGGAGTGAAAGCAGGCTGGAGACTGAGCTGAGGGGCATGGAGCCATCTGGGAAATGATCAAAGGCACAGGGGTTTGTGCCTGGTTCCTGGGGGGCGGGAAGTGTATGTTGGAGAGCCTTTTCTAGAGTAAAGGGAGAGCAATTTGGATTCAATCCTTTTAGATAAGAAATCATCCCCTTTGCTGGAGAGGTGGCTAACATGTGGTAGAGAACCTGTCTTCTTTGTTCTTCCAGGCCCCACATCATTCACTCATTTGTTTCATTCAGTGCACACTTTGTGCAAAACCCTTGGTCAAGTGTCACCACTCAGAGGTGACCCCAAATTCAAGAAGATTGCAGTATAACTGAGGAGGTAGCATCTGAACACAAGCTCTTGAAATAACAGATTTGTTAGATGACATAATAATAGTGATGGCTCCCATTTCTGAAGCACGTTCCCCACGCTGACTCTGCCAGGAAGAGAGTGTAAAACTGATCACTCCTCTTTCCAGAGTCAGCTAATCAGTAAACATTTATTAAGCACCTAGTGGGGGCCAGGAACCCTGCTAATTGTTGAGGATACAAAGACATTAAAAGAGCCCTTGATCTCATGGATTCACAGTTTAAAGGGGAAGAGAGAGCACACAGAACTATGTACTGTGCTATATATATATACATATATATATATATATATATATATGTATATGTATATAAGCTATATGTAGGAGAAATTGGATTTAAGAGGGACTGGGAAAGTCTTCTTATGAAAGGTAGAGTTTTATGTGGGATTTGTAGGAAGCCAAGGAAACCAGAAGTCAGAGATGATAAAGGAAAGCCTTCTGTGCATGGGAGACAGTCACTCAAAGTGTCTGGAATCAGGAGATGGAATTCCTTGTTGAGGAGCAACACTTGATCAAGGAGTGTGGAGGTGGAAGTGGGGCATGAGGCAAGGTGTAAAGAAGCTGGAAAGGTCTTGAGAAGCAGATTATGAAGGGCTTTCAAAGCCAGAGGATTTTGTATTTAATCCTGGAGGTGACAGGGAGTCAATGCGAGTTTATGGAATGGATGTGGTTATGTGACATGATCTGAGCCGTGATTTAGGAGGGTCACTTGGACAGCTGAGTGGAGGGTGGATTAGAGTGAGAAGCGACTTTTGACAGGCAGACCAAACATCAGGCTCGGATCTTTGGATTGGGCGCTATAGGAATGGAGCTAAGCTACAAAGGTAATCCCCTTCCCTTCCCTAAAATCTGAGGTGGTACAAAGTATGTGTGTGTGTGTGTGTGTGTGTGTGTGTGTGTGTGTGTGTGTGTGTGTGTGTGTGTGTGTGTGTATGTGTGTGTGCACATTCACATGCACATGTGCAGTGACTGTGTTCCTCATGTTGGGGCAACGTATCTTCACATTTGTGATAGTACAGCTTGAGGTAAATACTTCTTATCAAAAGCTAATTTAACTGCTAGTGTATAAATGGAACCGGGTCTCCAGGGACCACTATATATTTGGGTGGGGGAACACCAAATTCCAAATGGTTGGATCCATTTGCAGAGAGCCTGGATGTCCTTATCCTTCTTAAGGTTACTGGAGAACCCTGGGGGAGTGAAGTCAAATGTATCATACCTGGCCTTTAGGCAGTGAGGGTGAGGGTGCCTGTGTCTATTATATATCTGCATTTGTGTGGGTTTGAAGGAGCTGAGCAACTGAGATTGCAGACAGCATTTGAACTGGTTGGGGAGGGACAGAGATTTCTAATTTCTAATATCCCCCTGGTAGCAGCAGTGTCCACCTCACCCTCTGTCCAAGATCGTCCCCTCCCTGTAGTTCTTTCAGTAAAAACACACAGCAGGTTAGATGCTCTGGTTTAATAGTTTAGATTCAAGGAAACGTATTTGTAATGATTTCTTTTAAGGAATCCTTTTAATGAATGATTCCTACTGGTTCAGAGCTTTAGGGCTCTTACAAAGATTGGGAAAGGAATGGACCAGCACATGATTCAGTATTGTTTTGACTGCATCTGGAAGAAAGAAAAACGGAATGAAATCATGTCCCTGATGTGAACCTGAGGTAGCCAGAGTCATCTGGGTCAACTCAGACCTTCTCTTTCCCTGGGCCCACCCACCCTCCTGCACCACACTGAGCCCAGGGTTGGGGATAGAGGCTTAGAGCTGCTGCCAGAATGCTGCAGGCTGGGCAGACTAGGGGGAGAGGGACATGTCCTCCTGCTCTGCAGGTTAAACTGCAGGAAGGGAAGAGATTCAAAGAATCATTTTAGACCTGGAAGGGACCTGGTCTCCCTGCAGTTCCTCAGCAACATTTCTGCATCTCCCCCCTCTTTGCTTCTGCACTGGCCTCCCCTGCCCGGGATGCTCCGCCCTCTTCCCCCCCTCCCCCACCCGGGATGCTCTGCCCTCTCCCCCCCTAGGATGCTCCACCCTCTCCCCCCTCCCGGGATGCTCCGCCCTCTCCCCTGCCTTCCTTCAGGACTCAGTTCAGATCGCACCCCTGCAGGAGGCCTTACTTTGTCTTCCTAGTTCCTCATCCTTTCCAGATTACTTCCATATTGTCTTTCTCTGTCTTGCATTTATCTAGATATTTCTAAGTTCTTTTCCCCATTTCATTATATGATCCTTACGGGCAGGATTATCTTCTCCTTGATTTTTTTTTTTTGCCTTTCCTTGTATCTCCAGTGCTTAGCCTAGTGCCTGACACCTAAACCTGCTTGTTGACTGACTGACTGACCTTGAACATGTCTGAAAGCTCAGTGTTCTGTGGTGTCCAACAAAGAAAATGCTTAGCTATCCTCATCTCAGAAACAGGTTTACCCCTTTTTCCCAGGTTGGGAGAATGGAGTGTTCATTTTAGGGGATGGAGATGAGGGTTGCAGGTCCAGGAAAGAAATTATGTAGGGGTTCATTCTGGGACATGTCTTTTGTTACACTTACCATCAATATGGCGCATTATCCTTTCTGTGTCTCTATTATTTCTGGGACCTGAAAATTAGTTGGTGCTGTGTTAGTAAAGCTGCTCATTCATGGATGAGAGAAGTTTGCAGACCGTTCTTCCCAAAGCCCCACCTCCATGAGGATCCACTCAAGCATGATGGCTTCAAGGTGTGCAAAGCCCTTTATGAAAGTGATCACTGTAGATTCTCACCCCACTCCCCCATCTATTTTTAAATGACTTCCCCAACATCACTCAACTAAATAGTGTGGAATTTTAAAAGCGATTTCTTGACTCCAAATGGAGGGAACAAGACTGTCAGCATGTGCCCCAGACAGAAACCTGCAAAGTATCAGAAATGTCTGAATGCACTGCTGCCCTTCCCCACCCTCAGAGACCATGCAGGACTGTTTGTGCAGGGCTGGGCCCATACCCAGAGGCCCATGAACAAGGACACTGTCCTGGCCCAGAGCTGGATACTCACAGTTGGTGTTAAAGTTTGCTGATCCCAGGGCAGCTGAAGTGGGTGCTGGAGCCACTGTAGTTCTCTGTGAGGCCTGTGTCTCTGCTGAGGCCTTTGTCTCTGGGCCTGATGTAGCAGCATTCTGTCCAGCTGCAGAGTCAATTGCTAAACTTGAAAGTGCTCAGATTCTCCCCACCTTGAGGTAGGGAGTGGACAGCATCTGTTCAGTAGCCAGTCTTAAAGGGCAATGAAATGCCTCTCCCTAGGGCCTTGCTTTTGGGGACCTTCTCCAGGAGGAGAGGAACTGCTTGGACAGAGCAGCAGCCTGTCCTTCTAGGGGAAGAATGATCTTCTTTGTAGGAAAGGAGAATACAGTCACACCTGGAGGATTTTTCTAGTCTGGTTCCAGACCACAATAAAGTGAGGATCATAATAAAGTGAGTCACATGAATTTTTGGGTTTCTCAATGCATACAAATGTTATGTTTGCACTATTCTGTAGTCTGTTATGTGTGCAGTAATATTAAGCCTAAGAAAACAATGTGTATCTTAATTAAAAATTTAGTTTTTCAGGCAATTTTCAGTTGTGTCTGATTCTTCTGTGAACCCATTTGGGGTTTTCTTGGCAAAGGTACTGGTGTGGTGTGTCATTCCCTTCTCTAGCCAATTGTTACAGCTGAGGAAACTGAGGCAAACAAGGTGAAGTGACTTGCCTAGGGGCTCACAGCTCGTCTCTGAGTTCAGGTTTGAACTCAGGAAGATGGATTTTCCTGACTCGCAGTCTGATACTCTATTAACCTACCACTTAACTGCCCCATTACAAAAATATTTTATTGCTAAGAAATGCTGACCATAATCTGCATCTTCAGGAACTTGCAATCTTGTTTTGCTTCAACCTTCTCAACCTTCCTAATGCCACAACCCTTTAATACAATTCCTCATGTTGTGGTCACCCTCAACCATAAAATTATTTTTGTGGCTACTTCACAACTGTAGTATTGCTACTGTTGTGAATCTATCTGATATGCAGGATGTATTTTCATTGTTAGAAATTGAACATAACCCACAGGTTGAGAACTGCTGTCCTAAAGAATCAAAATTTGAACATAACCCACAGATTGAGAACCGCCATCCTACAGAATAAAAAACAAAGTCACAAAGAAGATATTTTTCCCAACCCCATTATGGGGTACAGGTACAAATTAAGAGGGAAAAGTCTCAGACCCAGGCACGTCAATGGAGAGAGATCCCATAGGATTCTGTTTTTCACACTTATCTTTCTGCTGGGATGTCTTTCAGATGGCCTACTGCAATACTTCCTTTTCTGTACTGAGAAGTGTTTTCTTTAAACTGGGACCCAATTCGAGCCAGGAGAGCCCACCCAGGCCCAGAGCTCTCTTGGTCTCTTCCCTCCCACTCTGCCAAGTAGAGAGCTCTTATGAGGTGGGAGGGTCTCTTTCACCCCAGTTATTGGGCTCATTCAACCTCTCTTCCCACCCACTACTCTTTACTTAATGTTCTTCTTTGCAAATATTTCTTTCTTCCAAGGCTAGGATTGGCATCAATTTCAGAAGGAAACCTACCTTATCTAACAAACTCTTTATTCTGATATACTTATGGGAGTAGACAGAGGAACATTACATAACGGGCTTTCAGGAGACAAAGAATAATTGTTTATTTTTTTGATAGTGGTACTTTGTCAATATATAAACTCATAAAATGCATAACCCAGCAGAGAGGAGGTTGATTCAAAATCTATCTGACCTCATTTGAAAAAATATATATATTTCAGTAAAAATATAGTCAATCATAATTATGTTTCAATGAGTTAAATACATATAATTTAATATTCACATTTCATTAAGTCACGTAATATAGCTCTTAAGAAAGTTATATTCCAAGAGTTTTGTTTAAAACAATTTTTTTCTTTTTAGTGGTTACTGTCTCTTGACCAAATGGGTTTACTAATGTTTCATTTAGCTCTTTCAGCTGCTAGGAGACATGATACATAGAGTAGATGTCAGGAAGATTCATCTTACGGAGTTTAAATTTGGCTTTAGATACTCATTAGTTGTGTGACTGACATTGGACAGTTTGCTTGACCCTGATTGCCTAAAATTTCCTCATTTGTAACATATTTTGGGAAAGGAAATGGCAAACCTCTTCAGTATCTCTGCCAAGAGACCCCCAAATGGGGTCAGGAAGGGTCAGGTATGACTGAAAAATGAACAAAATTTTGATTTGACTTTTTATGCATCAGTGATTGGTCTCAGGGAAGGTTAACTGTCCTCCTCTGTAAGTCAGGGAGGGGAAAAATAGGACTAAGGCCCTGTTGGGCATCCTAGACCTTTGCTGAGCAAGGGACTGGGCAACAGAACTATACTCACCAGCTCCCAGGAGAACTGCGGCCAGAGTAGTTATGAGGAGAAGAACTGGGAACTTCATTTTGCTGAGGAAATATGGAGAGGTTTCTCAAGGAGAAGGGGGAAGTGTCGATGGAGCCTCCTGTCTGCCAGGGCACTTATAAAGATGTCAAAGGCCAATGGAAGTTGAGAGCTGTGCACCCTCCTTCCTCTACAACCTCGCTAATCCCCTCCCCTTCCTCCTGCCTAAAGCCATTTGCTAAGTCAACAACAGTTTGTTTAGGGGTAGATAGCTAAGTTTTTGGCAGGGCGTTCATGGCCAGCAGTGGTGACAATTGTCATCTTTTTCATCAGGTGTCCAAACCTAGCATCCGGGGGGAGGGCCCACCTGAGCAAGCAGGCCCCAGGGCACTGGCTAAGAGAGAGACCTCCTATTCCTCTGGCATTATTGCAGAGGTAGGATCCTCTCCCTGGCCTCCCAAATCATCCTGGTTATTGTTCTGAAAGTGGGCTTTGAGAGCTTTATTTGTCCAGCTCCCTGACTCTGGATAGGATGATTTAAGAAAAGTATTCTTAAGTCTTTGAGGGAAAGAACTGCTAAATACAAGATCTGTAGGATCATTTTACACACACACACACACACACACACACACACACACACACACACACTTGTGTCTAATGGTGGCCATATCTTATGGAAGTGAGGGAAGAAAAAAAGAAAGAAAAAAAACAAATTTGCCTTATAACTTTATTTTATATTTTGAAGAAATAGGAAATTATTCACAATGGATTAGCTGTTTCATATGCAATCATCTTCCTAGTAAACTGTGTTATGGTAATTCTTGCTTTATTCTGCCAATTAAAAATAAAATTAACGAGAAGTCTCCTGAAGAAGTCAGGTTCATGTCTGAATGCAGGATGCCCAGCAGTTCCATAGTCTTACCCTGCTAGGAGAAGACCTGAATGCTCCCTTGAATCTTGTCCCTTGGACAAAAGAGAGATTGGGTATTCTTTGGGGGTAGGGATTCCTACTTTGGGAATCCTCTCTCTTTTATTACATGTACCAGTTGTACTCCATCTCCACATAGCTCCCAGTCCCTTAAAATGTCCAGCCATAGTCATTTGTGTCAGTCTTATGAAGACCAGCTCAGCCAAAGAACACATCCACATGTAGGTGAGCCGTGGATAGATCATTAGATCTGTAATCAGGAAGGTCTGTGTTAAAATCTGACTTTGGACACTTAACAGATGCATGACCCTGGGTAAGTCATTTAACCTCTTTTTGCCTTAGGTTCCTAATCTATAAAAGGAGTACAGTAACAGCCCCTCCTCCTATGGTTGTTGTGAGGGTCCAGTGAGATCTCTTTGTAACGTGCTTTGCAACCCTTAGAGCCCAATATAAACGCTAACTCTTATTGTTTTATACGGTCATTGAATCACTCCCTGTTTAATAGCATGTTAAAGGAATTTTTCTAGTAATTTGCTCTTAGAGAGTTGGATTTTCACGTGAAAGATAATTCTTTGCAGGGCAGGCTAAGGCCTTGTTTGCTCTTTGCAGGGGCAAGAGAAGCAGTTGTTACAATGGGAAGCCATAAGGCCCTGTGATAGTTCTGACTCTGTCACTCACCAGTAGAAGATAATGGGGTTTTTGGTTTTTTGGACGTCAGTTTCTCATCTTTGAAACAAGGGTCTGGGCCAGATTTGTCCTAATGTCCCCTCTAGGTGTGGAACTTTGGAGTCTCTATTTACCTTCTGGTTCAGGATGAAGCTAAAGGAAGCAAAACATCCCAGGGGACTGGGGGACAGACAGAGTCCTCATTCACTATTTGCTGTAGGTGGTTCCAAAGTATATAACTGAATGTCAACTGTAACCTGGGAAGAAGTCATGGGAAGGTGCTTCATACCTGGAGGGGCCAGTAGTATGAGAAATGATGAGGACACACAGATCACTTCAGATGTGCTGTGTGCCTTTTCATCTATTGGATCCAGTCAGCCAGCCAAGTGTCACCAGGCGTTTATCAGGCATTATGTGATGGATGCTGTGTTAAGGCCTAGGGATAAAAGGACAGATACAAGATCAGGCCTTGCTCATGCAGCTCACATTCTAAAAGTGGAACTTGAAAATAACTCTCTATATATACGATATATATATATATATATATATATATATATATATATATATATATATATATATACACATATACGATGTATATATATAATGCCAATGGGCAGTATGGAAGAGTTCTACAGAAGATGGGGTTTAAACTGTCTTGAAAGAATTCAGAGAAATCAGGAGTCAAAAGTGAGGAGGGCCAGATCAATGTCATGACCTCCTCTCTGTGTAGCTCATGTGGAATATGGAATGGCTCATGAGAATTGTGTAGAATAAGAAACTGTTGAGTTGGGTAACTGAGGAGATATTCATATGTACTTTGAAGTCCCTTATTATGAAGGCAGGAATAGATATAGAAAGACCATGAGCCATACACTGGACTTATTGAAGTAGGAAAGAGGGTTGGTAATGAATGACACTCAGAATCTTGACTGGCTGATAAATTTGGATGGAATGAACCTCTATGGAGTAGAGGTTATACTGAGTGACAATGGTAGAGGAAGATCCTGGATCGTGCAATGGGGAGCAAGGAGTATTTCACCTACTTTACCATGACCATGGAATCAGGGGCTATGAATGAATGCAATGAGAAAGGGTGGCCAGTGATTCTGTATCCTCATGAGGAAACCAGTCTCTTTGAGGGCCAGAAGTTGGAGGGAATGTTAACGGAAACAAGTTTAAAAAGAAAGCAAGGTTATTGCTTATGGAACATGCATTCTAGAGAGCACAGTGGAAGAGATGGGCAGCTTTAGAGTGGGAGATTGAGGGTTTTGCATTGAGGACCATAGGAATTAAGGAGCAGTCACTGAAGGATTGAGAAAGGGGTTTGAACATGGCAACTAGGCATTTCAAATGACGAGGATGGTGGGACCCTGGTGTGGTGAGAGTAGGCTCAGCACTGAGGAATGAATTTGGAGAGAGAATCAGGGGTGGAAAGAGATATTTTGAGAGGAGCTTTTCGTTAGAATGTTCTTGCCCCTTTTCAAGGTCAAACCTTGTGCCAGGTGGGGAGTGATGCCTTTCCTGATACTTGGAACACTGTTAGTACCCTAACCCCCACCAAGCAACCTTAGGGATAACTTCTTTGTAATTATTTGCATTTGTTGTCTTTATATTTATTCTATAAATCTGTAAATATATATGTGTACTTAATTTAGGTCCTATTGAATATGAGCTGTTTACGAATAGATACTGTTTCATCATTTTTGTATTTCTGGTGACTGGCATAGTGCCAGCCTATAGCAAGCCTTCATAAATACTTGTTGATTATTGATTGATTGACATCATGAGACAATCACTGACTTTCTTTGAGAAGTCCCCAGTGTCATCCTCATATATCATAAATTCTTTGGAATTCATATGTTCATTTTACCCCAGAAACTTCTCCTTCCCTCTTCACTTTACCAAGAGTCTCTCATCAATCTCAGCAATGAGCTTACAGAACAGATATTGAGGGTGGAGGAAATTAGAAGGGAAAGGGGACATAGGATGGCACATGTCAGAGCCCTCTGAGTGTTTTCCTGGTAGATGGTGGCTGAAGTAGCTTCTTTCTTAGCCAATTAACTGATTGTCTGGGTGAAGTTCTTAATGGAGTTAATAGGTAAAGCACTGTTTTCAATTAGGGAGGATTGTTTTCTACAGAGCACTCCAGAATTTAGCCAAGAGAGGAGTTGTGGGTAATGGGGATCTCTTCAAGAGGGTCATTTAGTCTTATCTGTGATGGGGGTATAGTAAAAGTTGATTGGCAGTAATCAAGAGACCTTGTTGGAAGTGGTGGCTGAAATGGATTTCTTGAGGTATTCTTTGGAGAAGGAGCTGAAGATAGGTAAAAGGTTTCTTAAAATCTTCCAATATGGCAGACACTGTGCTAAAGTCTAGGAATACAAGTACAAGAAAAGAAGATGTTTCCTGATTTCATGTAGCTTACATTCCAGTAGGGAACAAAAAAGCAGAAAAGGGACATGAGAAGCATGGGGAAGTGACGGAGGGTACCCATTGGGCAAGAGTGAGGAGGTAGAGCAGCCCAGAGTATAACTAGAGTTGGGAGGAAAACAAATAGCTTGACTGAGACCCTCATGAAATAGTGATTCTGGTCTGAAGGCAGTAGGGAAGAAGAAAGAGACAATGGGGATCCTGAAGACAATGCCCAAAGGTACAGCCAGGGGGAACTGCAGAGAAGAGGCATAACTGATTTTGAGGCAAGAGAAGGTCAGAGATGACTTTAGGCCCTTTTCTCCCTGAAGAGAAGGGGAAGGACCTGTATATTCATAGTTAGCTTCCCCGTAGCCCTGGAAGTCTATCTCAGGAGAGTTCACATCAGGTGGGAAAGTTCACAAGTACAGACAAGGCTGCGACCACAATATTCAGCACAAGGAGAACCAGAATCTTCTTTGGCAAGCAAAACAAAAGAATGCCTCAGGAGAGTGAAAGAAATTAACTCTGCCTCAACCCATTTACTGAGGCCGTTGAACTTGAGCAAAGTGGTTCAGTAAAGTAACAGGGTACAAAAGAATTATATGAAAAATTTAGCATTCTTATGCAGGATTTACAAACTCCAAAAACAAAAGACAAAAAAAATTAGATTAAAAAAATTACAAAATGAATAAATATCTGGGTTTTAGCCTGAGAAGATATATATATATGTAAAATTGATGCAAATAAAGCACAAAATACTCTTTACATATATAAAGAAAAACAAGTGAAGAAGTGTTCAGTGAGCATGGTTGGGCCATGCAATTGTCATAAAAAGGAAGGTACTCTAGATGTAATGCTGTAACCATCAAATTATGAAGGGAATTCTTCACAGAACTAGATAAAACAAAAAATACATTTGGAGGAACAAATGATCTGAAATATTGAAAAGACTATTTGGGGAAAAAATAAAAATGAAGTGGGGCATATAAAGTATACTGAGAACTCAAACTATACTGTAAAATAGTCTTTATAAAAACCATTCCATTGTTGTTAAAATGAATAGCAATGAAGCAGACTAAAGAAATATAAATCAGATGCAATAGGAAAGACTCTTAGGCCTGTGAAACAATAACAATAAGGGCTGGAACAAGGGCTCCCTGTCTGATAAGAACAGCTAGGAAAGTAGGAAAGCAGGCTAGCATGAACTGGAGTTAGGGTAGCATCTTACACCATGTACCACTCAGTATTCAACTAGATCTGTGATGTCATTGAACCAGAAGTTCCTCCCAATAGTGCAGATCACAGCTAGTGTCCCGCCTATCTTGTCTCACTCTTGTCCTTGTCCTCCAATTGATTTTCCATTGAAGCCCATCAAATAGGTTAAGTTTATTCCTTCTTTTTCTCATCACACTTTTTGCAGGTGATGTGATGACTTACTTAGAAAATCCTAGAAAGTCAGCTAAAAATTAATCTGAGCAACTTATAGCTGTAGTTAAATTTTCTGTTTATAAAAGAAACCACACAAATCATCAGCATTGTTTTTTGTATTTTTCCTTTAAAATCCAACAGGAAGAGCTAGAGCAATTCTTCTTAAAACAACTACAGACATTTAAAAATACCTGGGAGTGTACATGCCAAGACACACACAGGTACTATATGATTTGAATGATGAAACTCTCTTCATACAAATTAAGACAGATTTAAATAACTGCAGAAATATTAGTTGCTCACAAACAGGCTAAGCCAATATAAGGAAAGTAAAATTACCTAAGTCATCTACTTATTAAGTGCCATGACACTCAAACTACTTAAGAATTACATGATAAAGTAAGAAAAATAGCAACAAAATTCATCTGGAGGAGGAAAAGGTCAAGAATATCATGGGAAGGAATGGGAAAAAAAAGATAAGTAAGGTGCCCTGACAGTACCAGGTCTTAAATGATACTACAAACTAGTAATTATCAAAATAATTTGGTCCTAGGTAAGAAAGAGGATGATCAGTAGAACACATTAGGTATATAATATAGGGCGGAGCCAAGATGGCGGCGTAGAAGCAGCAACATATCGCAGCTCTCACATAGCCACCCCAAAATACCCATAAAATAGGACTCTAAACCAATCCTGGAACTCCAAAACGCACACAAAGATACTTCCCACTAAAGTCAGCTCGGCTACGAGGAACCATATCAGCACTGCGAACCGAAACCAGCCTGGCCTGAAGCT
>CM053581.1:383637848-383653585 GCA_028627135.1 Pseudochirops cupreus | reverse complement strand
GTGACTATACAAGTTGTGGTATATGAATGTAATGGAATACTACTGTGCTATAAGAAATGAGGAGCAGATGGACTTCATAATAACCTGGAGAGACTTATATAAACTGATGCTGAGTGAGAACAGCAGAACCAGGAGAACTGTGTACACAAAAACAGACACAACGTATGTGTGACGACTAACTTAGATAGACTGGGCTCCTCTCAGCAATGCAAGGTTGGAAGACAACTCCAAAAGACTCATGATGAAAAGGGAGATCCACATGCAGAGAAGAACTACAGAGTCTGAATACAGATTGAAGCAAACTACCTTCTCTCTTTTGGGTTTAGTTTGGTTTCGTTCCTTCTCTCTCCTTCACTCCATTGCTTATAATTCTTCTTTACAACCTGGCTAATGTTTAATGAGATGGCATTTGTAAAACCCATATTGGCTTGCATGCCACCATGGGGGGGAAGGAAGGGGTAGAAGAGGGAGAGGGAGAAAATTTAGAACTCAAGGGATCGTGGAACTGAATGTTGTCAACTAAAAGTAAATAAATAAATTTTTTCAGAAACTGCAAATATCAGCCATGACTATAAGGAAAATTTATGATATCTAACAGCCCCAACTCACCTTTCATGGAGGTAAGTGGTCCACAGATCTTATGCTTTGTACATATTGTCAGACTTTTTCAATACACATATCACTTGTGCCCATTTTTTCTTCTTTAAAAACACTATTGGGGGCAGCTAGATGGTACAGTGAACAGAGCACTGGCCCTGGAATCAGGAGGACCTGAGTTCAAGTCCAGCCTCACACACTTAACAGTTACTAGCCATGTGTCCTTGGGCAAGTCACTTAACCCCAATTGCCTTGCTTCCCCCCTCCAAAAAGAAAAACATAAAGAAAAATTTAAAAACTTCTATTATTTGTTATATGAGACGGCTTACTGGGAAGAAAAGAAGGCTACTGGACATAACTATAATGATGAATGTAGAAGAAGACATCAATTAAAATTATTTTAAATTTAAATTTAAAAAGAAAAAAAGGAAAAAATTTTACAAAGTATATTTCTCACAACAAATAAGGAAGTTTGTACAAATATTATCACCCAAATTCTACAGATGAGGAAATTGAGCTTGTGGTGATTCCCCATTCTAACCCAGTGTAGATACCTGGCATTTCAGTGTGGAGAATGGCAAAGCAGGGAGAGTCCCATGAAGAGGCCAGGCATAGGTCAGTCCAGTCCCTGGAGCACTGAAAACCAACTTCCTCATAGAAAAAAATGTGTGTAAACAGCAATGGTGTTGATTTTCGAACATTTAGCTTGTATTGTCCAGACCTGTGTGGGATGAGATCCAGAACAAGGTCAGCCTATCACACAGATGAAAATAGTAATTGTTCCAGGACATGGTCTCATCAGATCACACTATTTTTCACTTCTTTTCTCCCCATTTCATCCATCTCTTCCAATACTCTTTGAACATTCCCATCCCTACAGCTGAGAAGGAAAACAAGATTAAGAAAGCTCCATGCCCCTGAAGAGTTGGAGTCTTACCCTGTACCCTGTCCCAAGGAGATCTAGTATTTCCAAAACTAATCCGGTGGATGAGGCAACAATTACCTACTTGTGAATTCATCACTAAGGTTACAAATCAGGTGCTGGTCCACCTTCCTGAGGTCAAGACACGTCATGTCACCAGCTTTGAATACACACCTATCATGTGCCAGGTTCTGTGATAAACACTGAAGATACAAAGAAAGGGGGGAAAGTCTGTGCTCTCAAGGAGCTCACAGTCTAATGGAGAAGAAAACAGACACCACTACATGCAAATAAGATACTTTCAGGAAGAAAAACACACAGATTGAGGAAGATTATGAAAAGCTTCTTGGTCATGGTTGGAATTGACCTGAGGAAATTCAGGAGCAAGAGGTGAGGAACAAGAGCATTCCAGGTGTGCAGCACAGCCAGTCCAAATGCCCAGAGTCGGAGATGGAGTATAGTGTCTGAGAATTAGCACGGGATCAGGGTCACTGGATCAGAGAATACATAGAAGGGAATAAGATAATAGAAGACTGGAAAGGTAGGAAGAGGCCAAATTAAGAAGAGCCTTAAAAACAAAGCAGAGGAATTTCTGTTTGATTCTGGGGATAACAGGAAGCCAGGGAGTTTATAGAATTGGGGAGGGGTGATTTGGTCAGACCTCTGCTCCAGGAAGAACAGCTTTGAATGAAAGGTGAACGGGAATGGGAGGAGATGAGGCAGGCTGAGCAACTAGCAGCTCCTGCAATAGTCCAGTTATGAAGTAATGAGATGATAAACCAGGATGGTGGCAGAGGCAGAAGAGAGAAGGAGAAGTATAAAGAGATGGAATAGGGGAAAGAAATGATAGAATTGGAGAATGAATTAAATGGGGGGCTGGAGAGAGACAGAGAGGAGTGAAAGATTATACCTAATTTGCAGGCTTGTATTCTACAAGGGGGATGGTACACTTGACAGTAATAGGGAAATTAGGAAGAGAAGAGAGTGGAGGGGGTGAAGAGGAAGTGAAGATAGTGAGATCAGTTCTGGATATTTTGATTTTAAGAGATCTATGGGCCAACCAGTTTGAGAGTGACATTTGGCAGTTGGTCTTCGGGGACTAGAGGTCAGGAGAGAGGTTAGTGTTGCATCAACAGGACTGAGAATCATCTACATAGAGATGATGACAATTAATCCGTGGAAGCTGATGAGATTGTCAAGTGAAATAGTACAGAGAGAAAAGGGAAGAGAAGCAGCCCCAGACGAGAGCCTCTCAGGATCCCCCAGAATTAGTGAGTGTGACATGGAGGAAGATTGAGAAAAGGAGACAGAGGAAGAATGGCCAGACAGGATGAAGGAGAAGCAGGAGAACAAGGAGAGAATCAAGGAGAGCATGAACAATAGTGTCAAGCTCCACAAAGAGGACATTTGGAGCAGTGACAGGGCCATGCAAATCTCACTACATGGATGCCAGCCTGCTCTGCCCAGGCCTAAATTGCTTATGAATCCATGCAGAGCAATTCGAAGTGAGGCGTGTAAGGTAGATCATCTAATCCCCACCACCTCAGATTAAAGGCAGTAAGACTCATACCTAAGAGACAGAGAGGAAAGCTCCCCGTTCCAAATGTGAAGGACTGGAGACTTGACTGAGAACTCAGAAGTTAGGATCCCAACACAGACTGTGAGAAGCTCAGACCGTATCTCTACTACACAATTTGTAATCATATCATTTACTTACATCTCACCTGGCTTTTCTAAGGAGGAAAAGGATCAGTGTTTAGGGACCTTTGCTTTGGTGACCTTTTAACCCTCCTAATGGAAATGACAAAAGAGCCAGGCTATGAACTCCAGAGATGGAAATATCCACCTGGTCTCATGGAGAGAAATATTTTATTTAGGAGTTTAATGGAATTGCACCCTACACTACACACACACACACACACACACACACACACACACACACACTCCTAGTGACACATAATTCTCTTCTGTTATTTTTCTTTCAGTCACACGGGTCATCAGGTCATGCAAATTAACACAGATTCTGACCAAAAGTTGGGGCAACCAAGAATCAGGTATCACAAAATACATAAGCACCCAAGGAAGAGGGGTACCCTGCAGAATCCCCAGACCTAGCTGAGGGCTAGGCTGGTCACTGACTGATAGAAACCTTGGGCCTTCCTTCCTCCCTATTAACAGGCAGAGTTACTGATCATCCCTCAGTAAAATTCATCCTGAGACCTATTTGTCCAGACGATGGTGAGAATAAACCAGGCAAATTAATCCACACTCCTCTATTTGACAAACAGAATGATTGAAGGTCCAGGGTTTAGGATGCAATCTATGCTAAAGAATAGAATAAAAAAATAATAACTAGAACATGACAATTGGTCTCCCCTAAACAACCACGTTTATAAAAGCAACTCCTATTTTCACAGCCCCCCTTCTCTTTTAGAGCATTCTATCCCATCCCTTGTCGATCCTACTCTCACAACTGCACTGTGGAATAAGGAAATGTATGCATTGTTTTTTCCAGGACAAATCCAAACTGAGTGAGGGGAAGTGATTTGCCAGAACTCAAAATCCTGTCCAGGGCCAGGATTAGAACTCAGCGTTCCAAGGCATCTCCTGTTTTCAACCACGGAACTTTGGTTAGTGAAAACTAGACTGACAGGGGAAAAAGCATGTTGGCAAAGATTGAGCCTGAGCCCTGGACTCCACGCATTACTGATGCTGATGTCCAGGGTGGATAGTTTGTTGCATTCAAGGATCTTCCCACATTTTCATCCACTCCCATGTACCATGCACCTTCTCCCCGGTGCACCAGGTGTCTCATGCTACTGGGGCATCTTTATTTTCTTCAATTCTTCATGGATGTCTTTTCTTCTACATCTTCTACATCACTTCAGCAAACACCAACCCTTCCAAATCAAACCTTGTAATGAAGAAATGCAATTGACAAAAAACACCCAATCCAGTAACTTCATTTCAAAATATATACAAATTCTGCCCGGGAGATCCCCTGTCTCTCAGCCCTAGCAGGAAGAGGTATGTTTAATTATCTGTTTCTGAGATCACTGTTTGTTACTCAGCTAGTCCGAGGTCAGTTTCCTCTCAGAGATCCTTGGGTTTACATTGTTGTTGTCAGTCTCCATACTGTTCTTATATCTCTGCTTATCTTACAATACATTACTTAATACAAATCTTCCCTCAGGTTTTTTTAATTCCTTACATTCCTTTCTTTCACACAATGATATTCTGTTGTATTCATATATCAGAGTTTGGAAGGGAGGACTTTATTTTTTCAATTAGCAACTATTTATTTTCTCTACTTGCCACTCCACCCTTAATTTTTTAAAAAAGGAAAAAATAAATCTCTTTGTAACATATACAAATATGTATACATATATATGAACGGATGTTAAGTATTCAGGCATAACAAATTTTGAAACCATTCAAGTCCAAAAACGTATGCCTCACTCAGCGTTATATAGCTATCCTGTCTCTATAAGGAGGTGGAAAGAGTGCTTTATCAGAAGTCCTTTGATCATTGCATTGTTCAGAGTTCTTCAGTTTTTCAAAAGTATTCATTTTTACAATGTTGATATTATGGAACAAATTGTTTTCCTGTTTCTGCTCACTTCACTGAACATCAGCCCATAGATGTCCTCTCGGGTTTCTCTAAAATCATTCCTTTCATCATTTCTCACAGCAAAATAGGATTCCATTATATACCTGCATCACAACTGGTTTAGTCATTCCCCCTACTGATGGATCCCTCTTTAATTTCCAGTCATTTCCCACTAAATTTTTCGGTAATAATTTCTATTTACTCATTCCCATGTATTCACTCAACTAAAGTTTAGTAACTTTGGTAGCATCATTCCAAAACACTTTCCAGAGTGGCTGGACCATTTCACAGCTCCACCAAAAAATGTAGTAATTTCCTTGTTTACCCTCAGTTCCTCCAAAATTCATCATTTTCCTTTTTTATCATCTTTCAGAATCTGATGGCTGTAAGGGGGAAAGTCATTTTTCATTTAAATGTCTCTAATTATTAATGATTTTGGAACATTTTTTCACACGGCTGTTGATACCTCAGATTTCCTCCATTGAAAACTTACAATATTTTTAAAAATTCGGTCATCAGAGACAAGATGGTGGAATAGAAACAGAAAGAAACCATGAGTTCCCCCTAACCACCTCAAATACCTTACAAATAAGACTCTAAACAAATTTTACAGCTACAGAACCTAAAAAGTAACAGAGAAAAAAAATCTCCCACAGAAGGCAGCCTGAGAGACAAACAGGGAGGGTCTAAAAAATAGACTAACCCAACTGACAACAGAGGTCCAAAAAGCCAGTGAGGAAAAGAATGCCTTAAAAAGCTCAATTTGGCACATGGAAGTGAATTTCAAAAACTCACTGAACAGAATAATTCCTTCAAAATTAGATTGGAGCAAATGGAAGTCACTGACTTTATGAGACATCAAGATACTATAAAAGAGATACAAACAAATGAAAAAATAGGAGGTAATGTGAAACATCTCATCAGAAAAATCACCAACCTGGAAAATAGATCCAGGAGAGATCATTTAAAAATTATTAGACTACCTGAAAGCCATGATCAAAAAAAGAGATTAGACAACATCTTTCAAGAAATTCTCAAGGAAAATTGCTCTGATATTCTAGAACCAGAGGGCAAAATAGAAATTTAAAGAATTTACTGATTGACTCTTGAAAAACATCCCAAAAAGAAAACTCTAAGAAATATTTTAGCCAAATTCTGAAGTTCCCAGGTCAAAGGGAAAATACTGCAAGCAGTCAGGAAGAAACAATTTGAGTATTGAGGAAACACAATCAGGATAACACAAAAAACTAGCAGCTTCTATGTTAAAGGATCAAAGGGCTTTGAAAATGATATTCCAGAGACCAAAGGAGCTAGGACTAAAACAAAGAATAACCTATCCAGCAAAACTGAGTATAATGCTTCAGAGAAATATATGGTCATTCAATGAAATAAAGGATTTTTCAAGCATTCTTCATGAAAAAAACAGCAGAATAGAAAATTTGACTTTCAAATACAAGAAGCAAGAGAAGCATGAGAAGGTAAACAGGAAACAGAAATCATAAGGAACTTATTAAAGGTGAACTATTTACATTCCTACATGGAAAAAAGATAATTGTAACTCATAAGACTTCTCTCAGTAAGAGGATAGCTGAAGGGAATATATACATACATATATGTATACATATATGTGTTTATGTACAGGAGGGTATATGTGTGTATAAATATATATATGAGTGTGTGCATATGTATGTACATGTATACATAGACAGAGGACATAGGATGAGTTGAATATGAAGGGATGATATCTAAAAAAATAAAATTAAGAGGTAAGAGAGGAATATATTGGGTGATGATGAAAAGGAGAGACAGATTAGAGTAAATTATCTCATAAAAAAGAAGTAAGAGAAAATTGCTGCAATTGAGGGGAAGAGCAGGAAGGTGAAAGGGAATGGGTCAACCTTACTCCCATTGAATTTGGCTTAAGGGGGGAATAACATGCACACTCAATTGCATATATTACACTACAGGAAAATCAGGGAGAAAGAGATAAGAAAGGGGATGATAGAAGAGAGGGCAGATTAAAGGAGTGGGTAGGTAGAAGGAAACACTTTTGAAAAGGGACAGGGTCAAAGGAGAAAACAGAATAAGTGGGGGGTGGGATAGGATGGAGGGAATTATAGTTAGTCTTTCACAATATAACTACCTTGGAAATGTTTTGCATAACTACACATGTAAAACCAATATTGAATTGCTTCTCTTCCCAGTGGGAGTGGGTGAGGAGGGAAGAAGGGAAAAAATCTGAAACTTGAAGTTTTAAAAGCAAATGTTTTTTTTTTTAATTGCTCTTTTTTAATAAGCAACTGAGAAGATATACAGGCACTGGGGCATAGAAATCCATCTTGCCCTACTAGAAGGTTGGTGGGGTGGGGAATGAAGGAGGACATAAGAGAGAAAAAATAGGGGGAAGGAATATTCAGTAGTTCCACTGTTTTGGGGTAGGGGTAGAGGAAAGATGGGGAGAAAAATTTGTAACTTAAAATCTTGTGAAAATGAATGCTGAAAATTAGAAGTAAATAAATTGGAAAAAATATTTTTTTTAATTTATCAATAAGGGAAATGATTCTCATTCTCACAAATTTGAATCAATTCCTAATATATCTTGAAAATAAGACCTTTATCAGACATTTCCTTTCAAGATGGTTTGCACCACTAAACTGTTTCCACGACAATCTTAGCAACCTAGATTTTGTTTGTGAAAAAAAAATTTTCATTTTCAGGTGATCAACATTTTTTATGTCATCTTTCATGGTCAGCCGCATTCTTTTTTTGGTCCTAAAATCTTAACCTATCCATAGACATTAAAGGTAAGTTCCTCCTTGTTCCTCTAATTTGTTTATCATATAATCTTTTATATCTAAATCATATATGCATTTGGTGCTAATTTCAGGTACCAGGTTCAGAGCCCTTACTCAAGTTAAAAGCACCCAATAGGTTTCCAGTTATATTTTGGTTTTTTTTTTACCACAGCAAAAATTGCTTCTCTTAATATTTTAGCCAATAATTTGGCATATTGAAAGTAACTAATCAAAAGGTCTGAACAATATAATCACTTTTCCTTTCTAACTCTAAACTGCTATCTGGCATGGTAGGGACAATTCACACTTCCACCAACAGTATATTAATGTACTTTTTCCCACAATCTCTCACATATTGACTCACATATTTAATTTTAAATTTCAAATTCTCTTCTTCTTTCCTTCCTCCACTCTTTTAGAAGGCAAGATAAACAAAACCCATTACAAATTTCCACATTAGTTATGTCCAAAAAATATTTGTAAAAAGGAAGAGAGAGAAGAAAATATCCTTCAATCTGCATTCTAAGATGATCGTTTCTCTTACTGGAAGAGCATAAAAGGCTTCACTTTGAGTCCTTGGAATTGTGTTTGGTCATTTTGATGAGAATTGCTAAATCTTTCCAAGTTGTTTCTCTTTTAATATTATTGGTACTAGATAAATCATTCTCCTGCTTTTGCTCACTTCACTTTGCATTCATTCATAAAAGGCTTACCAGGGTATTCTGAAATATCTCCTTCATCATTTGTTATAGTACAGTAGAATTCTGTCACACTGACATCCCATAACTGGTAGGGTCACTCCTCAATTCAGAGGCATCACCTCATTTTCCAATGCTTTGTCACAATAGGAAATAGATGATATATAAATATGCCTGATAAATTTATATGCTAGGTATGTGTGTATGAATGTATGTATTACACTGGGGTCCTTTTGCTCTTTTCCTTCTTTTTGGAGGAATATTGGTATCACTGGGATAAAAACACAAAATTTAATACCATTTGGGGCAGAGTTGAAATTGCTTTTCAGAACGGATTTGGTAACTCATAAACTCCACCAACAGAACAATAGTGTACCCATTTGTCAAAAATACCTCCAGTCTTTGCCATTTTCCTTTTTTCTTATCTTAGGAAATCTGATGGGTGTAAACTATTACCTCAAAATTGTTTCAATTTGCATTTCTCTAATTTTCAGCATTATTCCTATGGTTATTGATAGCTTGGAGCTCTTCCTCTGAAAACTGCCCACTTATACCCTTTGACCATTAAACAATTGGGCAATGACTCCTACTCTTGTAAATTTTATTTATTTCCTACATATTATAGAAATTGAAATTTTTATTAGAGAAATATGTTACAAAGAATTTTTTCCCAGAGTCCTGCTTTTCTTGTCATTTTAGCTGCATTGGTTTTATTTGAGCAAAAATAATTTAATTTTACACAATCAAAATTATCTAATTTATCTCCTCTGAATCTGTCTATCTCTTGATTGGTAAGGAATTGTTCCCCTGTTGATAGATCCAACAGGTAATTCCTTTCATGTTCCACTAAGTTGCAGAGCCTTTTTATCTAAATCATGTACCTGTTTTGAATTTATCTAGTATATAGTGTAAGATGTTGACCTATGTTACTCTACTTTCCAGTTTTCCCAATGGCTTTTTTCCCCAAAAACTGAGTTATTCTGCCAAGAGCTAGGATTTGGAGGTTTATCAAACACTAGGTGACTGTGCTCAACTGATTAAGTATATTATATACTTAATGAGTTCCACTGATCAACCTCATTCTTAACCAGGACCAAATTATTTTGATAATTACTAGTCTGTAGTATCATTTAAGACCTGGTACTGTCAAGGCACCTTACTTATCTTTTTTTCCCCGTTGCTTCTCATGATATTCTTGACCTTTTCCTCCTCCAGATGAATTTTGTTGTTATTTTTCTTACTTTATCATGTAATTCCTAAGTAGTTTGAGTGTCATGGCACTTAATAAGTAGATGACTTAGATAATTTTATTTTGCTTATATTGGCTTAGCCTGTTTGAGAGCAACTAATATTTCTCCAATTATTTAAATCTGTCTTTATTTGTATGAAGAGAGTTTTATCATTCAAATCATATACTTCCTGTGTGTGTCTTGGCATGTACACTCCCAGGTATTTTTAAATGTCTGTAGTTGTCTTAAGAAGAATTGCTCTAGCTCTTCCTGTTGGATTTTAAAGGAAAAATACAAAAAACAATGCTGATGATTTGTGTGGTTTCTTTTATAAACAGAAAATTTAACTACAGCTATAAGTTGCTCAGATTAATTTTTAGCTGAAGGTCTAGGATTCTCTAAGTAAGTCATCACATCACCTGCAAAAAGTATGATGAGAAAAAGAAGGAATAAACTTAACCTATTTGATGGGCTTCAATGGAAAATCAATTGGAGGACAAGGACAAGAGTGAGACAAGATAGGCGGGACACTAGCTGTGATCTGCACTATTGGGAGGAACTTCTGGTTCAATGACATCACAGACCTAGTTCAATATTGAGTGGTACATGGTGTAAGATGCTAGCCTAACCCCAGTTCATGCTAACCTGCTTTCCTACTTTCCCAGCAGTTCTTACCAAACGGGAAACCCTTGTTCCAGCCCTTGTTCTTAGGGGTTCACAAACCTACAAGTCTTTTCTATTACATCTGATTTATATTTATTTAGTCCGTTCTATTGCTTTTCATTTTCACCACAACGGAATGGTTTTTATAATTACTATTTTACACTATAGTTTGAGGTCTCAGAATACTATATATGCTCCACTTCCTTCATATTTTTTCCCCAGTAGTTTCTTTGATATTCCAAATGATTTTTTCCTCCAAATGTGTTTTTAGTTTCATCTAGTTCTGTAAAGAATTCCCTTCATAATTTGATGGTTACAACATCAAATCTAGAGTATCTCCATTTTTATGACAATTGCATAGCTTAACCATGAACACTGAATATTTCTTCACTTGTTTTTCTTTACAAGAGTAAAGAGTATGTTGTGCCTTATTTGCATCTATTTTACATATATCTTCTCAGGCTAACACCCAGATATTTATTCATTTTGTACTTTTTTAAATGGAATTTCTCTTTTTGTCTTTTCTTTTTGGAGTTTGTTAGTACTGCATAGGAATGTTAATCATTTTCATATGATTATTTTGTACCTTGTTACTTTACTGAACCACTTTGCTCAAGTTCAATGGCCTCACTAAATGGGTTGAGGCAGAGTTAATTTCTTTCAATCTCCAGAGGCATTCTTTTGTTTTGCTTGGCAAAGAAGTTTCTGGTTCTCCTTGTCCAGAACATTGTGGTCCCAGCCTCGTCTGTACTTTTGAACTTTCCCACCTGTCCTGAACTCTCCTGAGACAGACTTCCAGGGCTAGAGGGAAGCTAATGATGAATATACATGCCCTTCCCCTTCTCCCCAGGCAGGAAAGAGCCTAAAGTCATCTCTCACTTTCTCTTACCTCAAAATCAGGTATGCCTCTTCTCTGCAGCTCTCCCTGGCTGTACCTTTGGGAATTATCTTCAGGATACCCACTGTCTTTTTCTTTTTCTCTACTGTCTTCAGACTCTGACCAGAATCACTATTCCATGAGGGTCTCAGTCATGCTTTTTGTTTTCCTCCCAACTCCAGTTACACTCTGGGATGCTCCACCTCCTCACTCTTGCCCATGGTACCCTCCTCCCCTCCCTCATGCTTCCCATGTCCCTTTTCTGCTTTTTCTTTCCTTACTAGAACATAAGCTCCATGAAATCAGGAAGCATCTTCTTTTCTTATACTTGTATTCCTAGTGCTTAGGACAGTGTCTGCCATACTGGAAGATTTTAAGAAACCTTTTACCTATCTTCAACCTGAAGCTCCTTCTCCAAAGAATACCTCAAGAAATCCATCTCAGCCACCACTTCCAACAAGGACTCTTGATTACTGCCATTCAACTTTTACTATCCCCCCATCACAGATAAGACTAAATGACCCTACTGAAGTGATCCTGATTACTCCCAACTCCTCTCTTTGCTAAGTTCTGGAGGGCCCTGTAGATAACAATTCTCCCTAACTGAAAACAGTACTTTACCTATTAACTCCACTAACCACTTCACCCAGACAATCAGTTAATTGGCTAAGAAAGAAGCTACTTCAGCCTCCACCTGCCAGGAAAACACTCAGAGGGCTCTAACATGTGCCATCCTATGTCCTCTTTTTCTTCTATTTTCCTCCACCCTGAATATGTATTCTGTGAGCTCATTGCTGAGATTGATGAGAGTCTATTGGTAAAGTGAACTGGGAAGGAGAGGTTTCTGGAGTAAAATAAAAATATGAATTCTAAAGAATTTATGATTTCTGAGGATGACACAGGGGACTTCTCAAAGAAAATCAGTGACTGACTCAGTATATCAATCAATTGTTAATCAACAAGTATTTATCAAGGTTTGCTATAGGCTGGGCACTAAGCTAGTCACCTGAAATATAAATATGATGAACATTTCCTATTCATAAGAGTTCATATCCAATGGGATCTATAATAAGTACATATACATATTGATGGATTTATAGAAAAAATATAACGACAATAAATGCAAATAATTACAAAGTAGTTATCTCTAAGGTTGCTTGGTGAGGGGCAATAATAGGGTTCCAAGTATCAAGAAAGTCATCACCCACAACCTGGCACAAGGCTGGACCTTGAAAAATGGCAAGAATGTTCTAAGGAAAAGCTCCTCTCAAAACATCTCTTTCCACCCTTGATCCTCTCTCTGAATTCATTCCTCAATGGTGATCCTACTCCCACCACACCAGGGTCTCACCATCCTAATCATCTAAAATACTGAGTTGCCATTGTTCAAACCCCTTTCTCAGTCCCTCAGTGACTGCTCCTTAATTTCTATAATCCTCAATGCAAACCCCTCAATCTCCCACTCTAAAGCTGCCCATCCCTTTGACTGTGCTCCCTAGAATACTTGTTCCATAGGCAATAACATTGTTTTCTTTTTAAACTTGTTTCCTTTAACATTCCCTCCAACTTCTGACCCTCAAAGAGACTGGTTTCCTCATAAGCCAGCATCACTGGCCACCCTTTCTCATTGCATTCATTCATAGGTCCTGATTCAATGGTAATGGTAGAGTAGGTGAAATACTCCTTGCTCCCCATGGCCCCACCCAGACTCTTCCTCTACCACTATCACTGAGTAAACTCTCCTCCTTAGAGGTTCATTCCATCCAAATTTATCACTCAGTCAAGGTTCTGAACATTGTTCATTACCAACTCTGCTTCCTGCTTTAATAAGTCCCATGTATGGCTCATGGTCTTTCTATGCCTATTCTTACCTTCATAACAAGGGACCTCAACATACATATGAATATCTCCCCAATTACCCAACTCAACAATTTCTCATTCTGCACAATTCTCATGAGCTATTATTCTACTCCACCTGAACTACACAGAGAGATGGTCATGACATTGATCTAGCCTTGGCACTAGCCCTCCTGACCTGAGCCTCCTGATTTCTCTGAATCCTTTCAAGACAGTTCAAACCCCACCTTCTGTAGAACTCTTCCACACTTCCTCCCTTCATCCCGTCACGCTGATATTACTGCCCATTGGCACTGTATACATCTTATATGTACAGAATAATTTTCAAGTTCCACCTTTAGAATGTGAGCTGCTTGAGCAAGGCCTGAGCTTGTATCTGTCTTTGTATCCCTACCTCTGAACACAGTGCCCATCACATAATGCCTGACGAATGCTTTTTGACACTTGGCTGGCTGACTGGATCCAATAGATGAAAATGCATAGCCCCAGGAACACAGTACATCTGAAGTGATATGCGTGTCCTCAACATCTCTAATACTACTGGCCCCTCCAGGCACGAAGCACCTTCCCATGTTTTCTTCCCAATTTCCACCTGAACTTCGATTATATACTTTGTGAACTACCTACAACAAATGGTGAATGACATCACCGTCTGTCCCACAATCTCCTGGGACGTTCTGCTTCCTTTAGCTTCATCCTGAACCAGAAGGTAAATAGGGACTCCAAAGTTCCATACCTAGAGGCGACATTAGGACAAATCTTGCCCAGACTCCTGTTTCAAAAATGAGAAATTAACATCCAAAAAACCAAAAATTTCAATATCTTTCACCCGCCAGTGACAGTCAGAAGTATCACAGGGCCTTAGGCTTCCCATTAACAACTGCTTCTCTTGCCTCTGCAAACAGCAAACAAAGCCTTATGCTGCCCCACAAAGAATGACCTGAACTTTCACCTGAAAATCCAACTCTCTACAGAGCACATTACTTGATAAAATTCCTTTAACACGCTATTAAATGGTGAGTGATTCGATGACCTTATAGAACAATAAGGGTTAGCATTTATATTGGGCGCTAAGGGTTGCAAAGCACGTTACAAAGAGATCTCATTGGACCCTCACAACAACCATGGGAGGGAGGGGCTATTACTGTACTCCTTTTATAGATTAGGAAACTAAGGCAAAAAGAGGTTGAATGACTTACCGAGGATCACACATCTGTTAAGTGTCCTAAGTCAGACTTTAACACAGACCTTCCTGATTCCAGGTCTAATGATCTACCCTCGGCTCGCCTACCTCTGGATGTGCTCTTTGGCTGAGCTGGTCTTCATAAGAATGTCTGGCACAAATTACTATGGCTGGTCATTTTAAGGGACTGGGAGCTATGTGGGGATGGAGTACAACTGGGGCATGGGATAAAAGAGAGAGGATTCCCAAAGTAGGAATCCCTCCCCACGAAGAATACCCAATCTCTCTTTTGTCCAAGGGACACAATTCAAGGGAGCATTCAGGTCTTCTCCCAGCAGGGTAAGACTATGGAACTGCTGAGCACCCTGCATTCAGACATGAACCTGACTTTTTCCGGAGACTTTTCATTAATTTTACTTTTAATTGACAGAGTAAAGCAAGAATTACCATAACAGAGTTTAATAAGAAGGTGACTGCATATGGAACAACTAATCTATTATAAATAATTTCCTATTTATATATATATATATATATATATATAATATTTATGTAAAATAAAGTTGTAAGGTAAATTTATTTTTTTCTTTCTTTTTTTTCTTCCCTCTCTTCCACAAGATATAGCTTCAATTAGACACAACTCTGTGTGTGTGTGTGTGTGTGTGTGTGTGTGTGTGTGTGTAAAAATGATTCTATAAATCTTGTATTTAGCTGTTCTTTCCCTGGAAGACTTTAGAACACTTTTCTCAGTCTAGCATGAACTGGAAATCATCCTATCAAGAATCAGGGAGCTGGACAAATAAAACTCTCAAAGCTCACTTTCAGAACAATAACCAGGATGATTTGGGAGGCCAGGGAGAGGATCCTACCACTGTAATAATGTCAAATGAATAGGAAGTCTCTCTCTTACCCAGTGCGCTGGGACCTGGTTGCTCAGGTGGGCCCTCCCCCCGGATGCTAGGTTTGGACACCTGATGAAAAAGATGACAATTGTCACCACTGCTGGCCATGAACTCCCTGCCAAAAACTTAGCTATCTACCCCTAACCAAGCCTTGTTGACTTAGCAAATGGCTTTAGGCTACAGTAAGGGGAGGGGACCAGTGAGACTATAGAGGAAGGAGGGTGCACAGCTCTCAACTTCCATTGGCCTTTGACATCTTTATAAGTGCCCTGGCAGACAGAAGGCTCCATCAACACTTCTCCCTTCTCCTTGAGAAAGCTCTCCATATTTTCTCAGCAAAATGAAGTTCCCAGTTCTTCTCCTCATGACTACTCTGGCTGCAGTTCTCCTGGGAGCTGGTGAGTATA
>CM053581.1:383609646-383637348 GCA_028627135.1 Pseudochirops cupreus | reverse complement strand
GCATTTAACTTATTGAAATCTAATGACAATTGATTATATTCTATAATTATATATATGTGTGTGTGTGTGTGTGTGTGTATATATATATACATATATATATATATATATATATGCATATATATCAACCGATACTGATTGGGTGTGGGATGCTTTTGTCTGTAACCTCATTTTATGAAATCTCCATTGTGTTTGGGTTCCTATGTATGTAACATTAGTTTGTAACAAGCCTGTGCAATTAAGTTGTAAAAGTCACACTTTCCCCCAGCCATAAAGGCATTAACTCTACCCTCCCCTCACCCCAGCCTAAAAGTGTTTTCCCTGAGCTAGCAGTCTGCCTAGAAACAGTTACCCATGAATGTATCACTCAAGTACTCTTTAGAGAAATACATAGCTCCCTTGTTCTAAGTGGCCAGCTGCATCCAAAAACCTTGACATTATCGGACAGGTAACTCCCTCCCAATATGGTACCTCCTGAATCCCTAATCAGTCTAGCTTCCAAACTTGCCACCTCTGGAAACAAGCAAAACTATACTGCCAACAGCCATAATGGACTTCTCTCATTCATCCTTGACCAAAAAGGAACCTAGTGATATGTGAAGGCAAAAATCATACCTCCTGGTGGCCTCTTGTCAGGCTTTCACCCAATGAATTATGGGCAATATGCCTGCGCAGTTTATATAAAAAGTGCATGTGCCTTTAAGCACTGACCACTCTTAAACTCCTTCCAAACTCCCCCCTAACTCCACTCTTGCTCACCTAGTTAGCATAATTAACCAATGACTGATAGGTTTATGGCTTCAAAAACTGCTTCTCTATCCCCTGCACTTTCCAGGCTTTCCTTAACCTTTTCCTGCCCACTGCAAAGCATAACATAGAACTTTGTAGTTGAGCCTTAGATCCCTGTCAGCTTGCAGGTACCCCCCTCTCCTCCCTGCTTCAAAATCAGCATAACAATAAACTTTTGTAACTCTGCCAAAAGATAGCTGAGTCCAGTAATTCCTTTCAGACAAAGAACCCTGAAAAGATTTCATATAAATCCACTCCCTTCCACACCTCTTCAATACCAGAGAGATTTTAAACCAAATTCCATCCTGCACTATTATATCAATTTATATATTGACACAATCCTACTATCAAAAAAACAAAAATTATTATTCCTTGTGTCCTGAAGCCCCTTGGTGTGATGTTCCTATATCTATTCACATAAGCATGTCAAAATAAGGAGCTTATTAAATAATACAGGTTTCCCTGTAAGAGAGATGCTAATCCAAGCCATGAAAGAAAGAATTATTTGGAAGGAAGGGCATCAAGAGGAGAGTGGTAGGTGAGTAGAGATGTTGAATGAGCCAAACAACATGGGTAAAGGCATCTTCCCACTTCAAAAGAGAGAGGAAAAGAGAGAGACAGAGACAGAGAGAGAGAGAGAAAGAGAGAGAAACAGAGACAGAGACAGAGGGAGAACAGAAGAGAGCAAGAGAGAGATTTAGATGAAGAGCTAGCGAGACAGAGAAAAAGAAAGTGATTGAAAGAGGAACAGAGAGAGAGAGAGAGAGACAGAGAGACAGAGAGAGAGACAGAGAGAGAGACAGAGAGAGAGAGACAGAGAGAGAGACAGAGAGAGACAGAGAGAGAAAAGAACACAGGGAATGGTTCTGAGAAAGTCTGGAAAATGCAGGTGGATCCTGGGGAGGAGAGAGAAAGGGAGAGAGAATGTGAAAAAGAGAAAAAAGAATCAGAGGAAGGTGAAAGAGACAGAGAGATGAGAATGCCTGGAACAAGAAGTTCCCTGCATGAAGAGTCAAAGATCTGGAGAACAATCTAAATACCCTAGAATAAAGATGAACGAAATAGATAACAAGCAAGAAACAAAATATTTCTTCTACCATACCTTTACTCTCGTACAATCTGAAGGCTTCCCAGACAATACAACTAAATATATGATGGCACATATTCTAGAGCTCAGGTTCTGAACCATCTGCAGTGTTAACAGGAAAAATCTAAATTCTGCAAGTAATGATAAAGAGCATTTGTAGATATTCTGTCACTGCCATGAAAAGGTATTGTATGAAAGGAAACCAACCAAGTGTGGAAATACCCTCTACAAATGAAGGTCGTTAGCGCGTTCTCTTCTACCTTGTCTTAAAGAGCTGCTCCAAAGACCTCAAGGGCAGTGATGGCAAAGGGGATAGAGACCTAGGTCTGGGGTCAAGATGACCTGAGTTCAAGTGCTACTTATGACACTAACTAACTGTGCAATCCTGGGGAAGTCGCTTGACCCTATTGGCCTCAGTTTCCTTATCTATATGAGGTCACAGAGACAACAGAAGCAAATAAACAGCAAAGTTTCACCTCTGAATGTCTAGACAACTCTGTCAGAATACACATTGTGCCTCTCTTCCACTACCCCCAAAAAACTGAACTACACTGAGAAAAAGAGAAAGAGCCAAAGAGAGAGAGAAAGAGAGAGAGAGAGAGAGAGGGATATATAAAGATATATGTGCCTGGGTACATAATGAATGGATATGTATATATCATAAATATTTATATATTTTATATACAAATATATAAAACATAAAAGAATACAAAAAAGCCAAAAGTTAGTTTAAAAAATAAAGATTCAAAGTAATTCCAGTTCAAATTCATGAGTCCCACGAAGTTCATGCATGGCTCTCTGGTGTTCTGTGGTCCCTAGATAAAGAAATCCTATTTTAGAGAAAACACTTCTCAACACAGAAGGGGAAGGATTTCAGTTGTCCATCTGAAAGACTTCACAGAAGATGAGTGTTAAAGACAGAATCCTATGAGATCTCTCTCCATCCACATGCCTGAGTCTGAGACTTCTCCCTCCTAATTTGCACCTGCAACCCATAATGGGCCTGGAAAAATACCTCGTTCATGAATTTGCTTTTGATTCTCTAGGACTAATGACACTTGCATGACCAACCTCAGAAGGCTGTTGCGGGGGAAATTCTATAGGCAAGAGATGATTAACTCATCTCAGCCATCTCTTCATGCCTCTGATTTCAGTTATTCGTGTTAAAGACTTTTCACCCCTTTTAGAATATAATCTTGAGGACACCAACGTACCTGATTTTTCTTTATATTTGAAAGTGCTTCCATTTTAGTAGATTTTCCATGAGAGTTTCTTTACCTGGAAGGACTGTCTGAGACTTTTTGTGGGTACCCTATTGTGAGGTTCACATTGCAAGTGGTTGTGTCATGCCATAGGGAATTGTTTGAGGCCCGGGAATTAGTTGAGTCATGTGGAGGTCAGAGCATATTGCACTGTCCCCCGCCAGGGGTACTGCATTGCTCAGGACTCTCTTGCATGGGGTTACCCTCCGTTCCTGATTGGTGTCTCCACACCTTGGGGCCTTCATACCCTTCTAATTGCACTCCCTCTCTCACAATTCTGTTCAGCTGGGTTCTATCACATGTGGTAGGTGAATCTGGGCTCTATTTAAGACCTACAGCTGGGAGGCATCTTGGGAAGCCTGCCTTAGCATATGGCTTCCCCATGGAGAGACCTTAATAAACTTTTCTGTTTAGATCTCAGAGCTGTGACTCTTCTGTTCCTGAAAGGTACGGTAGCGTGGTTGAGTTGTGTGTGAAACCAGCTGCCTCTGCTGGTAAGTTAGGGCACTCTAAGAGAGAAACCTGACACCCTATGTAACACAAGAGGCACTTCAGTGATGTCATCATAGCATTCATCAATCACCAGGCTTTACTAAGCACCTGCTCTGTGCCAGACATGGAGACAGGTGCTGGTATTAACAAATAACAAGAATGAAACAACTTCTACTAATTCACTAAGAGCTCACAGCAGGGGTCCAGTATTACTGAAGCACACCAGGAGAAGCTCTGCTCAAGCCACCAAGCAAGTGGCCTCCCCACAGCCTGCCTGGCCTGCCTGGGTGCTCTGCATGCCCAAGCTGTTATCTCTGAATTTAGCTGAGGGGTGATGTGACATATCGATTAAAAATTCTTGTGGGGTTTTAAAAATCAGTTCTTCCATGGGAATTTCTACCTGTATTCTAACATCCAAGCCCTAAACCTCAGAGTAAAAACAGAGAAGATAAATGATTTGGAGAGAGCTTGGTTTCACTGCTTTCCCAGACCAGGGGACCTCACACCAGCTGGCAGTGTCCAGCACTCAGAGCCTTCCCTTGTGGGCTCCCTGCTTCTGCTCCCAGGCTGATCACTGCCATTGCCCCTCATCCCAGGGAGATGCTCAGACCACTGTAGTTGGTAACACAGGACTCAGACTCCCCAGATCCATTATATTCACCTACACAGGAGAGAGACACAACTAGAATGTCTGAAGGATCTTTCCGTGCCCAGCAGCACAAGGGGCAGACCACAAGTCTCTCAAGTTTAAAAGAAAGAAAGGGAGAAATAGCCATTCTAAGTGGCAGCATTCAGATCTCCTTCCCCTCCTACAAGCTGTTTCTTGTTCCAGAAAATACACAGTCTGAGACATCATTGCCTCCCTGTGCTCTTTCATGATTTTTTGGCCACTTTTTGCAAAACTTCATTTAGAGGGTATTTGAGGAGGAGGGGCGTGGATTGTAATTGGGTGGAGTGCAACATTAGGGAGTCATCAACAATTCATTGAAAGTTCTCCCCTGTATTCAAATTGTCATTGCCTGAGTCCTAAAGTAAATAAGGATTCAGAAAAGAAAAGGGTAGAGGTTATGATCTCTGGAATCAATGTGTGAATTTACTAAATACATCAGTGAATTAATTAATGAATGAAAACAATGGGGCCTTCTGGAGCAGGGGGGGAAACTCACCACCCTTCCACCCTGCCCCTCCCACAGACAGACATGCCTCCCTTAGTTTTATTCTGCTGTACAGGTATTTTGTTTTCTTTTCTTTGGTTTTCTTACAAATGGAAGATTTGTGGCACCTGCACATCCAACAAGCCAATTGGCACCATTTTTTTCCAACAGTATGTGTTCACATCAGGTCTCTGTGTCACATTTTGGTCATTCTCACAATGTTTCCAAAGTTTCCATTATTATTATATACTTTATGTCATTCTGTCATCAGTGATCTTTGATGTTACCAGTGTAATTGCTTTGGAGCAGTGGTTCTCAACCTTCATGATGCTGCCACCCTTTATGAGCTTATCTGCATGTGGGCAGACCCATCTGGAGATGGATAGAGGAGCGCTGTCTCGGTTCCTAAGACCATCAGAAATACATGTTTTCCGATGTTCTAAGGCAACCCCGGTGACCTGGGGAAAGGATCAGTCGACCCCAAAGGGGTCACGACTCAAAGGGTGAGAACCGCTGATTTGGGGAGCCACAAACTGCACCCATATAAGACAGCTAACTTAATCACTAAATGTTCTTTGCATGTGGACTGATTTCTCCACCTCTAGGCTGTTCCCAATCTCTGTCTCTCTCCTTGGGCTTCCTTATTCCTTGAGACACAAAAATATTGACATTAGGCCAGTTAATAACTCTACAACGTCCTCTACATGTTTAAGTGAAAGAAGAACTCTATCTATGTGGCAAATTTCATTTGTTCTCTTATTTTTAAAATTGCCACAGTGAGCCCTGACTTTAGCAATCACTACCCTGATCAGTCACCGTCATCAACTTGCAGGCAAGAACCTCCACAGGCATAAAAGATTTTAACTTACTGAAGGTTCAGAGGATGCTTAGCATCTTTTAGTTACAAAGTATATTTGGAATGGGGCAGCAAGGTGGTGCAGAGGATAGAGGGCCAGGATTAGAGTCAGGAAGACTCATCTTCCTCAGTTCAAATGTCACCTCAGACACTTACTAGGGAAATCACTTAACCTCATTCACTTCAGTTTCCTCAGGCATAAAAGGAGGTACAGATGGAAATGACAACCATGTCTAGCATCTTTGCCAAGAAAACTCCAAATGGGTTCACAAAGAGTCAGACACAACTAAAAATGACTCATTAACAAAAAGATTTAGTTGAAGTATATACATTTTTTTAGCCTTAATAGAATTTCACACTTAATACACTACACCACAATGTAAATATACATAACTTTTATATACACTGGAAAACCAGAAAATTCAAGTGACTCACTTTATTGCCATGCTCACTTCACTGTGGTTGTCTGTAACAAAAGTACTAATATTATCAAGGTGTGTCCATTCTCCTCTTTCATACAAAGGACAGAAGACTGTCCCTAGAAGGACAGACAGACTGCTTCTCTGTCCAAGCAGTTCCTGCTACTCCTGGAAAAGACCCCGAAACCCAAACCCTAGGGTGACACTCATTATTAACCTTTAAAGCTGGCCAATTCCCAGATGCTTTTTACTCCTCAGCTCAAAGTGGGGAGAATTTGCGTACCTCAAAGTTTAAAATTGACTTTGCAGCTGGACAGAATGCTGCTACATCAGGCCTGGAGTCAACAGCCCCAGCAGATACAACAGCCTCAGATGAGACATCTGCTGCAGATACAACAGCCTCGACAGAGATAATGGACGCACAGACCACAACAGCATCTCCAAAGACAACTTTAGCTACCAAACATTCTACAAAATCTACCACTGAAGGTGAGTAGCAAGCTCCATCCTGAACTGGGTTCCCTGCTGCTTTGGCTCTGGGCATGGTCCATGTGGGGGGTAGGGAAGCAGGACATTCAGACATTTCTGATACTCTGTGCATTCATGTCTGGGGCACGTGTTGGGAGAAAGAGGCAGCCTGCTCACTCCATGGGGAGAGAGGAGAGCTGTTTTTAAATTCCACAACTGATGGTTCAACAAAGTTGGGTAAATAATTTCATTTCTCTGAGTCTTGGTTTCGTCATCTGAAAAAAAAAAACAGATTGGCAGGAGGATCTACAGTGATCATTTTCAGAAGAGCTTTGCTCACATTAAACAGATCCTACTTCAGGGGATGCTCATGGAGGTGGGGCGTTGGGAAAAAGGTTTTGAAACTTCTCTCATCCTGAAATGGCAGCTCTACTAACACAGAACCAACTCATTTTTGGATGTACCCCATATGTGGAGAAACATTTTCAAGGGTGTTCAATGTGAGTATATCCAAAGGTAGGCCCCAGAATGAAACCATCCCTGAATCCCTTCCCAGGCCTGTAACCCTCTTCTCCATCCCCTAATATAAATAGCCCATTTTCCAAAACCAAGCAAAAAGCATGAACCTATTGTGAAACCTTTTCTTTGTTGGACATCACATAACATTAGCTTTCTGGCATCCCAAGGTCAGTCAGTCAGTCAACAAGCTTTTACTAAGCAGACCTTATGTGTTAGGCACTGGGCTAAGCACAGGAGATACAATGAAAGGAAAAACAGTCAACAAAAGCACAGGCCCTGCCCCCAAGGGGCATGTATTCGAATGGGGGAAAAACAGCAAATATCTAGAGGAATACAGGACAGAGAAAGCCCCTGTGAAAGTAATCTGGGAGGGTGAGGAATACAGAAGAGAAGGGAGGTCCTCGTGCAGAGCTGGGATCTGAACCAAGAGCAGAATGGAGGCAGGGGAGAGGGCAGAGCATTCTAGGCATGGGGGGAGCCCAGTGCACAGCCAGAGAGGGGGAGATGGAGTAACGTGTGTGAGGCACTGCAAGGAGACCAGGAACCTCCAGGTCTAAAATGATTCCCTCTCTGGAGTTTACCCTGCAGAGCGGGAGGACATTTCCCTTGCCCCGTAGTCTGTCCAGCCTGCATAATTCTGGTGGTAGTTTTAAGCCTGTGCCCCCATCCCTGGGTTCACTGTGGTACAGGAAGCTGCATTGGCCCAGGGAAAGGCAAAGTCTGGTTGGCCCTGATGACTCCAGCGACTTCAGGTTCCCATCTCATTCTATTTCTCTTTCTTCCAGATTTATTTGAAAGAGGAAAAGATCATTTCTCTATCTTTGAAAATGGGAGTGCTGACAATGGAAACCTGTAGGAATCTTTCTTAAAAGTATTCCTTAAAAGAAATTATAAACGATATATTTTCACAAATCAAAGCTATTAAACCCGAGCATCAAACCTGATGTATGTCTTTACTGAAGGAACTACTGGGAGAAATGGACAGTCCTGGTGTGGGTGGGGTGGGGGGAAGAATTTCTTTAGAAATCCCTGTCCTTCACCAACAAATTCCAATCTTGTCTGCAACCTCAGTTTCCAAGCTCCTTCACACAAAAGTAGACAAAAAGTAGTTATCCAATATTCCTAGTTTAGTTCAGTTCTTCCAAAGTCTTCCAAGGTTCTGCCTCAAGTCTCAGATAGAAAATTTGTTCCTTTAGAAATGAACCAAGCAACTTTTAATCAGGCAGAGAGACAAAGAGACAGAGAGTGATACACACAGAGAGAGACAGAGATAGAGAAACAAAGAGAGAGAGAGACACAGACAGAGAAAAAGACAGAGACAGACAGAGAGAGGAACATGAACACAGGGGATAGTTTAGAGAACATCCTGAAGTTGCAGGTGGAACCTGGGGAATTAAAATTATTTAGATGTAAGACAGACGACCCTGACCTGGAAATCTGGAAAGGACGCAGAACTGGGAAAACCAGGTAAAGCCTCATATGGAGGTATGATCTGAACTGAGTCCAGAAGGAAGGCAGGGAACTGTGCAGAGCATCCTAGGGGGGAAGGAGCCCAATTCAGAGGCAAAGAGGGGGGAGATGGGGTAACATGTGTGAGGAGCTGCAAGTAGACCAGGATCCTTCAAGGCCTAAAATGTTTCTTTAAATCTATTCCCTTTCTGCAGTTTAACCTACTGAGCACAAGAACACTTCCCGCATCCCCTAGTCTGCCCAGCCTGTATCATTCTGGCACCAGCTTTAAGCCTCTGCCCCAATCCCTGGCTCAGTGTGGTATAGGAGAGTGACTGGACCAGGGAAAAGGAAGGTCTACATTGACTAAGATGACACTGGCTACCTCAGAATCAGAGCCATGATCTCATTGCATTTATCTTTCTTCCAGATATTATCAAAAATTATATTCCCTCTGCAGGTTGAGAGGCAGGAGGATATGATCACATATGAATCCTTCCTTAAAAGGATTCTTTAACAGAAATAATTAAAAATTTATTTTTATATCCCACACAAATGCAGACATATAATAGACCCAGGTACAAACAAAGGGGAAGAAAGACACCTATGTGGCTCCACTTGGTTGCATGTAAACACAAAATGGTATCCAATATTCCTAGTTTAGTCCAATTCTTCCAAGTCTTTAGAAATACCTAGAGAGAAAGAGAAGGAGAGAGAGACAGAGAAAGGGAGGTAGAGACAGAGAGAGGGAGGTAGAGACAGAGAGAGAGACAGAGAGACATAGAAAGAACAAGAACACACGGGGTGATTTTGAGAAAGTTCTGAAACTGCAAGTGGTGGTGAGGTCTGGGATGCTTTTGTCTATAACCTCAGTTTATAAAATCTCACTTGTGTTCAGGTACCTATGCATGTAACATCAGTTTGTAACAAACCTGTGCAATTAAGTTGTAAAAGTCACACTTTCCCCCAGCCAAAAAGGCATTAACTCTGCCTCTCCCCTTCCCCCTGTCTGAAAGTCTTTTCCCTGAGCTACCAGTCTGCTTAGATATAGTTTCCCATTAATACATCACCCAAGCATTTAATCAACAAACCCTTAGTTTACAGGCCTCCTTTGTTCTAAGTGGCCAGTTCCACCCAGAAACCTTGAACAACATTATCAAAGAGATAACTCCCTCCCAATATGGTACCTCCTGAATCCCTAATCAGTCCAGTTTCCCCACTTGGCACCTCCTGAAACAATCAAGCCTATCCTCCCAACAGCCATATTGGACCTATGTCATTCATTCTTGAGCAAAAAGTTACCTAGTGATATGTCAAGGCAAAAACCACACCTCTCCCTCTGCCCACAAGGGGGATTTCCTAGTGAATTATGGGCAACATGCCTGCAGAGTTGATATTAAAAGTGCATGTCCCTTTAAGCACTGATCACTCCTAAACTACTCCAAATCTCCTCTGTAACTCCATCCTTCCACAGCTAATTAGCATAATCAACCTTTAACTGACAGGTGTATGGTTTTAGAAACTGCATCTCTAGCCCCTGTACTTTGCAGGCTTTCTCTAACACACTCCAGCCTGCTGTAAAGCCTAACATTAAACTTTATAACCATGAACTTTGCAGGCTTCCCTTAACCTTTTCCTGCCCGCTGCAAAGCATAACAATAAACTTTTGTAACTCTGCCAAAAGAGAGCTGAGTCCAGTAATTTGTTTGAGACGACAAACCCTCAGAGAATTTCATAGAAATCTTCCCTCTCTATACCTCTTCAGTGGGACCTTGGGGAATTAAAGGTGTTTTGATATATCACACACACTACCCTGACCGTCACTGAGTGAAGTCCAGGGAGGTTTCATTTTGACTTCTCTCTCACAGTTCTCCACAACCATTAAGAGAGTTAGGGATATCTAGGTCCTCTGCAAATGACTCCAAACATTTGTAATTTGGTGTTCCCCACGAAGTATGTGAGATTCCCATGAGTCCCAGTACCATTTTTCCACAACAAGTTAAATTAGCTTTTGTAAGGAAATATTTACCTCAAATTGTATAATTACAAATATTCAGACATTTTGCCCTAACATGAGCAACATAATACACACACACACACACACACACACACACACACACACACACACACACCCTTCCACTTTGTACAACCTCAAACATATGGAAGGAAAGGGCATTAGATACATAGCTTAGCTCCATACCTATAGAACCCCACCCCAAGACCCAAGTCTGATACAAACTTCAGGCTCCAGTCTCAGACACTCTGACTTTTCTAGATTCTCTGATGACCTGGATGACTGCAATATCCTGCCTGGAATCCTGCCTCTAAGATTATCATCACTCAAACTCTGAAGTTCCACCAGGATCATCTAATGCCCCTAAACACAAGAAGGACAAATGGAACAGAATATAAACAAACATCTCTTGAGTGGCTAGGTGGCACAGTGAATAGCACCGGCCCTAGAGTCAGGAGAACCTGAGTTCAAATCGGGACTCAGACACGTAACACAAAAACAACATGTGTGACCTTGGGCAAGGCATTTATCTTGAATAGCCCTTGAAAAAGCAAAAAAAAAAAAAAAGAAAAAAAGAAACAAACATTTCAACCCCCCTCCCCATTCCAGGTTTCTAAGACATAATAAAAGAGGGACAGTGGAAGAGAAAAGACTTTCCCCTCTCACAGTTCAGACCATGGAACCTATACTATAAGGAAGCTTAGTTTTTCACCCTCTAGACACAATAGGAAAGAAGGGCAGGAAAAAACATGCAGGAAAAAGAGGGGTGCTTCTTCAGTATTCCCAATTCTGAAGTCACAGCCTTTTCCATCATCTCAGGCAGGTAAAAGAGGCTACCTCTACCCACACTCTATATGAGAATGGGTGCTGCCAAAACGGTGGAACTGTGCATTCCGGAAGACCCTCAATACACATTTCTTTCTGTTTGAACTTTGCCATCCTTGGCAAATAGACTGGAGTCTATTTTTTTTCTTTAACATAGCACTCTTTCCAAATTCAGGACAATCTATAGTCTCTGGGGCAGTATAAACAATGTCCTTTTACTTGCTTCACTTAACATCAGTTTACTACTGGTTTGACTTTAAGCCAGAACAAACAAGAGAATGAGGTTTAATTGCACTTAGAGTGTAGCCTATGTCACCAAAAGCTGATGGGAGTGGATGCCAGTCACAATACGGCTAGTAGTATTTATATATTACATAAGACAAAGAAGAAAGAAGACTGGTCATTTCATAAGTGTACCTTCAACATCACAACTTTCCCTATTGTGGTTTCCATACAATGTAGGTCAGTAATAAGAAATTAAATGGGAATTTTTGAGGAGTTTTGCAAAAGCTTCAGACGCAACCAAAAGGGCAGCAGATAGCACAAAGCCTGTGACCAAATAAAAAACCCAAATTGTACAAAAAAGAACTTTAAATACCTGATAAAAAAAAGAAAAAATTCAGACTTCTCTTATATGAAGGTGTAGTACCAATACAATATTTATACCACACACAATCACAATAAAGACTGTGACTAAAGTATCTCATGACATTCAATTGTAAAATGCACCAGATTCTCCAGGAAGAGGATAGAGATGAAGGATTTATTTAGACATGAGAAAACCATATCCCAAAACCAGGAAGCCAATTCCAGCATAGTACCATATATATTCAGAAGCCATAATATCACTGAGAGCCACAGTATCCTTCAGCCTTGCCACAAACCCATACAAGGTCAATATCTGCTCACAATCCTCTATGACTCCTTGCTTGAGGTCCTCCTGTCTCCCCAACCATGTGTCTAGCTGTGAGCCACTTCCTGTGGGCTCTGCTTCCCTTCAGCAAAACTCTTCCCCACACTGGCTCCATGTGACTATATTTAGCCTATGAGGGGAAAAGGTTTATCTTCACAGCAGGGAAGCTTTCTGTGGGCTCTGCTTCCCTTCAGCAAATTCCCTCCATCACAGGCTCCTTGTGATTACATTCAGCCTATTAGGGGGCAGAGTTTATTTTCAAAGCAAGGGAGGTCTTAAAACTCCCCCCTAGGTCTATTAAGGGGGGCAGGGAAGATCTTCAAATTCCCATCCTCATTACATAAAGGAAGGCCAAAACATGGTGTGCTGGTCTTCCAAATCACCCGGGGCACTTTGCTACTAACTCCCTAGATGTGGAAGGGATAACTGGAGTTTTGATGGTTATACCAAGAAAAAAAGACTGCTTGTTAAACAGAATATACATCATTAGTCATAGCAGACAGTGAAGAGATAAATCTTCATCAATTGAATTCGTGTTAAAAAATGTTAACTTGGAAATGCAAAACACAATTGATACCAAAAATCTGATATCAAAAGAAGTTTATTGAGGAGAAATCCAGAGTAATTGAATACTTCTGGGCAGAAGTGGACTCTGCCCTTCTTTTGGAAGGAGGAGTGGGGGTTACAAACATGAAGCCACTTTAATGCCATTAGTTTGGTGCAGACACTCCCTTCAGAAACCTGATTGGATCATTCTCTGGAGAGGACGCCTTTTCCATTATCATGCATTATTGCTGAGGAGGGTCTAATTCTAGGCTGGACATATAAGATAATACATACAATACATGCGGTTGATTAAGCAAGCACAGTAATAACCCTGGGACATGGACCCCTCACCAGCTGCACTCAGATGTGTCCTTATCTGGGACGGAAGGTCCCAAGGCCAATGACTACTTTCTAAATGGTCAAACCGAACTGCTGCTGCCAGCTTCATTTTGTTTTATTTTATTTTAGTGTTGTTTAGGGGTTCTGTGGGAAGCAGGAATCTGACTTCTCCCCAAGGCAACTGTCTGGTCTGCTCATTTTACTCGTATCAACAGCCTTCTTTTAGCAATTTTTGCAGTCCTGTGGAAACATAACCCTTTGCTGCCTCTCACAATTCCCTCCTCTTGTTTTTAATAAAGATTAAGTTTCCACACTTTTCTTAATTCTAATTCCCCTCTTCCCTTAAGGTAGGATTGGTACATTGACGAAATACGAGGGGGCAATGGCCTTTATGAGTACAGATACAGAGATTCAAAAGAAAAGAATGACAAATAATGGTCCCTTCATAGTTCAAAAGTCTCTTTTCACACAATCATGGTGGGGGTGTGGTGGGGTTAGACCATCTGACAGAAGTCCTGTGGTCCCTAAGTGTGAGTTCTAGATTCACTCTCCTGAAGTTGGTTCCAGCCCAGACATCTGTGCCGCTGGTCAGGGCCACCCTGGATCTGGGATCTCACAGGACTGTGCTCAGCACCTCTTGGCCCCAAAGACTGAACTCAGAGGGAGTTTTGTTTCTCTCTTTTACTTTGGGGGTTCTGTAGCTCTAAAATTTGTTTAGAGTCATATTTTACAAGTATTACAGGTGTTTGGGGTGGGAGCTCAGACAAGTTCTTCTTTTATTCCACAACCTTGGCTCTGCCCCCTGGAACAGTTTAATTGCTTGAAAAAGTGATTGCTTAATGTACCTTCCTTAGGGAAATCTCATCCTCATGGTTTTCAGCACTGCAGCTCAGCCTCTTTTTCTTTTGCCTTCTTTCATCCACTTTCCTAAATAAGTGACCTTGTAACAATTTTAAATTACTACACCTAAACCTTATATTCTTATCATTCTTAAAAAATTAAAATTGGAATCTTGGACAATTGTTCTGATGTTCAAGAAACTCATACTAGAACCAGTTTCTTATACTTTGCATTGGTCCATCATTAACTCTTCCACCATGAGGATGAGAATCATCTCCAAAGAGATGATGACTGAATCCATGGGAACTTATGAGATCATCATGTGAAATACTACAGAGAGAAAAGGGAAGAGAAGCAGCCCCAAGCCAGAGCCTCACAGGACACAAAATTAGTCTGTTAGACATGGAGGAAGATGCAGCAAAGAAGGCAGAGGAGGAGTGGCCACACAGGATGAAGAAGAAGCAGGAGAGAAAGGAGAGAATCAAGAAGAGCATGATCAATAGTGTCAAGCTACACAGAGAAGACCTTGGGAGCAGGGACAGGGCCATGCAAAGGACACTACGTGGAAGCCAGCCTACTCTGCCCAGGGTTGAATTGGGTATGAGTCTGTGGGGAACAAATTCCAAGTGAGGAGTGTAAGACAGGACTTCTACTCCCCACAACCTCAGATTAAAGGCAGTAAGACCCATACCTAAGAGACAGAGAGGACAGCTTCCCATTCCAAGTGTTGAGAACTGGAAACCTGATTGAGAATCCTGCAGTTTAGATGGCAACAGAGATTGTGAGAACCTCAGGACATATCTCTACTTTACATTTTGTAACCATACCACGTTTCTCAGGTCTTACCTGGCTTTACTGAAGGGGAAAAGGATAACTGTTTAGGGACCATTGCTTTGAGGACCTTTTCACCCTCCTATTGGGAATGACAGAAGAGCCAGGCTATGAACATCAGAGATAGAAGAATCCATCTGGTCTCCTGGAGAAAAAATGCTCTAATTAGTGGTTTAATGGTATTGATACACACACACACACACACACACACACACACATTCAAACATACACACGTACACACCGACACATAGATTTCTTCTGTTAATTGCTTTTCAGTCACACAGGTTTCCAGACCATCGAAATTAACAGAGATTCTGACCAAAACACAGGGAAACCAAGGTGCCTGTCACAAAGCAAAAAGGGAGTATGAATCCATGGCAGAGAGTCTGGGGACCCTGCAGAATCCCTCTCTCAATATCACAGCTAGGCTTGTCACTGACTCATGGAAACCTCAGGCAATCCTTCTTTCCTATTAAGAGACAGAGCTACTGATCACCCCTCAACAAAACTCATTCTGAGACCTATTTGTCCAGATGTTGGTGAGAATAAACCAGACAAATTCAACCACACTTCTCTATTTGACCAACAGAATGATTGCCTGTCTAGGGTTTGAGATACAATCTATGACGAAGAACAGATTTTAAAAATTGCCAGAATATGGCTGTTGTTCTGGTCTAAAAACCAAGTTCACAGAGGCAGCCCCTATTTTCACAGACTCCTTCTCTTTTGGAGCATTCTGCCCCATCCCTTGTTCATCCTGCTCTCACAACTAAACAGAGGAAAAGGGAAATGGATGGGTTGTTACTTCCAGGACAAATCCAAGGCCAGTGAGGGGAAGAGAAGTACCAGAAATCAAAGACTTGGTCATGGCCAGCATTAGAACCCAGAGTTCCAAGCCATTTAGTGATTTGCTCTATGCAAATTTGACTAGGGAAAACCAGGCTGACTGAAGGAAAAGCATGTTGGCAAAGACTGATGAAGTGCCCTGGATCCCGTCCATTACTGATGCTGACATCCAGGATTGACAGTCTGTTCCATGCACGTTACTTCAACATCATCTTGCACTCCCATGTTCCACATACCTTAGCTCCACTTCACCTGCTTGTCTACCACTGCTCCACATTTTTATTTCTTAATGTTTCATGGATGCCTTTTGTTTTACATCACAGTCACTTCTGCAAATAAGACCCCTTCCAGATTAAACCATACCTTGTACTGAAGAAAGGCAATTGGCAAAAATACACCTGATCAAGTAAGTACATTTGAAACACTCTCCCCTGGTGATCTTCTGCCTCTCTGCCCTAGCAGAAAAAGGTGCGCTTAATTATCTGCTTTGGGGGATCTTTGTTGGTCACTCAGCGAGCCAGAGGCCAGTTTCCTCTTAGAGATCTTGGTGTTTACACTGTTGTTTTCAGTCTGTACACTGGTCTTTCATCTCTGCTCATCTCACAATGTATTACTTAATGCAAATCTCCCCTCTGGTTTTCTGAATTCCTTCTATTCTTTTCTTATCACACTTTGATATCATGTTGTATTCATATATTACAGTTTGGGAGGAGGTACTTTTTTTTTCCAATTAGCAAGTATTTATTTTCTCTCCTTGCAATGGCCACCCCTAATTTTTTAAAAAAGGAAAAAATAAATCTCATTATAATGTGTACAAATATGTATACATATATACATACATATAAATATGTACATATATGTGTATGTATGTATTTATGAATTCAGGCATAACAAATTCTGTCATTGGCCATGTCAAATAATGTATGCATTATACAGTACTGTATACCTAACCTATCTCTATAAGGAGGTGGAGAGAATGCTTTGTCAGAGATCCTTTGATCATTGTATTGTTCAGAGTTGTGCAGTGTTTCCAAAGTGTTCATTTTTACAATGCTGATATTGTGGAACACGTTGTTTTCCTTTTTCTGCTCACTTCATTCTACATCATCCAATAGATATCCTCCCAGGGTTCTCTAAAATCATTCCTTTCATCATTTCTCAAAGCAAAATAGGATTCCAATATATACATATATGACAATTTATTTAGTCATTCCCCTTGTCAATGGATACCTCTTTAATTTCCAGTTCTTTCCCACAGATATTTGTGGAATAATTTTCTCCTGCTTTGATTTCTTTGGAGTACGGTACTATTTGCTCAAACAATGTGTAGTGGCTTTGGGAGCATCAATCCAAAACATTTTCCAGAGTGGCTGGATGGATTCACGGCTCCCCCAATATTGTAATAATGTGTTTGTTTTCCCTCAATTCCTCCAACACTCATCATTTTCCTTTTCTATCATCTTTGACAACCTGATGACTGTGAGGTGGAAAATCAGAGTTCTTTTCATTTAAATGTCTCTAATTATTTATGATTTGTGAACATTTTTTCACATGGCTGTGGATAACTCAGATTTCCTCCATTGAAAACTGACATAACATCTTTAAAATTTATCAATAGGGGAAATGGTTCTTATTCTCCCAAATTTGAATCACTTCTTAATATATCTTGAAAATAAGACTTTTTATCAGACATTTGCTATCACTATAGTTTTCACCACTGTGTGAGATGAAAGAGTTCAGAGTCTGAATCTAAGGTCAGAAAAGGTCTTTATTCTTTCTTCAGGAGAACGGACACTGCCCCTGCTACCCGATATGGCATCTGCAGGCAGATAGCGACAGGTAGAAGCCAGCCCATGATTATATAATCTTCCAGTGTAGAAACTCCAACCCCCAACTGGCCTTCACTGTTATTGGTAGCACGGCTGACCCACAAACTAAGTGCAGGAATCTCTCTGAGACAAAAGACTCGGAAACATGTGGTCGCCCAATGAAAGCAGTCTGAATCTTATTTGGCATATCTTCTGCTGAGTTGGTTCTGGGGGAGGGTCTCCATTCCTCCAAGCCCCAGATTGCTTGAAGGTCAGGTGACCTAACCCTAGGCCTAGTGAATACTGAAGCCATTCTAGATTTGATTTTTCAGAATGGGGAAACTTCACTATAAATTATCTCTCACAAATCCCCACTTTTTAAATACATTTTGAAGTTCCCTCAATTTCCTTAATTCGAATTACCTTCCAGCCCTCATCGCATTGAGAACATACAAGGAGGCAGTCCCCTTTATGAATACAGATACAGAGATTCAAAAGAAAATAATAACAATTGTATTTTCAAAGTCCAAAAGTCTCTTTTCACACTGTTGTCCAGATGTGAGGAAGTCTTCTGGTCTCGTAGGGTCATCCATCTTCAGCCCTGCGTCCCAGCTTCTCTTCCTTCTGCCTTCTTTCATTCATTTACCTATAAAACGAACCTGGGAACCAATGCAAATGACAACTTCAGAGCCCTTATTATTCTTACAAAATTAAAATAAGAGTCTCAATTAATTGCTATGATCACACATTAGAACCAGTTTCTTGTAATTTGCATTAATCCATATCAAGTCCTGCACCAAGAGGATGGGATTTCTCTAAGGGATTTACATTAAGCTCACAACTAAAACAATTAAAAATGTTTCCAAGTAGTCCAGAAATTATCCTCTTTTTAACATTGACTAATTATAATAAAGTTGAGACAAATGTGGTACTAACTGAATAACGGAATAATATTCCCACAAACCTTGACCTACTTGTCATATTGTTACAAAGAACTAAAGGAGTCTGACTCATACAGGAATACCTATACTAAACCCCAAGCCTAGCAGCTTTATCTTACAGTAACTTAAGATGTTCCAAAATCAAGTAGATTTGTTGCTGTTTTATTTCAAAACTTTTGATTATTGAAACTTGCCACCAAGAATAGAGATAAAATTATAATGAGGGAACCATATTTCCCAAACTTCAGAATGCAAATTCCAGGCACAATGTTGCAATCTCCCCTGAGCCAAGCTTAAAGTATGCCAGGTGCTTGTGGGGAGAACACAGTCAGAAGAATCCTCCCTCAGCTCATGCTGAACAATTGTTACTCTGACCTTCATACCTGTAACTTGCAAGATCTGGCACCATCGGTTGGTGGCTAAGGTAGACTGGGAAGCCTCTTTTAACACTCCTATCTGGAGCTGAACTCAAAGAAACAGTCAGTTAACAGTCCCATCAAATTTTAAATAACAAGTGCCAACAATCACCTTAAGATATGATTATAATCTCACATTGGTTAAGGAACATCTTTGAAGCGAGCCTCAAATAACCTACATTAATTCCTATATTTATTCTTGTTTGTAAAGAAAATCAAATCTCCCACTGGGATTATAAATTATTGCTCTAATAGAGCATATACTTCCAAACTTCTCTACCTTCTTGCAATTATGCTTAATCTGAGCTCATATTAAAATTTCCTCTTCTATCAACTAAAGATATCTCTGGTTTAATCTCAAGAACTAATTGTATTAATACCTAATTGCCCTTTCATCACTTTGAAATACACTGGGACCCCATTTCACTCATATACACAGATATACCTTCTCTATAGTAACTTTATAATCCCACCTTCAGTCCAAGGAATAATGATTCAAAGTTGCATTTGTATCCTTATGTCTTCTTCTTCTCAAATTCGATTGACCTATTAATTACAAAATCAAGTTACAAATCTTTCTGTCTTCCTAGACACTTTCTCAAACTCTTTCTCAACTTACTTAAAACCCTTAAAAACTGGTACCACCACCCAGGGACAGTAGCAATTGGATAAACTCACATTTGTCCCCAAACCTTCTTATCTTCTTTTCATATTCCCAATCATACCTTTCTTTATTCTCCCAAAATCTCTCAAAACCATCATTCAGATTATTCAGCACTACTTTCCATTTTTTTAACCATATTCTTTTACTAACATAACTCTTTTGCTTAGACGAAGGAAAGAGGTTAATGGCTAAACTTCACAAACTGATAGATCTGACATACAGAATTATCTTTTCTTGTTATTCCCTCAGAAGTTTCCACTCTCAGTCTAGTTCTTTAGGAGGATTAGATGCCATTGAGGATCCAACTCTATACACATAAATATAAGTAAAAACACTTTGTAGATAAAAACGTTCAAGTCTATCAACACTTTGCAGATAGAAGTTTTCTATCTTTAAGTTCAATAGTTATGCAGATGAATTTCCTTATAGGAGAGACTGACTTCTACTCCAGGTATCATAAAAGACTTGAGAGGATCCATAAGTAATTGATCCCAAAACAGTGCATATCAAAAAGTTACTTAAAATAAAATATGTTTGCACCACAGAACAGACAGTATAAACAGATGTTATTTCCACAATAGTAACAAACTTTGAATGAAGTTGACTTTTCCATTAATAGAAAAGTATTCCATAATTTACCTATCTCTAAGATATTTGCACTGAAACTCTTTTCCCCACATAGAAGACATTTCTGATCTAGTTTCATTAATTAATAGAATAGCAGCTAGGTCCCTCAATCAGTTGTACCAATACTCAATTATTCTAACATGATTTTGAAACATTTAAAGACCTTATTCCATACAGACAAATACCAAGTGACAGGCAGATGACTAGGCCAAATACCCATTTACCAAGTTCTTTAATATATAAAAAGGAATATTTTCTGAGGCTGAATAGCCCAGATCCTAAACCCACACTTTATTAGAGTAGCTCAGATGTATCCCCGCCTTAGTTTATGGGATAATGATTCAACATTGTGTTTGCACCTTTGCTTCACAAACTTCTTTTCCTTTGGTCTAATTATGCCCATATTATTCAGAAAAGAATGTTCTCCCAAGTTTGTTTATTCTTACTTAATTATACTCAGTCTGGAAGAGTGAGATACTTCAGTAATCTTAACTTTTTACATATACTTTCAATTATAAATGTTAACTTTTGCCAATACCATGGAATAACCACAAATTCAGATTAAAACAGCAAGGTGTCTTCTGCAAAACATCCTTTCTCAAAGAATTTCCTGATATCACTGAACCTGTATGAAATCAACATACAGTATACCACAAAGGTTTACCTGGACTCATACCAAAAACCAATTAGTAGAAATCAATTATACCAGTTTTAAAGGGCCAGTTTCAAAACTGACTCATTAGTGGGGCTTCTTCAGAGTCTGAAGAAGTAACCGCTTCCCCTCCACCCCCCCTTCCTGGTGGGGAGTGGAGAAATTCCCTTACTTAATCTGATTAGGATTTCAGGCAGTCTGCCCGAAATGAAAATTCACAGTAAGTTTGAATATTACAAAATCTGTACACAAAAAATAAACTGACTAGAAATCTTACAGAGTCTTTTTATAATTACTAACTTTCCCTTCACAAATTTTTAAATTTCTTACTGCCCTTTCCTGGGATTGATAAGATTTCTAGGGGGCCCTAACCCCTCCATTTTTCCATACACATTAACAGCTCACAATCTTGTTCTTCACAAGTACTAAAGGGCAGGTTTTCCTACCTGCTTTCACTTATCTCTTTTTTTCTCTCTCTCTCATCTCTTATCTTGTCTGCTAATCTGTTTCCCATCGTCTTATAACAATAGATCTTGGAAGACTTTTCTTAAGAAGAATATTTCCCTTTTTAAAAACAATTTATCCTAATATTATTAACTAATACAGAATTTCTAAATTCTCAGATCCTAAGAATCTATCCCACATAATTGACAAAACTTAGGAGGTTTCACTGGTCTTTTCTTCCATAATTACCAATAATAATTTTTCACAAATGTATTTCTTAACTGAAACTTCCTTTCAAATATAGGAAAAACGTGAAGGTTTATAGTTTCTTAAGTTACAATACTTCAAAACATCATAACAACTGTTTATCAGTAACACAATTATTATGGTCTTACAGTTAAGATTTTAAATTTAAACCCATTTAATTACCAATTCAGTGACCTTAATGCAGCTGGATGTATTTTTCAAATGGAGCCACATCCCTCTCTCTCTCTCTCCCTCTCTCTCTCTCTCTCTCTCTCTCTCTCTCTCTCTGTCTCTGTCTCTGTCTCTCTCTGTCTCTCTGTCTCTCTGTCTCTCTGTCTTTCTCTCTCTCTCTCTCTCTGTCTTTCTCTCTCTCTCTGTCTCTCTCTCTCTCTCTCTCTCTCTCTCTCTCTCTCTCTCTCTCTCCTTCTGTCTGTCTCTCTCTCTCTCTATATATATATATAAATACATATATATTTATATGTATATATTTTTTAATTTTCTCAATAAGAGTTCTACAAAAACACATTTCCAATTTGTCTTGCACAGAGGATCATTCATAACTACAGGCAAAGGTGTATATACCTGGTTTTCTAAACAACAGTAGTAACAACATATTACATTTTAGACAATTTTTGTCCATCTTTCAGTTTCAACCCAATTTGACACAAACTGACAACATTCCTGGCTCTCACTCAGATTTTACAACATATGAGGATTTTGCAATTTACATGCCATAATAAATAACACAATGACATTATGACATTAATTGCATTTCCAAAGGGAGTAGAGGCTTTTCTCCTCACCACCCCCCTCTCCTTTTTTTTTCCAAGTGGGGAGGGTAATTCAAAACTCCTATTCTCCTCCAGCATTTCCTTTCTTATCTGATCTGGTTTGGGAGGCTTTAACAGACAGGCTGACCAGATCAAGGATTATAAGGTTTACAGATTTTCCAAATTGCAGTTATTTCAGAAAATATTACAACACTGAAGTCAGAGCATCCCATTCCTCATTTTCTATCCCTTTGAACAACATTTAAACAAACAAAGAAAAATTGCTCTTGTTGGAATATAAGTAATACCCATTCCTGCTCACATTTTAGGTACCACGTCCTTAGATAATTTAACAGCTTCTGAATAAGAAAATTGTTTTAACATCAGAGTTTATAAATATTTCCAAATTACATAATTTAGAAAAGTTTAAAGCTTATATTCTACTAAAAACTTTAGGTGAATGCATTTCCAAACCCTCTTACATAGGAATTAAATTATAACTTTATTACTTTAAACCATTGTATACATTTTCATAATAGCCAAGAGTTCAAATAATCAGTCTGAAAATTATTTACATTTATACCCAAATATGATTTTCTCACATTTTACCAAATAAAGCCAAATGCCAATCTATTTCCCCAAAAATATCTTTAAGCCAACATTTGGCCTTTCAGAAGACATGTGGCTTTCAGAAGACACATGCTCATGTCTGTGTGATCTCCATTTCACCTTCATTGGGGGCTCTCTTCTTATCTTCTTATCTCCTATCTCCTTTCATAGACAAAGGGTTTCAAACCCAGTTAACTGGGTGTGGTTTTAACTTCTCTCTCAAGCAGAGGCTTTAGGAATTTAATGATTATGTGAACTTTTAGAACTAAGTTCCAATAGAGCCTGAAAGGTGGATAGACATTATCCCTTCTGACTTCCCATGACTTGGTTTGAAGTCAGGCTAAAAATTCACTGACACTATCTTCCAACCTTCTAAAGTTGGTGCTGGTGGTGGGAGTAGTGGGTATCCCACCCTAATTAGTACAATCAGGCCTTTTGCTTTTCCTTCCACCTCTGTCTTAGACATTTCAGACAAACAGAAAAAGAAGTTTCACTTACCTGTTATCTGCTGAAGATCTGAACTTCTCTCTCCATCCTAAGTTTAGTTATGCAGAGAAGGAAGATTTCAAACTTCCCAAGGCTTTTTTTTAATCTAAATTATAAAACATTTCTTTTATGAATAGACAAAATTTACACATGTCCACAGAAACAAATAAACAAAAAAATACAGAACAAATACAGTCTCAACCAGCTTTGCCAAATTTATCTCACAAGGGATTACTGGGGGGGGGGGAGTGGAATGAAGGGAATTTTTCTTCCCAGTTGACTAGCAGCTTGTGGGTAAAAGCTGAAAAATTTCCCTTTACCAGAAGCAGATGACATGGCACTTCCCTTCAGCCAGCCCTCCCATCAAGATCCAAGGTCAACCTCTTGGTCCAAAAATTAGGAAACCAAGGCACGAATTCTGGGGGGCCCTCATCACGGACCTCTCATTAGTGTCCCTACAAAAAGCTGCATCTTGATCACCTCAACTCCTGGCCAGACTCACTCGACCACACTCACCATCAACTAACGCAGGCCTCTCCTTGCCTGTGTTTGTGCGCAGTCTTACATGATGTTCAGTAATCATTGTTCCCCCTTTATGGCATTTTCTGATCTCAGTTTCAGACTCCCTCAGGCCTCATTCTCCACAGAGGGGAGTTGCTCCCCAACCTTACCAAGAGGTCACTGGGAAAGAGACAGTGGGCCGTCCTTTACCTATGGGTCAAGGCTAGGGAGCCCTTCCTCTCTCCAGAGAGGAGTCCGAAAAATCTCGGTGGGACATCCAAACTGTGTGAGATGAAAGAGTTCAGAATCTGAATCTAAGGTCAGAAAAGGTCTTTATTCTTTCTCAGGAGAAAGGAATCTGCCCCTGCTGTCCAACTTGGCATCCGCAGGGAGAGAGTTACTGGTAGAAGCCAGCCCATGATTATATAATCTTTGAAAGCAGAAATCTCAACCCCCCCCAACTGGCTTTGACTCTTATTGGTAGGGGGGCTGACCCACAACATAAACGTGGGAATCTCTCTGAGAAAAATGTAGGTGTCCAATAAAAGCAGTCTTAACTTTATTTGGCATATCTTCTGCTGAGTTGGCTCTGGGGGATGGTCTCCATTGCTCTAAGCCCCAGATTGCTTGAAGGTCAGGGGATCTAACCCTAGGCCTGGTGAATACTGAATCCATTCTAGATTTGATTTTTCAGAATGGGGAAATTTCACTATAAATTATCTGTCACACCACTAAACTGTTTCCATTACAATCTAAGCAACCTGGATTTTCTTTGGGAAAAAATATTTTCAAATTCATGTGATCAAAATTGTTCATGTTATCTTTTATGACCTGCATTCTTCCCAATTTGGTCATAAAATTTTGCCCTATCCATAGGTCTTAAAGATAAGTTCATCCTTTTTCCTCTAATTTGTGTAGGATACTACCTTTTAAATCTATATCATATGTTCATTTGGTGCTAATTTCAGGTGCCACTTTCAGAGCCATTACAAGAGTTAGAGGCACCCACTTGGTTTCCAGTAGTTTTCTGCTGTTGTTGTTGTTTGTCACAACAAATGTGGCTTCTCTTACTATTTTGGCATATATAGATCTTGTAATTAACTAATCAAAGGGTCTGAACAGTATAACCACTTTGTTTTTCTAATTCTAAACTGTTATCTGCAATGGTAGGGATAATTCACCCGGCCACCAACAGTGTATTAAGGTACTTTTACCCACAGACCCTCGCGTACTGATGGTCGCCATTTTAACATTTAATTTCAAGTTGCAAACTCTCTTCTTCTTCTTCCCTTCCCCCACTCTTTTAGAAGGCAAGATAAACTAAAACGAATACAAATCTCTACCTTAGTTATGTCCAAAAACTAGATCTGATGTGCTTATATCATATACATGAATGTGTCTATATATATATATGTATGCACATATGTATTACACAAGGGTCTTTTTAGTCTTCCCCTTATCTTTTGGGGAATATGGGTATCACAGGGATAAAAGGACAGAATTTAAAATCGTTTCGCGCAGAGTTCCAATTGCTTTCCAGAATGCGTGCGCTAGCTCCCAAGCTCCACCACCTGTACAGTAGTGAATCCACTTGTTCACAGTCCCTCCAGCCTTGGACATTTTCGTTTTTTGTCATCTTGGGATATCTGATGGGTGTAAACTACTACCTCAAAATTGTTTCAATTTGCATTTCTCTCATTTACACCATTATTCATATGCTGTTGATAGTTTGAATTTCTTCCTCAGAAAATGATCTACTTATATCCTTTCACCATTAATCAACTGAGGAATGGCTCCTCCTCTTGTAAATTTTATCCATTTCATATATATCTTAGCAATTGTAATCTTTATTACAGAAATATGTTGCAAAGAATTTTTTTCTCAGTTTTCTGCTATTCTTTTCAATATAGCTGCATTGGTTTTATTTGTGAAAAAACACTTAATTTTATGCAGTCAAAATTATCCATTTTACTTCCTGTGAATCTTTCTGTCTCTTGATTGGTCATGAATTGTTCCCTCCAACAGGTAACCTTCCATGCTCCACTAAGATGCTTAGCTTTGTTATGTAAATTCTGCACCCATTTTGAATTTATATAGTATATAGAGTAAGATGTTTACCTATGCTAGTCTACTTTTCAGTTTTCCCAAAACTTTTTTTCTCAAAAGAAGAGTACTTCCCTAAATAGCTAGTATTTGGAGGTTTATCAAATACTAGATGACTATGTGGAACTAATTATGTATATGGTATACCTAATCTGTTCCACTGATCAACCTCATTCTTGCCCAGTACCAAAGTATTTGACAATTACAAGTTTGTAGTATAATTTAAGAGCTCGTACTCTTAGGCCCCCCTTGTCTTGTTTTTCCCATTGCTTCCCATGATATTTTTAACTTTTTTGCTGCTTCAGATAAATTTTGTTAATTTTTTTCTAATTTTATTACTTAATTCTTAAGTAGTTTGATTGCCATGGCACTAACTAAATAAATGGCTTAGGTAGTTTTGTTTTGGTTTAATTGGCCTGGCCATATTGTCAGCCACTAATATTTGTCCAATTATTTAAATCTGTCTTTATTTGTATAAAGAGAGTTTCATCATTCAACTCTCCTAACTCCTGTTTGTGTCTTGTCACGTTGACTCCAAAGTATTTTAAAAGGTCTGTAGTTAGTTTAAGAACAATTTCTATAGCTGTTCCTGATGTAATTTGAAAGTTTTATGCAAAAATGCTGATGCCTTGTGTGGATTATTTTATATACAGAAAATGTAACTCAAGTTGCTCTTTGCTCAGATTAGTTTTTAGCTGACATTCTAGCATTCCCTAAGCAAGCGATCACATCACCTGTGAAAAGTGTTATCAGAAGAATAAATAATAAACATAACTTGTCTATTTGGTGGGCTTCAATGGAAACTTAACAGGAGGACAAGGACAAAAGCAGACCAGACAGGTGGACATTAGCTGTGATCTACACTATTGGAAGGAATTCTAGTTCAATGACGTCACAGACCCAGTTGAGTGTTGAGCCAAATTCATGAGGACCTGCTTTCTATTGTTCCCAGCAGTTCTTATCAAAAAGGGGCTTTGCTCCAGGGATTCCTATTCTGAGCATTTTCACTGCCTGCAATTCTCTTTAATCACATCTGATTCACATTTATTTAGTTTGCTGTATTCGTATTCTTTTCTATTTTTTAACCACAATATAAGAGTTCTTAGAATGACTATTTTACAATACAGTTTGAGGTGGTAGTACAATATATGCCCCAATACATTCCTAATTTTTCCCTATTATTTTCCTTAAAATGCTCAATCACTTCTTCCTCCAAAGATGCTTTTAGTTCTGTCTTTTTCTGTAAAGTATTCCTTTCAAAAGTTCATTGTTAAAGCATTAAATGCATAGTTTCACTATTTTTATTATAGCCCAACCATGCACGCTGAATGTTCCATCACTTGTCTTACTTTCTATGTGTAAAGAGTATTTTGTACATTATTTGCATGTGTGTTACATATACCTGGGCATGCTTATGACCAGATTTTTAATCATTTTGCTCTTTTTCTAATGAAACTTCTCATTTCATCTTTTGTATTTGGATTAGGTTAGTACTGCATAGGAATTCTTTTTTTTTTTAATTTTATTATAGTTTGCATCATTCATTTCCACAAGATTTTGAGTTCCATATTTTCTCCCTGTCCCTCCCCCACCCACTGCCCCAAAACAGCCATCCTGATGCGTCCTCCCTCCCCCAGTCTATTCTCTCCTATGTCACTTTTTGTTAGGGCAGGATGGATCTCCCAACTGCAGTCCCTGTGTATCTCAAGTTCCAGTTGGATGTAGTCAATAATAATAGTAATAATTGCAGATAGATAGATAGATAGATAGATAGATAGATAGATAGATA
>CM053581.1:383581266-383609146 GCA_028627135.1 Pseudochirops cupreus | reverse complement strand
TAAGGTGTTAATTTCTTAAGTCAGGTTGTTGACTCTCTTTTCATGATTTTCTTGCATCATTCTTATTTCTCTTCCCAATTTTTCTTCCACTTCTCTCATTTTGTTTTCAGAATCTTTCTTCAGCTGATCTCTAGCTTTTTGGCAATCTTCATGTTTCTTGGAAGCTTTTGGTGTGGGAGTTCTGACTGCATTGTCTTCCTCCCTTTCCATGCTTTGTTCCTTCTTTTCTGTGAAGAAGGAATCTAGGTTTTGGTTGCTGTTCTTACCTTGCTTCCTATGCTTATTCATGGTCACCATCCAATGTTTTTTTTTTTTTTAATTCTGTGGAACTCTTCTTCCAGAGGGAACAGCTCTGTCTCAAATCACTGGGGTTTTCCCTGGCTCACTGAAAAAAAACAAAACAAAACCCAGGACCACCACCCAAGACCACAATCCAGATCCAGGCTGCTCAACTGGAGAGCACTTGGCCTCTGAACAATCGAGTTGCCCCTCTGCTGCCTGCAGGCTGGGAGCTCTGAAGCGGCAATGTGGAGGCAGGTGCAGAACCTCTGCTCCCTGCTTCTTTGCCCTGGAGGCAGCTTGGCCGGACCCGCTTTTCTTCCCTGGTTTTTAGCCAAGTTCCACTAACCTTAGTCCTTTTTTCTTGTTGCTTGATAATTCTGGATATTGCCACAGCTGCCACAGATCTGCTCTCCTGAAGCTCCAGCCAAAGTGGGGCTTGTCTCGTCCAGCCACCCCCGGGGCAAAAGCCACCATTTCAGGCTGGGCTGGATTTGGTTCTCAGAGTGGAAATGGTCATTTTGAGCCGAGCTTCCTTCAGCAGGAAATATATCTGTGTGACTTTTAGAACCCTAGAATTTGTTTAGAGTCATATTTTTAGGTTATTTGATGTGGCTGTGTTGGAGCTGTGATATCTTGCTGCTCCTATGCCGCCATCTTGTCTCTGCCCCAATGGGCACTGTCTTAAGGTGTAGAGGTACTAGGATGGACACAAACCCAGTCACTGCTCATGCAGCTCACATTCTAAATGTGAAACTAGAAAATAACTCTGTACATACAAAATATAAACAGTGCCAACAGAGAGTAATACCAGAGGGATGGTGGTGGAAGGAGGAGGTGTGGAAGAGTTCTAGAGAAGGTGGGGTTTGAACTGTCTTGAAAGAATTCAGAGAAAACAGAAATCCGATGTGAGGAACACTAGCATTTCAGGTAGAGGAGATGCCTAGTGCCAAGGCTAGATCAATGTCATGACCATCTGTCTGTTTTGGTGAAGTGGAGTGGAGGAATAGCTCATGAGAACTGTGTAGAATGAGAAACTGCTGAGCTGATATGATATGATAAATATTCATATGTATGTTGAAGTCCCCCGTTGTGAAGGCAGGAATAGGTTTAGAAAGACCATGAGCCATACGTGGGACTTATTAAAGAGGGAAGTAGAATGTCTTCAGAGTTGGTTATGAATAATACTCAGAAGCTAACTGGCTGATAAATTTGGATGGAATGAACCTTTAAGGAGGAAAGGTTACTGCGCAATAGTGGTAGAGGAAGATTCTGGATGGGGCAATGGGGAGCAAGGAGTGTTTCACCTATCCTACCATGATGAAGAAATCAGGGGCTATGAATGAAGGCAATGAGAAAGGGTGGCCAGTGATGCTGTATCCTCATGAAGAAACCAGTTTCTTTGAAGGCCAGGAGTTGGAGGGAATGTTAAAGGAAACAAGTTTAAGAAGAAAGCAAGGTTATAAGCTATTGAACAAGCATTCTAGGGAGCACAGTTTAAGAGATGGGCAGCTTTAGAGTGGGAGATTGAGGGGCTTGCACTGAGGATGATAGAAATTAAGGATCAGTAAGTGAAGGACAGAGAAAGGGGTTTGAACAATGGCAACTAGACATTTCAAATGACGCGTATGGTGAGACCCTGGTGTGGTGGGAAGAGGCTCACCATTGAGGAATGAATTCAGAGAGAGGATCAGTGGTTGAAAGAGATGTTTTGAGAAGAGCTTTTCCTTAGAATATTCTTGCCATATTTCACTGATCAATCTTGTGCCAGGTTGTGGGTAATGCCTTTCCAGATACTTCAAAGTGTTAGTGCCCCCCTACCAAGCAAATTTAGAGATAACTACTGTGCATTTATTTACATTTATTGCCCTTATATTTATCCTATAAATATACCAATATGTATATTTACTTAATTTATGTCCCATTGGCTTTTAGCTCTTTGTGAATAGGAGCTGTTTCATTGTATTTGTATTTCAGGTGACTAGCATAGTGCCCAGCCTACAGCAAGCCTTGATAAATACTTGTTGATTAACAATTGATTGATATACTGAGACAATCACTGACTTTCTTCAAGAAATCCCCAGTGCCATACCTACATGTCATAAATTCATTAGAATTCATATTTTTATTTTACCCCAGAAACCTCTCCTTCCCGCTTTACTTTTCCAAGAGTTTCTTATCAATCTCAGCAGTGAGCTCACAGAAGAGATATTGAAGGTGGAGGAAAATAGAAGAGAAAGGAGACATAGGATGGCACATTTTAGAGCTCTCTGAGCATTTTCCTGGCAGGTGGAGGCTGAAGCAGCTTCTCTGTTAGCCAACTGACTGATTAGATGAAGTGGTTAATGGAGTTAAGAGATAAAGTACTGCTTTCAGTTAGGGAGGATTTTTATCAATAGGGCCTTCCAGAAGTTAGCCAGGAGAGGAGTTGTGGGTAATGGGGATCTCTTGAAGAAGGTCATTTAGTTTTATCTGTGAGGGGGGACAGGAAAAGCTGATTGGCAGTAATCAAGAGACCTTGTTGGCAGTGGTGGCTGAGATGGATTTCTTGAGGTATTCTTTGGAGAAGGAGGTTCTGGTTGAAGATAGGAAAAAGGTTTCTTTAAATCTTTCAATATGGCATACACTGTGCTAAGCATTAGGAATAAAAGTATAAGAAAAGAAGATGTTCCCACTTTCAAGGAGCTTACATTCTATTAGGGAAAGAAAAATCAGAAAAATGGCATGAGGAGCATGGGCAAGGGAAGGAGGGTACCCGCTGGGGCAAGAGTGAGGATGTGGAGCATTCCAGAGTGAAACTGGAGTTGGGAGGAAAGCAAAAGCATGACTGTGACCCCTCATGAAGTAGTGATTCTGGTCAGAATCTGAAGACAGTAGAGAAGAACAAAGAGGCAGTGGGTATGCTGAAGATAATGCCCAAAGTTACAGCCAGGGAGAGCTGCAGAGAAGAGGCATAACTTGATTTTCAGGCATGAGGTCAGAGATCACTTTAGTACTTTTCTGCCTGGGGAGAAGGGGAAGGAAATGTTTATTCATAGTTAACTCCCCTGTGGCCCCAGAAGACTGTCACAGGACAGTTCATGTTGGTTGGGAAAACTCAAAAGTGCAGATATGGCTGTAACCATAGAATTCTGGACAAGGAGAACCAGAAACTTCTGTGCCAAGAAAAACAAAATAATGCCTCAGGAGATAGAAAGAAATTGACTCTTCCTCAGCGCAGTTAATGAGGCCATTGAAGATGAGTCAAGTAGTTTAGTGAAGTAACAGGATGCAAAATAATCCCACATTTTAGCATTCATATGCAGTACCAGCATTATCGAAATAGAAAAGATAAAATGAGAATTTTCCTTAGAAAAGGAGCAAAATGGTTAAAAATCTGGCTGTAAGCATGTCCAGGTATATGTAAAATACATGCAAATAATGTACAAAATGCTCTTTACACATAGAAAGGAAAGCTCTTTACACATAGAAAGGAAGACAAGAGAAGAGATATTCAGTGTTCATGGTTGGAGTCTAATAAAAATGGAGATGCTATAGGTTTAATTCTTTTACAATGAAATTTTGTAAGGAATACTTTACAGAAAAAGATAGAACTAAAAACACTTTTGGAGGAAGAAATGATTGAGAATTTTAAAGGAAATAGTAAGGAAAAATTAGGAATGTATTGGGGTTTATATTGTACTCAAACTCTATTGTGAAATAGTCATTATAAAAACTCCTATATTGTGGTTAAAAAATAGAAAAGAATATGAATACAGCAAACTAAATAAATGTGAATCAGATGTGATTAAAGAGAATTGCAGGCCAGTGAGAATGCTCAGAACAGGAATCCCTGGAGCAAAGCCCCTGCTTGATAAGAACTGCTGGGAACATTAGAAAGAAGGTCCTCATGAATTAGGCTCAACACTCAACTGGGTCTGTGATGTCATTGAACTAGAATTCCTTCCAATAGAGCAGACCACAGCTAATGTCCGCCTATCTGGTCAGCTCTTGTCCTTGTACTCCTGTTAAGTTTCTATTGAAGCACACCAAATAGACAGGTTATGTTTATTATTCCTTTTTTCTGATCACACTTTTCACAGGTGATGTGATGGCTTGCTTAGAGAATCCTAGAACGTCAGCTAAAAACTAATCTGAGTAACCAGCAATTTCAGTTAAATTTTCTGTATATAAAATCATGCTTACAAATCATAGGCATTTTTGCATATAACTTTCAAACTCCATCAGGAAGAGCTAGAGAAATTGTTCTTAAAATAACCGCAGCCCTTTCAAAATACTTTGGAGGCCACGTGCCAAGACACACAAAGGAATTATGTGAGTTGAATGATGAAAGTTTCTTTATACATATAAAGACGGATTTAAATAATTGGAGAAATGTTAGTTGCTCACAAACTTGCCAAGCCAATGAAACCAAAACAAAACTACCTAAGCCATTTATTTATGTGGTGCCATCTCAATCAAACTACTTAAGAATTATGTAATAAGATTAGAAAAATTATGCAAAATTTATCTGTAGTAGCAAAAAGTCAAAAATATTATGAGAAGCAATGGAAGAAATAATACAAGTAAGGGGCCCTAACAATGCCAGGTCTAAAACTGTACTACAAACTTGTAATTGTCAAAGACTTTGATACTGGGCAAGAATGAGTTTGATCAGTGGAACAGGTTAGGTATACCGTATACATAATTAGTTCCACACAGTCATCTAGTATTTGACAAACCTCCAAATCCCAGCTATTGAGGGAAGAGCTCATGTTTTCAGAAAAAACTTTTGGGAAAATTGAAATGTAGACCAACATAGGTAAACTTTTTACACAATACACTAGATAAATTCAAAATGGGTGCATGATTTACATAAAAAAGCTAAGCAACGTAGTATAGCATGGAAGGTATTACCTGTTGGAGGGAACAATTCATGACCAATCAAGAGATAGACAGATTCACAGGAGGTAAAATGGATAATTTTGACTGCGTAAAATTAAATGCTTTTGCACAAAGAAAACCAATGCAGCTAAATTGAAAAGAATAGCAGGAAACTGGGAAAAAAATTTTTGCCACATATTTCCGTGATAAAGATTTAAATTTCTGAAATATATAGGAAATGAACAAAATTTACAAGAGGCAGAGCCATTCCCCAGTTGATTAATGGGGAAAGGATATAAGTAGGCAATTTTCAGAGGAAGAAATTGAAGCTATCAACAGCAAATCAATAGTTGTGTAAATGAGAAAAATGCAAATTGAAAGAATTTTGAGGTAGTAGTTTACACCCATCAGATACCCCTAGATTACAAAAATGAAGATGGCAAAGGCTAGAGGGATTTTGAACAAATGTGTACACTACTGCACAGGTGGGGGAGCTTGGAAACTAGTGCACCCATTCAGGAAAGCAATTTGAACTCTGTCCCAAATGCTTTTACTTTTGTCCTTTTGTCCCAGTGATACCAATGTTCCCCAAAAGATAAGGGAAAGAGTAAAAAGACCCTTGTGAAATACATATGTCCATAGATATAGATACACACATATGTATATATTACATAAATACATCAGATATATTTTTTTGACCTAACTAAAGTAGAAATTTGCAATGGGTTTTGTTTATCTTGCCTTCTAAAAGAGTGGAGGAAGGGAAGAAGAAGAAGAGAATTTGCAACTTAAAATTAAAGTTTAAAATAGTCACCATAAATATGTGAGGGCCTGTGGGGAAAAGTACCTTAATACACTCTTGGTGGCAGTGTGAATTATCCCTATCTTTCCATATAACAGTTTGGAATTAGAAGGATAAAGTGATTGTACTGTTCAGACCCTTTGATTAGTTAATTCCAAGATCTAGATATGCCAAAATAGTAAGAGAGCAATGTTTGCTGTGGCAAGCAACAACAGCAAACAACAACTTGAAACCAAGTGAGTGGCTCTGACTCCTGTAATGGCTCTGAAACTGGTATCTGAAATTAGCCCTAAATGAACATATGATATAGATATGAAAGATTGTATCATATGCAAATTAGAGGAACAAGGAGGAATTTCCCTTTAAGACATATGGATACAGCAAGATTTTATCACCAAATCGGGGAGAATGCAGGTCGTAAAAGATAGCATGAACGATTATGATCACATGAAATTGAAAATATTTTTTCATAAAGAAAATCGAGGTTGCTTAGATTGTAATGGAAACAGTTTAGTGGGGAAAACCATAATGACAGCAAATATTTGATAAAAGTCTTATTTTCAAGATGTGTTAGGAATTGATTCAAATTTGGGAGAATAAGAACCATTTCCCCTATTGATAAATTTTCAAAGATATTAACTCAGTTTTCAGTGGAGGAAATCTGAGCTATCAACAGCCATGGGAAAAAATGTTCCCAAATCATGAATAATTAGAGCCTTTTAATTGAAAAGAACTCTGATTTTCCACCTCAAAGTCATCAGGTTGTCAAAGATGATAAAAAAGGAAAATGATGAGTGTTGGAGTAATTGAGGGAAAACAAGCACATTACTACAATTTTGGGGGAACTGTGAGTCGGTCCCACCACTCTGGAAAGTGTTTTGGATTGATGCTCCCAAAGTCACTAATTTTGATTGGGCAAATAGTCTTGTACTCTGAAAAAATCAAAGAGGAGGTAATTATTCCATAAATATCTTTGGGAAAGAACTGGAAATTAAAGAAGTGTCCATTGGCAGGGGGAATGACTAAATAAATTGTGATATATGTATATAATGGAATCCTATTTTGCTGTGAGAAATGATGAAAGGACTGATTTTAGAGTACCCTGGGAGGATATCTATGGGCTGATGTAGACTGAAGTTAGCAGAAACATGGAAACAATTTGTTCCATAATATCAGCATTGTAAAAATGAACACTTTGGAAAAACTGCAAAATTCTGAACAATGCAATGATCAAAGGACCTCTGAGAAAGCGTCCTCTCCACCTCCTTATAGAGACAGGGTAGATATACAGTGCTGAAGGAGGTATATGTTATTTCACTTGGCCAGTGCCAGAATTTGTTATGCCTGAATTCATAAATACATACATACACGCATATGTACATATTTACATATGTAGAAGCATTTGTACATGTTATAATGAGATTTATTTTTTTCTTTTTTAACAAATTAGGGGTGGTCATTGCAAGGAGAGAAAAGAAATACTTGCTAATTATATTAATACAACAGAATATCATTGTGTGATAAGAAAGGAATAGACGTAATTCAAAAAACCAGAGGGGAGACTTGAATTAAATAACGCATTGTGAGGTAAGCAGAGATATAAGAACAGTGTACAGACTGATAACAACAACGTAAACACAAAGATTGCTGTGTGAGATGAAAGAGCTCGGAGTCTGAATCTAAGGTCAGAAAAGGTCTTTATTCTTTCTCATGAGAAAGGACCCTAGCTCCTGTCGCCCAACATGGCGTCTGCAGGGAAAGAGCAAGAGGTAGAAGGCAGCCCATGGTTATATAATCTTCCAATGCAGAAACCCAACCCTGCCAACTGGCCTGAACTCTTATTGGTCGGGGGGCTGTCCCACAATCTAAGCGCGGGAATCTCTCTGAGACAAAGGACCCAGAAACATGTTGGTGTCCAATGAAAACAGTCTTAACCTTATTTGGCATATCTTCTGTTCTATTGGCTCTGGCGGAGGGTCTCCATTGCTCTAATGTTTGAAGGTCAGGTGACTTGACCTTAGGCCTAGCAAATACTGAAGCCATTCTAGATTTGATTTTTCAGAACAGGGAAACTTCAGTATAAATTATCCCTCAAAAATCCCCACTTTTTCTTTTTATACCTTTTGAAGTTTCCCCAATTTTCTTAATTCTAATTCCCCTTGCAGCCCTTGTCGCCTTGACAACATACAAGGGGGCAGTCCCCTTTATGAGTACAGATACAGAGATTCAAAAGAAAACAATAACAGTTGTCTTTTCAAAGTCCAAAAGTCTCTTTTGATGCTGCTGTCCAGATGTGAGGAAGTCTTCTGGTCACGTAGGATCATCCATCTTCAGCCCTGCATCCCAGCTTCTCTTCCTTCTGCCTTCTTTCATTCATTCACCTACAAAAAGAACCTTGGAGCCAATGTAAATGACAACTCCAGAACCCTTATCATTCTTACAAAATTAAAATTGGAGTCTTAGTCAATTGTCATGATCACACATTACCTTCTTATATTTTGCATTAATCCATTATCAAGTCCTCCACCAGGAGGATGGGATTTCACTAAGGGATTTACATTAAGTTTACAATTAAAACAATTAAAAATGTTTCCAAGTAGGCCATAAATTATCCTTCTTTTTTAACATTGACTAATAAAAAAGTTGAGAAAAATGTGACACTAACTGAATAACGGAATAATATTCCCACAAATGTTGACCTACTTGTCATATTATTACAAAGAGCTAAAGGACCCTGACTCGTACAGGAATACCTATACTAAATCCTAAGCTTAGCAGCTTTATCTTATAGTGACTTAAGACGTTCCAGAATTAAGTAGATTTGTTGCTGTTTTATTTAAAACTTTTGGTTACTGAAACTTGCCACCAAGAATAGGGACAAAATTATAATGAGGGAACCATATTTCCCAGACTTCAGAATGCCAATTCCAGGCACAATGTATACCATTGCAATCTCCATTGAGCCAAGCTTAAAGTCTGCCAGGTGCTTGTGGGTAAACCCCAGTCAGAAGAATCCTACCTCAGCCCATGCTGAACAGTTGTTCTTCCGACCTTCATACCTGTATCTTACAGGATCTGGCACCATAAGTTGGTGTCTTGGGTAGCTTGGGCACCCTCTTTTAACACTCCATTCTGGAGTTGAACTCAAAGAAACAGTCAGTTAACAGTCCCATCAAGTCTTAAATAACAAGCACCAACAATCATCTTAAAATGTGATTATAATGTCACATTGGTTAAGGAACATCTCTGAAGTTAGTCTCAAATAACCTACATTAATTTTACCCATATTTATTCTTGTTCATAACGAAAATCAAGTCTCCCATTAGGCTTACAAATTATTGCTCTAATAGATGTGCATCTTCTTTATAATCATATACTGCATCTACTTCCAAACTTCTCTACTTTCTTATAATTATGCTTAATTTGAGCTCACACTAAAATTTCTCTTCTCTCAACTAAAGATGTCTCTGGTTTAATCTCAGCAATTAATTTTATTAATACCCAATTGCCTGTTCATCAGTTTGAAATACACTGGGACCCCATTTCACTGACATACACAAATATACCTCCTCTACAATAATGTTATAAATCACAACCTCAGTCCATGAGATAACAATTCAAAGTTGCATTTGTACCCTTATTTACTCTCCTTCTCAAATTTGATTGAGCTATCAAGTTACAAATCTTCCTGTCTTCCTAGACACTTCCTCAAACCCTTTCTCAACTTACTTAAACCCTTAAAATCTAGTACCACCATCCAGAGACAGTAGGGTTTAGATGACCCACATTTGTCTCCAAACTTTCTTATCTGCTTTCCATATTCCCAATCAAACCTTTATTTATCCTTCCAAAATCTCTCAAACACATCACTGAGCATTCCTTTACATTTTTTTAACCATAAAACAAGATAGCTCTTAAGTTATCATCCTTTTACTAATACAACTGTTCTGCTTACACAAAGCAAAGAGGTTAATGGCTAAACTTCACAAACTGATAGATCTGACATACAGAATTATCTGATCTTGTTATTCCCTCAGAAGTTTCCACTCTGAGTCTAGTTCTTTAGGAGGATCAAATTCTATTGAGGAGGATCCATATGTAGTTAATCCCAAAACAGTGCGTATCAATAAGTTGTTTATAATAAAACATGTTTGCACCACAGAAAACAGGTATTATTTCCACAATAGTAACAAACTTTGAATGAAGTTGACTTTTCCATTAATACAAAAGTATTCCATGATTTATCTCCCTCTAAGAAATTTGCACTGAAATTCTTTTCCTCACATAGAAGACATTTCTGATCTAGTTTCAGTAATTAATAGAATAACAGCTAGGTTCTTCAATCAGTTGTAGCAATACTCAGTTATTCTAACATGATTTTGAAACATTTAAGGACCTTATTCCATATAAATACCTAGTGACAGGCAGATGACTAGGTCAAATACCCATCTACCAAATTCTTTAATATATATAAGAAGGAATATGATCTGAGACTGAATAGGCCAGACCCTAAACACACACTTTATTACAGTAGCTCAAATATATGCCAGCCTTAGTTTATGGGATAATGCACAAACTTTTTTCCCTTGGCCTAATTATTCCCATATTATTCAGAAAAGAATGTTCTGCCAAGTTTTTTTTATTCTTACTTAATTATATTCACTCTGGAAGAGTGAGATACTTCAGGAATCTAAACTTTTTACTTACACATTCAACTATAAATTCATTAACTTTTGCTTATACCATGCCATAACCACAAATTCAGATTAAAATAGCAAGGTGTCTTCTGCAAAACATCCTTTCTAAAAGTATTTCCTGTATGAAAGCAACATACAGTATACCACAAAGGTTGACAGGACTCATATGCATAATTAATGCCTGTTCTGCATTCCAAATTATATTCTATATATATTCTATATCCCAAATATATTCCAAATTATTACCAAAAACCAATTTGTAGAAATCAATTATACCAACTTTAAAGGGCCAGTGTCAAAACTGACCCATCAGTGAGGCTTTTTTTTTTTAACTGCTTCCCCTCTGCCACCCTCCTTTCTCATGGAGGAGTGGAGAAATTCCCTTGCTTAATCTGATAAGGACTCCAGGCAGTCTGCCTGAAACTAAGGGAAAAAAAATTCACAGAAAGTTTGAACATTACAAAATCGATACACAATTAATAAAATGACAAGAAATCTTACAAAGTCTTTGTATAATTACTAATTTTCCCTTTACAAATTTTAAATTTCTTATTGCCCCTTTCCTGGTATTGATGAGGTTTCTAGGGGCCACCTAACCCCTCCTTTGAACAACATAGTTCCTAATTTTAATAACCTTTAAAAAAACAAAAAATTGCTTTTGTTACACCATAAACACCCATTCCTGCTCACATTTTAGATACCAGTTTACAATATGCTGGGCTAATCATTTTAACTGTTTCTTTTGGTTCTAGTGATAATTACAGATATCTTTAAATTCTAATTTCTTAAGTACTATAAATTCCAAAACATTACACATTTCACCTATATCCTAATTAACATACATAACCATATCCTTAGATAACTTAACAGCTTCTGAATAGGAATAAGAAAATTGTTTTAACATACAGAGTTTATAAGTATTTCCAAATTACATAATGTAGAAATGTTTAAAACTTATATTCTACTAAAAAAAAGTTTAGGTGAATGTATTTCCAAACTCCCTTACATAGGAATTAAATTATAACTTTATAAATTTAAATCACTGTATGCATTTTCATAATAGCCAAGAGTTCAGATGATCAATCTGAACATTATTTACATTTATACCCAAATATAATGGTCTCACATTTTACCAAATAAAGCCAAATGCCAATCTATTTCCCCAGACACATCTTTAAGCCAACACGTGGCCTTTCAGAAGACATGTGCTCGTGTCTATGATCTTCAGTTCACCTTCAGTGAAACCTTATCTTCCTGTCATAGACAAAAGGGTTTCCAACCTGGTTAACCAGGTGTGGTTTTAACTTCTCTCTCAAGCAGAGGCCTTAGGAATTTAATGATTATCTGAACTTTTTAGAACTAAATTCTGATAGAGCCTGAAAGGTGGATAGACACTATCCCTTCTGACTTTCCATGACTTGGTTTGAAGTCAGGCTAAAAATTTACTAGTGCTATCTTCCAACTTTCTAAAGGGTGGTGGGGAGTAGTGGGGAGTAGTGGGTACCACACCCTAATTAACACAAATGGCATTTTGCTTCTCCTTCCACCTCTGCCTTAGGCATTTCAGACAAACAGAAAAAAATAGAAGTTTCATTTCCCTATTATCTGCTAAAGATCTGAACTTCTCTCTCTCTCAATTCTAAGTTTAGTTAGGCAGAGAAGGAAGATTCTGGAACTTCCCAAGCCTTTTTAATCTGGTAAAACATTTTTCCTCTTTCACAAATAGAAAAACTTTACACATATCCACCCAGACAAATAAACAAAACAAAACAAAACAAAACAAAACAAAATGAAAAGAAATACATAGAACAAACAGTCTCAACCAGCTTGGCCAAATTTATCTCCCAAGGGATTATGAGAGGGATTTGAAGGAAATATTTCTTCCCAGTTGACTAGTAGCTTGTGGATAAAAGCAGAAAATTTCCCTAGACCAAAAGCAGGTGGAATAGCCTGTCAGCCAGTGCCCCCTTCCAGATCCAAGGTCTGGCTAAACGTGTCAACCTCTTGGTCCAGAAATTGGGGTACCGAGGCACAAATTCTAAGGTCCCTCATCAGGGACCACTCATCAGCGTCCCCCCCAAAACCTGTCTGCTGGTTGCCAGATTCAGCTGACCAGGTCAATTTCTTAGTCCAGGAATTTCCTAACTCCTGACCACACTCAGTCGACCCCACCCACCACCAAATCAACCAGGACTCTCCTTACCTGGGTCTGTTCACAGACTTATGTGACTTTTAGCAATCTTTGTTCCCCCCTTTGGCATTATCTGATCTTAGTTTCAGACCCCCTCGGGCCTCATTCTCCTTAGAGAGGAGTTGCTCCCCCACCTTACCAAGAAATCACTGATTAAGAGCCAGTGGGACGTCCTTTACCTGTTACTCAAGGCTAAGGAGCCATCCACCTCTACAGAAAGGAGTCCAAAATGTCTCAGTGGGACCTCCAAGCTGTGTGAGGTGAAAAAGTTGGGAGTCTGAATCTAAGGTCAGAAAAGGTCTTTATTCTTTCTCATGAGAAAGGAACCTACCCCCTGTTGCCCAACATGGTGTCTGCAGGGAGAGAGCAAAAGGTAGAAGGAAGCCCATAGTTATATAATCTTCCAATGCAGAAACCCAAATCCCGCAACTGGCCTTAACTCTTATGGGTAGGGAGGCTTTCCCACAAGGTAAGCGCGGGAATCTCTTTGAGACAAAGGACCCGGAAACATGTGGGTGTCCAATGAAAACAGTCTTTACCTTATTTGGCATATGTTCTGCTGTATTGGCTCTGGGGGAGGGTCTCCATTGCTCTAATGCTTGAAGGTCAGGTGAAGTGACCTTCAGGATAGCAAATACTGAAGCTATTCTAGATTTGATTTTTCAGAATGGGGAAACTTCACTATAAATTATCCCTCACATCACTAAGAAGAAACAGACCTCTGACTAGCTGAGTGAAGAACAATGATCTCCCAAGGCAGATACTTAAATGCATCTTTTTCTGCTTGGGAAGAGAGGCAGGGGATCACCAGGGCAGAGTGTTTAAAATTTTTTTACTTGATTGGGTGTATTTTTGTCAATTGCCTTTCTTCATTACAAGGAATGGTTTTACATGGAAGCATTGTTATCTGCAGAAGTGACTGTGATGTAAAACAAAAGGTATCCATGAAACATTAAAACATAAAAATGGGGGAGCAGTGGGAGAGAAGCTGGTGAAGTGGAGCTAAGGTATACGGAACATGAGAGTGCAAGAAGGATGTGGGAAGCATACATGAAAGAGAATGTCAATTCTGGATGTCAGCATCAGTAATGGATGGGGTCCAGGGCCCCTGATCAATCTTGCCAACATGCTTTTCCTCCAGTCAGCCTGGTTTTCCCTAGTCAAAGTTTCACGGAGGGAATCACTAGATGGCTTGGAATTCTGGGTTCTAATGCTGGTGTTGACCAAGACTTTGATTTCTGGTACATCCCTTCCCCTCACTGGGCTTGGATTTGTACAGGAAATAACAACACACCCATTTCCCTTTTCCTCAGTGCAGTTGTGAGAGCAGGATGAACAAGGGATGGGTCAGAATGTTCTAAAAGAGAAGGAGGTTGTGAAAATAGGGGCTGCTATAGTAGACCAGACTTTCATGGGTCCCCTGACCCCATTAAGGATATGCTGCCCTGTTCTATGAGGCAGCTATGCAAGAAGAGTATAATCATGTTGGATGGATGCTTTCATTGGTTTTATGAATAATTAAATAAGTTTATGGTTCTTTGAATAACTAAAGAAGTTTTGAGGTAGTTAATTAGCAAGTCTTGTTTGCGACTCCCTGTTTTGTTTGTGTCTCTGGGAATAGCCCTTGGATGAAGTCTCAATGAATAGTTAGTCTTGGACTGGGGTAGGAATGGTCTATTCCAAAGAAGGGTCCGTGCATTCTTTCACATAGGGATTTCAGCTGTAGGGACTATAAGCCTAGTGATTTTATTGTATCTTGGGCCTATATGAAATGGTTCTGTAATAAACAGACTATCTAATATATCCCCGTCTCTCGCTGCCTCTTTGAACTTGTTTTTTAGAATGGAACAATAGCCACATTCTGGTAATTTTATGTATCTGTTCTTTGTCATACATTGTATCCCAAACCCTAGATAGGCTGTCACTCTGTTGGTCAAATAGAGAAGTGTGGTTTGTCTGGTTTATTCTCACCAACGTCTGGACAAATAGGTCTCAGGATGAGTTTTATTGAGGGGTGATCAGTAGCTCTGTCTATTAACAGGAAAGAAGGATTGCCAGAGGTTTCCATCAGTCAGTGACCAGCCTAGCCCTCAGATAGGGATGGGGATTCAGCAGGGTCCCCAGACTCTCTGCCCAGATTCATATTCCCGATTCGCTTTGTGAACAGGACCCTTGGTTTCCCTATGTTTTGGTCAGAATCTATGTTAATTTGGATGGTTTGGCAACCTGTGTGACTGAAAACCAATTAACAGAAGAGATCCATGTTTGAGTGTGTGTTTGTGTGTGTGTGTGTGTGTGTGTGTGTGTGTGTGTGTGTGGGTGTGGGTGTGTGTAGAGCAATACCATTAAACCACCAATTAGAGCATGTTTTCTCCAGGACACCAGAGAGATAATTGTATCTCTGGAGTTCATAAACTGGATCTTCTGTCATTCCCAGTAGGAGGGTGAAAAGGTTATCAAAGTAAAGCTTCTTGAACACTGATCCTTTTCCTCTTCAGTAAAGTCAGGTAAGGCTTAAGAACATGGTACGGTTACAAACCATAAAGTAGAGACACGTCCTGACGTTCTCACGGTCTGAATTGAGATCCAAACTGCAGAATTATCAATCAGGTTTTTAGTCCTCAACACTTAGAATGGGTAGCTGTCCTCTCTGTCTCTTAGGTATGGGTCTTACTGCCTTTAATCTGAGGTGGGGGGGAGTAGAAGTTCTCTCTTACACTCCTCACTCAGAATTTGTTCCCCATAGACTCATACCCAATTTAGCCCTGTGCAGAGCAGGCTGGCTTCCATGTAGTGTGATTTGCATGGGCCTGTCCCTGCTCCCAAGGTCCTCTCTGTGGAGCTTGACACTATTGATCCCACTCTTCTTGATTCTCTCCTTTCTCTCCAGGTTCTTCTTCATCCTGTCTGGCCACTCCTCTTCTGTCTTCTTTGCTCGATCATCCTCCATGTCAAACAGACTAACTTGAGGGTTCTGTGAGGCTGTGGCCTGGGGCTGCTTCTCTTCCATTTTCTGTCTGTACTATTTCACTTGACATGTCATGAGCTCCCATGAATTCAGTTATCATCTCTATGGAGATGACTCTCATCCTCGTGGTGGAGGAATTAATAACGGACCAATGCAAATTATGAGAAACTGGTTCTAGTATGAGTTTCTTGAACACCACAACAATTGGCCAAGATTCCAATTTTAATTTTTTAAGAATGGTAAGAATATAAGAGTTAAGAGTAGTAATTTAAAATTTTTATAAGGTCACTTTTTTAGGAAAGTGGATGAAAGAAGGCAGAAGAAAAAGAGGCTGAACTGCAGTGCTGAAAACCATGAGGATGAGATTTCACTAAGGAACTTACATTAAGCAATCACTTTTTCAAACAATAAAACAATTCCAGGGGATGGAGCCAACATGGTGGAGTAAAAGCAAGAATTTGTCTGAGCTCCCACACCAACCACCTACAATACTTGCAAAATATGACTCTAAACAAATTTTAGAGCTACAGAGAGAAACAAATCTCTCTCTGAGTGGAAGCTAGGGGGCCAACAGTCACTGAGCACAGCACTGTGAGATCCCAGTCCCAGTGTTGGCCTCTACCAGAGGCACAAACTCACTGGAAACAACTTTAGGAGAGTGAAGCTAGAACCCACACTTAGAGACCAGTGGACTTCTGTCAGATGGTGTACCTTGCCCCGCACTCCCGAGACGGATGTGTGAAAAGAGAGTTTTGAACTTTGAAGGGACTATTATTTGTCATTATTTTCTTTTGAATTTCTGTACATGTACTCATAAAGGGACTGCCCTCTTGTATTTTGTCAATATACTTATCCTACCTTAAGGAGAGAGGGGAATTAGAATTAAGAAAAGTGTGGAAACTTAATCATTATTAAAAACAAGAAGAGGGAATTGTGAGAGGTACCAAAGGGTTATGTTTCCACAGGACTGCAAAAACTGCTAAAAGAAGGCTGATGATAAGAGTAAAATGAGCAGAGCAGACAGTAGCCTTCGGGAGAAGTCGGATTCCTGGTTCCCGCAGAACTCCTAAACAACACTAAAATAAAATAAAATAAAATAAAGTGAAGCTGGCCACAGCAGTTGAGTTTGACCAATCAGAAAGTAGCCATAGGCCATGGACCTTCAGACCCAGATAAGGACACATCTGGGTATAGCTGGTGAGGGGTCCATGTCCCAGGGTTATTACTGTGCTCTCCTAATCAACCTCATGTATTACATATATTATCTTATATGTCCAGCCTAGAATTAGACCCTCCTCAGCAATAACGCATGATTATGGAAAAGGCATCCTCTACAGAGAATGATCCAATCAGGCCTCTGAAGGGAGAATCTGCACCAAACTGATGGCATAAAAGTTACTTTATGTTTGTATCTGACACTCCTCCTTCGAAAGGAAGGGCAGAGTCCACTTCTGGCCAGAGGTATTCAATTACTCTCGATTTCACCACAATAAACTTCTTTTAATATCAGATTTTTGGTATCAATTCTGTTTTGCATTTCCAAGTTGTTGTTTCTAACACTAATTATATTGATAAAGATATATCTCTTTACTGTCTGCTATGACTAATGATGTATATTCTGTTTAACAAGCAGTCTTTTTGTCTCTGTATAACCATCAAAACTCCAGTTATCCCTTCCACAACTAGGGGGTTAGTAGCAAAGTGCCACCGGCGATTTGGAAAACCAGCATACCATGGTTTGGCCTTCCTTTGTGTAATGAGGATGGAATTTGAATATTTTCCCTGTCCGTTAATAGACCGAGGGGGAAGTTTGAAGACCTCCCCTGATTTGAAAGTAAACTCTGCCTTCTAATAGGCTGAATGTCATCACATGGAGCCTTGATGGATGGAATTTGCTGAAGGGAAACAGAGCCCACGAGAAGGTGGTCAGAACTAGCCAGATGGTGGGGAAGACAGGAGGACCTCAGCCAAGGAATTAGATAGGTTTTTGAGCAGATATTGACCTTGTATTGGTTGTTGGGAAGGCTGAAGAATGCTGTGGCTCTCAATGTTGTTATGGCTTCTGAATATCTTTGGTACTATGATGGAATTGGCTTACTGGTTTTGGGAATATCTTTGGTACTATGATGGAATTGGCTTACTGGTTTTGTGGTGTCTAAATAAATCCCTAAGTACTATCCTCTACCTGGAGAATCTGGTACATTTTATAGTTATACATCATGTGATACTCTTAGTCACAGTCTTTATTGTGATTGCGTGTGTTGTAAATATTTCACTGGCAATATGCCTTCATATCAGAGAAGTGTGAATTTTTGCTTTTTCTTTTATGGAGTATTTACAGTTCTTTTTTGTAAAATTTGGGTTTTGTATTTCATCATATGATAGGTGTTATCTGCTGGTGTTTTGGTGTCTTCTGCCGTTTTTGCAAAACTCCTCAAAAATTCCCATTTAATTTCTTATTACTGACCTAGATTGTATTGAAACCACAATTGGAAAGTTGTGATGTGGAAGGTGCATCTATATGATGACCAGTGTTCTTTTTTCTTTGTCTTATGGAATATATAAATACCACTAGCCGAATTGTGACTGACATACACTCCCATCAACTACAGGTGAGATAGGCCACACTCTAAGTGCAATTCGGCCTAATTCTCTTGTTTGTGCTGGCTTATAGTCAAACCAGTAGAAAATTCATGTTAAAAGAAGCTAATGAAAGGACATTGCTCATACTGCCCAATAGATCATCAAGAACTGTCCTGAATTTGGAGATAGGGTTATGTTAAAAAACAAAAAAATAGACTCCAGTCTATTTGCCAAGGACAGCAAAGTTCAAACGGAAAGAAATGTGTATTGACAGTTGTCTATAATGCACACATCTGCCATTTTGGCAGCACCCATTGTCATCTATAGCGTGGGTAGAGGTAGCCTCCTTTGCCTGGCTGTGCTGTTGCAAAAGGCTGTGACTTCAGAATTGGTCATACTGAAGAAGCACCCCTCTTTTTCCTGCATGTTGTTTCCTTCCCTTCCCTACCTAATCTGTCCAGAGGGTGAAGATGTCAGTATCCTTACAGCATGGGTGCCATGATCTGAACTGTGAGATGGGAAAGTCTTTTCTCCTCCACTGTCCCTCTTTTACCGTCTCTTAGAAACTTGGAATGGGGAGGGGGAGAAGTGTTTGTTTATTTATTTATTTTTTGGTTTTTGGAGGGCAATTCAGGATAAATGACTTGCCCAAGGTCATACATCTAGTTTTTGTGTTAAGTGTCTTAGGCCCAATTTGAATTCAGGTTCTCCTGACTGCAGGGCCAATGCTCTATTCACTGTGCCACAGAGACACCCCAGACATGTTTGTTTATATTCTGTCCCGTTTGTCCTTCTTGTGTTTAGAGGCTTAGATGATCCTAGTGGAACATGGGAGTTTGAGTGATGATGATGTTAGAGGCAGATTTCCAGACAAGATATTGCATTCATCCAGTTCATCAGAGAATCCAGGAAAAGTCAGAGTGTGTGAGCCTGGAGCCTGAAGTGGGTATTGGACTTGGATCTTGGGGTGGGGGTCTGTGGGTATGGAGCTAACCTGTGTATCTAATGCCCTTTCCTTCCATAGTGTTGGAGGTTGCTCAAAGTGGAAGGGTGTGTGTGTGTGTGTATGTGTGTGTGTGTGTGTGTGTATGTGTGTGTGTGTGTGTGTGTGTGTGCGTGTGTGCGTACATTATGTTCTTCATGTCAGGGTATAATGTTTCAATGTGTGTAATTATCCCCTTTGAGGTAAATATTTCTTTACAGAAGCTAATTTAACTTCTTGTGGGTAAATGGAACTGGGTCTCATAGGACCCTCACATACTTGGGGGAAACACCAAATTCAAAATGTTTGGCATCATTTCCAGAGGACTTAGACATCCCTAACCCTCTTAATGGTTTTGGAGAACTGTGGGGGAGAAGTCAATATATAACTTCCCTGGCCTTCACGCAGTGAGGGTCAGGGTAGTCTGTGCTATATCAAAACACCTTTAATTCTCCAAGATTTCACTTGCAGTTTCAGGACTTCCTCAAAACCACCCCCTGTGTTCTTGTTCTCTCTGTGTCCCTCTCTGTCTCTCTGTATCTGTCTCTCACTCCCTCCCTCTGTCTCTGCCTCTCTCGGTATTTTTAAAGACTTTGGAAGAATTGGACTGAACTGGGAATATTGAATACCATTTTTTGTTTACATCTGACAATGTGGAGCCACATAGGTGCCTTTCTTCCCTTTTGTTCGTACCTGGGTCTACTATATGCCTGCATTTGTGTGGGATATAAAAATATTTTTTTAAACTATTTCTGTTAAAGAATCTTGTTACGGAAGGATTCACATGTGATCATATCCTCTTGCCTCTCAACCAGCAGAGGGAATATAATTTTTGATAATATCTGGAAGAAAGATAAATGCAATGAGATCATGGCTCTTATCCTAATATAGCCAGTGTCACCTGGGTCAATGCAGACCTTCCTTTTCCCTGGGCCCAGCCACTCTCCTGTACCACACTCAGCCAGGGATTGGGACAGAGGCTTAAAGCTGCTGCCAGAATGATGCAGGCTGAAAAGACTAGGGGACGTGCGATGTGTTCTTGGTCTCAGCAGGTTAGACTGTAGAAAGGGAATAGATTGAAAGAATCATTTTAGATCTGGAATGGTCCTGGTCTCCTTGCAATTCCTCACACTTGTTACTCCATCTCCCCCCTCTTTGCCTCTGAATTGAGCTCTGCCACTCCCTAGGATGCTCTACGCTGTTCCTTGACTTCCTTCTGGGCTCACTTCAGATCATAGCTCTGTATGAGGCTTCACCTCATTTTCCCAGTTGTGTATGCTTTCGAGATTTCCAGGTTGGGGTCATCTGTCTTACATCTAAATGATTTTAATTCTCCAGGTTCCACCTGCAATTTCAAGACTTTCTCTACACTTTCCCCTGTGTTCATGTTTCTCTCTCTGTCTGTCTCTGTCTCTCTGTTTTTCTCTATCTGTCTGCCTGTGTCTCTCTTTGTTTCTCTATCACTGTCACTCTCTGTGTGTATCACTCTTTGCCTCTGTCTCTTTCTCTGTCTCTGTGTCTCTCTGCCTGATCAAAGTTTCTTGATTCATTTCCCCAGGAACAAACTTTCTGTCTGAGACTTGGGGGAGAATCTGGCAAAACTTTGGAAGAACTGAAATAAACTAGGATTGTTGGATAACTTCTTTTTTCTACTTTTGTGTGAAGGAGCTGGGAAACTGAGGTTGCAGACAACATTGGAATTGGTTGGCAAAGAACAGGGATTTCTAAAGACATTCTTCTCTGCCCCCTTCCCACCAGGATTGTCCTTTTTTCCCTCTGTCCAAGGTCATCCCCTCCCTGTAGCTCCTTCAGTCAAGACAGACAGCAGGTTTGATGCTCATGTTTAGTAGTTTAGATTTGTGAAAATATATTGTTTATATTTTCTTTTAAGGAAGCCTTTTAAGAATGATTCCTACAGGTTTCCGTCTTCAGGATTCTCATTTACCCAAGATAGGTAAAGTACCTTTTTCTACTTCAAATAAATCTGGAAGAAAGAGAAATAGAATGATATCATGACTCTGATGGGGACCTGAAGTTGCTAGACTCATCTGAGCCAACCAGAGTTTCCCTTCCCCTGAGCCCAGGCAGCCTCCTGTACCACACTGAGCCCAGGGATGGGGGCAGAGGCTGAAAGCTACCACCAGGATATGGAGGCTGGACATGTCCTCCTGCTCTGCCCGGTAAACTCCAAAGAGAGAAACATGTTAGACCTGGAAGGTTCTTGACCTCCTTGCAGTTCCTCACACATGTTACTCCATCTCCCCCTCTCTGGCTTTGCACTGGACTCCCCCCATGCCTAGAATGCTCTGCCCTCTCCCCTGCCTCCCTTTTGGACTCAGTTCAGGTCCCAGCTCTGCACAAGGACCTCCCTGCTCTTCCCTGGTCCTCACCTTCCCAGATGACTTTCACAAGGGTTTTCTCTGTCCTGTGTTCCTCTGGATATTTGTATGTTTTTCCCCCATTCGAATACATGCGCCTTGAGGGCAGGGCCTATGCTTTTGTTGACTGTTTTTCCTTTCATTGTATCTCCTGTGCTTAGCCCAGTGCCTAACATATAATATCTGCTTAGTAAAAGCTTTTGACTCTCTGACTGACCTTGGAGATGTCTGATAGCTTATGTCATGCGATGTCCAACAAAGTAACGATTCAAAACAGGTTGATGCTTCTTACTTGGGTATGGAAAGTGGTCGATTTATATTAGGGGATGGAGAAGAGGGTTACAGGCATGGGAAAGCAATCAGGTAGGGCTCCATTCTGGGGTCTACCTTTGGATATACTCACCTGGATTGGAGAAGAAAATGATTTCCCACCTAGCACGTAGATCTGAAAATGAGTTGGTTCTGTGTTAGTAGAGCTGCCAGTTCAGGATGAGAGAAGTTCCCAAACCTTTTGCCCAACGCCCCACCTCTATGAGCATCCCCTGAAGCAGGATCCCTTTAAGGTGAGCAAAGTCCTTCTGAAAATGATCACTTTAGATCATACCCCCAATCTTTTTTTTTTAAGATGAGAAAAGCAAGACTCAGAAATGAAATGATTTACCCAAATTTGTTGAACAATTGTGGATTTTAAAAACAGATTTCCTCTCTCCCCATAGATTGAGGAGGAGCCTCTTTCTCCTAACGTGTGGCCCAGACATGAGCTCACAGAGTATCAGAAATGCTGAGTGTCCTGCTGCACCACCCTCCACAGGGACCATGCCTAGAGCCAAAGCAACAGGTTGCACCAGTTGAGGACCAAGCTGGCTGCTCACATATAGGGTTAATTTTCTAGACTGTTTGGTAGCTGAAGTTGTCTTTGGAGATGGTGTTGTGGCCTGTGCGGCCATTGTCTCTCCTGAGGCTGTCATCTCTGCAGCAGATGTCTCATCTGAGGCTGTTGTATATTCTTGGGCCGGTGACTCCGGGCCTGATGTAGCAGCATTCTGTCCAGCTGCAAAGTCAATTTTAAACTTCGAGGTACTCAAATTCTCCCCATTTTGAGGTCAGGAGTGAAAAGTATCTGGGCTGAGGCCAGCTTTAGAGGATAAGAAATAGTGTCTCCCTATGATCTGGGTTTTGGGGGCATTCTCAAGAGGAGTAGGAACCACTTGGACAGAGAAGAAGTCTGTCTTTCCTTCTGATGAGGTCTAGGATGCTTTTGTCTATAACCTCAGTTTGTAAAATCTTACTTCTGTTTGGGTACCTATGTATGTAACATCAGTTTTTAACAAGCCTGTGCAATTAAGTTGTGAAAGTCACACTTTCCCCCAGCCATAAAGGCATTAACTCTGCCTCTCCCCTGTCCGCAGCCTAAAAGTGTTTTCCCTGTGCGAGCAGTCTGTCTAGATACAGTTTCCCATGAATATATCACCCAAGCATTTAATAAATAAACCCTTAGTTTAGAGACCTCCTTTCTTCTAAGTGACCAGCTGCACCCAGAAACCTTGAACAACATTACCAAAGAGATGAGTCCCTCCCAAGGTGGGACCTTCTGAATCCCTAATCACTCTAGCTTCCAAACTTGGCACCTCCTGAAACAATCAAGTCTATCCTCTCCACAGCCATATTGGACCTATGTCATTCATCCTTGACCTAAATGTTACCTAGTGATGTGTCAAGGCAAAAACCACACCTCCCCCCTGACCCTCCTCTAGCTTTCTCCCAGTGAGTTATGGGCAACATGACTGCACAGTTGATATAAAAAGTGCATGTACCTTTAAGCACTGATCACTCCTAAACTCCTCCCAAACTCCTCCCTAACTCCACCCTTGCCCACCTATTTACATAATCAACTTTTGACTGACAATTTTATAGCTTTCAAAACTGCATCTCTTGCCCTTGCCCTTTGAGGGCTTTCTCTAACACCCCCCTGCCCTCTGCAAAACATAACATTAAACTTTATAATCCTGCACATTACACACTTTCTCTGACACCCCTCTGCCAGCTGCAAAGCATAAAATTAAACTTTATAACCCTGCACATTGCAGGCTATCCTTCATCTTTTACTGCCTGCTGAAAAGCATAACATAGAAGTTTGTAACTCTGCCTTAGATCACTGTCAGTTTGCAGGTTCCCTTACCCCCCAGTCCCTTCCTACCTGCTGTGAAGTCAGTATAACAATAAACTTTTGTAACTCTGCCAAAAGACAGCTGAGTCTGGTAATACATTTCAGACTACGAACCCTCAAAGGGTTTCCTCGAAATCCACTCCCCTCTCTACACCTCTTCATTTCTAGGGACAGTCTTCTTTCCTTTGTATGAAAGGGGAGAACAGACATACCTTGGCAATATTATTACTTTGGTTCTTGAACACCACAATGAAGTTTGTCACCTGAATTTTTGGTATCCCAGTGCATATAAAACTTATGTTTACATTGTGCTATAGTCTATTAAGTGTAAAATAGTATTAAAGCTAAAAAAATGTGCATACTGTAATTATATTTTTTGTTGTGAGTCATTATTAGTTGTATGAGACTCTTTGTGAACCTACTTGGAGTTTTCTTGGCAAAAATGTCAGACTTGGTTGCCATTTCTTTCTGTAGGTCATTTTACTACTGAGGAAACTGAGGTAAACAAATTAAGTGATTTCCCTAGTAAGTGTTTTAGGTCAGATTTGAACTCACGAAGATGATTCTTCCTGACTCCAAGCCTGGCCCTCTATCCTCTGTACCACTTTACTGCCCCACTCCAAATATACTTTATTATAACTAAAAAATGCTAAGCATCCTCTGAACCTTCAGTAGGTTGAAATCTTTTATGCTGGTGGAGGGTTCTTGCCTGCAGGTTGATGACTTTGACTGATCAGGTAGTGGTTTTTAAGGCTAAGGTGGCTGTGATAATTTTAAAAATAAGGGAACTAATGAAATTTGCCACATAGATATAGTCCTTCTTTCATTTAAACATTTAGAGGGCATTGTAGAGTTATTAATTGGGCAAATGTTAATATTGTTGTGTCTCAGGGAGTCAGGAGGCCCAAGGAGAAGGACAGAGATTGGGAATAGCCTATAGATAGAGCAATCAGTCCACATGCAAAGAACATTAAGTGATTAAGCTAGCTGTCTTATGTGGGGGCATTTTGTAGCTCCCCAAAGCAGCAGTTCACAACTTGTGGGTCGCGACCCATTTGGGGGTTGAACGATCCTTTCACAGTGGTCACAGGGGTTGCCTAACACCATGGGAATACATGTATTTCCAATGGTCTTAGGAAATAAGACACTGCTCCTCTATTGGTCTCCAGGTGGATCCGCCCACATGCAGAGTATTAAAGACTGAGGGCATAAGGAAGATTGAGAACCACTGCCCCAAAGCAATTACACTGGTATCATCAAAGATCACTGATGACAGAACAACGTAAAAGATATCATAATAATGGAAAATTTTGAAACATTGTGAGAGTGACCAAAATTTGTCACTGAGACCTGATGTGAGCACATACTGTTGGAAAAAATGGTGCCGATTGGCTTGTTGTCTGTGGAAGCGCCACAATTCTTCCTTGTATAAAAAGAAAACCAGAGAAAAGAAAACAAAATATCTTTACAGCAGAATAAAACTAAGGGAGGGATGTGTGTACATGGGAGGGCCTGTTTGGGAGGGTGGTAAGTGTCCCACCCTACTCCAGAAGGCCCCATTTTGTTCATAAATTAATTAATTCATTGATTAATTTAGTAAAATTATACATTGATCCCACATATTGTAAACTCTACTCTTTTCTTTTTGGAATCCTTACATACTTTAGGACTCAGGCAATGACAATTTGAATACAGGAGAGAACTTTCAATGAATTGTTGATGACTCCCCAATGTTTCACTCCACCCACTTATCCTTCATGCCCAACTCCTCCAAGTACTCTCTCCATCAATTTTTGAAAGAAGTGGTCAAGAAACCATGAAAGAACACAGGGAGGCAACGATGTCCCAGATCACGTATTTTCTAGAACAAGCAACAGCCTGTAGGAGGGGAAGGAGATCTTAATGCTGCCACCTAGAATGGCTATTTCTCCTTTTCTTTCTTTTAAACTTGAGAGACTTGTGGTCTTCCCCTTGGGCTGCTGGGCACAGAGAGATCCTTCAGTCATTCCAGTTGTGTCTCTCTCCTGTGTAGGTGAATATAATGGATCTGGGGAGTCTGAGTCCTGTGTTACCAACTACAGTGGTCTGAGCATCTCCCTGGGATGACAGGCAATGGCAGTGATAAGCCTGGGAGCAGAAGCAGGGAGCCCACAAGGGAAGGCTCTGAGTGCTGGACACTGCCAGCTGGTGTGAGGTCCCCTGGTCTGGGAAAGCAGGGAAACCAAGCTCTCTCTAAATCATTTATCTTCTCTGTTTCTGCTCTGAGGCTTAGGGCTTGATTCCTGGAACACAGGTAGAAATTGTCATGGAAAAACTGATTTTAAAAACCCCAAAAGAATTTTTAGTTGATATGTCACATCAGCCCTAAGCTAACTTCAGAGCCTGACAGCCTGGGCAGGCAGAGCACCCAGGCAGGCCAGGCAGGCTGTGGGGAGGCCACTTGCTTGGTGGCTTGAGCAGAGATTCTCCTGGTGGGCATCAGTGATACTGGACTCCTGCTGTGAGCTCTTGGTGAATTAATAGAAGTTGTGTCATTCTTGTTATTTGTTAATAGCAGCACCTGACTATGTGCCTGGCACAGAGCAGGTACTTAGTAAATGCCTGATGACTGGTGAACGCTATGATGACATCACTGAAGTGCCTCATGTATTACATAGTGTACCCACAAATAGTCACAAACAGTCCTTGCAGGTAAAGAAACACGCATGGAACGTCTATTATAATGAAAGTACTTTCAAATATAAAGAAAAATCAGGTACATTGGTGTCCCCAAAATTACATTTTAACAAGGGTGAAAAGTCTTTAACAGGAATAACTGAAATCAGAGGCATGATGAGATGCCTGAGATGATTAACAATAGCTCTCCTGCCTGTAGAATTTTCCCCACAAGAGCCTTCTGAGGTTGGTCATGCAAGTGTCATTAGTCCTAGAGAATCAAAAGAAATTCACAAGGGAGTTATTTTTCCCAATCCCATTATGGGCTGCAGGTGGAAATTAGAAGGGAGATATCCCAGATCTAGGCGTGTGGATGGAGAGAGATCCCATAGCATTCTGTCTTTCACACTCATCCTGCTCAGAAGTCTTTCAGATGAACAACTGAAATTCTTCCCCTTCTGTATTGAGAAGTGCTTTCTTTAAAACAAGATTTCTTTATCTGGGGACCAGAGACCACCAGGGGCCCATGCATGGACTTGGTGGATCTCATGAGTTTGATCTGGTAATACTTTGCCTCTTTATTTTTTTAAACTAACTTTTGGCTTTTTTGTATTCTTTTATGTTTTATACATTTATATATATGTAATATGTATATATTTTTGTTATATAGTCATCCCTTCGTTATGTACACAGGCACATATATCTTTATATATCCCTTTCTCTCTCTCTCTCTCTCTCTCTCTCTCTCTCTCTCTCTCTCTCTCTCTCTCTTTCTCTCTTTTTTGGGCACTTTCCTTTTTTTTCTCAGTGTAGTTCAGTTCTTTTTTGGGAGTGGAGGAGAGGGACAATGTATATTCCGACAGAGTAGCCTAGGCATTGAGAGGTGAAACGTTGCTGTTTACTTGTTTCTGTTGTCTCTGTGACCTCATATAGATAAGGATACTGAGGCCCACAGGATTAAGTGACTTACCCAGGGTCGCACAGTTAGTAAGTGGCAGAAGCAGCACTTTAACTCAGGTCTTTCTGACTCCAGACCTGGCTCTCTATCCCCTTTGCCAATACTGCCCTTGAGGGCTTTGGAGCAGCTATTTAAGAGAAAGTAGCAGAGAAGGTGCTATCAATCTTCATTTGTAGAGGGTATTTCCACACCCGGTTGGTTTCCTTTCAAACAATAACTTTTCATGGCAGTGTCAAGATATCTACAAGTGGTCCTCTTTACCATTCTTTGCAGAATTTAGATTTTTCCTGTTAGCCTTGAAGATGGTTCAGAACCTGAGCTCTAGAATATGTGCCATCATATGTTTAGTTGTATTGC
>CM053581.1:383559073-383580766 GCA_028627135.1 Pseudochirops cupreus | reverse complement strand
GAATGGGGCAGCAAGGAGGTGCAGAGGATAGAGGACCACGCTTGGAGTCAGGAAGACTCATCTTCCTGAGTTAAAATCTGCCCTCAGACACTTAGTAGGGAGTTTGCTTAACACTGTTCACTTCAGTTTCCTCCATCGAAAATGACCTGCAGAAGGAAATGGCAACCATGTTCCGCATCTTTGCCAAGAAAACTCCAAATGGGTTCACAAAGAGTCAGATACAACTAAAAATGACTCATAACAAAAAAATTTAATTGAACTATACATATTTTTTTCACCTTAATACAGTATCAAACTTAATAGACTACAGCACAGTGGAAACAGAACTTTTTTATGCACTGGGAAACCAAAAAGCTCAAATGACTCACTTTATTGCAATACTCATTCATTGTGGTGGTCAAGAACCAAAGTGGTAATATTGCCAAGGTGTGTCTGTTCTCCCCTTTCACACAAAGGACAGAAGACTTTTGCTAGAAAGACAGACTGTTTCTCTGTCCAAGCAGTTACTGCTCCTCCTGGGAAGGCCCCCAAAACCCAGAACCTAGGGAGATGCCTTTTCTTAACCTTTAAAGCAGGCTACTGCCCAGATGCTTTTCACTCCTCAGCTCAAAGTGGGGAGGATTTCAGTACCTCAAAGTTTAAAATTGACTTTGCAGCTGGACAGAATGCTGCTACATCAGGCCCAGAGTCACCAGCCCCAGGAGATCCAAAAGTTTCAGAGAAGACATTTGCTGCAGATATAACAGCCTCGACAGAGACAATGGCCGCACAGGCCACAACAGCATCTCCAAAGACAACTTCAGCTACCAAACAGTCTACAAAATCTACCACAGAAGGTGAGCAGCCAGCTCTAAACTGAACTGGGCCTCCTGCTGCTTTGGCTCTTTGCATGGTCCCCGTGGAGAGTAGGGCCTCAGGACATTCAGATATTTCTGATATACTGTGGGCTCATGTCTGCAGCATGAGTTGGGAGAAAGAGGCACCTGCTCACTCCATGGAGAGGGAAGAAATCTGTTTTCAAATTCCACAATTGTTACTTCGGCAAAGTTGGGTAAATCATATAATTTCTCTGAGTCTTGGTTTCCTCATCTTAAAAAAAACAGATTGTGGGAGGATCTATAGGGATCATTTTCAGAAGGGCTTCGCCCACCTTAAAGAGATCCTACTTCAGGGGATGCTCATGGAGGTGGGGTGTTGGGAGAAAGGTTTGGGAACTTCTCTCATCCTGAACTGGCAGCTCTACTAACACAGAACCAACTCATTTTCAAAGCCAGAATTTTTTATAAAATTTCTATAGGAATATATGTTAAGCATATGCAAAGTTAGGCCCCAGAATGAAGCCCTACCTGATTCCATTCACAGGCCTTTAACCCTCCTCTCCATCCCCTAATATAAATAGCCTATTGTCCAAAACCAAACAAAAAGAATGAACGTGTTTTGTAGGGTGAAGATAGCTCAACCTTTTCTTTGTTGGACACCACATAACATCAGGTATCAGACATCTCCAAGGTCAGTCAGTCAGTCAACAAGCTTTTACCAAGCAGACCTTATGTGTTAGGCACTGGGCTAAGCACAGGAGAAACAATGAAAGGAAAAGCAGTCAACAAAAGCTCAGGCTCTGCCCTAAAGGGGCATGTATTTGAATGGGGGAAAAAGATGCAAATATCTAGAGGAATACAGGACACAGAAAGCCCAAGTGAAAGTAACCTTGGAAGGTGAGGAACAGGAGAGAGCAGGGAGGTCTTCATGCAGAGCTGGGATCTGAACCGAGTCCAGAAGGGAGGCAGGGGAGGGGGCAGAGCATTCTGGGCATGGGAGGAGCCCAGTGCAGAGGCAGAGAGGGGGAGATGGAGTAATGTGTGTGAGGCACTGCAAGGAGACCAGGAACCTTCGAGGTCTAAAATGATTCCCTCTGTGGAGTTTACCCTGCAGAGCAGGAGGACATGTCCCTTGCTCCCTAGTCTGTCCAGCCTGCGTTATCCTGGTGGTATCTTTAAGCTCTGCCCCCATCCCTAGGCTCAGTGTAGTACAGGAAGGTAGCTGGGACCAGGGAAAGGGAAAGTCTGGTTGACCCAGATGACTCTAGCTATCTTACTTTCCCGTCAGAGTAATGATTTCATCCTATTTCTCTTTCTTCCAGATTGTGCTGAAAAAGCGAAAAGTAAATTTAACTTTATTTTTTAAGTGAGAATCCTGAAGATGGAAACCTGTAGGAATTATTCTTAAATGGATTCCTTAAAAGAAATTATAAACTATTAAACCCGAGCATTAAACCTGCTGTCTGTCTTTCATGAAGTAACTACCCTCACCCCCCTTGGACAGAGGGAGAAATGGACAGTCCTGGTATGGTGTTTGGGGGGGGAAGAATTTTTTAGAACTCCCTGTCCTTCGCCGACCAATTCAAATGTTGTCTGCAACCTCAGTTTCCCAGCTCCTTCACAAAAAAGTAGACAAAAAGAAGTTATCCAACATTCCTACTTTAGTTCAGTTACTGCAAAGTCTTCCCAGGACTCCCCCAAGTCTCAGATAAAAAGTTTGTTCCTGGGGAAATGAACCAATAAACTTTTGGTCAGGCAGAGAGACACAGAGACAGAGATAGAGAGACAGTGTGATACACACAGAGAGAGACAGAGATAGGGAAACAAAGAGAGAGAGACATAGACAAACAGACAGAGAAAAAGAGAGAGATAGACAGAGAGAGAAACATGAACAAAGGGGATAGTTTAGAGAACGTCCTAAAGTTGCATGTGGAACCTAGGGAATTAAAATTATATAGATGTAAGACAGATGACCCTCACCTAGAAATCTGGAAAGGATGCAGAACTGGGAAAACTAGGTAAAACCTCATAAAGAGGTAAGATCTGAACTGAGTCCAGAAGGAAGGCAGGGAACAGGCAGAGCATCCTAGGGAGAGACGGAGCCCAGTTTCGAGGCAAAGAGGGCGGAGATGGAGTAATATGTGTGAGGAACTGCAAGGAGACCAGGACCCTTCCATGTCTAAAATGATTATTTCAATCTATTTTCTTTCAGTAGTTTAACCTGCAGAGCACGAGAACACTTCCCTCATCCCCTAGTCTGTCCAGCCTGCCTCATTCTGGCAGCGGCTTTAAGCCTCTGCCCCCATCCCTGGCTCAGTGTGCTATAGGAGGGTGGGGGGGCCCAGGAATAAGGAAGTTCTGCGTTGACACGGGTGACTCTGGCTATGTCAGGGTCAGAGCCATGATCTCATTGCATTTATTTTTCTTCTAGATATTATCAAAAATTATATTCCCTCTGCAGGTTGAGAGGCAGGGTGACATGATCACATACAAATCCTTCATTAAAAAGATTCCCTAACAGAAATCATTAAAAATATATTTTTATATCCCACACAAATGCAGACATATAATAGACCCAGCTACAAAAACAGGGGAAGAAAGACATCTATGTGGCTCCACCTGGTTCCATGGAAACAAAAAATGGTATCCAGTATTCTTAGTTTAGTCCAATTCTTAGAAAGTCTTTACAAATCCTGAGAGAGACAGAGAAGGAGAGAGACATAGGGAAAGGGAGAGGGACAGACAGTGATGGAGACAGAGAGAGACAGAGGGAGAGAAAGACAGAGACAGAGAGACAAAGAGAAAGAGAGACACACAGAGAGACACACAGAGAGAAGAACAAAGGGAGTGGTTTTAAGAAAGTCCTGAAACAGCAGGTGGAACCTTGGAGAATTAAAGGCATTTTGATATAGCACATAGACTACCCTGACCCTCACTGCCTAAAGGTCAGGGAGGTTACATTTTAACCTCTCTCCTAAAGTTCTCTGCAACCATTAAGAGGGTTAGGGATATCTAGTTTCTCTGCAAATGACTCCAAACATTTGGAATTTGGTGTTCCCCCCAAGGATGTGAGGCTCCCATGAGTCCCAGGTCTTTACCCACAACAATTTAAATTAGCTTTTGTATAGAAATATTTACCTCAAATGGTTTAATTACAAATATTCAGACATTTTGCCCTAACATGAGGAACATAATCTACATACACACACACACAAACACACAGACATACACACACCCTTCCACTTCATACCACCTGAAACACTATGGAAGCACAGGGCATTAGATGCACAGCTTAGCTCCATTCTCATAAACCCCCACCCCAAGATCCAAGTAACAAAACCACTTCATGCTCCAGTCTCAGATGCTCTGACTTTTCCTGGATTAGCTGATGAACTGGATGACTGCAATATCCTGCCTGGAAACCTGCCTCTAAGATCATCATCGCTCAAACTCCCAAGTTCCACCAGGATCATCTGCAGCCCCTAAACATAAGAAGGACAAATGGAACAGAATATAAACAAACATCTCTGGGGAGGCTAGGTGGCACAGTGAATAGAGCATCGGCCCTGGAGTCAGGAGGACCTGAGTTCAAATCCAGCCTCAGGCACTTAACACAAAAACTAGCCTAGTGACCTTGGGCAAGTCATTTATCTTGAATTGCCTTGCAAAAGGAAAAAAACAAAAGAAACTAACACCTCCCCTCCCACCCCATGGCAGTTTTCTAAGCCACAGTAAAGGAGAGACATTGGAGAAGAAAAGAATTTCCCCTCCCACAGTCCAGATCATGTCACCCATGCTGTAAGGAAACTGAGATATTCCCCCTCTGGACACAACAGAAAGAAGGGGCAGGAACCAACATGCAGGAAAAAGAGGGGTGCTTCTTCAGTATGACCAATTTTGAAGTCACAGGCTTTTCCAACAACACAGCCAGGCAAAGGAGGCTACCTCTACCCACACTGTAGATGACAATGGGTGCTGCCAAAATAGTGGATCTGGGCATTCCAGACAACCCTCAATACACATTTCTTTCTGTTTGAACTTTGCCATCCTTGGCAAATAGAATGGAGTCTTTTCTTTTTAATACAACCCTCTTTCCAAATTCAGAGCAGTACTCTATGGTAGTAGTACAAGCAATGTCCTTTCACTTCCTTCTCTTAACATGCTTTTTCTACTTGTTTGACTATAAGCCAGAACAAACATGCGAATTAGGTTTAATTGCACTTACAGTGTGGCCTATCTCACCAATAGTTGATGGAAGTGTATGTAAGTCACAATTCGGCTAGTAGCATTTATATGTTGCATAAGACAGAGAAAAAAGAAGACTCATCATTATAAAATTGCACCTTCACATCACTACTTTCCCCATTGTGGTTTCAATACAATGTAGGTCATTAATAAGAAATTAAATGGGAATTTTTGAGGAGTTTTGCAAAAACTACAGAAGGCACTGAAAGGCCAGAAGATAACACAAAGCCTATTATCAAAAATAAAACACAAATTTAACAAAAAGGAACTGTAAAGACCCAAAAAATAAAATTTAGACTTCTCTGATGTGAAGGTGTATTGACAATGCAATATTTACAACACACACAATCACAATTAAGACTGAGACTATAAGTATCACAAGACATTCAATCTCAAAATATACCAGATTCTCCAGGTAGAAGATAGTGATGAAGGATTTACTTAGACACCAGAAAACCATTTCCCAAAATCAGTAAGCAAATTCCATCATACAAGCAAAAATATTCAGAAGCAGTAATAACACTGAGAGCCACAGCATTCTTCAGTCTTCTCACAAACCAATACAAGGTCAATATCTGCTCACAAGCCTATCTGACTCCTAGCCTGAGGTCATCCTGTCTCCCCCACCATCTCCCTAGCTCTGACCAGCTTCCTGTGGGCTCTGGTTCCTTTCAGCAAAACTCTTCCCCCCACAGGCTCCATGTGACTATATTTAGCCTATCAAGGGCCAAAGTTTATCTTCACAGCAGGGAAGCTTCCAGTGGGCTCTACTTCCCTTCAGCAAATTCCCTCCATCATAGGCTCCATGTGATTACATTCCACCTATTAGGGGGCAGAGTTTACTTTCAAAGCAGGGGACACTTTCAAACTCCCCCCTAGGTCTGATAAGGGGCAGGGAAGATCTTCAAATTCCCATTTCATTACACAAAGGAAGGCCAAAACATGGTATGCTGGTTTTCCAAATCACCTGGGGGCACTTTGCTACTAACTCCCTAGATGTGGAAGGGATAACTGGAGTTTTGATGGTTATACAAAGAAAAAAAGAGTGCTTATTAAACAGAATGTATATCATTAGCCAGAGCAGACAGTGAAGAGATATATCTTTATCAATATAGTTAGTGTTAGAAATGCTAACTTGGAAATGCAAAACACAATTGATACCAAAAATCTGATATCAAAAGAAGTTTATTGAGGAGAAATTCAGAGTAATTGAATACCTCTACCCTTCTTTTAGAAGGAGGAGTGTGGGATGAAAAAATGAAGAAACTTTTATGCCATTAGTTTGGTGCAGACCCTCCCTTCAGAAGCCTGATTGGATCATTCTCTTTAGTGTACGCCTTTTCCATTATCATGAATTAGTGCTGGAGGAGGGTCTAATTCTAGGCTGGACATACAAGATAATATATATAATACATGTGATTGATTAAGCAAGCACAGTAATAATCCTGGGACATGGACCCCTCAACAACTGCACCCAAATGTGTCCTTATATGGTTCTGAAGGTCCCAAGGCCAATGGCTACCTTCAAATTGGTCAAACCCAACCACTGTTGCCAGCTTCACTTTATTTGATTTTATTTTAGTGTTGTTTAGGAGTTCTGGGGGAACCAGGGATCTGACTACTTCCCAAGGCTACTGTCTGTTCTGCTCATTTTTCTTTCATCAGGAGCCTTCTTTCAGCACTTTTTGCAGTCCTGTGGAAACATAACCCTTTGCTACCTCTCACAATTCCTTCTTCTTGTGTTTAATAAGGATTAAGTTTCCACACTTTTCTTAATTCTAATTTCTCTATTCCCTTAAGGTAGGATTGGTACATTGACAAAATACAAGGGGGCAGTCCTCTTTATGAGCACATATACACCGATTCAAAAGAAAACAATGGCAAAAAATGGTCCCTTCAAAGTTCAAAAGTCTCTTTTCACACACCTATCTAGAGGTGTTGGGGAGTACACCAACTGACAGAAGTCCTCTAGTCCTTAAGTGTGAGTTCTAGATTCACTCTCTTGAAGTTGTTTCCAGACAGTCTGTGCCTCTGGTCAGGGCCACCCTGGATCTGGGATCTCAAGGAACTGTGCTCAGCGCCTGTTGGCCCCCTAGCCTTCACTCAGAGGGAGACTGGTTTCTCTCTGTAGCTCGAAAATTTGTTTGGAGTCATATTTTACAAGTATTGTAGGGGACTGAGGTGGGAGCTCAGTCAAATTCTTCCTTTTACTCCACCAACTTGGCTGCACCCCCTGGAAGACTTTTATTTTTGAAAAAGTGATTGCTTAATGTAAGTTCCTTAATCATATCTCATCCTCATGGTTTTCAGCACTGCAGCTCAGCCTCTTTTTCTTCTGCCTTCTTTCATCCACTTTCCTAAAAAAGTGACCTTGTAACAATTTTAAATTACTACTCCTAAGCCTTATATTCTTATCTTTCTTACAAAATTAAAAGGGGAATTTTGGCCAATTGTTACGATATTTAAGAAACTCATACTAGAACCAATTTCTTATACTTTGCATTGGTACATTATTAATTCCCCCACCACGAGGATGACAGTCATCTCCATAGAGATGATGACTGAATCCATGGGAGGTGATGAGATCATCAAGTGAAATATTACAGAGAGAAAAGGGAAGAGAAGCAGCCCCAGGCCAGAGCCTCACAAGACCCCCAAGTTAGTCTGTTTGACGTGGAGGAAAATCGAGCAAAGAAGACAGAGGACGAGGGGCCAGACAGGATGAAAAAGAACCAGAAGAGAAAGGAGACTATCAAGAAGAGTGTGATCCATAGTGTCAAGCTCCACAGAGAAGACCTTGGGAGCAGGCACAGCGCCATGCAAATCCCACTGCATGGAAGCCAGCCTGCTCTGCCCACGGTTAAATTGGGTATGAGTCTATGGGGAACAAATTCTGAGTGAGGAGTGTAAGAGAGAACTTCTACTCCCTACCACCTCAGATTAGAGGCAGTAAGACTCATACCTAAGAGACAGAGAGGACAGCTCTCCATTCTCAGTGTTGAGGACAGGAAACCTGACTGAGAATTCTGCAGACTCAATACAGACCGTGAGAACCTCAGGACATATCTCTACATTACAGTTTGTAAGCATACCATGATGTTAGGTCTTACCTGGCTTTACTGAAGAGGAAAAGGATCAGTGTTCAGGGACCTTTGCTTTGAGGACCTTTTCACCCTCCTACTGGGAATGACAGAAAGGGCAGTCTATGAATTCCAGAGTTAGAAGCATCCATCTGGTCTCCTGTAGAACAAATACTCTAATTAGTGGTTTAATGGTATTGCTCCACACACACACACACACACACACACACACACACACACACACACACACACACACACAGATTTCTTCTGTTAATTGCTTTTCACTCACACAGGTTACCAGACGATCTAAATTAACATAGATTCTGACGAAAACATAGGAAAACCAAGGTTCGTGTCACAAAGCAAAAAGGGAGTATGAATTCAGGGCAGAGAATATCGGGACTCTGCAGAAATCCCATCACTATCTGAGTGCTAGGCTTGTCACTGACTGATGAAAACCTCAGGCAATCCTTCTTTCCTGTTAATAGACAGACCTGTTGGTTACCCCTCAATAAAACTCGTCCTGAGACCTATTTGTCCTGACGTTGGTGAGAATAAAGCAGACAAATTCATCCACATTTCTCTATTTGATCAACAGAGTGCTTGCCTGTCTAGGGTTTGGGATACAATCTATGACAAAGAACAGATTTAAAAAATAACCAGAATATGGCTGTTGTTCTGCTCTAAAAACCCAGTTCACAGAGGCAGCCCCTATTTTCACAGCCTCCTTCTCTTTTACAGCATTCTGCTCCATTCCTTGTTCATCCTGCTCTCACAACTGCAATGAGGAAAAGGGAAATGGACGGGTTGTTATTTCCAGGACAAATCCAAGCCCAGTGAGGGGAAGAGAAGCACCAGAAATCAAAGTCTTGCTCAAGGTCCGCATTAGAACCCAGATTCCAAGCCATCTAGTGATTCCCTCCATCGAACTTTGACTGCGGAAAACCAGGGTGACTGGAGGAAAAGCATGTTGCCAAAAATTGATCAGGGGCCCTGGACCCTCTGCATTACTGATGCTGACGTCCAGGGTTGACAGTCTGTTCCGTGCATGTTACTTCCCACATCCTTCCTGCACTCCCACATTCCACGTACTTTAGCTCCACTTCACCAGCTTGTCTCCAACTGGTCCCCCATTTTTATTTTTTAATATTTCATGGATGCCTTTTGTTGTGCATCATAGTCACTTCTGAAAATAACAACCCTTGCAGATTAAATCATTCCTTGAAATGAAGAAACGCAATTTATAAAAATAGATCCAATCAAGTAACTACATTTGAATCATTCTGCCCTGGTGACGCTCTGCCTCTGTGCCTTACCAGAAAGAGGTACATTTAAATACCTGCTTTGGGGGATCATTGTTGGTTACTCAGCTAGCCAGAGGTCAGTTTTCTCTCAGTGATCTTTGTGTTACATTGTTCTTGTCAGTCTGCATACTGTTCTTTCATCTCTGCTTATCTCACAATGAGTAACTTAATACAAATCTCCCCTCTGGGTTTTTGAATTCCTTATATTTCTTTCTTATCACACAATGACATTCTGTTGTTTTCATATATTTTAGTTTGGGAGGAGGTACTTTCTTTTTCCAATCACCAAGAATTCATTTTCTCTCCCTGCAATGGCCACCTCTAATTATTTTTTAAAAGAAGAAATAAATCTCATTATAACATGTACAAATATGTATATATATATACGTTTGTGTGTATGTATGTATGTATGAATTCAGGCATAAGAAATTCTGGCACTGGCCAAGTCAAATAATATATATGTCATTCAGCACTGTATATCTACCCCATCTTTACGATATCGACATTATGGAACAAATTGTTTTCCTGTTTCTGCTCACTTACTCTACATCAGCCCCTAGATGTCCTCCCAGGGTTCTCTAAAATCAGTCATTTCTCAAAGCAAAAAAAGATTCCATTATATACATATATTACAATTTATTTAGTCATTCCCCCTGCTGATGGACACCTCTTTAATTTCGAGTTGTTTCCCACAGATATTTGTGGAATAATTTCCTCCTCCTTTGCTTTCTTCAGAGTACAGGAGTATTTGCTCAATCAAAGTTAGTGGCTTTGGGAGCATCAATCTAAAACACTTTCCAGAGAGGCTGGACCAATTGACGGCTCCCCTGAAATTGTAGTAATGTGCTTGTTTTACCTCAATTCCTCCAACATTCATCATTTTAATTTTTTCTCATCTTTGACAATCTGATGACTGTGAAGTGGAAAATCAGAGCTCTTTTCATTTAAATGTCTCTAATTATTCATGATTTGGGTACATTTTTTCACATGGTTCTTGATACCTCAGATTTCCTCCGTTAAAAACCAACTTAATATCTTTGAAAATTTATCAATAGGGGAAATGGTCCTTATTCTTAAAAATTTGCATCAATACCTAATGTATCTTGAAAATAAGACTTTTCTCAGACATTTGCTATCATTATGGTTTTTACCACTAAACTATTTCCATTACATTCTAAGCAACCTGGATTTTGTTTGTGAAAAAATATTTTCAATTTCATGTTATCAAAATTGTTCATGTTATCTTTTATGACCTGCATTCTTCCCCATTTGTTCATTAAATCTTGCCATAACCTTAGATTTTACAGGAAAATTCCTCCTTGTTCCACTAATTACTTTAGGATACAATCTTTCCTATCTGTATCATATGTTCATTTAGTGCTAATTTCAGATACCAATTTCAGAGCCATCACAGAAGTTAGTGGCACCCACTTGGTTTCCAGTTGTTCTTTGCTGTTGTTGTTTGCCACAGCAAACATTGCTTCTCTTACTATTTTGGCGTATACAGATCTTGGAATTAACTAATCAAAGGGTCTGAACGCTATAATCATTTGCCTTTCTAATTCTAAACTGTTATCTGGAAGGGAAGGGATGATTCTCACTGCCAGCAACAGTGTATTAAGGTACTTTTCCCCACAGTCCCTCACATATTGATGGTCACCATTTTAAAATTTAATTTTAAGTTGCAATTTCTCTTCTTCTTCTTCCTTTCCCCCACTCTTTTAGAAGGCAAGATAAACAAAACCCATTACAAATGTCTACTTTACTTATGTCCAAAAAATATTCCTGATGTGTTTATGTAATATATATGTATGTGTCTATACATATGTATGTACCTATGTATTACACAAGGGTATTTTTACTCTTTCCCTTATCTTTTGGGGAATATTGGTATCACTACAACAGAAGGACAGAATTTAAAATCATTTGGGGGAGTTCAAATTGCTTTCCAGAATGGGTGCACTAGTTGCCAAGCTCCACCACCTGTACAGTAGTGTACCCATTTGTTCACTATCCCTTTAGCCTTTCCCATTTTCATTTTTTGTCATCTTGGGATATCTGATGGGTGTAAACAACTACCTCAAAATTGTTTCATTTTGCATTTCTCTCATTTACACCATTATTCATATGCTATTGATAACTTCAATTCCTTCCTCAAAAAATTAGCTACCTATATCCTATCACCATTAATCAACTGCTGAATGGTTCCTCGTCTTGTAAATTTTATCGATTTCCTATATATTTTAGAAATTGAAATGTTTATTATGGAAATATGTTGCAAAGAATTTTTTCTCATTTTCCTGCTCTTCTTTTTAATTTAGCTGCATTGGTTTCATTTGTGGAAAAGCATTTAATTTTATGCAGTGAAAATTATCCATCCTGCTCTCACAATTGCACTGAGAAAAAGGCAAATGGGTGGCTTGTTATTTCCTGGACAAATCCAAGCCCAGTGAGGGGAAGGAAAGTATCAGAAATCAAAGACTTGGTCAAGGCTAGCATTAGAACCCAGAGTTCCAAGCCATCTAGTGATTCTCTCCATGGAAATTTGACTGCGGAAAACCAGGCAGACTGGAGGAAAAGCATGTTGGCTAAGATTGATCAGGGGCCTGGACCCCCTCCATTACTGATGCTGACGTCGAGGGTTGACAGTCTGTTCCATGCACGTTACTTCTCACATTATTCTCCCACTCCCTGGTTCCACATACCTTAGCTCCACTTCACCAGCTTGTCTCCCACTGCTCCCCTATTTTTTTTTAATGTTTCATGGATGCCTTTTGTTGTACATCATAGTCACTTCTGCAAATAAGAACCTTTGAATTTATCTAGTATATTGTCTGAAATGTTTACCTATGTTGGTCTCCTTTCCAGTTTTCCCAAAAGTTTTTTCTCAAAAAATAAGTTCTTCTCTCAATAGCTGGGATTTGGAGTTTTATCAAATACTAGATGACTGTGTAAAACTAATTATGTATATGGTATACCTAATCTGTTCCCCTGATCAACTTCATTGTTACCAAGTACCAAAGTATTTGACAATTACAAGTTTGCAATACAGTTTAAGACCTTATACTGTTAGAGTCCCTTATTCGTCTTGTTCTTCCCATTGCTTCCCATGATATTTTTGCCTTTTTTGCTGCTTCGGATAAATTTTGTTATTATTTTTGTAATTTTATTATGTAATTCTTAAGTAGTTTGATTGACATGGCAATAAATAAGTAAATGCCTTAGGGAGTTTTGTTTTGATTTGATTGGCTTGGCCAGATTGTGAGCAACGAATATTTCTCCAATTATTTAAATCTGTCCTTAGTTGTATAAAGAGAGTTTCATCATTCAACTCACATAGTTCCTCAGTGAGTCATGGCACATGGCCTTCCAAGTATTTTAAAAGGTCTGTAGTTATTTAAGAACAATTTGGCTAGCTCTTCCTGATGGAGTTTGAAAGTTATATGCAAAAATGCTGATGGTTTGTGGGGTTGATTTTATATACAGAAAATTCAACTCAAGTTGCTGGTTACTCAGATTAGTTTTTAGCTGACGTTCTAGGATTCTTTAAGTAAGCCATCACAACACTTGTGAAAAGTGTTATCACAAAAAGAAATAATAAACATAACCTGTCTATTTGATGGGCTTCAATGGAAACTTAAAAGGAGGACAAGGACAAGAGTGAGACCAGAAAGGCGGACATTAGCTGTGATCTGCACTATTGGAAGGGATTCTAGTTCAATGACATCACAGACCCAGTTCAGGGTTGAGTCTAATTCATGAGGATCTGCTTTCTAACATTTCCAGCAGTTCTTATCAAGCAGAGCGCTTTGCTACAGGGATTCTGTTCTAAGCACTTTGACTGCCTGCAATTCTCTTTAATCACATCTGATTCATATTTATTTAGTTTGCTGTCTTGATATTCTTTGCTATTTTTTAACCAGAATATAAAAGTCCTTATATTGACTATTTTACAAGACAGTTTGAGGTGGCAGTACAATATATGCCCCAGCATATTCCTAATTTTTCCCTATTTTTTCCTTTAAAATGCTCAATCACTTCTTCCTCCAAAGTTGTTTTCAGTTCTATCTTTTTCTGTACAGTATTCCTTTCAAAATTTCATAGTTAGAGCATTAAATCTATAGCATCTCAATTTTTATTACAACCCAACCATGAACACTGAATACCCCTTCTCTTGTCTTCCTTTCTATGTGTAAAGAGTATTTTGTACATTATTTGCATGTATTTTACATATAACTGGGCAGGTTAAAGACCGGATTTTTAACCATTTTGTTCTTTTTCTAATGAAACCTTATTTTATCTTTTCTCTTTGGATTATGCTAGTACTGCATGGGAATGCTAACATTTTGTAGGATTGTTTTGTATCCTGTTATGTTACTGAACCACTTTACTCATCTTCAATGGCCTCATTAACTAGGCTGAGGCAGAATCACTTTCTTTCAGTCTCCTGAGGCATTCTTTTGTTTTGTTTGGCACAGAAGTTTCTGCTTCTCCTTGTCCAGAATTTTGTGGGTACAGCAACGTCTGTACTTTTGAGTTTTCCCAACCGACATGAACTCTCCTGAGACAGGCTTCCAGTGCTACAGGGGAGCTAACTTTGAATAAACATTTCCTTTGACTTCTCCCCAGGCAAGAAAGGGCCTAAAGCCGTCTCTCAACTTCTCTTGCCTCAAAACCAGTTATGCCTCTTCCCTACAGCTCTCCTTGGATATAACTTTGGGCATTATCTTCAGGATACCCACTGCCTTTTCCTTTTCTCTACTGTCTTCAGACTCTAACCAGAATCACTGTTTCATGAGAGATCCCTGTCATGCTTCTTGCTTTCCTCCCAAATCCAGTTTCATTCTAGACTGCTCTACCTCCTCCCTCTTGCCCCAGTGGGTACCCTCCTTCCTTCCCCCATGCTTCTCATGTCCCTTGAAAGTGGGAACATCTTCTTTTCTTGTACTTGTATTCCCATTGCTTACCACAGTGTCTGCCATTTTCATAGATATAAAGAAACCTTTTACCTTTCTTCAACTAGAAGCTCCTTCTCCGAAGAATACCTCAAGAAATCCATCTCAGGAACCAATGCTGACAAGATCTCTTCATTACAGCCAATCAACTTTTCCTATCCCCCCGTCACAGATAAGACTAAGTGACCCTCTTGAAGAGATCCCCGTTACCCACAACTCCTTTCTAGGCTAACTTCTGGAGGGCCTGTAGATATGTATCCTCCCTGACTGAAAAGACTACTTTAATTACTAACTGCGCTAACCATTTCATTCAATCAGTTAATTGTCTAACAAAGAAGCTACTTCAGCCTCCACCTGCCAGGAAAATGCTCAGAGGGCTCTAAGATGTGCTGTCTAATGAACTCCTTTCTCTTTGTTTTCCGCCACCCTCAATATCTGTTCTGTGAGCTCATTACTGAGATTGGTGAGAACCTCTTGGTAAAGTGAAGTGGGAAGGGGAAGTTTCTGGGGTAAATATAAATATGAATTCTAAAGAATTTATGACATGTAGGGATGACACTGGGGATTTCTCAAAGAAAGTCAATGACTGTCTCAGTATATCAATCAATTGTTAATCAACAAGTATTTATGGAGGCTTGCTTTAGGCTGGGCACTATGCCAGTCACCTGAAACACAAATACAAAGAAACAGTTCCTATTCACAAAGAGCTCATATACAATAAGACGTAAAATAAGGAAATATACGTGTTGACAGATTTATAGAAGAAATATGAGGGCAAGAAATGCAAATAAATACATAGTCTCTAAGGTTGCTTGGGAGGGAGGGGGCACTAACAGTTTAAAGCATCAGGAAATGCATCACCCACAACCTGGCACAAGGCTGGACAGTGAAAAATGGCAAGAACTTTCTAAGGAAAAGCTCTTCTCAAAATATCTCTTTTCCCCACTGATACTCTCTCTGAATTCTTTTCTCAGTGGTGAGCCTATTCTCACCCCACTAGGGTCTCACCACCCTAGTCATTTGACATTCCTCATTAACATTGCTCAGACCCTTTTCTCAGTCCTTCACTGACTGCTCCTTCATTCCTATGGTCCTCCATGCAAACCCCTCAATATTCCACTCTAAAGCTGCCCATCTCTTCCACTGTGCTCCCTAGAATGACTGTTCCCCGGGTTATAACTTGCTCTCTTCTTAAACTTGTTTCCTTTAATATTCCCTCCCACTTCTGGCCCTCAAAGAGACTGGGTTCCTCATGAGGATACAGCATCACTGGCCACCCTTTCTGATTGCATTCGTTTATAGCCCCTGATTCAACGGTCATGGTAGAGTAGGTTAAATACTCTTTGCTCCCCATTGCCCCATCCAGAATCTTCCTCTACCACTATCACTCAGTAACCTCTCCTCCTTAGACATTCATTGCATCCAAATTTATCAGCCAGTCAGCTTGTGGGAATTATTAATTACCAACACTGAAGACCTTCTACTTCCTGCTTTAATAAGTCCCATATATGGCTCATGGTCTTTCTCTACTTATTCTTACCTTCAAAACAGTGGACTTCAACATATATATGAATATCTCCTCAATTATCCAGCTCAACAGTTGTTCATTATATACAATTCTCATGAGTCGCTCCACCAGTCCACCTCACCTAAACAGAGAAATGGTCATGACATTGATCTAACCTTGGCATTAGCAATCTCCTCTACCTGAAATGTTAGCCCTACTCACCTCAGCCTCCTGATTTCTCTGAATTCTTTCAAAACAGTTCAAACGCCACCTTCCATAAAACTCTTCCTCACTTCCTCCCTCCCCCACGATCCCTCTGCTATTATTGGCCATTGGCAGTGTATATATCGTGTATGTATGGAATTATGTTCAAGTTTCACCTTAAGAATGTGAGCTGCTTCAGCAAGGACTGTGGTTGTGTCTGTCCTCCTCTCCCTAGCCCTTAAGACAGTGCCCATCACCTAATGCCGAATAAATGCTTGTTGACACTGAGCTAGCTGACTGGATCCAATAGATCAGCAGTTCTCAACCTATTGGTTTCCACCGCTTTGGGGGTGGAATGACCCTTTCTCAGTGGATGCCAGAGGCCATCAGAAAACACATATTTCCCATAGTCTTAGGAACTAAGACACTGTTCCTCTATCTGTCTAAAGGCAGGTCTGCTCACATGCAGATATGCCCACATACCAGTATTAAAGGGTCGCGGCATTAGGTAGGTTGAGAACCACTGCAAGAGACGAAAAGGTGTACCCGCAGAAACACAGCACATCTGAAGTGATCTGTGTGTCTTCAACATCTCTCATACTACTGGCCCCTCCAGGCATGAAGCACCTTCCCATGACTTCTTCCCAGGTTACAGGCGACATTCATTCATATACTTTGTGAACTCCCTATAGAAAATGGTGAACGAGGTCTCTGTCTGTCCCGCAATCCCCTTGGATGTTCAGCTTCCTTTAGCATCATCCTGAACCAAAAGATTAACAGAGACTCCTAAATTCCATACCTCGAGGCGACATTCAGACAAATCTTTCGCAGATCCCTGTTTCAAAGATGAGAAACTGAAGTACAGATAAACAAAAAACCCTCATTGTCTTCTATCAGTCAATGAGAGAGCCAGAATTAGCACAGGACCTTCTTGCTTCCCATTGTAAAAATTGCTCCTCTTGCCTCTGCAAAGAGCAAACAAGGGCTGAGTGGGCAGTTTAAAGAATTATCTGACGTTCCATCCCAAAGGTCCAGTACTCTAAGGAGAACTTTACTTTGTAAAATTTGGTTAAAGTGCTATTTTGTGAAATGATATAGCAATAAAAGTTAGCATTTTTATAGCACTTTAAGGATTGCAAAGCTCTTTACAAATAGAATCTCATTGGATCATCACAACAATTCTGGAAGGGAGGTGCTACTACTATACTCATTTTATAGACCAGGAAACTGAGAGAGACAGAGGTGAAATGACTGAGCCAGGGTCACACAGCTACCAGGTGTCTGAAACTGTTTTGAACTCAGACCTTCCTGATTGCAGGTTCAGTGAACTATCTGCTGGGCTCATCCATGTGGGTTTGCTCTTTGTCTGAGCTGGTATTCACAAGAATGTCTGGCTCTAGTGATTCTGGCTCGAATTTTTATGGGGCTGGGAGATATGTAATAATACTAATTCAGTATCAACTTAATAGCCCTTAATAAGATCCAAGGCCTGAATTAATCAACCAGAAGAAGAGCCTGCTTCCAACAGCTTCTTCTTTCTCTGAGTAGCCTCAGAGAATACCTCTTCCTATGCCAACAATCCTGGATGGGGCTGACATAAGAACATTCTTTCTTCTGCCAGTGATGAGATGCTGAATGCAAGACACTATCCTGAACAACACAACTTTTCTTATCTTGATATTCTGTGAGCACATATTCTGTTATGACATGTTAATGATAAAGGAAGCATAGGTTTTCTAGGTGGCAAAACCCATTAACACCTTTTCAGTTCACTTATCTTATTAAGGAAATTCCTTTCTTGTAATCATAAATATGACCCTAAATTGGGATAGGTCTAAAATGTATTTAAACCTTCTCATTCTTTTGTTCAGACAGTCAAAACTGCCTAAAGAAAAACATATATTGTTTCCTTTAACCAAAGTTTTCAGGTTAATGGTAGAGATGGAGTACATTTGGGGCATGGGATAAAAGAGAAGGAATTCCTAAAACAAGAAATACCCACAAGCAATGAGCATTCTCTCCTGTGCCCAGGGAACGTGGCTCCAGGGAGCATTTAGGTCTTCTCCTAGCAGGGTATGACAATGAAACTGCTGAGCACCCTGAATTCAGACATGGTCTTTAGCACCTTGGAAAACATTTTAAATTTTTTTTATTTAATCTTTTACTCTATAAAATATTTTCATAATTTTATTTCACCCATGGAATAAATTTCCATAACTCAGTATAATAAAATAGGTAATTGCAGATGAAACTGAGAATCCTTTTTGTGCAAGTTCCTACTCCTTTTAAATGTAAAATGAAATTATCATGTAAATTTCTTTGTTTTCTTAATTTTCTTTTTCTTTACATCCCACCCACCCCCAACCAAGATATGGCTTCCATTACGCACAAATAGACATATAGAGATGGATTGTTTTACATAAAAATACGATGATTCTATAAACAATTCTATTTATCAGTTTTTTCTCTAGAAGACTTTAGAATACTTTTCTTAGTCTGGCATTAATTGGAAATCATTCCATCCAGAGTCCGGGTGTTGTAAAATTTGAACACCTATAGCCCACTTGTGAACAACAACCAGGATGTTTCTTGATGGCCGGGGAGAGGGGCCTAAAACTAGAATACTGCCAAATGAGAAGGAGGTCTCTCTCTCCTTCAGTGCCCTTGGCCCGAGCTGGTCACCTAACCATCTCTCTCCCCAGGGCTGTTTTGCAATAAAGCCATAATTAGAAACCTTTGCGAAAAGGATGGCAGTTGCCAGAACTGCTAGCCATGACCTCCCTGCCAAAAATTTAGGTATCTTCCCCTAACCAACTGTTGTTGACTTTACAAATGACTTTAGGCAGGAAGAAGGGGAGGAGATTAGGGAGTTTTCAAAGGAAGGAAGTACACACCTCTCAACTTCCATTGGCATAAGTGGCCTGGTAGACAGTTGGCTCCATCAACACTTCCCCCATCTGCTCAAGAAACCTCTCCATATTTCTTCAGCAAAATGAAGTTCCCAATTCTTCTGCTCATGACTTCTCTGGCTGCAGTTCTCCTGGGAGCTGGTGAGTATGGCCCTGTTACCTAGTCCCTCCTGATCGGCAAAGGTCTAGGACCTCCAAAAGAGCCTGAGTCTTATGTTTTCCAACACCCACATATAGAGTAGAACAATCAACTGTCCTGGAGTCATGTTAGTCTTCCCAAAGCACAATCATTGATTCATAGAAAGTAAGATGGAAAAGCTATTCAGTCATTTTTCAGGTGTGTCTGACTCTTTGTGAATCCAATTGGGGGTTTCTTGGCAAAGACACAGAAGTGGTATGCCACTTCCTTTTCCAGCAAATTTTACAAATGAGGAAACAGGACAAACAGGGTTAAGTGACTTCCCACACAGTTAGTAAGTATCTGAGGGCAGATCGGTACTCCAGAAGATGAATCCTCCTAACTACAAAACTATCACTACAACCATTGTGACACCTAGCAGCCAAAAGAACTAAAAGGAACCTTAATTAACCTGTTAGGTCAAGAGTCAGCAAACATTAAAAGGAAAAAAATCATTTTACAGAAAAGGCTTAGAATTTTACTTTTTTAAGGGCTACATTCCATTTCATAGGAAAATATGGGTTTTTGAATTACTGCATTTACTTATGGAAATTCAATGATAATTTACTATATTCTATAATTATATACATATGGATATATATACATACATATATATATACACACACACAGACACACACACACACACACACACACACACACACACACACACACATATATATATATATATATATATATATATATATATATATATATATATATATATATACACACACACACATATACATCAAACGATACTGATGAGGTCTGGGATGCTTTCATCTGTAACCTCAGTTTGTAAAATCTCACTTGTGTTTGGGTACCTCTGTATGTAACATCAGTTTGCAACAAGACTGTTCAACTAAGTTGTAAAAGTCAAACTTTCCCCCAGCCATAAAGGCATTAATTCTGCCCTCCCCTGCCCCCAGCTTAAAAATCTTTTCCCTGAGCTAGAAGTATGCCTAGATACAGTTACCCATTAATACATCACGCAAGTATTCTTTAAAGAAATACATAGGTTCTTTATTGTAAGTGGCCAGCAGCTTCCAAAAACCTTGAACAAAATTATCGGACAGATAACTCACTCCCATTGTGGTCCCTCCTGAATCCCTAATCAGTCTAGCTTCCAAACTTGGCACCTCCTGAAAGAATCAAACCTATCCTCCCAGCAGCCATACTGGACCTATCTCATTCATCCTTGACCAAAAAGGAACCTAGTGACATGTCAAGGCAAAAACCACACCTCCTGGTGCCCCCCCCCTTAGGCTTTCTCCCAATGAATTAAGCCCAATAGGCCTACACAGTTGATATAAAAAGTGTACTTACCTTTAAGCACTGATCACTCCAAAACTCCTCCCAAACTCCTCCCTAACTCCATACTTGGGCACCTGGTTAGCATAATTCATGTATGACTGACAGTTTTATGGCTTTAAAAACTGCATTTCTATCCCCTACATTTTTCAGGCTATCCTTAACTTTCTCCTGCCCACTGCAAAGAGTAATACAGAACTTTGAAACTGTCTTAGTCCCCTGTCAGCTTTCAGGTCCCCCCCACACACAGCCTGCTTCAAAGTCTGGGTAACAATAAACTTTTGTAAATCTCGCAAAAGAGAGCTGAGTCCAGTAATCCCTTTCAGACAAATGATACTGAAAGGATTTCATAGGAATCCACTACCTTCCACACTTCTCCAATATCAGACAGATTTTAAACCAAATTCCTTCCTCCTCTGTTTTATCAATTTATATATTGACACAATCCTACTATCAAAAAAAAATAGTTATTCCTTGTCTTCTGAAGCTCCTTGGTGTAATGTTCCTATATCCACTCACGTAAGCATGTCAAAATAAAGAGCTTATTAAATAATTCAGGTTTCCTTGTAAAAGAGATGCTAATACAAGCCTTTAAAGAAAGAATTATTTGGAAGGAAGGGCATCAAGAGGAGAGTGGTAGGTGGGCAGAGATGTTGAATCAGCACAACAGCAAAGGTAAAAGGCACCTTCCTACTTCAAAAGAGAGAGGAAGGGGGGGGGGGAGAGAAAGGAAGAAAGCAAGAGAGAGAAAGAGATGAAGAGTTAGGGAGAGGGAGAAAAAGAAAGAGATTGGAAAAGGAACAAAGAGAGAGAGAGAAGGAAAGAGACAGAGAGAGAAAGAAAGAAAGAGAGAGAGACAGAGTCAGAGAGACAGAGAGAGACAGAAAGAGAAAAAGAGAGACAGAGAGAGACAGAGAAACAAGAACACAGGAAATGGTTCTGAGAAAGTCCTGAAAATGCAGGTTGAACCTGGGGAAAAGAGAGAAAGGGAGAGAGAATGAGAAAAAGAGAGAAAAGAATCAGAGATAGGTGAAAGAGACACAGAAATGAGAATTCCTGCAACAAAGAGTTCCCTGCACTAAGAGTCACAGATCCAGAGACCAGTCTAAATCCCCTAGAATAAAGATGAATGTAATAGACAACAAGCAAGAAACAAAATATTTCTACTACCATACCTTTACTCTC
>CM053581.1:383535658-383558573 GCA_028627135.1 Pseudochirops cupreus | reverse complement strand
CTCCAGGTAATTATGAAGTCCATCTCCTTCCCATTTCTTATAGCACAATAGTATTCCATTACATTCATACACCATAGCTTGTTCAGCCATTCCCCAATTGATGGGCATCCCCTATATTTTTCCAACCACAAAGAGAGCTGCAATAAATATTTTTGTACATATGGGACCTTTTCCCACTTCTGTGATCTCTTTGGGATATAATCCCAACAGTGGTATTGCTGGGTCAAAGGGTATGCAATTATTTATAGCCCTTTAGGCATTTAATAAACTCTTTATTTTGACATCTTTATGTGAGTAGATATAGGAACATCACACTAAGGTGCTTCAGGAGACAAGGAATAATTATTTTTGTTTTTTTGACATTAAGATTGTGTCAATATATAAATTGATAAAGTTTAACAGGAAGGAATTTGGTTTAAAATCTCTCTGGTATTGAAGAGGTGTGGATGGAAGTGGATTTCTATGAAATCCTTTCAGGCTTCTTTGTCTGAGAGGAGTTACTGGACTCAGCTATCTTTGGGCAGAATTACAAAAGTTTATTGTTTTGCTGACTTTGAAGCAGGCTGGAGAGGGGAGGGGACCTGCAGGCTGACGGAGATCTAAGGCAGAGTTAGAAAGTTCTATGCTATGCTTGGCAGCTGGCAGGAGAAGGTTAAGGATAGCCCGCAAAGAGCAGGGGAGAGAGATACAATTTTTAAAGCCATAAAACTGTCATTCATAGGTTAATTATGCTAACTGGGTGGGCAAGGGTGGAGTTAGGGAGGGGTTTGTGAGGAATTTAGGAATGGTCAGTGCTTAAATGGACGTTCACTTTTTATATTAAGTGTGCAGGCATATTGCCCATGATTCATTGGGAGAAAGATGGGGGGGGCACCAAGATGTGTGATTTTTGCCTTGACATGTCACTAGGTTACTTTTGGGTCAAGGATGAATGAGATAAGTCCACTATGGCTGCTGCGAGGTTACGTTTGATTGTTTCAGGAGGTGCCAAGTTTGGAAGCTAGACTGATTAGGCATTCAGGAGGGACCATATTGGGAAGGAGCTATCTCTGTTGTTCAAGGTTTTTGGATGCACCTGGCCACTTAGAACAAAGGAGCTATGTATTTCTCTAAAGAAAACTTTAGTGAGGTATTCATGGGTAACTGTCTCCAGGCAGACTGCTAGAACAGGGAAAATACTTTTGGGCTGGGGACAGGGGACTGCAGAATTAATGCCTTTCTGGCTGGGGGAAACTGTGACTTTTACAAATTAATTGCACAGGTTTGTTACAAATTGATGTTACATACATAAGTAGGGGAACACAAGTGAGATTTTACAAACTGAGGTTACACAGAAAAGCATCCCAGACCTCATCAGTATCACTTGATATATATGCATATGTGCGTGTGTGTATTTATTTATATATATATATTTAATATAATCAGTTGTTATTAGATTTCAATGAGTTAAATGCAGTAATTTAAAATCTATAATTTACTAAGAAATGGAATGTAGTTCTTAAAGAAGTAAAATTCTAAGGCTTTTCTGTAAAATGAATTTTTTCCTTTTAGAGTTTCCTGACTCTTGACCTAACTGGTTAATAAAGGTTGCTTTTAGTTCTTCAGGCTGATAGGTGGCACCATGGTTGGGGGGATGGTTTTGTAGTTAGGAAGATTCATCTTTGGGATTTCAAATCTGCCCTCAGATGCTCACTAACTGTGTGGGCAAGGCACTTAACCCTGTTTGTCCTGTTTCCTCATCTGTCAAATTAGCTGGAAAGGGAAGTGGGAAACCACTTTTGTATCTTTGCCAGGAAACCCCCCATTGGAGTCATGAAGAGTCAGACACACCTGAAAAATGACTGAACAGCTTTCCCATCTCACTTTCTGTGGATCAGGGATTGGTCTTGGGGAAGTCTAACATGACTCGAGGGCAGCTGAGGGTCCTACTCTGTATGTGGGAGTTGGAAAACATAAGATTCAGGCTCTTTTGGAGGTCCTAGAGTTTGCTGATCAGGAGGGACTAGGGAACAGGGCCATACTCACCAGCTACCAGGAGAATTGTAGCCAGAGAAGCTATGAACAGAAGAATTGGGAACTTCATTTTGCTGAGGAAATATGGAGAGGTTTCTTGAGGAGAAGGGGGGAAGTTTTCATGGAGCCACCTCTCTTCCAGGGCATTTATGACATTGAAAGTAAAGAGGTGTGTACCTTCCTTCCTTTGCAAGCTCCCTAATCTCCTCCCCTTCCTGTTGTCTAAAGCCATTTCCTATGTGAAAAACCGTTGGTTAGGGGAAGATACCTAAATTTTTGGCAGGGAGGTCATGGCCAGCAGTGCTGGCAACTGCCATCCTTTTCACCAGATTTCAAATTATGGCTTTGTCACAAACCAGTCTTGGGGAGAGAGGGGGTTTGCTGAGCAGCTCGGTCCAAGGGTACTGAATGAGAGAGACCTTCTTCTCATTTGACATTATTCCAATGGTAGGACCCTCTCCCTGGCCATCCTGAAACATCCTGGTTATTGTTCAGAAGTGGGCTATAGGAGTTCAAATTGTACAAAATCCTGACTCTGGATGGAATGATTTCCAATTCATGCCAGACTGAGAAAAGTATTCTAAAGTCTTCTAAAGAAAGAAGTGATCAATAGAAGTGTTTATAGAATGATCTTACTTATATGTAAATCAATCTATCTCTATATGTCCACTTGTGTGTAATGGGAGCCAGAGTTTTGGGTTGGGTGTGGGGAGGAGGTAGAGAAAAAGAAAATAAAGAAAAAAATTAATTTACATGATAAATTCGTTTTATGTTTACAAGGAATAGGAACATGTGCATAACAGATTCTCAGTTTCATCTGCAATTATTTATTTTATTATATTGTGTTATGGAAATTTATTCAATGAGTGAAATAAAATTCTGAAAATAATTTATAGAGTAAAAGATTAAATAAAAAAAAAAATTAAATGTCTTCCAAGGTGCTAAGGACCATGTCTGAATGCAGGTTGCTCAGCAGTTTCATTGTCCTACCCTGCTAGGAGTAGACCTAAGAGTTCCCTGGAGCCATATTCCTTGGGAACAAGAGAGAATGGGCATTGTCTGTGGGTGATTCCTGTTTGGGAATTCCTTCTCTTTTATCCCATGCCCCAATTATACTCCATCTGTATGGTTAAACTGAAAAGTTTGGTTAAAGGAAACAATATATGTTTTTGTTCAGGCAGTTCCGGCTTTAAGTACATTTAAGTACAAGATTTAAGTACATTTCAGACCTATGCCAATGCAGGGTCCCATTTATGATTACAAGAAAGGAATTTTCTTAATAAGAGAACTGAAAAGGCGTAAATGGATTTTGTAACCTAGAAGGCCTGTGCTTTCTTTACCATTAACATCCCGTAAAGTGTATGTGCCCACAGAATACCAAGAAAAGAAAGGTTCCGCTGTTCAGAGAAGTGTCTTGGGTTCAGGGTCTTATCATTGTGAGAAGAAAGAACTTTCTTATGTCCGCCCCATCCAGGGCTGTTGGCACTGGAAGAGGTGATCTCTGAGGCTGCCCAGAGGATGAAGAAGGTGTTAGGAGCAGTCTCTTCTTCTGGTTGATTAATTGAGGCACTGGATCATATTAACAGCTATTAAATTCATATTGCATTAGTATTATTACATATCGCCCAGCCCCATAAAAATTCCAGCCATAGTAATTAGAGCCAGACAATCTTATGAAGAGCAGGTCAGCCAAAGAGCACATCCACATGTAGGCGCCCAGTGTAGAGATCACTGAACCTGGAATCAGGAAGGTCTGAGTTCAAAATAGTGTCAGACACCAAGTACCTGTGTGACCCTGGCTCAGTCATTCACCTCTGTCTGCCTCAGTTTCCTGGTCTATAACATGAGTACAGTAATAGCACTTCCCTCACATAATTGTTGTGAGGATCCAATCAGATCCTATTTGTAAAGCATTTGCAATTCTTAAAACGCTACAAAAATGCAAACTTTTATTGCCACGTCAGATCACAAAACAGTCCTTTAACCAAATTTTACAAAGTAATGTCCTCCTTAGAGTACTGGACCTTTCAGATAGAATGTCAGAAAATTCTTTCAATGGCCCACTCTGGCCTTGTTTGCTCTTTGCAGAGGCAAGAGGAGCAATTGTTACAATGGGAAGCCAGAAGGTCCTGAGCTAATTCTGTCTCTCTTATTGACTGGAAGGAGAAAATAAGGGTTCTTGATTCTCTGCATTTCAGTATCTCATCTTCGAAACAGGAGTCTGGGCCAGATTTGACCTAATGTCCCCTCCAGATATGGAACTTAGGAGGTTCTATTTATCTTCTGGTTTAGGATGAAGCTAAAAGAAACTGAACATCCCAGGGGATTGTGGGACAGAGACCTCATTCACCATTTGCTATAGGGAGTTCACAAAGTATATAACTAAAAGTCACTTGTAAACTGGGAAGAAGTCATGGGAAGGTGCTTCATGCCTGAAGGGGCCAGAAGTATCAGAGATGTTGAGGACACACAGATCACTTCAGATGTGCTGTGTTTCTGGGGTTATACCTTTTCATCTATTGCAGTGGTTCTCAGCCTTCCTAATGCTGCGACCCTTTAATATTGTATGTGGGCTTGTCTGCATGTGAGTACACCCATCTTGAGACAGATAGAGGAGTAGAGTCTTGGTTCCTAAGACCATGGGAAATATGTGGCTTCTGATGGCCTCAGGTGGCCCCTGTGAAAGGGTCATTCAACCTCCAAAGGGGTGGCGACCTACAGTTTGAGAACTGCTGAACTATTGGATCCAGTCAGCTAGCTCAGTGTCAACAAGCATTTATTTGGCATTACGTGATTGGCACTGTCTTAAGGGTAGGGAGAGGGGAAAAGTCACAATCACAGTCTTTGCTGAAGCAGCTCACATTCTAAAGGTGAAATTTGAAAATAAATCTGTACATACAAGATACATGCAGTGCCTATGGCCAGTAATACCGTAGGGATGGTGGGGGAGGGAGGAATTGTGGAAGAGTTCTACAGAAGGTGGAATTTGAACTGTCTTGAAAGAATTCAGAGAAATCAGGAGGCTGAGGTGAGGAGGGCTAGCATTTCAGGCAGAGGAGATGGCTATTGCCAAGGCTAGATCAATGTCATAACCATCTCTCTGTTTAGGTGAGGCAGAATGGAGGAATAGCTCATGAGAATTGTGTAGAATGAGAAACTCTTGAGCTGGGTAATGCAGGATATATGCATACATATGGTGAAGTCCCTTGTTATGAAGGCATGAATTAGTATAGAAACACCATGAGTCATACATGGGACTTATTAAAGCAGGAAGTAGAAGGTCTTCAGGGTTGGTAATGAATAATGCCCAGAAGTTGACTGCCTGATAAATTTGGATGGAATGAACCTCTAAGGACGAGAGATTACTGAGAGATAAAGGTAGAGGAAGATTGGAGATAGGGCAATGGGGAACAAGGAGTATTTCAACTACTCTACCATGACCATGGAATCAGAGGCTATGAATGCATGCAGTGAGAAAGGGTGGCCAGTGGTGCTGTATCCTCATGAGGAAACCAGTCTCTTTGAGGGCCAGAAGTTGGAGGGAATATTAAAGGAAACAAGTTTAATAAGAAAGCAAGGTTATCACCTATGGAACAAGCAAGCTAGGGAGCACAGTGGAAGGGCTGGGAAGCTTTAGAGTGGGATATTGAGGGGTTTGCATCGAGGACAATAGGAATTAAGGAGAAGTCAGTGAAGGACAGAGAAAGGGGTTTGAACAATGGCAACTAGGCATGTCAAATGACGAAGATGGTGAGACCCTGGTGTGGTGGGATTAGGCTTAGCACTGAGGAATTAATTCAGAGAGAGGATCAGGGGTGGAGAGACATATTTTGAGAGGAGCTTTTCCTTAGAATGTTCTTGCTGTTTTTCCCTGTCCATACTTCTGCCACGTGGTGGCTGGTGTCTTTCCCGATACTTTAAATTGGTAGTGTCCCCCCACCAAGCCACCTTAGAGACATCAGCTGTATATTTATTTGCATTTATACCCTTATATTTATTCTATAAATCCATCAACTTGTATATTTACCTAATTTAGGTCCAGTTGGATATGGGCTCTTTGTGAATAGGAACTGTTTGATAGTATTTGTGTTTCAGGTGACTAGCTTAGTGCCCATCCTACAGCAAGCTGGGATAAATACTTGTTGGTTAACAATTGATTGATATACTGAGACAATCACTAACTTTCTTTCAGAAATCCCCAGTATCATCCCTTCACGTCATAAATTCTTTAGAATTCAAAATTGTATTTTGCCCCAGAAACCTCTCCTTCCCAGTTCACTTTACCAAGAATTTTTCGTCAATCTGAGCAATGAGCTCACAGAACAGATATTGAGGGTGGCAGAAAATAGAAGAGAAAGGAGATGTAAGATGGCACATGTTAGAGCCCTCTGAGCATTTTCCTGGCAGGTGGAGGTTGAAGTAGCTTCTTTGTTAGCCAATTAACTGATTGGATGAAGTGGTTTTTGGAGTTAATAGGTAAAGTACTGTTTTCAGTTAGGGAGGATTCTTATCTACTAGGCCATCCAGAAATTTGCCAAGAAAGGACTTGTAGGTAATGGGATCTCTTGAAGAGGGTCATTTAGTCTTATCTGTGATGGGGGGATAGGAAAAGTTGATTGGCAGTAATCAACAGATTTTGTTGGCAGTCGTGGCTGAGATGGATTTCTTGAGGTATTCTCTAGAATTGGAATTGGTTAGTGAAGGACAGGGATTTCTAAAGAAATTCTTCCCCTCCAACCTACATACCAGGACTGTCCACTTCTCCCTCTGTCCAAAGTTGTCCCCTCCCAGGAGTTCCTTCAGTAAAGACAGACAGCAGGTTTGATGCTCAGGTTTAGTAGTTTAGATTTGTGAAAACATATTTTTTATAGTTTCTTTTAAGGAATCCTTTTAAGAATAATTCCTACAGGTTTCCATCTTCAGGACTCTCATTTAAAAAATAAAGTTAAATTTTCTTTTTGTGTTTTCAGCAAAATCTGGAATAAAGAGAAATAGAATTAGATCATGACTCTGATGGGAAGCTGAGTTAGCTAGAGTTATCTGCGTCAACCAGATGCTCCCTTTCCCTGGGCCAATGCAGCCTCCTGTACCACACTGAGCCCAGAGATGGGGGCAGAGTCTTAAAGGTACACCAGGATAATGCAGGCTAGACAGAGTAGGGGGCAAGGGACATGTCGTCCTGCTCTGCAGGGTAAACTCCAGAGAGGTAATCATCTTATACCTGGAAGGTACCTGGTCTCCTTGCAGTTCCTCACACACATTACTCCATCTCCCCCTCTCTGCCTCTGTTCTGGCCTCCCCCCATGACTAGAATGCTCTTCCATCTCCCCTGACTCCTTTCTGGACTTGGTTCAGATCTCAGCTCTGCACGACCACGTCCCTGCTCTTCCCTGTTCTTCATCTTCCCAGATTACTTTCACATGGGCTTTCTCTGCCCTGTATTTCTCTAGTTATTTGTATGTTTTTTCCCAATTCGACTACATGCCCCTTGAGGGCAGGGCCTGTGCTTTTGTTTATTGTTTTTCCTTTCATTGTATCCCCTGTGCTTAGCCCAGTGCCTAACACATAAGATCTGTTTAGTAAAAGCTTGTTGACTGACTGACTGACCTTGGAGATGTCTGATAGCTAATGTTATGTGGTGTCCAACAAAGAAAAGGTTGAGCTATTTTTGAGCTGTCCTCACCCTCCAAAACAGGTTCATGCTTTTTGCTTGAGTTTGGAAAATGGACTATTTATATTAGGGGATGGAGAAGAGAGTTACAGGCCTAGGAAGCTAATTACGTAGGGCTTCATTCTGAGGCCTACCTTTGGATATACTTAACATATAATTTGGTAGAAATTTTCTAAAAAAATCTGGCTCTGAAAATGAGTTAGATCTGTGTTAGTAGCGTTGCCAGTTCAGGATGAGAGAAGTTCCCAAACTTTCCCCCAACGCCCCACCTCCATGACCATCGCCTGAAGCAGGATCTTTTTAATGTGAGCAAAGCTCTTCTGAAAATGATCACCATAGATCCTCCCCACAATCTGTTGTTTTTTTTTTTAAGATGAGGAAACCAAGACTCAGAGAAATTAAATTATTTACCGAACTTTTCTGAACTAGCAATTATGGAAATTAAAAACAGATTTCCTCCCTCCCCATGGAGTGAGCAGGTGCCTCTTTCTCCCAACATGTGCCCCAGAAATGAGCCCACAGTATATCAGAAATGTCTGAGTGTCCTGTGGTGCTACCCCCCCACAGGGATCATCGCCCAGAGCCAAAGCAACAGGAGGCCCAGTTCCAGACTGAGCTGGCTGCTCACCTTCAGTGCTAGATTTTGTGGACTGTTTGGTAGCTGAAATTGTCTTTGGAGATACTGTTGTGGTCTGTGCAGCCATTGCCTCTGCTGAGGCTGTTGTATCTGCAGCAGATGTCTTGTCTGAGGCTGTTGTATCTGCTGAGGCCGTTGACTCCGGGCCTGAGGTAGCAGCATTCTGTCCATCTACAAAGTGAATTTTAAACTTTGATGTACTCAAATTCTCCCCACTTGGAGGTGAGGAGTGAAAAGCTTCTGGCAGTGGTCAGCTTTAAAGATTCATAAAGATGGTCTCCCTAGGGTCTGGGTTTTGGGCATCTTCTCTAGGAAGAGCAGGAACTCCCTGGACAGAGAAGCAGTCTGTCTGTCCTTCTAGGTACAGTCATCTGTCCTTTGTATGAAAGAGGAGAACAGACACACCTTGGCGATATTACTACTTTGATTCCAGTCCCCCTCAATGAAGTGAGTATTGCAATATAATGAGTCACTTGAATTTTTTGGTTTCCCAGTGCATATAAAAGTTACGTTTCCACTGTGCTATAGTCTATTAAGTGTGAAATTGTATTAAGGTTAAAAAAATGTATATATTTCAATGAAATTTATTTGTAATGAGTCATTTTTAGTTGCATCTAACTCTTTGTGAACCTATTTGGAGTTTTCTTGGCAAAGATGCTAGACTTGGTTGTCATTTCCATCTGTAGCGCATTTTACACCTGAGGAAGCTGAAATGAATAAGGTTAAGTGATTTTCCTAGTAAGTGTCTGAGGTCAGATTTGAATTCAGGAAGATGAGTCTTCCTGACTCTAACCCTGGCCCTCTATCCTCTGTACCACCTTGCTGCCCCATTCCAAATATACTTTGTAAATAAAAAATGCTAAGCATCCTCTGAACCTACCGTCCATTGAAATCTTTTATGCCTGTGGAGGCTCTTGCCTGCATGTTGATGGCTGTGACTGATCAGGGTAGTGGTTGCTGAAGGCTGGGGTGGCTGTAGCAATTTTAAAAATAAAGGAACAACTGAAATTTGTCACAAAAGACAGAGTTCTTCTTTCACTTAAATATTTAGAGGTCATTGTAGAGTTATCAATTGGCCAAATGTCAATATTGTTGTGTCTCAGGGAATAAGGAGGCCCGAGGAGAGAGACAGAGATTGTGAACAGCCTATAGGTACAGTGATCAGTCTACATGCAAAGAACATTTAGTGATTAAGTTAGCTTTCATATGCGGGTGCAGTTTTTGGCACCCCAAAGCAGTGATTCTCACCCTGTGGGTCCTGACCCCTTTGGGGGTCAACCAACCCTTTCCCAGGGTGGTGGGGCTTGCCAAAGACCATCGGAAAACATGTATTTCCTGTGGTCTTAGGAACCAAGACGCTGCTCCTCTATTCATCTCCAGACAGGTCTGCCCACATGCAGATATGCCCACAAACGAGTATTAAAGAGGAGGGGCATTAAGAAGGTAGAGAACCACTTCCCCAAAGCATTTACACTGGTAACATCAAAGATCACTGATGACAGAACCACATAAAGGATATAATAATAATGAAAACTTTGGAAACATTGTGAGAATGACCAAAATGTGTCACTGAGGCCTGATGTGAGCACAGACTGTTGGAAAAAATGGTGCCAATTGGCTTGTTGCATGCACAGGAGCCACAAATCTTCTGTTTGTAAAAAGAAAACCAAAGAAAGGAAAAGAAAATCTCTGCACAGCAGAATAAAACTAAGGGAGGCAGGTCTGTCTGTGGGAGGCCCTGGGTGGGAGGGCAGTGAGTTTCCCCCCCTGCTCCAGAAGACCCCATTGTATTCATTCATTCATTAATTCCCTAATTAATTTAGTAAATTCCACACATTGTAACCTCTACCCTTTTCTTTTCTGAATCCTTATTTACTTTAGGACTCAGACAATGACAACCTGAATACAGGAGAGAACTTCCACTGAATTGTTGATGACTCCCCAGTGTTCCACTCCACCCACTGACCCTCCCTGCCCCTCACCCCCCAAATCCTCTCTCTATCAAGTTTTGAAAGAAGTGGCCAAGAAACCATGAAAGAGCACTGGGAGGCAACGGTGTCTCAGACTGTGTATTTTCTGGAACAAGAAACAGCCTGTAGGAGGGGAAGGAGATCTGAATGCTGCCACCTAGAATGGCTATTTCCCCTTTTTTTTCTTTTAAACTTGAGAGACTTGTGATCTGCCCCTTGGGCTGCTGGGCACTGACAGATCCTTCAGTCATTCCCATTGTCTCTCTCTCCTGTGTAGGTGAATATAATGGATCTGGGGAGTCTGAGTCCTGTGTTACCAATTACAGTGGTCTGAGCATCTCTCTGGGATGAGGGACAATGGCAGTGATCAGCCTGGGAGCAGAAGCAGGGAGCCCAAAAGGGAAGGTTTCTGAGTGCTGGGCACTGCCATTGCCAGCTCTTGTGAGGTCCTCTGGTCTGGGAAAGCGGGGACATCAAGCTCTCTCCAAATCATTTATCTTCTCTGTTTCTACTCTGAGGTTTAGGGCTTGCATCCTGGAACACAGATAGAAATTCTCATGGAAGAATTGATTTTAAAAACCCCATACGAATTTTAAATTTATATGTCACATCACTGCTAAGCTAAATTCAGAGACAACAGCTTGGGCAGGCAGAGCACCCAGGTTGGCCAGGCAGGCTGTGGGGAGGCCACTTGTTTGGTGGCTTGAGCAGAGCTTCTCCTGGTGGGCATCAGTGATACGGGACTCCTGCTGTGAGCTCCTGGTGAATTAGTAGAAGTTGTTTCTTTCCTGTTATTTGTTGATACCAGCACCTGTCTCCATGCCTGGCACAGAGCAGATACTTAGTAAATGCCTGATGATTGATGAATGCTATGATGTCACCACAGAAGTGCCTCATGTGTTACAAAGGTACACATAAAGAGTCACAGGCAGTTCTTCTAGGTAAACAAACACTCACGGAAAAATCTACTGCAATGGAAGTACTTTCAAATATAAAGAAAAATCAGATACATTGGTGTCCTCAAAATTACATTCTAACAGGCGTGAAACATCTTTAACATGAATAACTGAAATCGGAGGCATGATGAGATACCTGAGATAAGTAACAATAGCTCTTCTGCCTATAGAATTTCCCCCACCACAGCCATCTGAGGTTCATCATGCAACTGTCATTAGTCCTAGAGATTCAAAAGTAAATTCATAAGGGAGTTATTTTTCCACCCCCATTATTGATTCCATGTGCAAATTAGAAGGAAGAACTCCCAGATCCAGGCATGTGGATGGAGAGAGATTCAATAGGATTTTTGTCTTTCACAGGCATCCTTCTGCTGTGAAGTCTTTCAGATGGCCAACTGAAATCGTTACCCTTCTTTATTTTGAAGTGCTTTCTCTAAAACAAGATTTCTTTATCTGGGGACCACAGACCCCCAGGGGCCAATGCATGGACTTCTTGGGACTCATGAATTTGAATTGGAAATACTTTTCATCTTTATTTTTTTAAACTATCTTTTGGCTTTTTTGTATTCTTTTATGTTTTATACATTTATATATATGTTATATATATATATTTATGGTATATACATATCCGTTCATTATGTACACAGGTACATACACATTTACATATCCCTCTCTCTCTAACTCTCTGTCTTGCTCTTTCTCTTTTTCTCAGTGTAATTCAGTTCTTTTTTGCGAGTGGAGGAGAGGGACAATTTATATTCTGACATAGTTGCCGAGACATTGTGAGGTGAAGCTTTGCTGTTTAGTTACTTCTGTTGTCTCTGTGACCTCATCTAGATAAGGAAACTGATGGCAATAGGATCAAGTGACATTCCCAGGGTCATACAGTTAGTAAGTGTCAGAGGGAGCACTTAAACTCAGGTCTTCTTGACTCCAGACCTGGCTCTCTATCCCCTTTGCCACCACTGCCCTTGAGAGCTTTGGAGCAGCTCTTTAAAAGGAAGTGTGAGAGAAGGTGCTAACAACCTTCCTTTGTAGAGGGTATTTCCACACCCAGTTGGTTTCCTTTCAAACAATACCTTTTCATGGTAGTGTCAGGACATATATAAATGGTCCTCTTTACCATTCTTTGCAGAAGTTACATTTTTCCTGTTAACATTGAGGATGGTTCCAAACCTGAGCTCTAGTATATGTGCCATCATATGTTTAGTTGTATTGCCTGGGAAGCCATCAGATGGTACTAGAGTAAAGGTATGGTAGTAGAAATACTTTGTTTCTTGCTTGTTGTTGTCTATTTCATTCATCTTTGTTCTAGGGCATTTAGACTGGTCTCCGGATCTTTGACTCTTCATGCAGGAACTCCTTGTTGCTGGAATTCTGATCTCTCTGTCTCTTTCACCTTTCTCTTTTCTGATTCTGATTCTTTTCTCTCTTTTTCTCATTCTCTCTCCCTTTCTCTCTTTTCTCCAGGTTCCACCTACATTTTTCAGACTTTCTCAGAACCATTCTCTGTGTTCTTGTTTCTCTCAGGAGTTGAGGAGTGATCAGTGCTTAAAGTGACATACACTTTTTATATCAACAGCGCAGGCATATTGCCCATAATTCATTGGGAGAAAGCTCGAGGGGAAGCCACCAGGAGGTGTGCTTTTGGCCTTGACATCTCACTAGGTTACTTATTGGTCAAGGATGAATTAGATAAGTCCATTATGGATTTTGGGAGGATAGGTTTGATTGTTTCAGGAGGTGACAAATTTGGAAGCTATATTGGGAGGGAGTGAACTCCCTGATAATGTTGGAAGCAGTTGGCCACTTAGAACAAAGGAGCTATGTATTTCTTGAAAGAATTCTTGAGTGATGTGTCCAGCGGTAACTGTATCTAAGCATACAGCTAGCTCAGGGAAAAGACTGGGGGCAGGGGAGAGTAGAGTTAATGCCTTTATGGCTGGGGGAAAGAGTGACTTCTCCAACTTAATTGCACAGGCTTGTTACCCAATTTAGCCCTGGGCAGAGCAGGCTGGCTTCCATGTAGTGTGATTTGCGTGGCCCTGTCCCTGATTCCAAGGTCTTCTCTTTGAAACTTGACAGTATTGATCACACTCTTCTTGATTCTCTCCTTTCTCTCCTGGTTCTTCTTCATCCTGTCTGGCCACTCCTCCTCTGTCTTCTTTGCTCCATCTTCCTCCATGTCAAACAGACTAACTTGGGGATCCTGTGAGGCTCTGGCCTTGGGGTGAATCTCTTCCCTTTGCTCTCTGTAATATTTCACTTGATGATCTCATCAGTTCCCATGGATTCAGTTATCATCTATTTGGAGATGACTCTCATCCACATAGTGGTGGAATTAAAAACGGACCAAAGCATTGTATAAGAAACCGGTTCTAGTATGAGTTTCTGGAACATCATGACAAGTGTCCAAGATTCCAAATTTAATTTTATAAGAATGATAAGAATAAAAGGGTTAGGTGTAGTAATTTGAACTTGTTATAAGGTCACTTATTTAGGAAAGTGGATAAAAGAAGGCAGAAGAATAAGAGGCTGAGCTGCAGTGTTGAAAACAATGAGGATGAGATTTCACTAAAGAACTTAACTTTAAGCAATCACTTTTTCAAACAATAAAACAATGCCATGGGATGGAGTCAAGATGGTCGAGTCAAAGCAAGAACTTGCTGAGCTCCCACCCCAACCACCTGCAGTTCTTGTAAAATATGTCTCTAAATACATTCTAGAGTTACAGAGAGAAACAAATCTACCTCTGAATTCAGGATAGAGGTCCAATAGGCACTGAGCTCAGTCCTGTGAGATCACAGATAGAGGGTGGCCCTGACCAGTGGCACAGACTGGCTGGAACCAACTTCAGGATAGTGAATCTAGAACTCATAGTTAAGGACCAGAGGACTTCTGTCAGAAGGTGTACCTCACCCCACACTCCCCAGATGGGTGTGGAAAAAGAGAGTTTTGAATTTTGAAGGGACCATTATTTGTCATTGGTTTCTTTTGAATTTCTGTATCTGGACTCATAAAGAGGACTGCCCCCTTGTATTGTGTCAATGTAGCAATAGTAGGTTAAGGGGAAAGGGGAATTAGGATTAAGAAAAGTGTGGAAACTTAATGTTTATTAAAAACAAGAGGAGGGAAGTGTGAGAGGTAGCAAAGGGTTATGTTTCCACAGGACTGCAAAAACTGTTGAAAGAAGGCTTCTGATGAGAGTGAAATGAGCAAAGCAGACAGTAGCCTTGGGGAGAAGTCAGATTCCTGGTTCCCATAGAACTCCTAAACAACACTAACATAAAATAAAATAAAATAAAATAAAGTGAAGCTGGAAACAGCAGTTGGTTTTGACCAATCAGAAAGTAGCCACTGGCCTTGGGACGTTCAGGTCCGGATAAGGACACATCTGGGTGCAGCTGGCGAGGGGTCCGTGTCCCAGGGTCATTGCTGTGCTTGCTTAATCAACCTCATGTAGTATATGTATTATCTTATATGTCCAGCCTAGAATTAGACCCTACTTAGCAATAATGCATGATAATGGAAAAGGCGTCCTGAAAAGACAATGATCCAGTCAGGCCTCTAAAGATAGCGTCTGCACCAAACAAATGGCATAAAGGTTGCTTCATGTTTGTAACACACACGCCTCCTTCCAAAAGAAGGGCAAAGTCCACTTCTGCCCAGTGGTATTCAATTAGTCTGGTTTTCTCCTCAATAAACATCTTTTGATATCAGAGTTTTGGTATCAGTTGCGTTTTGCATTTCCAAGTTAGCATTTCTCACACTAACTATATTGACAAAGATATATCTCTTCACTGTCTGCTATGGCTAATGATATATATTCTGTTTAACAAGCACTGTTTTTTTCTTTGTATAACCATTAAAACTCCAATTTTCCCTTCCTCATCTTGGGGGTGAGTAGCAAAGTGACCCCGGTGATTTGGAAAACCAGCATACCATGTTTTGGCATTCCTTTCTCTAGTGAGGATGGGAATTTGAAGATCTTCCCTGCCACTTAATAGACCTACCATGGAGTCTGAAGACCTCCCCTGCTTTGAAAGTAAACTCTGCCCACTAATAGGTTCAATGTAATCATATGGAGCCTGTGATGGAGGGAATTTGCTGAAGAGAAGCAGAGCCCAGGGGAAGCTTCCCTGCTTGTGAAGAAAAACTCTGCCTCCTGATAGGCTAAATAATGTCACATGGATCCTGTGGGGGGAAGAATTCTGCTGAAAGGAACCTGAGTCCACAGGAAGCTGGTCAGAGCTAGCAAGATGGTGGGGGAGACCTGGGGACCTCAGGCAAGGAGTCAGATAGGTTTGGGAGCAGATATTGGTCTTGTATTGGTGTGTGGGAAGGTTGAAGGATGCTGTGGCTCTCAGTGTTATTATGGCTTCTGAATATCTTTGGTACTATTATGGAATTGACTTGCTGGATTTGGGAAATGGTTTTCTGGTGTGTAAATAAATCATTTAGTGCTATCCCCTTCCTGGAGAATCGGATATATTTTGCAATTGAATGTCATGTGATTCATGTAGTCACAGTCTTTATGGTGATTGTGTGTGTTGCAAATCTTGCATTGGAAATAAACCTTCATATCAGAGAAATCTGAATTTCTTTCTTTTTCTTTTATTGGGTATGTACAATTCCTATCTGTATAATTTGAGTTTTGTTTTTTTTGTTGTTGTGATAATAACGCTTTGGGTTATCTTCTGACCTTTCGATGTCTTCTTTTGTATTTGAAAAACTCCTAAAAAATTCCCATTTAATTTCTTATTACTGACCTATATTGTATCGAAACCACAATGGGGAAAGTTGTGATGTGTAAAGTGCACCTATATAATGACCAGTCTTCTTTTTTCTTTGTGTCATGCAACATATAAATACTACTACCGAAATTTTGACTGACATACACTTTCATCAACTATTGCTGAGATAGGCCATATTCTAAGTGCAATTAAACCTATTTCTTCTGTTTGGGCTGGCGTATTGTCAAACCAGTGGAAAATTCATGTTAAGGGAAAGAGGTGAAAGGACATTGCTTATACTAAGACTGTAGATAAGTGTTCTGAATTTGGGAAAAGGGTTATGTTAAAAAAAATAGACTCCAGTCTATCTGCCAAGGGTGTCAACAACCAGACAGAAAGAGGGGTGTCTGGAATGCCCAGATCCGCCATTTTGGCAGCACCCACTGTCATCTAGAGCATGGGTAGAGGTAGCCTCCTTTGCCTGACTATGCTGTTGGCAAAGGCTGTGACTTTAGAACTGGTCATACTGAAGAAACACCCCTCTTTTTCCTGCATATTGTTTCATGCCCGTTCTTTCTGGTTGTGTCCAGAGGGTGAAGATGTCAGTTTCCTTACAGCATGGGTGCCATGATCTGAACTGTAAGGGAAAGTCTTTTCTCCTCCACTGTCCCTCTTTTACTGTGGCATAGAAAACTGGAATGGGGAGATGGGGGAAGTGTTTGTTTCTTTTTTTGTTTTGTTTTGTTTTTGGAGGGCAATTCAGGATGAATGACTTGCCCAAGATCATACGGCTAGATTTTGTGCTAACTGTCTGAGGTCAGATTTGAACTCAGGTTCTCCTGATTCCAGAGCCAGTGCTCTATTCACTGTGCCACCTAGCCGCCCCAGAGATGTTTGTTTTTATTCTCTTCCATTTTTACTTTTTATGTTAGGGGCTGTAGATGATCCTGGTGGAACTTGGGAGTTTTAGCGATGATGATCTTAGAGGCAGGATTCCAGGCAGGATATTGCAGTCATCGAGTTCATCAGAGAATCCACAAAAGTCAGAGTGTGTGAGACTGGAGCCTGAAGTGGTTGTGTGACTTGGATCTTGAGGTGGGGGGGTCTATGAGAATTGAACCAAGCTGTGTATCTAATGCCATTTCCTTCCATAGTGTTTGAGGTTGTAAAAAGTGGAAGGGTGTGTGTATGTGTGTATGTGTATGTGTGTGTGTGTGTGTGTGTGTATGTGTGCAGATTATGTTCCTCATGTTAGGGCAAAATGTCTGAATATTTGTAATTATGCCATTTGAGGTAAATATTTCTTTACAAAAGCTAATTTAACTTGTTGTGGGTAAATGGAACTTGGACTCATGGGACCTTCACACACTTGGGAGAACACCAATTTCTAAATGTTTGGAGTAATTTGCAGAGAACCTAGATATCCCTAACCCTCTTAATGGTTGTGGAGAACTTTGGCGGAGAGGTCAAAATGTAACCTGCCTGGCCTTTAGGCAGTGAGGGTCAGGGTAGTCTGTGTGGTATATTAAAATGCCTTTAATTCCTCGAGGTTTTACCTACAGTTTCAGGACTTTCTTAAAACCACCACTTTTGTTCTTGTTCTCTCTGTGTCTCTCTGTCTCTGTTTCTCTCTCCCTCCCTCAGTCTCTGTCTCCTTCTCTGTCTCTCTCAGCATTTCTAAAGACTTTGGAGGAATTGGACTAACAAGGAATATTGGATACCCTGTTTTGTTTACATGGAAACATGTGGACCCACATAGGTGTCTTTCTCCCCTTTTGTTTGTACCTGGGTTTATTATATGTTTGCATTTGTGTGGGATATAAAAATATATTTTTAATGATTTCTGTCAAGGAATCCTTCTAAGGCAGGATTCATATGTGATCACATCCACCTGCCTCTCAACCTGCAGAGGGAATATAATTTTTGATAATATCTAGAAGAAAGATAAATGCAATGTGATCATGGCTCTGACCCTGACGTGGGCAGTGTCAGCCGGGTCAATGCAGACCTTCCTTTTCCCTGGGTCCAGCCACTCTGCTATACCACACTGAGCCAAGGATGATGGCAGACACTTAAAGCTGCTGCCACAATGATGCAGGCTGGAGAGACTGGGGGATGAGGGATGTGTTCTCGTGCTCTGCAGGTTTAACTGCCGAAAGGGAAGAGATTGAAAGAATGATTTTAGACATTGAAGGGACCTGGTCTCCTGGCAGTTCCTCACACATGTTACTCCATCTTGTCCTTCTTTGCCTCTGAACTGGGCTCCATCCCTCCCTAGGATGCTCTGCCCTGTTCCCTGCCTTCCTTCTGGACTCAGTTCAGATCATACGTCTATATGAGGCTTTACCTGGTTTTCTCAGTTCTACGTCTTTTCCAGATTTCTAGGTCAGGGTCTTCTGTCTTTCACCTAATAATTTTAATTCCCCAGGTTCCACCTGCAACTTCAGGACTTTCTCTAAACTATCCCCTTTTTTGATGTTTCTCTCTCTGTCTGTCTCTGTCTCTCTCTCTCTGTCTTTTTTCTGTCTGTCTGTCTGTGTCTCTCTCTTTTTCTTTCTCTATCTCTGTCTCTCTCTCTGTGTATCACTTTTTCTCTCTGTCTCCGACTCTGTCTCTCTCTGCCTGATCAAAAGTTTCTTGGTACATTTCCCCAGGAACAAACTTTCTATCTGAGACTTTGGGGAGAATGTGGGAAGACTTTGGAGGAACTGAAGTAAACTAGGAATGTTGGATAACTTCTTTTTGTCTACTTTTGTGTGAAGGAGCTTGGAAACTGAGGTTGCAGAAAACATTTGATTTGGTTGGCGAAGGACAGGAATTTCTAAAGAAGTTCTTCTCCCCAAAACACATAACAGGACTGTCCATTGCTCCCTCTGTCCAAGGTCTTCCCTCCCAGTAGTTCCTTCAATAAAGACAGACAGCAGTTTTGATGCTTGGGTTTAATAGTTTAGATGTGTTAAAATATATTGTTTATAATTTCTTTTAAGGAATCTTTTTAAGAATGATTCCTACAGGTTTCCACCTTCAGGACTCTTTCATTTTCGAAGATAGGTACCTTTTCTCAAACAATTGAAAGAAATCTGGAAGAAAGGGAAATAGAGTGAGATCACGACTCTGCTGGGAACCTGAAGTCGCTAGAGTCATCTGGGCCAACCAGACTTTCCTTTTTCCTGGGCCCACGCAGCTTCCTGTACCACACTGAGCCCAAGGATGGGGGAAGAGACTTACAGCTACCACAAGGATAATGGAGGCTGGACAAACTGGGGGCCAAGGGACATGTCCTCCTACTCTGCAGGGTAAATTTCTGAGAGGGAATCATTTTAGACCTGTATGTTCCTGGTCTCCTTGAAGTGCCTCACACACGTTACTCCATCCCCCCCTCTTTGGCTCTGCCCTGGGCTCTCCCCATGCCTAGAATGCTCTGCCTTGTCCCCTGCCTCCCTTCTGGAATTGGTTCAGATCCCAGCTCTGCACGAGGACCTCCCTGCTCTTCCCTGTTCCTCCCCTTCCCAGGTTACTTTCACATCAGCTTTCAATGTTCTGTATTCCTCTAGATATTTGGATGTTTTTCCCACATTCAAATACATGTCCTTTAAGGGCAGGGCCTGTGCTTTTGTTGACTGTTTTTCCGTTCTTTGTATCTCCTGTGCTTAGCCCAGTGCCTAACACATAAGGTCTGCTTAGTAAAAGCCTGTTGACTGACTGACTGACCTTGCCTTAAAGCTTATGTTATGTGGTTTCTAAGAAAGCAAAGGTTCCAAAACAGGTTCAGGCTTTTTGCTTGGCTTTGGAAAAATGGCCTATTTATATTAGGGGATGGAGTATAGGCGTACAGGCCTGGGAAGGGAACCAGGTAGGGCTTCATTCTGGGGCCTACCTTTGGATATACTCACCTCGATAACGCCAGAAAAAGATATCCCGTACTGTAGCAGCTAGATCTGAAAATGAGTTGTTTCTGTGTTAGTAGAGCTGCCCGTTTAGGATGAGAGAAGTTCCCAAACATTTCTCCCAATGCCCCACCTCCATGAGCATCCCCTGAAGCAGGATCTTTTTAATGTGAGCAAAGCTCTTCTGAAAATGATCACTGTAGATCCTTCCCACAATCTATTTTTTTTTGAAGATGATGAAACCAAGACTCAGAGAAATTATATGATTTACCCAACTTTGTTGAACTAACAACTGTGGGCTTTAAAAACAGATTTCCTCCCTCCCCATGGAGTGAGGAGGTGCGTTTTTCTCCCAACTCATGCCCCAGACATGAGCCCACAGAGTATCAGAAATGTCTGAGTGTCCTGCTTCTCTACCCCCCACATGCCCAGAGCCAAAGCAGCAGGGGGACCAGTTGAGGATGGAGCTGACTACTTACATACATTGGTAGACTTTGTAGACTGTGTGGTAAGTAAAGTTGTCTTTGGAAATGCTGCTGTGGTCTGTGGGGCAGTTTTCTCTGCTGAGGCTGTTGGATCTGCCGGGGCTGTTGACACTGGGCCTGATGGAACAGAATTCTGTTCAGCTGCAAAGGCAGTAGTATACTTTGAGGTACTCAAATTCTCCCCACTGTGAGGAGAGGAGAGAAATGCATCTGGGAATTGGCCAGTTTTAAAGGTTGATAAAGAGTGTCTCCCTTGGGTCAGGGTTTTAGGGACCTTCTCAGGAGGAGCAGGAACTGCTTGCACAGAGATGCAGTCTGTCTGTCCTTCTAGGGACAATCTTCTGCCCTTTGTATGAAAGGGGAGAACAGACACACATTGGCAACATTCCTGCTGTGGTTCCAGATCATTAGAATAAAGCGAGTCATTTGAACTTTTTGGTTTCCCAGTGTATGTAAAAGTTCTGTTTCCACTGTGCTGTAGTCTATTAAGTGTGAAATTGTATTAAGGCTAAATAAACATGTATACTTCAATCAAATATTTTTGTTATGAGTCATTTTTGTTTTATATGACTCTTTGTGAACCCATTTGGAGATTTCTTGGCAGAGATGCTCAGTATGGTTGACATCTCCCTCTGTAGCTCAATTTACGCCTGAGGAAACTGAAGTGAATCAGGTTAAGTGATTTCTCTAGTAAGTGTCTGAGGTCAGATTTGAACTCAGGAAGATGAGTCTTCCTGACCCTCTATCCTCTGCCCCACCTTACTGCCCCATTACAAATATAGCTTGTTACTAAAAAAATGCTAAGAATCCTCTGAATCTTCAGAAAGTTGAAATCATTTATGCCTGTGGAGGTTCTTGCCTGCATGTTGATGACTGTGACTGATCAGCGTAGTGGTTGGTAAAGGTTGGAGTGGCTGCGACAATTTTTAAAACAAGGGAACAAATGAAATTTGCCACATAGGTAGAGTTCTCCTTTCACTTAAACATTTAGACGGCATTGTACAATTATTAACTGGCCTAATGTCAATATTGTTGTTTCTCAAGGAATAAGGAGGCCCAAGGAGAAGGACACAGATTGGGAACAGCCTATAGGTGGAGCGATCAGTCCACATGCAAAGAACATTTAGCGATTAAGTTAGCTGTATTATGTGGGGGAAGTTTTTAGCTCCCCAAATCAGCAGTTTTCACCCTTAGGGTCGTGATGCCTTGGGGGGTCAACCGACCCTTGCTCAGGGTCACTGAAGTTGCCTAATGCCATCGGAAAACATGTATTTCCGATGATCTTAGGAATTGAGACACCACTCTTCTATCAGTCTCCAGGCGATCCACCAACATGCAGATATGCCCACATACAAGTATGAAAGGGTCAAGCCATTAAGAAGGTTGAGAACCACTGCCCTAAAGCAATTACAATGGTAACATCAAAGATCAGTGATGACAGAACAACATAAAGGATATAATAATAAAGGAAACTTTTGAAACATTGTGACAATGACCAATATGTGTCACTGAGGCCTGATGTGAGCACATGCTATTGGAAAAAATGGCGACGAATCACTTGTTGGATGAGCAGGTGCTACAAAGCATCCATTTGTAAAAAGAAAACCAAAGAAAAGGACACAAAATCTCTGCACAGCAGAATAAAACTAAGGGAGGCAGGTCTGTATGCAGGAGGGACAGGGTGGGAGGGTTGTGAGTCTCCCCCCCGCTGCTCCAGAAGGCCCCATTGTGTTCACTCATTAATTAATTCACTAATTTAGTAAAATCCTGCTTTGATTCCACAGATTGTAAGCTCTACCCTTTTCTTTTCTGAATCCTTATTTACTTGAGGACTCAGGCAATGAAAATTTGAATATAGGGGAGAATTTGTAATTAATTGTTGATCACTCCCCAGTGTTCCACTCTACCCACTTACCCTCCGCCCCCCACCCCCAAATACTCTCTTCATCAAGTTTTGAAACAAGAGGCCAAGAAACCATGAAAGAGCAGAGCGAGGCAGATGTCTCAGACTGTGTATTTTCTGGAACAAAAAATGGTCTGTAGCAGCGGAACGAGATCTGAATGCTGCCACCTAGAATGGCTATTTCTCCTTTTCTTTCTTTTAAACTTGAGAGACTTATGGTCTGCCTGTTAGGCTGCTGGGCACTAAGAGATACTTCAGTCATCCAAGTTGTCTCTGTCTCCTGTGTAGGTGAATATAATGGATCTGGGGAGTCTGAGTCCTGTATTACCAACTTCAGTGATCTGAGCATCTCGCTGGGATGAGTGGCGATGGCAGTGATCAGCATGGGAGCAAAAGCATGGAGCCCATAAGGCAAGGTTCTGAGTGCTGGACACTGCCAGGTGTTGTGAGGTCCCCTGTTCTGGGAAAGCAGGGAAACCAAGCTCTTTCCAAATCATTTATCTTCTCTGTTTTTGCTCTGACATTTAGGGCTTGGATCCTGTATCACAGGTCGAAATTCCCATGGAAGAATTAATTTTAAAAACCCCACAAGAATTTTTAATTGATATGTGATGTCAGCCGTAAGCTAAATTCAGAGCCCACAGCTTGGGCAGGCAAAGC
>CM053581.1:383513913-383535158 GCA_028627135.1 Pseudochirops cupreus | reverse complement strand
TTTTTTTTCCAATTTGTTCACTCTAGATTTAAATTTATCTCCTACCTCTCTAATTTCATTTTTAAAATCCCTCTGAGATTCTCCAAGAATCCTCTTTGGGCTTGAGACCAATTCACATTTCCTTCTGTGGTTTCCAGTGTGTGTGTAGAGTCCATGTTGCCTTCTGAGTTAGGTTATTCTTGCTCACTATAAAATGATTTGATGGTTCTAGCCTTTGCAGTTTCTTCCTTCCCCATTGTGGTTGCCTATATCCTGTATTTTTAGAGTGGATATCTGCTTGTGGGGTGCAGGAGTATTGAACTTCTCAGACTGGGAGGTAGGAGTTTGGTTGTTAACTTTGTGAACAGTAGCCTCTGAGTATGTGGGCTGAGGCCTGGGCCGGGACTCTCAATGTTTCCCCTGAGTTACCTGAGGCTCACAGAGTAACTAATGGGGGCGGGGTTGTCTGGCTCCTTCAGGTTTCCACCTCTTTCTCTGGACTGCTTCTCAGGCAGGCTCACTGCAGTAGAAGGGTGGGGCTGTAGTTTGTTGATTGGCCAGGTGGTTCTAAACCACACCTGGGCTTTTGTTGTTAGGGCTTGCTGGCTCCACCCACTTGGGCTTAGGCTCCCTACAATCTCCCTTCCCCTTTCCTCAGTGATGCTAAAGCCTGGGGCTGTTTATGCTTATGCGAGAATGTACACTAGTGGGGCATTTACCTCTGGATTTTTCTGGGTCAGGGAGGGAGGATCAGAGCAGCTAGATTTTATTCCTCCATCCTGACTTCTGGAAGTTTGGGTATGTAATTCCAAACATCCAGGCTGCGAGCTGGTAGCCCCAAGAAAAGCCGCTGACCCTGCTGTGGGCCTCTTGTTCCCGCCTACCCAGTTCTGTTGGTCCTCCGCTCCTTGGTGAGATGGCTGCAAAAGCCTCTGGCTGGGTGAGTCTGCTGGCTGGGATTTCTCACTCTGCCACACTCTGCTCTCAGGTCTGTGCTGGTGCCACTCCTGTGTGCTCCCTGTTCTCATTGTCCTGACCTGAGTAGGCACTTTTCTGGGCTGGGAATATGCCACTCTCCGTCTCCGAATGGATTCCGTCACTCTTAAATCCATTGAAATTTACTTTTTAGCTTTTAATAACAAAATTCTTAGGGAGCTTGGAGAAGCTACTGCTTACTTCCCGCTATCTTAGTTCTGCCCTCCAAACAAAATATTTCTACTACCATACCTTTACTCTTGTACAATCTGATGGTTTTGCAGGCAATACAACTAAACATATAATGTCACATATTCTAGAGCTCAGGTTCTGAACCATCCTCAATGCTAACAGGGGAAGCCATTCTACAAAGAATGGAAAAGAGGACCATTTGTAGATATCCTGACACTGCTATGAAAAGGTATTGTTTGAAAGGAAACCAGCTAGGTGTGGAAATACTGTCTACAAATGAAGGTTGTTAGCACCATCTCTGATACCTTGTCTTAAAGAGCTGCTCCAAAGCCCTCAATGGCAGTGGTAGCAAAAGGGATAGAGAGCTTGGTCTAGAGTCAAGTGCTGCTTCTGACACTTACTAACTGTGTGACCCTGGGCAAGTCACTTGACCCCATTTGCTTCAGTTTCCTTATCTACATGAGGTCACAGAGACAACAGAAGCAACTAAACACCAAAGCTTCACCTCTCAATGTCTTGGCAACTCTTTCAGAATATACATTGTCCCTCTCCTCCACTCCATAAAAAGAACTGAACTACACTACGAAAAAGAGAAAGAGCCAGAGAGACAGAGACAGAGAGAGGGAGCGATATCTAAAGATATATGTGCATATATGTACATAAAAAACAGATGTGTATGTAACATAAATATATATATATATATATTACATATATAAAAATATATAAGAGATAAAAGACTACAAAAAAGCCAAAAGTCAGTTTAAAAAAATAAAGATATAAAGTATTTCCAGTTCAAATTCATGAGTCCCACAAAGTCCATGCATGGGTCCCTGGGGATCTGTGGTCCCCAGAAAAGCAAATCCTGAATTAGAGAAAACACTTCTCATTACAGAAGGGGAAGGATTTCATTTGACCATGTGAAAGATTTCACAGCAGAAGGAGGAGTGTGAAAGACAGAATCCTATGAGATATCTCTCTATCCACATGCCTGAGTTTGGGACTTCTTCCTCCTAATTTGTACCTGCAGCCCATAATGGGGCTGGGAAAAGTACCTCCCTTGTGAATTGGCTTTTCATTCTCTAGGTATAATGACACTTGCATGACCAACCTCAGAAGGCTGTTGTGGGGGAAATTCTATAGGCAGGAGAGCTATTGTTAATCATCTGAGGCATCTCATCATGCCTGCGATTTCAGTTATTCATGTTAAAGGTTTTTAACCCCTGTTAGATTATAATTGTGAGGACACCAATGTACCTGATTTTTCTTTATATTTGAAAGTACTTTCATTATAGTAGATTCTCCATGAACGTTTGTTTACGTGCAAGGCCAGCCTGTGACTTTTTGTGGGTACCCTATGTAACACATGAGGCACTTCAGTGATGTCATCATAGCGTTAATCAATCATCAGGTGTTTGCTAAGTACCTACTGTGTGCCAGGCATGGAGTCAGGTGCTGGTATTAACAAATAACAAGAATGAAACAACTTATACTAATTCACCAAGAGCTCCCAGCAGGAGTCCAGTATCACTGAAGCACACCAGGAGAAGCTCTGCTCAAGCCACCAAGCAAGTGGCCTCCTGCCTGGTCTGCCTGGGTGCTCTGCCTGCCCAAGCTGTTAGTTCTGAATTTAGCTTAAGGGTGATGTGACATATCAATTAAAAATTCTTGTGGGGTTTTTAAAATCAATTCTTCCATGAGAATTTCTACCTGTGTTCCAGGATGAAAGCCCTAAACCTCAGAGTAAAAACAGAGAAGATAAATGATTTGGATAGAGCTTGGTGTCTCTGCTTTCCCAGACCAGGGGACGTCCCAACAGCTAGCAATGTCCAGCACTCAGAACCTTCCCTTGTGGGCACCCTGTTTCTGCTCCCAGGCTGATCACTGCCATTACCCCTCATCCCAGGGAGATGCTGAGCCCACGGTAGTTGGTAACACAGGACTCAGACTCACCAGATTCATTATATTCACCTACACAGGAGAGAGACACAACCGGAATGACTGAAGGATCTCTTTGTGCCCAGCAGCCCAAGGGGCAGACCACAAGTCTCACAAGGTTAAAAGAAAGAAAAGAAGAAATAGCCATTCTAGGTGGCAGCATTCAAATCTCCTTCCCCTCCTAAAGGCTGTTTCTTCTTCCAGAAAATACTCAGTCTGAGACATCATTGCCTCCCTGTGCTCTTTCATGGTTTCTTGGCCACTTTTTTCAAAACTTGATGGAGAGAGGATTGGGGTGGGGCACGGAGGGTAAGTGGGTGGAGTAGAACATTGAGGAGTCATCAAAAATTCATTGAAAGTTCTCCCATGTATTCAAATTGTCATTGCCTGAGTCCTAAAGTAAATAAGGATTTGGAAAAGAAAAGGGTAGAGGTTACAATCTGTGGAATCAATGTGTGAATTTATTAAATTCATCAGTGAATTAATTAATGAATGAACACTATGGGACATTCTGGAACAGGAGGAAAACTCACCACCCTCCCACATAGAGACATGACTCCCTTAGTTTTATTCTGCTGTGCATATACTTTGTTTTCTTCTCTTTGGTTTTCTTTTTACAAACGGAAGATTTGTGGCACCTGCACATCCAACAAGCCAATCGGTGCCATTTATTCCAACAGCATGTGCTGACATCAGGTCTCTGTGTCACATTTTGGTCGTTCTCACAATGTTTCAAATGTTTCCATTATTATTATCTCCTTTATGTTGTTCTGTCATCAGCGATCTTTGATGTTACCAGTGTAATTGCTTTGGGGCAGTGGTTCTCAACCTTTCTAATGCCTCAACTCTTTAATGCACGTATGTGGGCATGTCTGCATGTGTGTGGACTGTCCTGGAGATAGATCGAGGAGCAGTGTCTCGGTTCCTAAGACCACAGGAAATATGTGTTTTCCCGTGGTCTTAGGTGACCCCTGTGACCCCTGTGAAAGGGTTGTTCGACCCCAAAAGAGCTGCAACACACACGTTGAGAATCACTGCTTTTGGGAGCCACAAACTTTACCCACATAAGCCAGCTAACTTAATCAATAAATGTTCTTTGCATGTGGACTGATCTCTCCACCTAAAGGCTAATCCTGTTCCTCTCCTTGGGCCTCCTTATTCCCTGAGACAAGACAATTTTGAAACTAGGACAGTTAATAACACTACAATGCTCTCTGTGTGTTGAAGTGAAAAGAGGACTCTATCTATGTGGTAAATTTCACTTGTTCCCATATTTTTAAAATTGCCACAGCCCAGCCTTTAGCAACCACTACCCTGATTAGTTACTGTCATCAACATGCAGGCAAGATCCTCCACAGGTATAAAAAAATCTCAACTTACTGAAGGTTCAGAGGATGTTTAGCATGTTTTGGTTACAAATTATATTTGGAGTGGGGCAGCAAGGTGGTGCAGAGGGTAGAGGGCCAGCCTTGGAGTCAGAAAGACTCATCTTCCTGAGTTCAGATCTGACCTCAGACACTTACTAGGGAAATTACTTAATCTGACTCACTTCAGTGTCCTCAGGGGTAAAATGAGCTACACAAGGAAATGGAAACCAAGTACAGCTTCTTTGCCAAGAAAACTCCAAATGGGTTCACAAGGAGTCAGATATAACTAAAAATGAATCATAACAAAAAATTTATTTAAGATGTGTACATTTTTTTAGCCATAATACTATTTCACACTCAATAGACTATAGCACTGTGGAAATATAACTTTTATATGCACTGGGAAACCAAAAAATTCAAATGACTCACTTTATTGTGGTGGTCTGGAAATAAAGTAGTAATATTGCCAAGGTGTGTCTGTTCTCCCCTTTAATACAAAGGACAGAAGACTGTCCCTACAAGGACAGACAGACTGCTTCTCTGTCCAAGTGGTTCCTGCTCCTCCTGAGAAGGGCCCTGAAATGCAGAACCTAGGGAGACTCTCTTTATTAACCTTTAAAGCTGGCCAATTCCCAGATGCTTTTCACTCCTCACCTCCAAGTTTAAAATTGACTTTGCAGCAGGACAGAATGACACCACAACAGACCCAGAGGCAACAGCCTCAACAACTACAACGGCCTCAGCCGAGACAGCTGCTGCAGAGACAAGGGCCACACAGGCCACGACAGCATCTCCAGAGACAACTTCAGCTTCCAAACAGTCTACAAAATCTACCTCTGAAAGTGAGCAGGACACTCAGCCATTTCTGATACTCTGTGGGCTCGTGTCTGGGGCAGGTGTTGGGAGGAAGAGGCGCCTGCTCACTCCGCGGGGAGGGAGGAAATCTGTTCTTAAATTCCACAATCGCTAGCTCAACAAAGTTGGGTAAATGATATCATTTCCTTGATTCTTGGTTCCCTCATCTTAAAAAAAAAACAGATTGAGGGGAGGGTCCGCAGGGATCATTTTCAGAAGGGCTTGGCTCACCTTAAAGGGATCTGGCTTCAGGGGATGCTTGTGGAGGTGGGGCATTGGGAGAAAGGTTTGGCAACTTCTCTCATCCTGAACTGGCAGCTCTACTAACACAGAACAAACTCATTTTCAGAGCCAGGAATTTTGGGACAACTTATGACAACACTTTTTGGTGAGTATATCGAAAGGTAGGCCCCAGAATGAAGCCCCACCTGATTCCCTTCCCAGGCCTGTAACCCTCTTCTCCAACACCTAATATAATTAGCTCATTTTCCAAACCCAAGCAAAGAGCATGGACCTGTTTTGGAGGGTGAGGACAGCTCAACAATAGCTCAGCCATTTCTTTGTTGGACACCACATAACATTAGCTATCAGACATCTCCAAGGTCAGTCAGTCAGTCAAGAGGCATTTATTAAACAGATCTTACGTGTTAGGCAATGGGCTAAGCACAGGAGACACAATTAAAGGAAAAACAGTCAACAAAAGCATGGGCCCTGCCCGTAAGGGGCATGTATACGAATGGGGAAAAAACATACAAATATCTAGAGGAATACAGGACAGAGAAAGCCCATGTGAAAGTAACCTGGGAGGGTGAGGAACAGGGAAGAGCAGGGAGGTCCTCATGCAGAGCTGGGATCTGACCGGAGTCCAGAAAGGAGGCAGGGGAGAGGGCAGAGCATTCTAGGCATGGGGGGAGCCCAGTGCAGGGCCGGAGAGGGGGAGATGGAGTAACGTGTGTGAGGCACTGCAAGGAGACCAGGAACCTTCCAGGTCTAAAATAATGCCCTCTCTGGAGTTTACTCTGCAGAGCAGGAGGATATGTCCCTTTCCCCCTACTCTGTCCAGCTTGGATTATCCTGGTGGTCCCTTTAAGCCTCTGCTCCCATCCTTGGGCTCTGTGTGGTACAGGAGGCTTCCTGGGCCCAGGGAAAGGGGAAGTCTGGTTGGGTCAGATGAATCTAGCTACCTCAGGTTCCCATCAGAGTCATGATCTCATTCTATTTCTCTTTCTTCCAGGTTTAATTGAAAAAAAAAAAAAAGAGTTTCTCTAACTTTGGAAAATCAGAGTCCTGAAGATGGAAACCTTTAGGAATCATTCTTAGAAGGCTTCCTTAAAAGGAATTATAAACAACACATTTTCACAAATCTAAACTATTAAACCAGAGCATCAAACCTGCTGTCTGTCTTTACTGAAGGAACTACTGGGAGGGAATGATCTTCGACAAAGGGAGAAATGGACAGTGCTGGTATGGGGGAGGGGGGAAGAATTTCTTTATAAATCCCTGTCCTTCCCCAACCAATTCAAATGTTGTCTGCAACCTCAGTTACTCAACTCCTTCACACAAAAGTAGACAAAGAGAAGTTATCCAACATTACTAGTTTAGTTCAGTTCTTCCAAAGTCTTCCCAGATTCTCCTCCAAGTCTCAAATCGAAAGTTTGTTCCTGGGGAAATGAAACAAGAAACTTTGGATCTGGCAGAGAGACACAGAGACAGAGACAGAGTGATACACAGAGAGAGAGACAGAGATAGAGAAACAAAGAAAGAGACAGATAGAAAAAAATAGAGACAGAGACAGACAGAGAAACATGAACACAAGGGATAGTTTAGAAAAAGTCCTGAAGTAGCAGGTGGAACCTGGGGAATTGAAATTATTTAGATGTAAGACAGACGACACTGACCTGGAAATCTGGAAAGGACGCAGAAATGGGAAAACCAGGTGAAGCCTCATACAGAGGTATGATCTGAACTGAGTCCAGAAGGAAGGCAGGGAACAGGGCAGAGCATCCTAGGGAGGGATGGAGCCCAGGTCAGAGGCAAAGAGAGGGTAGATGGAATAACATGTGTGAGGAACTGCAAGGAGACCAGCTCCCGTCCAGATCTAAAATAATTCTTTCAACCTATTCCCTTTCTGCAGTTTAACCTGCAGAGCATGAGAACACTTCCCTCATCCCCTAGTCTGTCCAGCCTGCATCATTCTGTCCGCAGCTTTAAGCCTCTGCCCCATCCCTGGCTCACTGTGGTATAGGACAGTGGCTGGGACCAGGGAAAAGGAAGGTCTGCATTGACCCAGGTGACCCTGGCTACCTCAGGGTCAAAGCCATGATCTCATTGCTTTTATCTTTCTTCTAGATATTATCAAAAATTATATTCCCTCTGCATGTTGAGAGGCAGGAGGATATGATCACATATGAATCCTTCCTTAAAAGGATTCCTTAACAGAAATCTTTAAAAATGTAGTTTTATATCCCACACAAATACAGACATATAATAGACCCAGGTACAAAAAAAGGGGAAGAAAGACACCTATGCGGCTCCACATGGTTGGATGGAAACAAAAAATGGTATCCAATATTCCTAGTATAGTCCAATTTGTTCCAAGTCTTTACAAATACCAAGAGAAACAGAGAAGGAGAGAGATGGAGACAGAGGGAGGGAGAGAGAGACAGACAAAGACACAGAGAGAACAACAACACAGGGGGTGATTTTGAGAAAGTCCTGAAACTGCAAGTAGAAGCTTGGGGAATTAAAGGTGTTTTGATATAGCACAGACTACCCTGACTCTCACTGCCTGAAGGCAAGGGAGGTTACATTTTGACCTCTCTTCCAGGGTTCCCACAACCATTAAGAGGATTAGGGATATCTAGGTCCTCTGCAAATGCCTCCAAACATTTGGAATTTGGTGTTCCCCCCAAGTATATGAGAGTCTTATGAATCCCAGTTCCATTTACTCACAACAAGTTAAATTAGTTTTTGTAAAGAAATATTTACCTCAAATCATATAATTAGAAATATTCAGACATTTTGCCCTAACATGAGGAACATAATCTACCTATAGACCCCCACCCCAAGATGCAAGTCCCATACCCACTTCAGGCTCCAGTCTCAGACACTCTGACTTCTCCTGGATTCTCTGATGAACTGGATGCTTCAGTATCCTGCCTGGAATCCTGCCTCTGAGATCATCATTGCTCAAACTCCCAAGTCCCAGCAGGATCATCTACAGCCCCTAAACATAAGAAGGGCAAATGGAACAAAATATAAACAAACATCTCTGGGGTGGCTAGGTGGCAGAGTGAATAGAGCACAGGCCCTGGAGTCAGGAGAACCTGAGTTCAAATCCGGCCTCAGACACTTAACACAAAAACTATCAGAGTGACCTTGGGCAAGTCATTAATTCTGAATTTTCCTCTAAAAACTAAAAAAAAAAACCAAACACTTCCCCCACTTCCCCATTCCAGGTTTCTAAGCCACAGTAAAAGAGGGACAGTGGAGGAGAAAAGAGTTTCTCCTCTCACAGTTCAGATCACGTCACCCATGCTGTAAAGAAACTGACATCTTTACCCTCTGGACACAATAAGAAAGAAGAGGCAGGAAACAACATGCAGGAAAAAGAGGGGTGCTTCTTCAGTATGACCAATTCTGAAGTCACAGCCTTTTCCAACAGCACAGCCAGGCATAGGAGGCTACCTCTACCCACACTCTTGATGACAATGGGTGCTGCCAAAACGGTGGATCTGGGCATTCCAGACAACCCTCAATACACATTTCTTTCTGTTTGAACTTTGCCATCCTTGGCAAAGAGACTGGAGTCTATTTTTTTTAAAATAACCCTCTTTCCAAATTCAGGACAATTCTCTATGGTCTCTGGGGCAGTATAAGCTATGTCCTTTCACTAGCTTCTCTTAACATGAATTTTCTATGGGTTTGACTATAAGCCAGCACAGACAAGAGAATTAGGTTTAATTGCAGTTAGAGAGTGGCCTATCTCACCAACAGCTGATGGGAGTGTAAGTCAGTCAAAATTTGGCTAGTAGTATTTATATATTGCATAAGACAAAGAAAAAAGGAGACTGATCATTATATAGGTGCACCTACAAAATCACAACTTTCCCCATTGTGGTTTCAATACAATGTAGGTCAATAATAAGAAATTAAATGGGAATTTTTGAGGGGTTTTGCAAAAACTACAGAAGACACCGAAAGTCCAGCAGGTAGAACAAAGCCTCTGACCAAATACAAAATCAAAATTTTACAAAAAAGAACTGTAAATACTCAGTAACAAAAAGAAAAAATTCAGACTTCTCAGTTATGAAGGTGTAATGCCAATGCAATATTTAAAACACAATCACAATAAAAACTGTGACTATATGTATTGCATGCCGTTCAATCACAAAATATACCAGATCCTCCAGGTAGAAGATAGCACTGAAAGATTTATTTAGACACCAGAAAACCATATTCCAAATCCAATAAGCCATTTCCATCATAGCACCAAAGACATTCAGAAGCCATAATTACACTGAGAGCCACAGCATCCTTCAGTCTTCCCACAAACAATACGAGTTCAATATCTGCTCACAAGGCTATCTGATTCTTTGCCTGAGGTCCTCCTGTCTCCCCCACCATCTCCCTAGCTCTGACTAGCTTACTGTGGACTCGGTTTCCCTTCAGCAAATTCCCTCCATCACAGGCTCCATGTGATTATATTCACCCTTTTAGGGGGCAGAGTTTACTTTCAAAGCAGGGGAGGTCTTCAAACTCCCCCCTAGGTCTATTAAGGGGCAAGGACGATCTTCAAATTCCCATGCTCATTACAGAAAGGAAGGCCAAACATGGTGTGCTGGTTTTCCAAATCACCCGGGGCACTTTGCTACTAATCCCCTAAACAGAATGTACATCATTAGCCATAGCAAACAACGAAGAGATACATCTTTATCAATATAGTTAGTGTTAGAAACGCTAACTTGGAAATGCAAAACACAATTGATACCAAAATTCTGGTATCAAAAGAAGTTTATTGAGGAAAAATCCAGACTAATTGAATACCTCTGGCCAGAAGTGGACTCTGTCCTTCTTTTGGACAGAGGAGTGTGGGATACAAAAATGAAGCATCTTTTATGCCATTAGTTTGGTGCAGATGCTCCCTTCAGAGGCCTGATTGGATCATTCTCTTTAGAGGACACCTTTTCCATTATTGTGCATTATTGCTGAGGAGGGTCTAATTCTAGGCTGGACATATAAGATAATACATATAACACATGAGGTTGATTAAGCAAGCACAGTAATAACCCTGGGACATTGACCCCTCACCAGCTGTACCCAGATGTTTCCTTATCTGGGCTTGAAGGTCCCAAGGCCAATGGCTACTTTCTAATTGGTCAAACCCAACGTCTGTTGCCAGCTTGACTTTATTTTATTTTATTTTATTTTAGTGTTGTTTAGGAGTTCTGTGGGAACCAGGAATCTGACTAATTTCCAAGCCTACTGTCTGATCTGCTCATTTTACTCCTATCAGAGCCTTCTTTCAGCAGTTTTTGCAGTTCTGTGGAAACATAACCCTTTGCTACCCCTCACCATTTCCTCCTCTTGTTTTTAATAAAGATTAAGTTTCCACACTTTTCTTAATTCTAATTCCCCTCTCCCTTTAAGGTAGGATTGGTACATTGACAAAATACAAGTGGGCAATGCCCTTTATGAGTACAGATACAGAGATTCAAAAGAAAACAATGACAAATAACGGTCCCTTCAAAGTTGAAAACTCTCTTTTCACACACCTATCTGGAGGGTCCCAGGGGAGGTATACCATCTGACAGAAGTCCTCTGGTCCATAAGTGTGAGTTCTAGATTCACTCTCCTTAAGTTGGTTCCAGCCAGTCTGTGCCGCTGGTTGGGGCCATCCTGGATCTGGGATCTCACAGTACTATGTTCAGTGCCTGCTTGCCCCCTAGTCTGAACTTGAGGTAGATTTGTTTCTCTCTGTAGCTCTAAAATTTGTCCAGAGTCATATTTTACAAGTATTGTAGGTGGTTGGGTTGGGAGCTCAGACTAGTTCTTGCTTTTACTCCACCATCTTGGCTCCACCCTCTGGAATTGTTTTATTGTTTGAAAAAGTGATTGTTTAGTGTAAGTTCCTTAGTGAAATCTCATACTCATGGTTTTCAGCACTGCATTTCAGCCTCTTTTTCTTCTGCCTTCTTTCATTCACTTTCCTAAAAAGTGACATTGTAACAATTTTAAAGTACTACTCCTAAACCTTATATTCTTATCATTCTTACAAAATTAAAATTGGAATCTTGGCCAGTTGTTATGATGTTTAAGAAACTCATACTAGAACCAGTTTCTTATACTTTGCATTGGTCCATTACTGATTCCTCCAACAGGAGGACGAGGGTCATCTCCACAAAGATGATAATTGAATCCATGGGAGCTGATGAGATCATCAAGTGAAATCATACAGAGCGAAAAGAGAAGAGAAGCATCCTCAGGCCAGAGCCTCACAGGATCCCCAACTCAGTCTTTTTGACATGGAGGAAGATTGAGCAAAGAAGACAGAGGAGGAGTGGCCAGACAGGATGAACAAGAACCAAGAGAGAAAGGAGAGAATCAAGAAGAGTGTGATCAATAGTGTAAAGCTCCACAGAAAGGTCTTTGGCAGCAAGCACAGGGCCATGCAACTCACACTACATGGAAGTCAGCCTGCTCTGCCCAGGGCTAAATTGGGTATGAGTCTAAGGGGAACAAATTCTAAGTGAGGAGTGTAAGACAGAACTTCTACTCCCCACCTCCTCAGATTAAAGGCAGTAAGACTCATACCTAAGAGACAGAGAGGACAGCTCCCCATTCCAAGTGTTGAGGACGGGAAACCTGATTGAGAATTCTGCAGTTTGGCTCTCAATGAAGATTGTGAGAATCTGAGCTTGTATGTCTACTTTACACTTTGTAACCACTGTGTTTTTAAGGCTTACCTGATGTTACTGCGGAGGAAAAGGATCAGTGTTCAGGGACCTTTGCTTTGAGGACCTTTTCACTCTCCTGGGAATGACAGAGGGGCCAGGGTATGAACTTCTGAGATAGAAGTCTCCATCTGGTCTCCTGGAGAAAAAATGCTCTAATTAGTGGTTTAATGGTATTGCTCTACACACACACACACACACACACACACACACACACACACACACACACACTCACACATAGATTTCTTCTGTTAATTGCTTTTCAGTCACACAGGTTACCAGACCATCCAAATTAACATAGATTCTGACCAAAACATAGGGAAACCAAGGTGCCTGTCACAAAGCAAAAAGGGAGTATGAATCTAGGGCAGGGAATCTGGGGACCTTGCAGTATCCCCATCCCTATTTGAGGGCTAGGCTGGTCACTGACTGATGGAAACCTCAGGCAATACATCTTTCTAATTAATAGACAGAGCTACTGATCACCCCTCAACCAAACTTGTCCTGAGACTTATTTGTCCACACGTTGGTGAGAATAAACCAGACAAATTCATCCACACTTCTCTATTTGAGCAACAGACTGATTGCCTGTCTAGGGTTTGGGATACAATCTATGAAAAAGAACAGATTTTAAAAATAACCAGATTATGGCTGTGTTTCTGCTCTAAAAACCAAGTTCACAGAAGCAGCCCCTATTTTCACAGCCTCCTTCTCTTTTAGAACATTCTGCCCCATCCCCTGTTCATATTGCTCTCACAACTGCACTGAGGAAAAGGGAAATGGGTGGGTTGTTATTTGCTGGACAAATCCAAGGTCAATGAGGGGAATGGAAGTACCAGAAATCAAAGTCTTGGCCAAGGCCAGCATTAGAACCCAGAGTTTCAAGCCATCTAGTGATTCGTTCCATGGAACTTTGACTAAGGAAAACCAGACTGACTGGAGGAAAACATGTTGGCAAAGAATGATAAGGGGCCCTGGATGCCCTCCATTACTGATGCTGACGTCCAGGGTTGACAGTCTTTTCCATGCAGGTTACTCCCCACATCATTCTTATACTCCCACGTTCCACATACCTTATTTCCACTTCACCAGCTTCTCTCCCACTGCTCCCCAATTTTTACGTTTTAATGTTTCACGGATGCCTTTTGTTTTACATCATAATCACTTCTGCAAATAACCCGATTAAACCATTCCTTGTAATGAAGAAAGGCAATTGACAAGAACCCACCCAATTATGTAACTGAATTTGAAACATTCTGCCCTGGTGATCCCCTGCCTCTATGCCCTAGCAGAAAAAGGTACATTTAATTATCTGCTTTTGGGGGATCATTGTTGGTCACTCAGCCAGCCAGAGGTCAGTTTCTTCTCAGTGATCTTTGTGATTACATTGTTGTTGTCAGTCTGTATACTGTTCTTATATCTCTGCTTATTTCACAATGCATTATTTATTACAAATCTCCCCTCTGGTTTTTGAATTGCTTATATTCCTTTCTTATCACACAATGACATTCTCTTGTATTCATATATTATAGTTTGGAGGAGGTACTTTATTTTTCCAATTAGCAAGTATTTATTTTCTCTCCTTGCAATGGCCACCCCTAATTTTTTAAAAAAGGAAAAAATAAATCTCATTACACCATGCACAATTATTTATACATATATAAATATGTATATGTGCATGTATGTATGTATGTATGTATGAATTCAGGCATAACAAATTCTGGCACTGGCCAAGTCACATAATGTACACTTCATTCAGCACTGTATATCTACCCTATCTCTCTAAGGAGGTGGAGAGAATGCTTTGTCAGAGGTCTTTTGATCATTGCATTGTTCAGAGTTCCGCAATTTTTCCAAAGTGTTCATATTTACAGTGCTGATATTATGGAACAAATCGTTTTCCTGTTTCTGCTCACTTCTCTCTACATCAGCCCATAGACGTCCTCCCAGGTTTCTTTAAAGACATTCCTTTCATCATTTCTCACAGCAAAACAGGATGCCATTATATACATATATCACATTTTATTTAGTCATTCTCCTTGCCGGTGGATACCTCTTTAATTTCCAGTTCTTTCCCACAGATATTTGTGGAATAATTTACTCCTCCTTTGATTTCTTCGGAGTACAAGACGATTTGCTCAGTCAAAGTTAGTGGCTTTGGGAGCATCAATCGGAAATACTTTACAGAGCGGCCGGACTGATTCACGGCTTCCCCAAAATTGTAGCAATATACTTATTTTCCCTCAATTCCTCCAACACTCATCATTTTCCTTCTTTTTCATCTTTGACAACCTGATGACTGTGAGGTGGAAAATCAGAGTTATTTTCATTTAAATGTCTCTAATTATTCATGATTTAGGAACATTTTTTCACATGGCTCTTGATAGCTCAGATTTCCTCCATTGAAAACTGAGTTAATATCTTTGAAAATTTATCAATAGAGGAAATGGTTTTTTTTATTCCAAATAGAATCAATGAATAATATGACCTGAAAACAAGAATTTTATCAGACATTTGCTATCACTATTGTTTTCACCACTAAACTGTTTCCATTACAATCTAAGCAACCTGGATTTTGTTTGTGAAAAAATATTTTCAATTTCATGTGATTGAAATTGTTCATGCTATCATTTATGACCTGCGTTCCTCCTGATTTGGGCATAAAATCTTGCCCTATCCATACATCTTAAAGGTAAATTCCTCCTTGTTCCTCTAACTTGTTTATGATACAATCTTTCATATCTATATTATATGTTCATTTAGTGCTAATTTAAGATACCAATTTCAGAGCCATTACAGGAGTTAGAGGCACCTACTTGGTTTCCCATTGTTTTTTACTGTTTTTGTTTGCCACAGCAAACATTGCTTCTCTTACTACTTTGGCATATCTAGATCTTTGAATTAACTAATCAAAGGGTCTGAACAGTATAATCACTTTGTCTTTCTAATTGTAAACTGTTATCTGGAATGGTAGGTATAATTCACACTGCCACCAACAGTGTATTGAGGTACTTTTCCCCACAAGCCCTCACATATCAATGGTTGCTATTTTAAAATTAAATTTTCAGTTTCAAATTATCTTCTTTTTCTTCCCTTCCCCCATTCTTTTAGAAGACAAGATAAACAAAACCCATTACAAATTTCTACTTTAGTTATGTCCAAAAAATATATCTGATGTAGTTATATAATATATATGCATGGGCCTGTATATATATGCATGTACATATGTATTACACAAGGGTCTTTTTACTCTTTCCCTTATCTTTTGGGGAATATTGGTATCACTGCAATAGTAGGACAGAATTTAAAAGCATTTGGTGCAGAGTTCAAATTGTTTTCCAAAATGGGTGCACTATTTCCCAAGCTCCACCACCTGTTCACTAATGTACCCATTTGTTCACAGTCCCTCTAGCCTTTGCCATTTTCGTTTTTTGTCATCTTGGGATATCTGATGGGTGTAAATTACTACCTCAAAATTGTTTCGATTTGCATTTCTCTCATTTACACCATTATTCATATGCTATTGATAGTTTGAATTTCTTCCTCAGAAAATTATCTACTTATATACTATCAATCACCATTAATCAGCTGGGGAATGGCTTCTCCTCTTTAAATTTTATACATTTCCTATATATTTTAGAAATTGAAATCTTCATTACAGAAATATGTTGTAAAGAATTTTTTCTCAGTTTCCTGCTATTCTTTTCAATTTAGTGGCATTGGTTTTATTCGTGCAAAAGCATTTAATTTTATGCAGCCAAAATTATCCATTTTCCCTCCTGTGAATCTGTCTGTCTCTTGACTGGTCATGAATGTTCCTTCCAACAGGTGGTACCTTCCATGCTCTACTAAGTTACTTAGCTTTGTTATGTAAATCACGTATCTGTTTTGAATTTATTTAGTATATAGTGTAAGATGTTTACCTCTGTTGGTCTAGTTTCCAGTTTTCCCAAAAATTTTTTCTCAGAAAATGAGTTCTTCCCTCAATAGCTGGGATTTGGAGTTTTATCAAATACTGGATGACTGTGTGGGACTAATCATGTACATGGTACACCTAATCTGTTCCCCTGATCAGCCTCACTCTTGCCCAGGACCAAAGTGTTTGACAATCACAAGTCTGTAGCACAGTCTAAGCCCGGGCACTGTTAGGGCCCCTTATTTGTCTTGTTTTTCCATTGCTTCCCATGATATTTTTCACTTTTTTGCTGCTCCAGATAAATTTTGTTATTATTTTTCTAAAATTATTGTGTAATTCTTAAGTAGTTTGATTGACCTGGTACTAAATAAATAAATGGCTTAGGTACTTTTGTTTTGGTTTGATTGGCTTGGCCAGTTTGTCCCCAACTAATACTTCTCCAATTATTTAAATACGTCTTTATTTGTATAAAAGAGTTTCATCATTCAAGTCATGTACTTCCTGCGTGTGTCTTGGTACAAGGACTCCCAAGTATTTTAAAATGTCTGTACTTATTTTAAGAAGAATTTCTCTAGCTCTTCCTGATGGAGTTTGAAAGTTACATGCAAAAATGCTGATGGTTTATGTGGTTTATTTTATATACAGAAAATTTAACTCAAGTTGCTGGTTGCTCAGATTAGTTTTTAGCTCACGTTCTAATATTCTCTAAGTAAGCCATCACATTACCTGTAAAAAGTGTTATCAGAAAAAGAAATAATAAACATAACCTGTCTATTTAGTGGGCTTTAATGGAAACTTAACAGGAGGACAAGGACTAGAGCAGACCAGATAGGCAGACATTAGCTGTGATCTGCACTATTGGAAGCAATTCTAGTTCAATGACATCACAAACCCAGTTGAGTATAGAGCCTAGTTCATGAGGACCTGCTTTCTAAATTTCCCAGGCGTTCTTATCAAGCAGGGATACTTTGCTCCAGGCATTCCTATTCTGAGCACTTTCACTGCCTGCAATTCTTTTTAATCACATCTGATTCCTATTTCTTTAGTTTGCTGCATTCGTATTCTTATCAATTTTTTAAACACAATAAAAGAGTTCTTATAATGACTATTTTACAATACAGTTTGAGGTGGTAGTACAATAAATGCTCCAACACATTCCTAATTTTTCCTTATTATTTTACTTAAAATGCTCACTCACTTCTTCCTCCAAAGTTGTTTTTAGTTCTATCTTTTTCTGTACAATACTCCTTTCAAAATTTCATTGTTAAAGCATTAAATCTATAGTATCTTCATTTTTATTATAGCCCAACCACACACTCTGAATACCCCTCCTCTTGTCTTCCTTTCTATGCATAAAGAGTACTTGTACATTATTTGCATGTGTTTTACATATACCTGGACAGGCTGACGACCAGATTTTTAACCATTTTGCTCTTTTTCTAATGAAACTTCTCATTTTATCTTTTCTATTTGGATTATGTTAGTACTGCATAGGAATGCTAAATTGTTGTAGGATTGTTTTGTATCCTGTTACTTTACTGAACCACTTTACTCATCTTCAATGGCCTCATTAACGGGGCTGAGGCAGAGTGACTTAATTTCAATCTCCTGAGGAATTCTTTTGTTTTTCTTGGCACAGAAGTTTCCAGTTCTCCTTGTCCAGAATTTTATGGTTCCAGCCTAGTCTGTACTTTTGAGTTTTGCCAACCGACATGAACTCTCCTGAGACAGATTTGTGGGGCTACAGGGCAACTAACTGTGAATAAACATTTCCTTCTCCTTTTCCTGGGCAGGAAAGCACTTAAAGTCATCTCTGACCTTCTCTTGCCTCAAAATTAGTTATGCCTCTTCTCTGCACCTCTCCCTGACTATAACTTTGTGCATTATCTTCAGGATACTCACTGTCTCTTTCTTCTTCTCTACTGTCTTCAGACCCTGACCAGAAACACTATTTCATGAGGAGTCCCAGTCATGCTTCTTGCTTTCCTCCCGAATACAATTTCATTCTGCGCTGCTCCACCTCCTCACTCTTACCCCAGTGGCTACCCTCCTTCCCTCCCCCATGCTTCTCATGTCTCTTTTCTGATTTTTCTTTCCCTAATAGAATGTAAGCTCCTTGAAATTGGGTACATCTTTTCTTGTACTTGTATTCCTAGTGCTAAGCACAGTGTCTGCCATATTGAAAGATTTAAAGAAACCTTTTACCTGTCTTCAACCAGAAGCTCCTTCTCCAAAGAATACTTAAAGAAATCCATCTCAGCCACCACTGCCAACAAGGTTTCTTGATTACTGCCAATCAACTTTTCCTATCCCCCCATCACAGATAAGAATATATGATCCTCTTGAAGAGAGCTCCATTATCCACAACTCCTTTCTTGGCTCACTGCTGGTGGGTCCTGTAGATAAGAATCCTCCCTAACTGAAAACAGTACTTTACCTATTAACTCCATTAGCCACTTCAACCAATCAGTTAATTGGCTAACAGAAAAGGTACTTCAGCCTCCACCTGCCAGGAAAATGCCCAGAGGGCTCTAACATGTGCCATCCAATGTCCCCTTTTTCTACTGTTTTCCTCCACCCTCAATAACTGTTCTGTGAGCTCATTGCTGAGATTGATGAGAAACTCTTTGTAAAGTGAAATGGGAAGGAGAGGTTTTGGGGGTAACAAAAAAATATGAATTCTGAAGAATTTATGACATGTAGGCATGGCGCTGGGGATTTCTGAAAGAAATTCCATGATTGTCTCAGTATATCAATCAATTGTTAATCAACAAGTATTTATCAAGGCTTGCTGTAGGCTGGGCCCTATGCCAGTCACCTGAAACACAAATACAATGAAACAGCTCCTAATCACAAAGAGCTCATATCCAATGGACCGAAACTAAGTAAATATAAATATTGATAGATTTATAGAAGAAATATGAGGGCAATAAATGCAAATAAATACACAGTCTATAAGGTTGCTTTGTGGGGGGGGGCACGAACAGTTTAAAGCATCAGGAAAGGCATCACCCACAACCTGGCACAAGGTAGGACAGTGAAAACTGGCAAGAACGTTCTAAGGAAAAGCTCTTCTCAAAATATCTCTTTCCACCCCTCATCCTCTCTCCGAATTCATTCCTCAGTGGTGAGCCTACTCCCACCACACCAGGGTCTCACCATCCTCCTCATTTGAATGCCTGGTTGCCATTGTTCAAACCCCTTTCTCTCTCCTTCACTGACTGTTTCTTAATTCCTATTGTCCTTGATGCAAACCCCTCAATCTCCCACTCTAAAGCTGCCCATCTCTTCCCTGTGCTCCCTAGAAAGCTTGTTCCATAGGTTATAACCTTGCTTTCTTCTTAAACTTGTTTCCTTTAACATTCCCTCCAACTTCTGGCCCTCAAAGAGACTGGTTTCCTGATGAGGATACAGCATCACTGGCCACCCTTTCTCATTGCATTCATTCATAGCCCCTGATTCCATGGTCATGGTAAAGTAGGTGAAATACTCCTTGCTCCCCATTGCCCCACCAGTGTCTTCCTCTACCACTATCACTCAGTAACCTCTCCTCCTTAGAGGTTCATTCCATCCAAATTGATCAGCCAGTCAGCTTCTGGGTATTATTTTTACCAACCCTAAAGACATTCTACTTCCTGCTTTAATAAGTCCTGTCTATGGCTCATGGTCCTTCTCAACATACATATGAATATGTCCTCAATTACTCAGCTCAACAGTTTCTCATTCTACACAATTCTCATGAGCTATTCTTTCACTCCACCTGAGCTACTCAGAGAGATGATCATGACATTGATCTAGCCTTGGCACTAGCCATCTCCTCTACCTGAAATGCTGGCCTTCCTCCCCTCCTCCTCCTGATTTCTCTGAATTCTTTAAAGACAGTTCAAACCCCACCTTATGTAGAACTCTTCCATACTTCCTCCCTCTCCCACCATCCCTCTGGTATTACTGGCCATTAGTACTGTATACATCTTGCAGGTACGGAGTTATTTTCAAGTTTCACCTTTCAATGTGAGCTGCTTCAGCAATAACTGGAGTTGTGTCTTTCCACATATCCCTATCCCTTAAGATAGTGCCCATCACATAACGTCAAATAAATGTTTGTTGACACTTGGCAGGTTGACTGGATCCAACAGATCAGCAATTTTCAACCTGTAGCTTGTAACCCCTTTGGGGGTCAAACGAACCTTTCCCAAGGGTCTACTAAGGCCATCATAAAACACATATTTCTGGTGGTCTTAGGAACCAAGACACAGCTCCTCTATCTCTCTCCAGGTGGGTCCGCCCACATGCAGATATGCACTCATACCAGTATTAAAGGGGACGGCATTAGGAATGTTGAAAACCACTGCAATAGATGAAAAGGTATAACCCCAGAAACCTAACACATTTGAAGTGATCTGTGTATCCTCAACATCTCTCATATGACTGGCCCTTCCAGGCATGAAGCACCTTCCCATGACTTCTTCCCAGGTTACAAGTGACATTCAGTTATATACTTGTGAACTACCTGTAGCAAATGGTGAAGGAGGTCTCTGTCTGTCCAACAGTCCTCTGGGATGTTCAGCTTCCTTTAGCTTCATCCTGAAGCAGAAGGTGAATAGAGACTCCTAAGTTCCATACCTAGAGGGGACATTAGGTCAAATCTGGCCCAGACTCCTTTTTCAAAGATGAGAAACTGAAGTCCAGAGAAACAAAAAACCCTTTTTGTCTTCTACCAGTCAAGGAGAGAGCCAGAATTAGTGCCGAACTTCTGGCTTCCAATTGTAACAATTTCTCCTCTTGCCTCTGCAAAGAGTAAACAAGGCTAGAGTGGGAAGTTTAAAGAACTGTCTGACGTTCTATCCCAAAGGTCCAGTACTCTAAGGAGGACATTACTTTGTAAAATTTGGTTAAAGTTTTATTTTGTGATCTGATAGAGCAATAAAAGTTAGCATTTTTAGAGTGCTTTAAGGATTGCAAAGCTCCTTACAAATTGGATCTGGTTGGATCCTCACAACAATTATGGGAGGGAGGTGCTATTACTATACTCACTTTATAGACTGGAAAATTGAGGCAGGGGAGCAAAGATGG
>CM053581.1:383493904-383513413 GCA_028627135.1 Pseudochirops cupreus | reverse complement strand
AATAATTGGAGAAATATTAGTTGCTCACAAACGGGCCAAGCCAATCAAACCAAAACAGAACTACGTAAGCCATTTCTTTATTTAGAGCCATGTCAATCAAACTACTTAAGAATTATTTAAGAAAATTAGAAAAATAATAACAAAATTTATCTGGAGCAGCAAAAAAGTCAAAAATATCATTGGAAGCAATGGGAAAAACAAGACAAATAAGGGGCCCTAACAGTGCCAGGGCTTAGACTGTATGACCAACCAACTTGTAATTATCAAATAATTTGGTCCTGGGTAAGAATGAGGTTGATCAGTGGAACAGGTTAGGTATACCATATGCATAATTAGTTCCACATAGTCGTGTACTATTTGATAAAACTCCAAATCCCAGCTATTGAGGGAAGAACTCATTTTTTGAGAAAAAACTTTTGGGAAAACTGGAAAGTAGACCAATGCAGGTTAACATCTTACACTATATACTAGATAAATTCAAAGTGGGTGCATGATTTATATAAAAAACTAACCAACTTAGTGGAGCCCATGCCTTCCATAAGGCATTACCTGTTTGAGGGAACAATTCATGACCAATTAAGAGATAGACAGATTCTCATGAGGTAAAATGGATAATTTTCACTGCACAAAAATAAATACTTTTGCACAAATAAATCCAAGACAGATAAATTGAAAAGAATAGCTGGAACCTAGGAAAAAATTATTTGCAACATAATTCCATAATAAAGATTCCAATTTCTAAATACAGACAGAATGAATAAAATTTACAAGAGGAGGAGCCATTCCCCAGTTGACTAATGGTGAAAGGATATAAGTAAGCAATTTTCTGAAGAAGAAATTCAAACTATCAATAGCATATGAATAATGATGTAAAGGAGAGAAATGCAAATTGAAGCAATTTTTAGGTAGTAGTTTATACCCATCAGATATCCCAAGACTGCAAAAACGAAAATGGCAAAGGCTAGCGGGATTGTGAACAAATGAGTACGCTATTGTACAGGTGGTGGAGCTTGGGAAATAGTGCACCCATCCTGGAAAGCAATTTGAACTCTGCAACAAATGTTTTTAAATTCTGTCATTTTATCCTAGTGATACCAATATTCCCCAAAAGAAAAGGGAAAGAGTAAAGAGACCCTTGTGTAATACATATGTACATACATATATATAGACACATACAAATATATTATATAAAAACATCAGATATATTTTTTGGACATAGCTAAACTAGAAATTTTAATGGGTTTTGTTTATCTTAGCATCTAAAAGAGTTGTGGAAGGGAGAAGAAGAAGAAAATTTGAAACTTAAAATAAAATTTTAAAATGGCGACCGTCAATATGTTCCTTGCCTTCCTTCTGGACTCAGTTCAGATCATACCTCTGTAGGAGGCTTCATCTGGTTTTCCCAGTTCTCAGTCCTTTGCAGATTTCCAAGTCAGGGTCATCTGTGTTACATCTAAATAATTTTATTTCCCCAGGTTCCACCTGCTACTTCAGGACTTTCTCTAAACTGTCCCCTGTGTTCATGTTTCTTTCTCTGTCTGTCTCTGTCTCTCTGTCTCTGGCTTTTTCTCTGCCTGTCTGTCTCTCTTTTTTTCTCCATCTCTGTCTCTCTCTGTGTGTATCACTCTGTCTCTGTCTCTGTGTCTTTCTGGCTGATCAAAAGTTTCTTGGTTCATATCCCCAGGAACAAACTATCTATCTGAGACTTGAGGGAGAATCTGGGAAGACTTTGCAAGAACTGAACTAAAGTAGAAATGTTGGATAAATTCTTTTTGTCTACTTTTGTGTGAAGGAGCTGGGAAACTGAGATTGCAGACAACATTGGAATTGGTTGGTGAAGGACAGGGATTTCAAAAGAAATTCTTCTGCCCCAACCCCCACCAGGACTGACCATTTCTCCCTTTGTCCAAGGTCGTCCTCTCCCAGTAGTTTCTTCAGTGAAGAAAGAAAGCAGGTTTGATGCTCGGGTTTAATAGTTTAGATTTGTGAAAATATATTGTTTATAATTTCTTTTAAGGAATCCTTTTCAGAATGATTCCTACAAGTTTCCATCTACAATACTCCCATTTAAAATAGGTATGTAAATTTTCTTTAGCTTTTTCAAAGAAATCTGGAAGAAAAAGAAATAGAATGAGATTATGACTCTGATGGGAACCTGAGGTAGCTAGAGTCATCTTGCCCAACCAGACTTTCCCTTTCCCTGAGCCCAGGCAGCCTCCTGTACCACATTGAGCCCAGGGATGGGAGCAGAGGCTTAAAGCTATCACCAGGATAATGCAGGCTGGGCAGACTAAGGGGCAAGGGACATGTCCTCCTGCTCTGCAGAGTAAATTCCAGAGAGGGAATTATTTTAGACCCAGAAGGTTCCTGGTCTCCTTGCAGTGCCTCACACAAGTTATTCCATCTCCCCCTCTCTGGCTCTGCACTGGGCTTGCCCCATGACTAGAAGGCTCTGCCCTCTCCCCTGCCTCCCTTCTGCACTCGTTTCAGATCCCAGTTCTGCACAAGGACCTCCCTGCTTTTCTCTGTTCCTCACCTTCCCAGGTTACTTTCACATGGGCTTTCTCTGTCCTGTATTCCTCTAGATATTTGTATGTTTTTCCCCCTCATTCGAATACATGCCCCTTGAGGGCAGGGCCTGTGCTTTTGTTGACTGTTTTTCCTTTCATTCTATCTCCTGTGCTTAGCCCAGTGCTAACAAATAAGATCTGCTTGGTAAAAGCTTGTTTACTGACTAACTGACCTTGGAGATATCTGATAGCCAATGTTATGTGGTGTCCGACAAAGAAAAGGTTGAGCTATTGTTGAGCTATCCTCATCCTCCAAAACAGGTTCATACTTTTTGCTTGTGTTTGGGAAATTGGCTATTTATATTAGGGGATGGAGAAGAGGGTTACAGGCATGAGAAGTGAATCAGGTAAGGCTTCATTGTGGGGACTACCTTTGCATATACTCACCTCAAAGTTTCGCTCTAAATTTTTCAAGAAGTCCTGAATCTGAAAATGAGTTTGTTCTGTGTTAGTAGAGCTGCCAGTTCAGGATGAGAGAACTTCCCAAACCTTTCTCCCAATGCCCCACCACCATGAGCATCCCCTGAAGCAGGATCCTATAAGGTGAGCAAAGCCTTTCTGAAAATGATCAGTGTAGAACCTCCCCCCAATCTGTTTTTTGTTTTTTAGATGCCAAAACCAGGACTCAGAGAAATGAAATTATTTACCCAACTCTGCAGAAGTAACAATCATGGAATTTAAAAACAGATTTCCTCCCTCATAATGGAGTAAGGAGGTGCCTCTTTCTCCCCACATGTGCCCCAGACATGAGCCCATCAGAAATGTCTGAGTGTCCTGCTGCCTTACTCCCCACAGGGACTATGCCCAGAGCCAAAGCAAAAGGGTGCACCAGCTCTGGACGGACCTCGCTGCTCACGTTCAGTGGTAGATTTTGTAAACTGTTTGGCAGCTGAAGTTGTTTTGGGGATGCTGTTTTGGTCTGCGTGGCCGTTGTCTCTGCCGAGGCCTATGTATCTGTAGCAGATGTCTTGTCTGAGGCTGTTGTATCTGCTGGGGCTATTGACACTGGGCCTGATGTAGCAGCATTCTCTCCAGCTGCAAAGTCAATTTTAAACTTTGAGGTATGCAAATTCTCCCCACTTTGAGGTGAGGAGTGAAAAGCATCTGGGCAGTGGCCAGCTTTCAAGGTTAGGAAAGAGCATCTCCCTAGGGCCTGTGTTTTGGGGCCCTTCTCAGGAGGAACAAGAACCACTTGGACAGAGAAGCAGTCTGTCTGTCCTTCTAGGGACAGTCTTCTGTCTTTTGTATGAAAAGGGAGAACAGACACACCTTGGCTATATTACTACGTTGGTTCCAGACCACCACAATAAAGTGAGTCATTTGAATTTTTTGGTTTCCCAGTGCATATAAAAGTTCTGTTTCCACTATGTAGTAGTCTATTAAATGTGAAAATGTATTAAGGCTAAAAAAATGTATATACTTCAACTAAATATTTTTGTTATGAGTCGTTTTTAGTCGTATAAGTTTGTTTGTGAACCCATTTGGAGTTTTCTTGGCAAACATGCTAGACTTGGTTGCCATTTCCTTGTGTAGCTCATTTTCCCCCTGAGGAAACTGAAGTGAATCAAGTTAAGTGATTTCCCTACTAAGTGTCTGAGGTCAGATTTGAAATCAGGAAGATGAGTCTTCCTGACTCCAAGCCTGGTCCTCTATACTCTGTACCACCTTGCTGCCCCATTCCAAATATAGTTTGCAACCAAAAAATGATAAGCATCCTCTGAACCTTCAGTAGTTTGAAATCATTTATGCCTGTGGAGGTTCTTGCCTGCATGTTGATAACTGTGACTGATCAGGGTAGTGGTTGCTAAAGGCTGGGGTGGCTGTGGCCATTTTAAAAATAAGGGAACAAATGAAATTTCCCACATAGATAGAGTCCTCCTTTCACTTAAACATGCAGAGGGCATTGTAGAGTTATTAATTTGCCAAATGTCAATATTGTTGTGTCTCAGGGAATAAGGAGGCCCAAGGAGGAGGACAGAGATTGGGAACAGCCTATAGGTGGAGCGACCAGTCTACATGAAAAGAACATTTAGTGATTAAGTTAGCTGTCTTATGAGCGTGCAGTTTGTAGCTCCCCAAAGCAGCAGTTCTCAACGTGTGGGTTGCGTCTCCTTTGGGGTTTGACCCTTTCACAGGGGTCACAGGGGTCGACTAAGACCATTGGAAAACACATATTTCCAGTGATCTTAGGAACTGAGACACTGTTCCTCTATCCATCTCCAGGCAGTCCACCCACATGCAGAAATGCCGACATATGAGTATTAAAGGGTCGAGGCATTAGGAAGGTTGAGAACCACTGCCCCAAAGCAATTACACTGGTAACATCAAAGATCACTGATGACAGAACAACATAAAGGATACAATAATAATGAAAACTTTGGAAACATTGTGAGAATGACCAAGATGTGTCACTGAGACCGGAAGTGAGCACATCCTGTGGGAAAAATGGTGCGAATTGGCTTGTTGCATGCACAGGAGCCACAAATCTTTCATTTGTATAAAGAAAACCAAAGGAAAGAAAACAAAGTATCTGCACAGCAGTTCCGGCTGCCTGAAATAAAACATATATCATTTCCTTTAATCAAACTTTTCAGGTTACCAGTACAGATGGAGTACAATTGAGGCATGGGATAAAAGGGAAGGAATTCCCAAACAGGAATCACCCACAGACAATGCCCATTCTCTCTTGTGCCCAAGGAACATGGCTCCAGGGAGCACTTAGGTCTTCTCCTAGCAGGGTTGGACAATGAAACTGCTGAGCACCCTGCATTCAGACATGGTCTTTTGCACCTTGGAAGACATTTTAATTTTTTTTAATTTAATGTTTTACTCTATAAAATATTTTCATAATTTTATTTCACTTATGGAATAAATTTCCATAATACAGTATAATGAAATGGATAATTGTAGATGAAACTGATAATCTGTTATGCACATGTTCCTATTCCTTTTAAACATAAAATGAATTTATCATGAAAGTTACTTTTTTTCTTTATTTTCTTTTTCTCTACATCCTCCCCACCCCCAACCTAGAACTCTGGCTACCATTACACACAAATTGACATATATAGATAGACTGATATACATATAAGTGAGATGATTCTATAAACACTTCTATTGATCAGTTCTTTCTCTACAAGACTTCAGAATACTTTTCTTAGTCTGGCATGAATTGGAAATCACTCCATCCAGAGTCAGGGTGTTGTACAATTTGGACACCTATAACCCACTTCTGAACAATAACCAGTATGTTTCTGGATGGCCAGGGAAAGGCTCCTACCATTAGAAAAATGCCAAATGAGAAGGAGGCCTCTTTCATTCAGTGTCCTTGGCCGAAACTGCTCATCAAACCTCCTCTTTCCCCAAGGCTCGTTTGGGATAAAGCCATCATTTGAAACCCAGTGAAAGAGACAGCAGTTGCCAGCATTGCTGGCCATGACCTCCCTGCCAAAAATTTAGGTATCTTCCCCTAAACAACCATTGTTGACTTAGAAAACGGCTTTAGGCAGGAGGAAGGGCAGGGGATTAGGGAGCTTGCACAGGAAGGAAGAAAGGTACACTTCTCAACCTCCAATGTCATAAGTGCCCTGGCAGACAGGTGGCTCCATGAAAACTTCCCTCCTTCTCCTCAAGAAACCTCTCCATATTCCCTCAGCAAAATAAAGTTCCCAATTCTTCTGCTCATGTCTTCTCTGGCTACAATTCTCCTGGTAACTGGTGAGTATGGCCTTGTTTCCTAGTCCATCTTGATCAGCAAAGGTCTAGGACCTCCAAAAGAGCCTGAGTCTTATGTTTTCTGACTCCCCCATACAGAGTAGGACCCTCAGCTACCCTGGAGTCATTTTAGACTTCCCCAAGACCAATCACTGATCCATAGAAAGTAAGATGGAAAAACTGTTCAGTCATTTTTCAGGTGTGTCTGACTCTTCATGACTCCAATGGGGGGTTCCTTGGCAAAGATACGGAATTGGTTTGCCACTTCCTTTTCCAGCTAATTTGACCAATGAGGAAACAGGACAAACAGGGTTAAGTGCCTTGCCCACACAGTTAATAAGTATCTGAGGGCAGATTTGAACTCCCAAAGATGAATCTTCCTAACTACAAAACCATCCCTCCAATCATGGTGCCACCTAACAGCCTAAAGAATTAAAAGGCAGCTTAATTAACCAGTCAGGTCAATAGTCAGCAAATTCTAAAAGGATAAATTCGTTTTACGGAAAAGCCTTAGGATTTTACTTTTTTAAGAGCTACATTCCATTTCTTAGTAAAATATGGATTTTAAATTACTGCATTTAACTCATTGAAATCTAATAACAATTGACTATATTATATATATAAACATATATATCTATATTAATAAATAAATAAATATATTCATATATATGTATATATATATACATATATATATGCATATATATCAAATGATACTGATGAGGTCTGGGATGCTTTTCTCTGTAACCTCAGTTTGTAAAATCTCACTTGTGTTGCGGTACTAAACTTGTGTTCCAGTCCCCAGTCTAAAAGTCTTTTCTCTGTCCTAGCAGTCTGCCTGGATACAGTTACCCATGAATACCTCACTAAAGTATTCTTTAGAGAAACACATAGCTCCTTTGTTCTAACTGGCCAGGTGCATCCAAAAACCTTGAACAACAGAGATAACTCCCTCCCAATATGGTTCCTCCTGAATGCCTAATCAGTCTAGCTTCCAAACTTGGCACCTCCTGAAACAATCAAACCTAACCCCCCAGGAGCCATAATGGACCTATCTCATTCATCCTTGACCCAAAAGTAACCTAGAGACATGTCAAGGCAAAAACCACACCTCCTGGTGGCCCTCCCTCGCACTTTCTCCTAATGAATTGTGGGCAATATGCCTGTGTACTTAATATAAAAAGCGAACGTCCATTTAAGCACTGACCACTCCTAAATTCCTCACAAACTCCTCCCTAACTCCACCCTTGCCCACCTAGTTAGCATAATTAACCTATGAATGACAGTTTTATGGCTTTAAAAATTGCGTCTCTCTCCCCGGCACTTTGCAGGCTATCCTTAACCTTCTCCTGCCAGCTGCAAAGAGTAGCATAGAACTTTGTAACTCTGCCTTAGATCCCTGTCAGCTTGCAGAGCCCCTCCCCCTCCAGCCTGCTTCAAAGTCACCATAACAATTCTGCCAAAAGATAGCTGAGTCCAATAACTCCTTTCAGACAAAGAACCCTGAAAAGATGTCATGACTTCCATCCACACCTCTTCAATACCAGAGAGATTTTAAACCAAAGTCCTTCCTGTTCTATTTTATGAATTTATATATTGACACAATCCTACCATCAAACAAACAAAAATAAATATTCCTTATCTCCTGAAGCCCCTTGGTGTGATGTTCCTATATCTACTCACATAAGCATGTCAAAATAAAGACCTTATTAAATAATGCAGGTTCCTTGTAAAAGAGATGCTAATACAAGCCTTGAAAGAAAGAATTATTTGGAAGGAAGGGTGTCAAGAGCAGAGTGGTAGGCGGGCAGAGATGTTGAATGAGCCAAACAAGGGTAAAAGGCACCTTCCCAATTCAAAAGAGAGAGGAAGTGAGAGAGAAGGACAGAAAGGAAGAAAGCAAGAGAGAGAAAGAGATGAAGACCTAGGGAGAGGGAGAAAAAGAAAGAGACTGGAAAAGGAATAGAGAGAGAGAGAATGAGAGAGAGAGAAAAGGAGAGAGAGTGAGAGAAAGAGAAAGAGAGAGACAGAGAGAGAGACAGAGAGAGAGAGAGAAGAACACAGGGAATGGTTCTGAGAAAGTCCTTAAAATGCAGGTGGAACATGGGGAAAAGAGAGAAAAGGTGAGAAAATGAGAAAAAAAGAGAAAAGAATCAGAGAAAGGTGAAAAGACAGAGAGATGAGAATTCCGGCAACAAGGAGTTCCCTGCATGAAGAGTCACAGATCTAGAGACCAGTCTAAATCCCCTAGAATAAAGATGAATGAAATACACAACGAGCAAGAAACAAAATTTTTCTACTACCATACGTTTACTCTCATACCATCTGATTCCCAGGCAATAGAACTAAACATATGATGGCACATATTCTGGAGCTCAGGTTCTGAACCATCCTCAGTGTTAACAGGAAAAATCTAAATTCTGCAAATAATGGTAAAGAGGACCATTTTTAGATATCCTGACACTGCCATGAAAAGGTATTGTTTGAAAGGAAACCAACTGGGTGTGGAAATACCCTCTACAAATGAAGGTTGTTAGCATCTTCTGTAATGCTTTGTCTTGAAGAGGTGCTCCAAAGCCCTCAAGGGCATGGGTGGCAAAGGGGATAGAGAGCTAGGTCAGGAGTCAGGAAGACCTGATTTCAAGTGCTGCTTCTGATACTTACTAACTTTGTGACCCTGGTAAGTCATTTTACCCTATTGACCTCAGTTTCATTATCTATATGAGGTCATAGAGACAACAGAAGCAACTAAAGAGCAAAGCTTCAACTCTCAATGTCTAGGCAACTCTCTCAGAATATACGTTGTCCCTCTCCTCCACTCCCAAAAAAGAACTGAACTACGTGAGAAAATGTGAAAGAAAGAGACAGAGAGAGAAAAAGAGACAAGGATATCTAAATACATATGTGCCTGTGTACATAATCTATGGATATCCATATATCATAAATATATACGTTACATATATATATGTACATATATATACATATATATACATACATATATATATATAAATGTATAAAACATAAAAAAAATACAAAAAAGCCAAAAGTTATTTTAAAAAAATAACGATGCAAAGTATTTCCAGTTAAAATTCATGAGTCCCCTGAAGTCTGTGCATGGGCCCCTGGCAGTCTGTGGCCCCAGATAATGAAATCCTGATTTAGAGAAAGCACTTCTCAATACAGAAGTGGAAGGATTTCAGTTGGCCATGTGAAAGACTTCACAACAGAAGCATGAGTGTGAAAGACAGAATGCTATGGAATCTCTCTCCATCCACATGCCTGAGTCTGGTATTTGTCCCTCCTAATTTGCACTTGCAGCCCATAATGGGGCTGGCAAAAATACCTCCCTTGTGAATTTGCTTTTGATTATCTAGGACTAATATCACTTGCATGATCAACCTTGGAAACCTGTTATGGGGGAAATTCTATAGGCAGGAGAGCTCATGTTAATTGTCTCAGGTATCTCATCATGCCTCTGATTTCAGTTATTCATGTTAAAGTCTTTTCACTCCCGTTAGAATATAGTCTTGAGGACACCAATGTGCCTGATTTTTCTTTATATTTGAAAGTACTTTCATTACAGTAGATTTTCCATGAGTGTTTGTTTACCTGCAAGTACTGCTGTGACTCTTTGTGGGCACCCTATGTAACACATGAGGCCCTTCAGTGATGCCATCACAGCGTTCATCAATCATCAGGCATTTACTAAGTACCTGCTCTGTGCCAGGCATGGAGTGAGGTGCTGGTATTAACAAATAACAAGAATCAAACAGCTCCAACTAATTCACTAAGAGCTCACAGCAGGAGTCCAGTATCACTGATGTCCACCAGGAGAAACTCTGCTCAAGCCACCAAGCAAGTGGCCTCCCCACAGCTGGCCTGGCCTGCCTGGGTGCTCTGCCTGCCCAAGCTGTTGCCTCTGAATTTAGCTTAGGGGTGACGGGACATATCAATTAAAAATTCTTGTTAGGTTTTTAAAACCAATTCTTCTGTGAGAATTTCTACCTGTGTTCCAGGATCCAAGCCCTAAACCTCAGAGTAAAAACAGAGAAGATAAATGATTTGGAGAGAGTTTGGTTTCTCTGCTTTCCCAGACCAGGGCACCTCACACCAGCTGGCAGTGTCCAACACTCAGAACCTTCCCTTGTGGGCTCCCTCCTTCTGCTCCCAGGCTGATCACTGCCATTGCTCCTCATCCCAGGGAGGTGCTCAGACCACTGCAGTTGGTAACACAGGACTCAGACTCCCCAGATCCATTACATTCACCTACACAGGAGAGAGACACAATTGGAATGACTGAAGGATCTCTCAGTGCCCTGCAGCCCAAGGGGCAGACCACAAAGCTTTAAGTACATTTTAGACCTATGCCAATTCAGGGTCCCATTTATGATTACAAGAAAGGAATTTTCTTGATAAGATAAGAGAACTGAAAAGGCGTAAATGGATTTTATAACCTAGAAGGCCTGTGGTTTCTTTACCATTAACATCCCGTAAAGTGTATGTGCCCACAGAATATCAAGAAAAGAAAAGTTCCGTTGCTCAGAGAAGTGTCTTCAGGGTCTCATCATTGGGAGAAGAAAGAATGTTCTTATGTCCGCCCCATCCAGGGCTGTTGACATGGGAAGAGGTATTCTCTGAGGCTGCCCAGGGGATGAAGAAGCTGTTGGGAGCAGGCTCTTCTTCTGGTTGATTAATTCAGGCCTTCGATCTTATTATCAACTATTAAATTGATATTGCATTAGTATTATTACATATCTCCCAGCCCCATAAAAATTCCAGCCATAGTCACTAGAGCCAGACAATCTTACGAAGAGCAGGTCAGCCAAAGAGTACATCCACATGTAGGCGCCCAGTGGAGAGATCACTGAACCTGGAATCAGGAAGGTCTGAGTTCCAAATAGTGTCAGACACCTCGTAGCTGTGTGACCCTGGCTCAGTCATTTCACCTCTGTCTGCCTCAGGTTCCTTTGTCTATAAAACGGGTATAGTAATAGCACCTCCCTCCCATAATTGTTGGGAGGATCCAATCAGATCCTATTTCTAAGGAGCTTTGCAATTCTTAAAGTGCTACAAAAATGGAAGCTTTTATTGCCATGTCAGATCACAAAACAGTCCTTTAACCAAATTTAACAAAGTAATGTCCTCCTTAGAGTACTGGACCTTTGGGATGGAATGTCAGATAATTCTTTAAACGGCACACTCTAGCCTTGTTTTCTCTTTACAGAGGCAAGAGGAGCAAATGTTACAATGGGAAGTCAGAAGGTCCTGTGCTAATTCTGACTCTCTCATTGACTGGTAGGAGACAATAAGGGTTTTTTGATTCTTTGCATTTCAGTTTCTCATCTTTGAAACAGGAGTCTGGGACAGATTTGACCTAATGGCCCCTCCAGGTATGGAACTTAGGAGTCTCTATTTATCTTCTGGTTTAGGATGAAGCTAAAGGAAACTGAACATCCCAGGGGATTGTGGGACAGACAGAGACCTCATTCACCATTTGCTGTAGGTAGTTCAACTAAGTATATAACTGAACATCACCTGTAATCTGGGAAAAAGTCATGGGAAGATGCTTCACGCCTGGAGGGGCCATAAGTATCAGAGATGTTGAGGACACACAGATCACTTCAGATGTGCTGTGTTTCTGGGGTTATACCTTTTCATATATTACAGTGGTTCTCAACCTTCCTAATGCTGTGAACTTTTAATATTGTATGTGCACCAATCTGCATGTGAGTAGACCCACCTTGAGACAGATAGAGGAGCAGTGTCTTGGTTCCCAAGACCATGGGATCTATGTGTTTTCTGATGGCCTTACGTGGCCCCTGTGAAAGGGTCATTCAACCCCCAAAGGGGTTGCGGCCTACAGTTTGAGAACTGCTGAACTATTGGATCCAGTCAGCTAGCTCAGTATCAACAAGCCCTTATTTGGCATTACATGATGGGCACTGTCTTAAGGGTAGGGAGAGGAGGAAAGTCACAGCCCCAGTCTTTGTTGAAGCATCTCACATTCTAAAGGTGAAATTTCAAAATAAATGTGTATATACAAGATATATGCAGTGCTACTGGCCAGTAATACCATAGAGATGGTGGGGGAGGGAGGAATTGTGGAAGAGTTCTACAGAAGGTGGAATTTGAACTGTCTTGAAGAAATTCAGAGAAATCAGGAGACTGAAGTGAGGAGGGCTGGCATTTCAGGTAAAGGAGGTGGCCAGTGCCAAGGCTAGATCAATGTCATGATCATATCTCTGTTTAGGTGAGGTGGAATGGAGGAATAGCTCATGAGAATTGTGTAGAATGAGAAACTGTTGAGCTGGGTAATGGAGGAGATATGTATACGTATGGGGAAGTCCCTTGAAGGCAGGAATAAGTATAGAAACACCCTGAGCCATACATGGGACTTATTAAAGCAGGAAGTAGAAGGTCTTCAGGGTTGGTAATGAATAATGCCCAGAAGCTGACTAGCTGATAAATTTGGATGGAATGAACCTCTAAGGAGGAGAAGTTACTGTGAGATAAAGGTAGAGGAAGATTCTCGATGGCGCAATGGAGAACAAGGAGTATTTCAACTACTCTACCATGACCATGGAATCAGGGCCTATGAATGAAGGCAATGAGAAAGGGTGGCTAGGGATGCTGAATCCTCATGAGGAAATCATTCTCTTTGAGGGCCAGAAGTTGGAGGGAATATTAAAGGAAACAAGTTTAATAAGAAAGCAAAGTTATAACCTATGGAACAAGCATTCTAGGGAGCTCAGTGGAAGAGATGGGCAGCTTTAGAGTGTGAGATTGAGGGGTTTGCATTGAGGACAATAAGAATGAAGGAGAAGTCAGTGAAGGACAGAGAAAGGGGTTTGAACAATGGCAACTAGGCATTTCAAATGACGAGGATGGTGAGAACCTGGTATGGGAGTATGCTCACCATTGAGGAATGAATTCAGAGAGAGGATCAGGGGTGTAGAGAAATATTTTGAGAGGAGCTTTTCCTTAGAATGTTCTTGCTATTTTTCACTGTCCATACTTCTGCCAGGTGGTGGGTGGTGCCTTTCCTCATACCTTAAACTGTTAGTGCCCCCCCACCAAGCCAAATTAGAGACAACTGTGTATTTATTTGCATTTATAGCCCTTATATTTATTCTATAAATCCATCAACATGTATATTTACCTAATTTAGGTCCAATTTGATATGGGCTCTTTGTGAATAGGATCTGTTTCATTGTATTTGTATTTCAGGTGACTAGCATAGTGCCCAGCTTATAGCAAGCTGAGATAAATACTTGTTGATTAACAATTGATTGATATACTGAGACAATCACTGACTTTCTTTCAGAAATCCTCAGTGTCGTACCTACGTGTTATAAATTCTTTAGAATTCATATTTTTATTTTACCCTAGAAACTTTCTCTTCCCAGTTCACATTACCAAGAGTTTCTCATCAATCTCAGCAATGAGCTGACAGAACAGATATTGAGGGTGGCAGAAAATAGAAGAGAAAGGGGACATAGGATGGAACATGTTAGGGCCCTCTGAGCATTTTCCTGGCAGGTGGAGGCTGAAGTACCTTCTTTGTTAGCCAATTAACTGATTGTATGAAGTGGTTTTTGGAGTTAATAGATAAAGTACTGTTTTCAGTTAGGGAGGATTCTTATCTACTGGGCCATCCTGAAGTTTGCCAAGAAAGGAGTTGTGTATCATCTCTTGTGGATCTCTTCAAAGGGTTATTTAGTCTTATCTGTGATGGGGGGATAGGAAAAGTTGATTGGCAGTAATCAAGAGATCTTGTCAGCAGTGGTGGCTGAGATGGATTTCCTGAGGTATTTTTTGCAGAAGGAGCTTCTGGTTGAAGACAGGTAAAAAGTTTCTTTACATCTATCAATATGGCAGACATTGTGCTAAGCACTTGGAATACAAGTACAAGAAAAGAAGATGTTCCCACTTTCAAAGAGCTTGCATTCTATTAGGCAATGAAAAATCAGACAAGGGTAATGGGAAGCATGGGGGAGGGAAAGAGGGTACCCATTGGGGAAGGGTAAGGAGGTGGAGCAGTCCAGAGTGAAACTGGAGTGGGGAGGAAAGCAAGAAGCATGAATGGGACCCCTCATGAAGTAGTGATTTGGGTCAGAGTATGAAGACAGTAGAGAAGAAGAAAGAGCAAGTGGGTATCCTAAAAGTAATACCCAAAGTTACAGCCAGGTAGAGCTGCAGAGAAGAGGCATAACTGATTTTGAGGCAAGAGAAGGTCAGGGATGACTTTTGGCCCTTTCCTTCCTGGGGAGAATGGGAAGGAAATGTTTATTCATAGTTAAGCTTCCATGTAGCCCCAGAAGTTTGTCTCAGGAGAGTTCATGTTGGTTGGGACAACTCAAAAGTACAGACAAGGCTGGAATCACAAAATTCTGGACAAGGAGAACCAGAAACTCCTGTGCCAAGAAAACCAAAATAATGCCTCTGGTGACTGAAAGAAAGTGACTCTGCCTCAGCCCAGTTAATGAGTCCATTGAAGATGAGTAAAGTGGTTCAGTAAAGTAACTGCCTACAAAGCAATCCTACAAAATTTTAGCATTCCTATGCAGTACTAACATTATGCATTAAGAAAAAGATAAAATTAGAAGTTTCATTAGAAAAAGAACAAAATGTTTAAAAATCTGGTCATCGGCCTACCCGGGTATATGTAGAATACATGCAAATAATGTACAAAATACTCTTTGCACGTAGAAAGGAAGACAAGAGAAGAGTATTCAGTGTGCGTGGTTGGACTATAATAAATATGGAGTTGCTATAGATTTAATGCTTTATCAATGAAATTTTGAAAGGAATACTTTACAGAAAAAGACAGAACTAAAAACGCCTTTGGAGGAAGAAATGATTGAGAATTTTAAAGAAATTTGAACTCTGCACTAAATGCTTTTAAATTCTGTCCTTTTATCCCAGTGATACCAATACTCCCCAAAAGATAAGGGAAAGAGTAAAAAGACCCTTGTGTAAGACATATGTACATACATATATATAGACACATTCATATATATTATCTATATACCTGAGATATATTTTTTGGACATTACTGAAGTAGAAATTTGTGATGGGTTTTGTTTATCTTGCCTTCTAAAAGAGTGGGAGAAGGGAAAAAGAAGAAGAGAATTTGAAACTTAAAATTAAATTTTAAAATGACGGCCATCAATATGTGAGGGCCTGGGGTGAAAAGTTCCTTAATACACTGTTGGTGGCAGTGTGAATTATCTCTACCATTCCAGATAACAGTTTAGAATTACAAAGGCAAAGTCATTACACTGTTCAGACCCTTTGATTAGTTAATTCCAAGATCTAGATTTGTCAAAATAGTAAGAGAAGCAATGTTTGCTGTGACAAACAAGAACAACAACAAACAACAACTGGAAACCAAGTGGGTGCCTCTAACTCCTGTAATTGCACTGAAACTGGCATCTCAAATTAGCACAAAATATACATATGATATAGATATGAAAGATGGTATCATAAACAAATTAGAGGAACGAAGAGGAATTTACCTTTAAGATGTATGGATAGAGCAAGATTTTATGACCAAATCGGGAAGAATGCAGGTCATAAAAGATACCATGAACAATTTTGATCACATGAAATTGAAAATACTTTTTCACAAGCAAAATCCAGGTTGCTTAGATTGTATTGGAAACAGTGTAGTGGTGTGAGAGAAAATTTATAGTGAAGTTTCCCCATTCTGAAAAATCAAATCTGGTTTCACTTCAGTATTCACTAGGCCTAAGGTTAGGTCCCCTGACCTTCAAACAATCTGGGGCTTAGAGCAATGGAGACCCTACCCCAGAGCAAACTCAGCAGAAAATATGCCGATTAAGGTTAAGACTGCTTTCATTGGACACCCATATGCTTCCAGTTCCTTTGTCTCAGAGAGATTCCCACGCTTAGATTGTGGGTCAGCCCCCCTATTAATAAGAGTAAAGGCCAGTTGGGGGCTTGTGGTTTCTGCATTGGAAGATTACATAATCATGGGCTGGCTTCTATGTGTTGCTCTCTCCCTGCAGATGCCACGTAGGGTGGTGGGAGCAGAATCCTTTCTCATGAGAAAGAATAAAGACCTTTTCTGATCTAAGATTCAGACTCTGAGGTTTTTCATTTTGCAGAGTTTGGATGTCCCACCAAGATTTTTCAGAATCCTCTCTGGAGACAGGAAGTTCTCCCCAGCCTTGACCAACAGGTAAAGGATGTCCCACTGTGTTTTTCCCAGTGACCTCTTGGTAAGGTGATGGAGCAACTCCCCTCTGTGGAGCATGAGGCCTGAGGGGGTCTGAAACTGAGATCAGAAAATGCCATAAGGGGGGAACAGATTACTGAAAATCATGTAAGTCTGTGTACAGACCCAGGTCAGGAGAGGATTGAGTGATTTGATGGTGAGTGGGGTCAACTGAGTCTGGCAAGGAATTAGGAAAGTCCTGGACTAAGAGGTCAACCTGGTCAATTGAGTCTGGCCAGGAGCTGAGGCAACCGAGAGGCAGTTTTCAGGAGGGACACTGACAAGGGGTCGCTGATGAGCACCCCTCACAATTCGTCCCTTGGTACCCCACTTTCTGGACCAAGAGGTTGACCTTGGATCCAGAAGGGTGGGCTGGATGAAGGGCCATGTCACCTGCTTCTGGTAAAGGGAAATTTTTCAGCTTTTACCCACAAGCTGCTAGTCAATTGGGAAGAAATGTTTCCTTCAATTCCCCATCCTCCCCCATAATCCCTTGGGAGATAAATTTGGCAAAGATGGTTGAGACTGTGTTTTTTCTGCATTTCCTTTTTTTTTTTGTTTGTTTATTTGTTTGTGTGAATATGTACAAAGCTTGTCTATTCATAAAAGAAATATTTTACCATTCAGATTGAAAAAAGCCTTGGGAAGTTTAGAAATCCTCCTTCTCTGCCTAACTAAACTTAGAATGAAGAAAGAGAGAAGTTCAGATCTTTAGCAGATAATAGGTAAGTGAAACTTCTTTTTCTGTTTATCGGAAATGCCTAAGGCAGCGGTAAAAATAGAAGCAAGAGGCCTGATCGTGTTAATTAGGGTGGAGTACCCACTACTCCCACTGCCATCACCAACTTTAGAAGGTTGGAAGATAGTGCTAGTGAATTTTTAGCCTGACTTCAAACCAAGTCATGGGAAGTCAGAAGAGATAATGTCTATCCACCTTTCAGGCTCTATTGGAACTTAGTTCTAAAAGTTCAGATAATCATTAAATTCCTAAGGCCCCTGCTTGAGAGAGAAGTTAAAACCACACCCAGTTAACTGAGTTTGAAACCTTTTGTCAATGAAAGGCAACAGGAGATAAGAAGATAAAAATAGAGCGCCTGTGAAGATGAAATGGAGATCACACAGACATGAGCACGTGTCTTCTGAAAGGCCATGTTTTGGCTTAAAGATATTTCTGGGGAAATATATTGGCATTTGGCTTTATTTGGCAAAATGTGAGACCATCATATTTGGGTATAAATGTACATAATGTTCAGATTGATCATTTGAACTCTTGGCTATTATGAAAATGTATATAGTGGTTTAAAGATACAAAGTTATAATTTATTTCCTATGCAAGGGGGTTTGGAAATGAATTCACCTAAAGTTTTTAGAAGAGTATAATCTTTAAAGATTTCTAAATTATGTAATTTGGAAATATTTATAAACTCCAATGTTAAAACAATTTTCTTATTCAGAAGCTGTTAAATTATCTAAGGGTATGGTACGTAAAATGTGAGCAGGAATGGGTTTTATCTATGTTATAACAAGAACAATTTTTGGTTGTTTGTTAAATGTTGTTCAAAGGGATAGAAAACAAGGAATGGGACACTCTGATCCAAATGCTGTAATATTGTCCAAAATAATTGTAATTTGGAAAATTTGTAAACCTTGATCCTTGACCTGATCAGCCTGTCTGTGAAATCCTCTCAAACCAGATGAGATAAAAAAGGAAATGCTGCAAGAGGATAGGAGTTTTGAATTATGGTACCCCACTTGGGAAAAAAAAAGGGAGACAGAGGGATCAAGAGGAGAAAAGTCTCTACTTGCTTTGGAAATGCAATTAATGTCATAATTTCATTGTTTTATTTATTATGTTATATAAATTGCAAAATCTTCGTATATTGTAAAAACTGAGTGAAACCCAGGAATGCTGTTAGTTTTAATCTGAATTGGGTTGAAACTAAAAGATGGAAAAAAATTGTGTAAAATGTAATATGTGGTTCCTACTGCTATTCAGAAAACCTAATACATACACATTTAGCTGTACTTATGAATGATACTCTGTGCAAGATGAATTGGAAATGTGTTTCTTTAGAAATCTTATTGAGCTAATTATAATATATATATGTATATACACATGTAGACGTACACATATATATATGTATGTATATATATATATGTATGTATATATATATATATATATATATACATACATACATACAGAGAGAGAGAGAGAGAGAGAGAGAGAGAGAGAGAGAGAGAGAGAGATGTGGCTCAATTTAAAAAATACATCCACTTGAATTAAAGTCACTAAATTGGCAATTAAATAGGTTTTGAATTTATTTATTTTCTTAAAGAGTAATAATTTACTATAGAACATTACATTCTAGATTCTTTCTCTTCCTTCCTCGTCAGCCACCCCCACTGCAAGAACAAGCAATTAGATACAGGTTGTACATGTGTAATTACACAAAACCTCTCCACAGTGGGTATATTGTGAGGGACTGATTATATGTCCCTCCTTCCTATCCTGCCCCCCCACTCCGTTCTATTCTCTACCCTGTCCCTCTCCCTGTCCTTTTACAAAAATGTGTACTTCCACCAACCCTTCCCCCCACCCTGCCCTCTCCTCCATCATCCCGCCTCTCATCCCCAGCACCCCTACTCTCCTGTGTGGCGAGATACCCAGTTTAGACTTTATGTCATTCCTTCCCTAAGCCACGTTCAGTGAGAGTAAAGGTTGAATCATTCCCTTTTGCCTTCCGGTTCTGCCCCTCCATAGTAACATTATCCTTTGCCTCTTCTATGAGATGATTACCCCATTCTGTCTCTCCCTCTCTCCTCTCTTGCTAATCCTCTCTCACCTCAGGATTTCAACTTTTAGAATATTGTCCCTTCCTATTCAATTGATCTTGTGCCCTCTATGTATTCATATATACACATACTCAGATATGTGTTTGTATGCATATATAAACCCTCCTATATACATATATATGTGTGTGTGTGTGT
>CM053581.1:383477973-383493404 GCA_028627135.1 Pseudochirops cupreus | reverse complement strand
TCCCCTTGTATATTGTCAATGTGATGAGGTTTACAAGGGTAATTAGAATTAAGAAAATTGAGGAAACTTCAAAAAGTATAAAAAAAAAGTAGGGATCGTTGAGAGATAATTTATATTGAAGTTTCCCCATTTTGAAAAATCAAATCTAGAATGGCTTCAGTATTCATTAGGCCTAGGGTTAGTTCACTTGACCTTGAAGCAATCTGGGACAATGGAGACCCTCTCCCAGAACCAACTCAGCAGAACATATGCCAAATAAGGTTAAGACTGTTTCATTGGACACCCACATGTTTCCTGGTCCTTTGTCTCAGAAAGATTCCCGCTTTTAGGTTGTGGGTCAGCCCCCCCTACCAATAAGAGTGAAGGCCAGTTGGGGGGGTTAAGGTTTCTGCATTGGAAGATTATATAATCTCAGACTATCTTCTACCTGTCCGTCTCTCCCTGCAGATACCATGTTGGGTGCCAGGGGGTAGAGTCCTTTCTCATGAGAAAGAATAAAGACCTTTTCTGACCTTAGATTCAGACTCTGAACTCTTTCATCTCACACAGTGGTGAAAACCATAGTGACAGCAAATGTCTGATAAAAGTCTTATTTTCAAGATATATTAGGAATTGATTCAAATTTGGGAGAATAAGAACCATTTCTCCTATTGATAAATTTTCAAAGATATTAGGTCGGTTTTTAATGGAGGAAATCTGAGCTATCCACAGCCTTGTGAAAAAATGTTCCCAAATCATTAATAATTAGAGACATTTAAATGAAAATAACTCTGATTTTCCACCTCACAGTCATCAAGTGTCAAAGATGATAAAAAGGACAAATGTTGAGTGTTGGAGCAATTGAGGAAAAACAAACACATTACTACAATTTGGGGGGAGCCGTGAATCAGTCCAGCCATTCTGGAAAGTGTTTCAGATTGATGCTCCCAAAGCCAGTGACTTTGATTGAGCAAATAATCCTGTACTTCAAAGAAATCAAAGGAGGAGGTAATTATTCCACAAATATCCGTTGGAAAGAACTGGAATTTAAAGAGGTATCCATCGGCAGAGGGAATGACTAAATGAATTGTGATATATGTATATAATGGCATCCTATTTTGCTGTGAGAAATGATGAAAGGAATGGTTTTTGAGAAACCCAGGAGGACATCTATGGGCTGATGCGGAGTGAAGTGAGTAGAAACAGGAAACCAATGTGTTCCAAAATATCAGCATTGTAAAAATGAACACTTTGGAAAAACTGCAGAACTCTGAACAACGCAATGATCACAAGACCTGTGACAAACCATTCTTTCCACCTCTTTATAAAGACAGGGTAGACATACAGTGCTGAATGAGGTATACATTATTTGACTTGGCCAGTGCCAGAATTTGTTATGCCTGAATTCATACATATATACATACACACATATGTACACATTTTTTATGTATACATATTTGTACATGTTATAATGAGATTTATTTTTTTCCTTTTTTAAAAAATTGGGGGTGGCCATTGCAAGGAAAGAAAATAAATACTTTTTAATCGATAAAATAAAGTACCTCCTCCCAAACTATATTATATTAATACAACAGAATATCATTGTGTGATAAGAAAGGAATATAAGCAATTCAAAAAAACATAGGGGAGATTTTAATTAAGTAACGCATTCTGAGATGAGCAGAGATATAAGAACAGTGTACAGACTGACAACAATGTAACCACAAAGATCACTGAGAGGAAACTGGCCTCTGGCTCGCTGAGTGACCAACAATGAGCCCCCAAAGCAGGTAATCAAATGCACCTCTTTCTGGTAGGGCAGAGAGGCAGGAGATCACCAGGGCAGAATATTTCAAATGTAGTCACTTGATTGGGTGTATTTTTGTCAACTGCCTTTCTTCATTAAATGGAACGGTTTAATCTGGAAGGGTTGTTATTTGTAGAAGTGACTGTGATGTAAAACAAAAGGCATCCATGAAACATTAAAACATGAAATTGGGGGAGCAGTGGGAGACAAGGTGGTGAAGTGGAGCTAAGGTATGTGGAACGTGGGAGTGCAAGAATGATGTGGGAATTAACGTGCACTGAACAGACTGTCAACACTGGACGTCAGCATCAGTAATGCAGGGGGTCCAGGGCCCCTGATCAATCTTTGCCACCACGCATTTCCTCCAGTCAGCCTTGTTTTCCCTAGTCAAAGTTCCATGGAGCGTATCACTAGATGGCTTCGCACTCTGGGTTCTAATGCTAGCCTTGACCAAGTCTTTGATTTTTGGTACATCCCTTACCTTTACTGGCCTTGGATTTGTCCTGAAAGTAACAACCCACCCATTTCCCTTTTTCTCAGTTTAGTTGTGAGAGCAGGGTGAACAAGGGATGGGTGAGAATGCTCTAAAAGAGAAGGAGGCTGTGAAAATGGGGGTTGCCTCTGTGAACTGGATTTTTTAGAGCAGAACAACAGCCATATTATGGTAATTTTTTAAATCTGTTCTTTGTCATACATTGTATCCCAAACCCTAGACAGGCAATCACTCTGTTGTTCAACTAGAGAAGTGTGGATGAATTTGTCTGGTTTATTCTCACCAATGTCTAGACAAATAGGTCTCAGGATGAGTTTTATTGAGGGGTGATCAGCAACTCTGTCTATTAATAGGAAAGAAGGTTTGCTCGAGGTTTCCATCAGTCAGTGACCAGCCCTGCCTTCAGATTTTGCTAGGGATACTGCAGGGTCCCCAAACTCTCTGCCGTGGATTCATACCCCCTTTATGCTTTGTGACAGGCACCTTGGTTTCCCTATGTTTTTGTCAGAATATATGTTAATTTGGATGGTCTGGTAACCTGTGTGACTGAAAAGCAATTAACAGAAGAAATCCATGTGTGAATGTGTATGTGTGTGTGTATGTTTGAGAGAGAAAGTGTGTGTGTGTGTGTGTGTATATTTGTTGAGCAATACCATTAAACCACTAATGAGAGCATTTTTTTCTCCAGGAGGACAGACAGATTCTTCTGTCTCTGAAGTTCATAAACTGGCCCTTCTGTCATTCCCAGTAGGAGGGTGAAAAGATCCTCAAAGCAATGGTCCCTGAACACTGATTCTTTTCCTCTTCAGTAAAGTCAGGTAAGACCTAAGAACATGGTATGTTTACAAACTGTAAAGTAGAGATACGTCATGAGCTTCTCATGGTCTGTGTTGAGATCCAAACTGCAAAATTCTCAATTACATTTACAGTCCTCAACACTTGGAATAGGGAGCCGTCCTCTCGGTCTCTTAGGTATGAGTCTTACTGCCTTTAATTTGAGGTGGCAGGGAGTACAAGTTCTGTCTTATACTCCTCACTTAGAATTTGTTTCCCATAGACTCATAAGCAATTTAGCCCTGGGCAAAGCAGGCTGGCTTCCATGTAATGTGATTTGCATGGCCCTGACCCTGCTCCCAAGGTCTTCTCTGTAGAGCTTGACACTATTGATCACACTCTTCTGGATTCTCTCCTGGTTCTTCTTCATCTTGTCTGGCCACTCCTCCTATGTCTTCTTTGCTCATCTTCCTCCATGTCAAACAGAGTGACTTGGGGGTTCTGTGAGGCTCTGGCCTGGGGTTACTTCTCATCTCTTTTCTCTCTCTACTATTTCACTTGACGATCTCATCAGCTTCCATGGATTCAGTCATCATCTCTGTGGAGATGACTCTCATCCTCGCAGTGGAGGAATAAATAATCGACCAATGCAAAATATAAGAAAGTGGTTGTAGTGTGAGTTTCTTAAACATCATAACAACTGGCCAAGTTTCCAATTTTAATTTTGTGAGAATGATAGGAATATAAGGTTTAGGAGTAGCAATTTGAAATTGTTACAAGGTCACTTTTTTAGGAAAGTAGATGAAAGAAGGCAGAAGAAAAAGAGGCTGAGCTGCAGTGCTGAAAACCATGAGGATGAGATTTCACTAAGAAACTTACATTAAACAATCACTTTTTCAAAAATAAAACTATTCCAGGGGTGGAGCCAAGATGGTGGAGTAAAAGCAAGAACTTGACTGAGCTCCAACCCCAATCCCCTGAAATACTTGTAAAATATGACTCTAAACAAATTTTAGAGCTACAGAGAGAAACAAATGTACCTCTGAGTGCAGGCTAGGAGGCCAACAGGCGCTGGGCACAGTCCTGTGAGATCCTTGATCTGGGATGGCCCTGACCAGTGGCACAGAATGGTGGAACCAACTTCAGGAGAGTGAATCAGGAACTCATACTTAAGGCCCAGAGGACTTCTGTCAGATGGTGTACCTCTGACACCACCATCCCGTGATTATGTGAAAAGAGATGTTTGAACTTGGAAGGGACCATTTTTAGTCATTGTTTTCTTTTGAATCTGTGTTTCTGTGCTCATAAAGGGAACTGCCCACTTGTATTTTGTCAATGTACCAATCCTACCATAAGGGTAGAGGGAAATTAGAGTTAAGAAAAGTGTGGAAATTTAATCTTTATTTAAAAAAAAGGAGGAGGGAATTGTGAGAGGCAGCAAAAGGTTATGTTTCCACAGGACTGCAAAAAATGCTGAAAGAAAGCTACTGATAAGAGTAAAATGAGTAGAGCAGACAGTAGCCTTGGGGAGAAGTCAAGTGCCTGGTTCCCATAGAACTCTAAACAACACTAAAATAAAATAAAATAAAGTGAAGCTGGCAACAGACGTTGGGTTTGACCAATTACAAAGTAGCCATTGGCTTTGGGACCTTAAGGCCCAGGTAAGGACACGCTGAGGTGCAACTGGTGAGGGGTCCATGTCCCAGGGTTATTACTGTGCTTGCTTAATCAACCTCTTGTATTATATATATTCTCTTATATGTCCAGCCTAGAATTAGACTCTCCTCAGCAATGATGCATGATAATGGAAAAGGCATACTCTAAAGAGAATGATCCAATCAGGCCTCTGAAGGGAGCATCTGCACCAAACTAATGGCATAAAAGTGGCTTCATGTTTGTATCCAACACTCCTCCTTCCAAAAGAAGGGCAGAGTCCACTTCTTTCCAGAGGTATTCAATTACTCTGGATTTCTCCTCAATAAACTTCTTTTGATATCAGATTTTTAGTATCAATTGTGTTTTGCAGTTCCAAGGTAGCATTTCTAACACTAACTATATTGATAAAGATATATCTCTTCACTGTCTGCTGTGGCTAATGATGTACATTCTGTTTAACAAGCATTCTTTTCATCTTTGTATAACCATCAAATCTCCAGTTATCCCTTCCACATCTAGGGCATTAATAGCAAAGTGTTCCCGGTATTTGGAAAATCAGCATACCATGTTTGGCCTCCTTTCTCTAGTGAGGATGTGAATTTGAAGATCTTCCCTGTCCCTTAATAGAAGTAGGGGGGAGTTTGAAGACCTCCCCTGCTTTGAAAGCAAACTCTGCCACCAAAAAGGCTGAATGTCATCATGTGGAGCCTGTGATGGAGGGAATTTGCTGAAGGGAAGCGGAGCTCTCAGGAAGCTAGTCATAGCTAGCCAGACAGGAGGGTAGATGGGAGCACCTCAGGCAAGGAGTCAGATAGGTTTGTGAGCAAATATTAATCTTTTATTGATTTATGTGAAGGCTGAAGGATGCTGTGGCTCTCAGTGTTATTATGGCATCTTACTATCTTTGTACTATGATGGAATTGGATTACTGGTTTGGGGATTTGGTTTTCTAGTGTCCAAATAAATGCTTCAGTGCTATTCTCTACCTGGAGTATCTGCTACATTTTGCAATTGAATGTCATGTGATACTTATTGTCACATCTTTATTGTGATTTTATGTGTTATAAATATTGCATTGGCGTTACACCTTCATATCAGAGAAGTGTGGGTTTTTTCTTTTTCTTTTATGGGGTATTCATAGTTCTTTTTTGTAACATTTGGGTTTTGTATTTGGTCATAGGCTTTGTGTTATCTGCTGGCCTTTTGGTGTCTTCTGCTGTTTTCACAAAACTCCTCAAAAATTCCCATTTAATTTCTTATTACTGAACTACATTGTATTGAAACCACAATGGGGAAAGTTGTGATGTGGAAGGTGCACGTATATAAACACCAGTCTTCTTTTTTCTTTGTCTTATGCAAAATGTAATTACTACTAGCCAAATTTTGACTGACATACACTTCCATCAACTATTGGTGAGATAGGCCACACTCTAAGGGCAATGAAGCCTAATTCTCTTGTTTGTTCTGGCTTATAGTCAAGCCAGTAGAAAATTCATGGTAAGAGAAGGAAGTGAAAGGTCATTCCTTATATTGCCCCATAGACCATAGAGAAATGTCCTGAATTTGGAAAGAGGATTATGTTAAAAAATAATAGACTCCAGTCTATTTGCAAAGGATGGCAAAGTTGAAACAGAAAGAAATGTGTATTTAGGGTTGTCTGGAATGTCCAGATCCACCATTTTGGCAGCACCCATTGTCATCTACAGTGTGGGTAGAGGTAGCCTCCTTTCCACAGCTGTTGGAAAAGGCTGTGACTTCAGAATTGGTCATACTGAAGAAGCACCCCTCTTTTTCCTGCACGTTGTTTCCTGCCCCTTCTTTCCTATTCTGTCCAGAGGGTGAAGATGTCAGTTTCCTTACAGCATGGGTGCCATGATCTCAACTGTGCAAGGGGAAAGTTTTTTCTCCTCCATTGTCCCTCTTTTATTGTGGCTTAGAAACATGGAATGGGGATGAGAGGGGAAGTGTTTGTTTGTTTCTTTTTTTTTTTCCTTTTTGGAAGTCAATTCAGGAGAAATGACTTGTCTATGGTCACGCATCTAGTTTTTGTGTTAAGTGTCTGAGGTCGCATTTGAACTCAGGCTCTCCTGACTCTGGGGCCGGTGCTCTATTCACTGTGCCACCTAGCCACCCCAGACATGTTTGTTTATATTCTGTTCCATTTGTCCTCCTCATGTTTAGGGGCTATAGATGATCCTAGTGGAACTTGGGAGTTTGAGCAATGATGATCTCAGAGGCAGGATTCCAGGCCTGATAGTGCAGTCATCCAGGTCATCAGAGAATCCAGAAAAGTCAGAGTGTCTGAGACTGGAGCCTGAAGTGGGTATGGGACTTGGATCTTGGGGTGGGGTTCTAAAGGTATGTAGCTAAGCTGGGTATATAATGTCCTTTCCTTCCATAGTGTTTGAGGTTGTACAAAGTGGAAGGGTGTGTGTGTGTGTGTGTGTGTGTGTGTGTGTGTGTGTGTGTGTGTGTGTGTGTGTAAATTATGTTCCTCATGTTAGGGAATAATGTTTGAATATTTGTAATTATACCATTTGAGGTAAATATATCTTTACAAAAGCTAATTTAAATTTTGTGGGTAAATTGAACTGAGACTCATGGGACCCTCACATACTTGGGGGGAACACCAAATTCCAAATGTTTGGAGTCATTTGCAGAGAACCTAGATATCCCTAAACCTCTTAATGATTGTGGAGAACCGTGGGAGAGAGGTCAAAATGTAACCTCCCTGGTCTTCAGGCAGTGAGGGTCAGAGTAGTCTCTGCTTCATCAAAACACCTTTAATTCCCCAAGGTTCCACTTGCAGTTTCAAGACTTTATCAAAATCACCTCCTCTGTTCTTGTTCTCTCTGTGTCTCTCTCTCTGAATCTCTGTCTCTGTTTCTTCCTCCCTCCCTCTGTCTCTGTCTCTGTCCTCTGTCTCTCTCGTATTTCTAAAGACTTTGGAAGAATTGGACTAAACTAGGAATATTGGATGCCATTTTTTGTTGACATGCAACCATGTGGAGCCACATATATGTCTTTCTTCCCCTTTGTTTGTACCTGGGTCTATTATATTTCTGCATTTGTGTGGTATATAAAAATATGTTTTAATGATTTCTGTAAAGGAATCCTTTTAATGAAGGAATTATATGCGATCATATCCTCCTGCCTCTCAACCTGCAGAGGGAATATAATTTTTGATAATATCTGGAAGAAAGATAAATGCAGTAAGACCATGGCTCTGACCCTGATGTGGCCAGAGTCACTGAATGATAGGATATAACAATTCCTTGAACACAGTGAAGCACTCTTCATCTCCAGGCACACAGTCCACAGTCACGATGAATGGGTGCCCTGGATTGTCCATGCTGATATGGATAACATTATCCACAAGAAAGCTGCTTGATGTAGCCTTATACCGGAGTTTTTCATAGGGATCAGGAGGTAGCACCTTAGCCATGTGGTTGTTGTGCAAGGAGAGATCGGGATATTCCTCCTCAGTGGGGAAGCGGGTCTTCAGCATGTTGTGGCTATTGGAGAATGGCATGATGTCAGGAGACGAGGGAGCTCCAAGGGTGGTAGAAGGGGAGAATGGTTGGAGGATGCTGCTGCTCTGGCCGTGGCTGCGATCCCTATCTTTTCCTTTTTGAAACCAATATGGATGAAAGAGAAATAAAATGAGATCATGACTCTGATGGGAACCTGAAGTCGCTAGAGTCACCTGGGCCAACCAGACTTTCTCTTTCCCTGGGCCCATGGAGCCTCCTGTACCACACTGAGCCCAAGGATGGGGCCAGAGGCTTAAAACTACCACCAGGATAATGCAGGCTGGACAAACTAGGGGCCAAGGGACATGTCCTCCTGCTCTGCAGTGTAAACTCCAGAGAGGGAATCATTTTAGACCTGGAAGGTTCCTGGTCTCCTTGCAGTGCTTCACACTTTACTCCATCTCCCCCTCTCCGGCTCTGCACTGGGCTCCCCCTCTGCCCAGAATGCTCTGCCCTCTCCCCTGCCTCCCTTCTGGACTCGGTTCAGACCCCAGCTCTGCACGAGGACCTCCCTAGTCTTCCCTGTTCCTCACCTTCCCAGCTTACTTTCACATGAACTTTCTCTGTCCTGTATTCCTCCAGATATTTGTATGTTTTTCCCCCTTTCAAATACATGCCCCATGAGGGCAGGGCCTGTGCTTTTGTTGACTGTTTTTCCTTTCATTGTATCTCCTGTGCTTAGCTCAGTGTCTAACACATAAGGCCTGCTTGGTAAAAGCCTGTTGACTGATGACTGACCTTGGAGATGCCTGAAAGCTAACCTTATGTGGTGTCCAACAAAGAAAAGGTTCCAAAACAGGTTCATGCTTTTTGCTTGGTTTTGGAAAATGGGCTATTTATGTTAGGGAAAGAGAAGAGGGTTATAGGCCTGGGAAGGGAATCAGATAGGGCTTCATCCTGTGGCCTACCATTGGATATATTCACGTTGAACACCCTTGAAAATGTTTCTCCATGTATCAGGCACATCTGAAAATGAGTTTGTTCTGTGTTAGTAGAGGATGAGAGTTCAGGGGGAGAGAAGGTTCCCAAACCTTTCTCCCAACGCCCTGCCTCCATGAACATCCCCTGAAGCAAGATCTCTCTAAGGTGAGCAAAGCTCTTCTGAAAATGATCACTGTAGATCCTCCCCCCAATCTGTTTTTTGTTTAAGATGAGGACACCAAGACTCAGAGAAATTATATGATTTACCCAACTTTGCCAAACTAACAATTGTGGAATTTAAAAATAGATTTCCTCCCTCCCCATGGAGTGAGCAGGTGCCTCTTTCTCCCAACACCTGCCCCAGACATGAGCCCACAGAGTATCAGAAATGTCTGAGTGTCCTGCTTCCCTACCCCCCACAGGGACTGCAGCCAGAGCCAAAGCAGCAGAAGGCTCCAGTTCAGGACCGAGCTGGCTGCTCACTTATAATGATAAATTTTATAGACTGTTTGGTAGCTGAAGTTGTCTTTGGAGATGCTCTGGTGGTCAGTGTGGCCGTTGTCTCTGCTGAGGCTGATGTATCTGCACCAGATGTCATATCTGGGGCTGTTGAATCTGCGGGGCTGTTGACTCTGGGCCTGATGTAGCAGCATTCTGTCCAGCTGCAAAGTGAATTTTAAACTTTAAGGTACTCAAATCTCCCCACTTTAAGGTGAGGAGTGAAAAGCATCTGGGTAGTGGCCAGCTTTAAAGGTTAAAAAATAGCATTTTCCAAGAGTCTGGGTTTTCTGGGCCTTCTCAGGAGGAGCAGGAACTACTTGGACAGAGAAACAGTCTGTCTGTCCTTCTAGGGACAGTCTTCTGTCCTTTGTATGAAAGGAGAGAACAGACACACCTTGGCAATATTACTACTTTGGTTCTAAACCATCACAATTAAGTGAGTCACTTGAATTTTTTGGTTTCCCAGTGTATATAACACATATTTACACTGTGCTGTAGTCTATTAAGTGTTAAATAGTGTTAAGTGTAAGAAAATGTATATATCTTAATTAAATTTTTTGTTATGAGTCATTTTTTTTTGTATCAGACTCTTTGTGAACCCATTTGGAGTTTCCTTGGCAAAGATGCTAGACTTGGTTGCCATTTCCTTCTGTAGCTCATTTTACTTCTGAGGAAACTGAAATAAATAAGGTTAAGGGAGTTTCCTAAGAAGTGTCTGAGGTCAGATTTGAACTCAGGAAGATGAGTTTTCCTGACTCCAAGCCTGGCCCTCTACCCTCTGCACCACCTTGCTGCCCCACTCCAAATATACTTTGTAACAAAAAAATGCTAAGCATCCTCTGAACCTTCAATGGGTTGAAATGTTTTATGCCTGTGGAGGATCTTGCCTGCATGTTGATGACTGTGACTGATCAGGGTAGTGGTTGCTAAAGGCTGGGGTGGCTGTGGCAATTTTAAAAATAAGGGAACAAATGAAATTTGCCACATAGATAGAGTCCTCTTTTCACTACAACTTTCAGAGGGCATTGTTGGATGCACAGGTGCCACAAATCTTCCATTTGTAAAACAAAAACCAAAGAAAAGAAAACAAAATCTCTGCACAGCAGAATAAAACTAAGGCAGGCATGTCTGTCTATGGGAGGGCCTCGGTGGGAGGGTGGTGATTTCCCTCCCCTGCTCCAGAAGGTCGCATTGTGTTCATTCATTAATTAATTCACTGATTAATTTAGTAAATTCACACATTGATTCCACACATTGTAAACTCTACCCTTTTCTTTTCTGAATCCTTATTTCCTTTAGTACTCAGGCAATGACAATTTGAATACAGGGGAGAACTTTCAATGAATTGTTGATGATTCCCCCAATGTTCCACCCACTTACTCTCCCACCCCCACCCCCCAAGTACTCTCTCCATCAAGTTTTGAAAGAAGTGGCCAAGAAACCATTAAAGCGCACAGGGAGGCAATGATGTCTCTGGCTGTGTGTTTTCTGGAACAAGAAACAGCCTGTAGGAGGGGAAGGAGATCTGAATGTTGCCACCTAGAATGGCTATTTCTCCTTTTCTCTCTTTTAAACTTGAAAGACTTGTGGTCTGCTCCTTGGGCTTCTGGGCACAGAGAGATGCTTCAGTCATTCCATTTGTGTCTCTCTCCTGTGTAGATGTATATAATGGATCTGGGGAGTCTGAGTCCTATGTTACCAACTACAGTGGTCTGAGCACCTCCATGGGATGAGGAGCAATGGCAATGATCAGCCTGGGAGCAGAAGCAGGGTGCCCACAAGGGAATGTTCTGAGTGCTGGACACTGCCAGCTGGTGTGAGGTCCTCTGGTCTGGGAAAGGAGGGAAACCGAGCTCTCTTCACATCATTTATCTTCTCTGTTTTTACTCTGAGGTTTAGGGCTTGGATCCGGGAACACAGGTAGAAAATTTCATGGAAGAATTGATTTTAAAAACCCCACAAGAACTTTTCATTGATATGTCACATCAGCCCTAAGCTAAATTCAGAGGCAACAGCTTGGGCAGGCAGAGCACCCAGGCAGGCCAGGCAGGCTGTGGGGAGGCCACTTGCTTAATGGCTTGAGCAGAGCTTCTCCTGGTGGGCATCAGTGATACTGCCTATAGCTCTCCTGCCTATAGAATTTCCCCCACAACAGCCTTCTGAGGTTGGTCATGCAAGTGTAATTTGTCCTAGAGAATGAAAAGCAAATTCACAAGGGAGGTATTTTTCCCAGCCCCATTATGGGCTGCAGGTGCAAATTAGGAAGGAGAAGTCCGAGACCCAGGCATGTGGATGGAGAGAGATCCCGTAGTATTGTGTCTTTCACACTCATCCTTCTGCTGTGAAGCCTTTCAGATGGCCAACTGAAATCCTTCCCCTTCTGTATTGCGAAGTGTTTTCTTTAAATCTTGCCTGGGAAGCCATTAGATTGTATGAGAGCAAAGGTATGGTAGTAGAAATATTTTGTTTCTTGCTTGTTGTGTATTTCATTCATCTTTATTCTAGGAGATTTAGACTGGTCTCTGAATCTGTGACTCTTCATGCAGGGAACTCATTTTTGGAGGAATTCTCTTCTCTCTGTCTTTTCACCTTTCTCTGATTCTTTTCTCTTTTTTTCTCATTCTCTGTCCCTTTCACTCTTTTCCCCATGTTCCACCTCCATTTTCTGGACTTTCTCAGAACCATTCCCTGTGTTTTTGCTTCTCTCCCTCCCTCCCTCCCTCCCTCCCTTTCTCTTTCTCTGTCTCTCTCTCTCTGTCTCTCTCTCTCTCTCTTATTCTGTCTTTCTTTCTCTGTCTCTGTTCCTTTTCCAATCTCTTTCTTTTTCTCCCTCTCCCTAGCTCTTCATCTCTTTCTCGCTCTTCCTTTTTTCCTTTCTCTCCTTCTTTCTCTCTTCCTCTCTTTTTTGAAGTGTGAAGGTGCCTTTTTCTCTTGTTTTTGGGCTCATTCAACATCTCTGCCCACCTACCTCTCTACTCTTGATTCTCTTCCTTCTGAATAATTCTTTCATTCAAGGCTTGTATTACCATCTCCTTTACAAGGAAACCTGCATTATTTAATAAGCTCTTTGTTATGACATGCTTATGTGACTAGTTATAGGAACATCATGCCAAGGGTCTTCAGGATACAAAGAATAATTATTTTTGGTTTTTTGATAGTAGCATTTTGTCAGTATATAAATTGATAAAATAGAGCAGGAAGGAATTCGTTTTAAAATCTCTCTGGTACTGAAGAAATGTGGAAGAGAGTGGATTTTTATGAAATCTTTCCAGGGTTCTTTGAAAGGAATTACTGGCCTTAACTATCTTTTGGCAGAATTACAAAAGTTCATTGTTACTCTGACTTTCAAGCAGGCAGGAGAGTGGGTGGGACCTGCAAGCTGACAGGGCTCTAAGGCAGACTTACAAAGTTCTATGTTACCCTTTGCAACAGGCAGGAGAAGGTTAAAGATGGCCTGCAAAGTGCAGGGGATGGAGATGCAGACTTTAAATCCATAAAACTGTCAGTTATAGGTTAATTATGCTAACTTGGTGCTCAAGGATGGAGTTAGAGAAGAGTTTGGGAGGAGTTTAGGATAAGTCAGTACTTAAAAGGACATGCACTTTTTATATAAACTGCGCAGGCATGTTGCCCATAATTCACTGTGAGAAAGCCTGAGGGGGGGGGGTCACCAGGAGGTGTGATTTTTGCCTTGAAATGTCACTAGGTTGCTATTTAGTCACACATGAATGAGATAAGTCTGTTATGGCTGTATGGAGGATAGGTTTGATTGTTTTAGGAGGTGGCAAGTTTGGAAGCTAGGCTGATTAGGGATTTTGGAGGTACCATATTAGAAGGGAGTTATCTCTCTGATAATGTTGTTCAAGGTTTTTGGATGCAGCTGGCCACTTAGAACAAAGGAGCTATGTATTTCTCTAAAGAATACTTGAGTGATATATTCCTGGGTAACTGTATCTAGGCACACAGCTAGCTCAGGAAAAGACTTTTAGGCTGCGGGCATGGGAGAGGCAGAGTTAATGTCTTTACGGCTGGGGGAAAGTGTGACTTTTACAACTCAATTGTACAGGAATGCTACAAACTGATGTTACGTACATAGTTACCTGAACACAAGTGAGACTTTACAAACTGAGGTTACGGAGAAAACACCGCAGACCCCATCAATATCATTTAATATATATATTCATATATATATATATATATATATATACACACACATACACATGTGTATATATGTATATATATATACATATATATAAGTATAGAATATAGTCAATTATCATCAGATTTAAATAAGTTAAATGCATTAATTTAAAATGTATATTTTACTATGAAATGGAATGTAGCTCTCAAAAAAGTTAAATTCTAAGACTTTTTTGTAAAATGTTTTCTTTTAGAGTTAGCTGACTCTTGACCTAACAGGTTAATTAAGGTCCTTTTTAGTTCTTTAGGCAGCTAGGTGGCACCATGGTTGGAGTGATAATTTTGTAGTTAGGAAGATTCATCTTCAGAAGTTCCAATCTACCCTCAGATACTCACTCTGTGGGCAAGTCACTTAACCCTGTTTGTCCTGTTTCCACATCTGTAAAATTAGCTGGAAAAGGAAGTGGCAAATGACTTCCATATCTTCCCCAAGAAACCCCACGTTGCAGTCATGAAGTCAGACACACCTGAAAAATGACTGAACAGCTTTTCCACCTTACTTTCTATGGATCAGTGATTAGTCTTAGGGAAGTCTAACATGACTCCAGGACAGCTGAGTGTCCTTCTCTGTATGTGGGAGTCGGAAAATATAAGACTCAGGCTCTTTTGAAGGTCTAAGATATTTGTTGATCAGGAGGGACTGGGGAACAGAGCCATACTCACCAGCTCCAAGGAGAACTGCAGCAAGAAAAGTCATGAGCAGAGCAATGGGGAACTTCATTTTGCTGAGAAAATATGGAGAGGTTTCTTGAGGAGAAGGAGGAAATGTTGATGGAACCACCTGCCTGCCAGGGCACTTATAAAGATGTCAAATGCCAATGGAAGTTGAGAGGTGTGTACCTTCCTTCCTTTGGAAGCTCCCTAGTCCCCTCCCCTTTCTCCTGTTTAAAGCCATTTCCTAAGTCAAAAAGGGTTGGTTAGGGGGAGATGCCTAAATTTTTGGCAGGGAGGTCATGGCCAGCTGTGTTAGCAACTGCCATCCTTTTCACTAATATTCAAATTATGGCTTTATCCAAAACTAGCCTCGGGGAGAGAGGGGGTTTGCTGAGCAGCTAGGGCCAAGGGCACTGAATGAGAGAGAGCTCCTTCTTATTTGGCATTATTCTAATGGTTGGCCCCTCTCCCTTGCCATCCTGAAACATCCTGGTTATTATTCAAAAGTGGGCTATAGGAATTCAAATTGTACAACACCCTGACTCTGGATGGAATGATTTCCCATTCATGCTAGACTAAGAAAAGTATTCTAAAGCCTTCTAGAGAAAGAACTGATAAATAGAAGTGTTTACAGAATCATTTTACTTATATGTAAATCAATTTATCTAAATATGTCTATTTGTGTGTAATAGTAGCCATCTCTAGGTTGGGGGTGGGGGGAGAGAAGAGAGAAAGAAAATAAAGAAAAAAACTTCATTTTATATTTAAAAGGAATAGCAACATGTGCATAACAGATTCTCAGTTCATCTGCAATTATCTATTTTATTATACTGTGTTATGGAAATTAATCCATAAGACAAATAAAATTATGAAAATATTTCATAAATTAAAAGATTAAATAAAATTTTAAAAT
>CM053581.1:383453946-383477473 GCA_028627135.1 Pseudochirops cupreus | reverse complement strand
CAGCAAAATTGAGTATAGTGTTCCAAGGGAAAATATGGTCATTCAGTGAGGTGGAGGACTTTTAAACATTCTTGCTGAAAAAAACAGAACTGAAAAGAAAATTTGACACTCAAATACAAGAAGCATGAGAAAGTAAACATGGAAAAGAAATCATAAGAAATTTATCAAAGTTAAACTATTTACATGCCAACATGGAAAAACGATAATTGTAACTTATGAAACTTTTCTCAGTATTAGGATAGATGAAGGGAATACAAATGTATATATACATATACATGCACATATGTCTATATAGGAGGGTTTATATATGCATATGAACACATATCTGAGTATGTGTATATATGTATACATAGAGGGCACCAGAACAATTGAAAAGGAAGGAACGATACTTTAAGAGGTGAAATTCTGAGGTGACAGAGGATTAGAATGAGAGGAGACAGGGACAGACAGAATGGGGTTAATCTTCTCATATAGAAGAGGCAAGGGATAATTGTTACAATGGAGGGGAAGAACAGAAAGACAAAAGGGAAAGGGTCAACCTTACTCTCATTAAATTTGGCTTAGGGAAGGAATGACATAAACTCTAAACTGGGTATCTTGCCACACAGGAGAGTAGGGGTGATGGGGATGAGAGGTGGGATGATAGAGGGGAGGGCAGGGTTGCTGGAAGCACACACTTGTGTAAAGGGACAGGGACAGTGTAGAGAATAGAATGGGGGGAGTGGGATAGGAAGGAGGGACATATAATCAGTCTCTCACAATAAGTCTACTGTGGCGATGTTCTGTGTAATTACATATGGACAGCCTGTATTGAATTGCTTGTCCTTCCGGTGGGGGTGGGTGATGAGGGAGGAAGGGAAAGAATCTAGAATTAAAAATTCTATAATCAAATGTTAAAAATATTATATGTATATGTATTATTTATTATTATTATTATTAACTACATGCAACTGGGAATTTAGATGCACAGGCACTGGGGTAGGGAGATCCATCCTGCCCTACCAGAAAGTCAGAGAGGTGATGGGGGAAGACATAGGAGAGAGCAAATTGGGGGAGGGGTTATACACTGGGATGGCTCTTTTGAGGTGGTGGTTAGGGGAAAGATGGAGAGAAAGTTTGGAACTCAAAATCTCATAGAAATGAATGATGTAAACAATAAAATTAATTAATTAATTTTTAAAAATGACTGGGAAAATAGATCAAGGAGAGGTAATGTAAGAGTTATTGGACTATCTGAAAGCAATGAACAACAACAAAATAAGAGCTTGGACATCATATTTCAATTGCCCTCATATCCTAGAAGTGGAGAATAAAATTCTATTTTTGAAAGAATCCACCGAATGCCTCTTGAAAGAGATCCCAAAAAAGAATAAATTGGAGAGGACCAACAGCAGGAAACCATTAACATTTAAGTAGGATTAGGAAGATCTTGTAGAAGGGCTAGAGTCCTAGATCTAAGACTTGAAGGAAGACTGGGAAGTCCAGAGACAAAGATAAGGAGGGAGAGCATTCCCAGCATGGGGGACGGTCAAAGAAAATGTCTGGAGTCTGGAGAAGCAGCATCTAGTGCAAGGAACAGCAAGAAGGTCAGGATCATTGAATCATAGAGTGCATGGAAGAGAATGAGTTATGAGGAGACTGGAAAGGGAGAAAGGGGCCAGGTCATAAAGGGCTTTAAAAGACAAACAGAAGATAATAACAGATATCATCAGTGTAGCATTTATATAACACTTTAAGATTGAAAAGAGCTGGATATATGTTATCCTATAGGGAGTCACTGCAGTTTGTTGAATAAGGATTTAGGGAGTTTGTTGAATAGGGGCCAAGATACAGAGTCCGGGAGAAGTTCTAGAGAGCCAATTGTTAAATTTTCAGTGTCAGTATTTATACTTAAGAGTTGGCAAACACAATAAATCATATCTTGATTTATTGTTTTGTTGATTTCTGGACTTAAGAAAGCAATATAGAAAATGTTAATCATATATATTAAGCTTAAAAGTATGCTGTGCATACTTTTTTTTTTTCTGGAGAGCTACCTCTGCTCCAAGAGGACAAGATACTCTTGGATGTAAAGATAAGAAAGTTAAAGGATACTTCAAAAGGAAAAACAGGAGTCAGGAGAACAAGGAAGAAGACTTGCTAGATTTAGATTCAAGGGCCAGAAATACAGCTCTAAGAAAAACCTGTGTGAGAGACATAAGGGAATAGATGGACAGAAAAAAAAGAAATCCTAGGAACAGTAGCAGTGAAACAGCAGTTGAATAGTGAGGGAGATGGTGGTGAGTAGTACATCAGAGACCTAAGGTCCACACAGAGAGAGGAAACACAGTTCAATGAAAAGAGTATTGAACTTAAAATCAGGAGTGACCTAGCTTTAAATCCTGGGTCTGATGTTGTGTGTGTAATCATTGGAAGCTCACTTAGTCTCAGTGGGCTTTAAATTCCTCATCCATAACACTAGTATTCTAATAGAATCAACATCCCAGGCTTGTTAAGAATCAAATGAGATAATGTATGAAAAATGCTTTAGAAACCTCAGGGTGCTATTCAAATGTTATCTGGTATTTTTATTCTTCAGATTACAGGGAATCTATCAAGATGTGAATTAGACAGGACCAGTGTGATACCACTTGTCATCAGTTAGGGCCCTAGATGACTGGGGCACCAGCAGAGACTTATCAAAGCTTGAATCAAGGGAAATGATTACATGAAGCTGTGCACTGGGGCAAGAACTACAAAGGTGGTAGGAAGCAGGATGGGTTGGCTTGCTGAAAGTCTAGGATTCTACCTTCACTAAGTCAGAGGGTAGCTTTTCTGTGACCCCCCAGGGGGAAGCAGTCACACCGAGGGGGAGAGATACAATCCACAGTGTCAAGAGCCAAACCTTGGTCCCCTCCCCTAGTAGTACAATCAACGAACACCTCCCCCACCCCACCCCAAATCTCCAAACTCCAAGAGGAAGGAAAGGGAGGAGTTACACAATAATAAGAGAGAGCAGGGTATTCTGCCAACAAGAAGGAAGTAAAATTCTGTAAAATTCGGGGTTTAGACTAAGTGATTGAAAATCTGTCTTTGAAATCTAAACCTTCCAAGTCTTTCAGTGAGTTTCACTTGGACTTTATATACAAGGGGGGGGGGGGGATGGAGTAAATGAATTAGAAAAGGGGCATTACTGAAGAAGAGGAGAAAATGAGAAGGATGATTGCAGCAAAGAGAAATATGAAGTCTATCTCATGTCCAAAAAAAAAAGGACTCCATCATTCACCCACTCAGGAGATGAGCATAGGCAGGAAAGTATTTCCTGAGACATAGCCTCAATCTCTCCTATTAGAGAAACAACTCCTCTCTTCCCCTATTATAGACAGAGAGCAATTCAAAGCCCAGACTATGCTACCCTTCAATTCTAATGCTCCAAAGAAGACTTGGATTAATTACCTCTTCCTTTTTAGCTCTAGACAAGAGTTCACTAAGGTGGATGTAACTGTTGATGTCTTGTTCTAAGCTAGAAGAGCCCCCAAGACTCCCTGCTATGAACTAAGGAGACAGGAAGCCTAAGAGTTGAAGGTCTGGGACATAGAGGTTATTGAGCTTAGGTGGTCCATACTAGGGCACTATGATAAATCCCCTGTCCTGAAAACTACAGAAGCAAAAGCATCTAAAACGTGTTTTAATTTAATTTAAATTACCTTTAAGGGGATGACAGTTCAGGGTCGAATAGAAGAGGGTAGCTGGATCCATCCATTTGCTTTGGGACAAGATTGTTTTATCACATCTTCCCTGATTGCATCTCCCTGGACTATATCTGCCCATCCTCACTAGAAACCCCCACTCCTGTGACTCTCCACTTATGACCAACAGGAACCAAAGAACACAAAACCTTGGAGCTAGAATGAGTCTTGGAGATCTTCTAATCCAACTAGTACGTGGACAGAATCTTCCCTACAATGTCTCTGACAAGTGATTATCCCATCTCTACTTCAAGACTTTAAATAATGGGGAGTTCAGTACCTATCAAAGCTTCCCATTACAGTTTTACATGGTTCTAATTTTTAGGACAATTTTCTTTAGATTGGCTTTTTTTAAATCTGTAACTTTCACCCTTTCCTCCTAATTGTGCTCTCTGAGGCCAAGGAAAACAAGATTAATTCCTCTTCCACATGAAAGCTCTTCAAATATTTGAAGAGGTAGGTATTGTTCTCCCTATGGGATAAATATCCTCATCTTCATTAACTATTTCTTATATGACATGCTTTCAAGACCCTTATCCTCCTTTGGAACTATTTCAACTCAACAGTTGCCTTTCTTGTCTCTATGGGAGTAATTGAACATGATATTCCAGGTAGATCTAACCACTTTTGAGTACAGAAAGATCTTTACCTTCCTTATTCTGAACCATTTGCTCCTTAAGCAAAAATTCAGTTTTTGGTATACCCCAGCTATTGACTCCTAACAAGCTTGTAATGCCTCCAGATTCGTAAGTTTTAGTTTATTATCCAGCATTGGACTACAAGATTAACAGGACAAGCAAAGGCTTCAGAGAAACAAAGGCACCATGCTCTTTAGCTGAGTTTTGAGATGCACTCCCATTACTGAGAGAGCAATTATGGGATGTGCCAGAAGAACAGAGTTGTCCCCCTGACAATGTGAATGACCACCATCAGTTGGGCTTTGAGGAGTATTGTGGGAAGTGAGGTCTGAACAAAGCAAGATGACAAAAGTGTCATCTTGGGGATGACATGGGGAACAACCAGCAACAACAACTGTGTGAGTCTTAATCTTTGATTTAGAGCTTTGAAGGATCATCAGAGAATAGCTGGTCCAACCTAGGCAGCTGGGTGGCACCCTTGATAGAGCACTGGGTCAGGAGCTAGGAAAACTCATCTTCAAGAGTTCAAATCAGGCCTCAGACATTCACTAGCTGTGTGACCCTGGGCAAGTAACCTAACTGTTTGCCTTGGTTTTCTCATCTGTAAAATAAACTGGAAAAAGAAATGGCCAACCACACTCCAGTATATCACCCAGGAAAACCCCAAATGGAGTCATGATGAGTTGGAAATGACGAAACAACAACAATAACAAAAGTCTTACCTTCTCATTTTATAGATAATGAAAATCAAGGTCATATGGGTAGTATGAGTCAAAGCCAAAATTTGAACCTAGTCCCTCTAATTCCAGAGTCAAAGCTCTTCCCAATGCAGACCTCTTGCTACACAGTGGCTCTTGGGTAAGGTTATTCTTGAGGGTCCCTTAGGTGAGTTCTATCTGTCCACTTGACCTAGAAATAAACCTAGTATGCTTTGAGTCTTGTGAGCCTGTGTGCCTTGCCCAGGGTCACACAGCTAGTGTCTAAAAGGGAATTGGTGACTATATCCTGGAAATGATGGACAAACTTAGACACAAAAGGTCACAACACAAACAAATTAGAGGAACAAGGAAGAAATTTCCTTTTGCATCAATGGATAAGGAATGATCTCATGATAAAGCAAGGGATAAAAACAATCACAGAAGATAAATGGAAATTTTTTTATTAATAATATTTTAAAGTTTTTGATCAAGCAAAACCAATGCAGCTAAAATTAGGAGGAAAGCAATTAAATGAGAAAAAATCTTTGCAGCATGATTCTCTGGGAAAGATCTCATTTATAAGACATATGAGAATTTGATTCAAATGTATAATAGGAGCCATTCATCAATTAGTAAAGGGTCAAAGGATAGGAAGGGGCAATTTCCAGTGGAAGAAATCAAGCTATCACTAGGAATACAAAAAAGTTTTCCATGACTAACAGTTGAAGAAATACAAATTAAAGTAAAAACCATGTAGCACTTCACACCCATCAGATTGACAAAGATGGGGGAGAAATGAAAAATAACAAAAGGCTGTGGAAAAATGAGTATGTTAATGGACTCTTGCTGAAACCACAAATTGCTCCAGTCATTCTGCAAAGCAGTTTGGAACTATGAACAAAAATTGTGATACTACTATAAAGCCTATACTCCAAAGAGATGAAAGAAGAGGAAAAAGACTCATTTGTCCAGAAAAAATATATATTGTAGATCTTTTTGTGGTGACAAAGAACTAAAAACATGAGAGAGTACCCATGAATTAAGGAATGGCAGAATAAATTATGGTGTATAAGTATAATGTAATACTACTGGAAATAATGCAAAGCACAATTTTAGAGAAACCAGGGAAGACTTGTATGAAGGGATATAGAAGGAAGTGAGCAAAACTGGGAGAAAAATTTAGACATTAACAACACTGGAAACAATGTTTAAAAGACAAACAACTTTGAAAGATGTAAAACCTCTGATCAATACAATGGCCAGCCATGATTCAAGACAACTCAGGATGAAAAACACTGCTTATCTATTGAAAGAGAAATGATGGCCTCAAGATGCAGGATGAACCATGCATTTTTAGACATGACCAACATAAAATTTATTTTGTTTGACTAGACATATTTGTTATAAATATGAGGTGTGGGAGAGTGAAAATAAATGCTTTTTTAGCATTTGAAAATTTGAAAAATTAGATCATATATGTCTGCGTATTTTTTTTTTTAAAGAAAATGTGTCACGTGGAGTTGGTAGAAATTTTAGATTGTCTGGGTAGGAGTAATGAGCCTTTCTGGGAAGGGAGACATCCTCAAAGTATACCTTGTCCTTTGGACCAGGAGAGAGTCTCTGACCCAAGGATTAGACTTGTGATATCTGACAAGGTAGAGGAAGTTAATATAATTATAGATCTTTATATTTTTTCCTGCTAAAAAGTATCTAATTTGATTTGGTACATTGATCAAGCTGTGAATCATGGTACTCATTCACTCATCATGTTAAATCTGCCTCTCAGCTTTGTGTTCTATGATGAGCGTGCCTTCTCTGCCTTCTTCCAACTCATTGATAAAAAATTATTAAACAGCATAGGCCCAAGCACAGGCCCCAACAGCAGCTCAACCATAACCTCTCCAGGACCTAGAAGTGTTCTAGAAGACAGTTCCTTAGTGCAGGATGGGTAGAATCCTCTGAGACTATATAAACTAACCTGAAGTTTCTCAGGGAGTCAATCCCCTCAAGTACAGAAAAACTCCATTCTATAGACACACACACACACACACACACACACACACACACACACACACACACACATACACACTCCCAGATCCTATTCCACATATCTAAAGCCAGTGATGGGAAATTTGCCTTATTATCTCTGTGTCTCTCGAAATTTTGCTATTCCCCACCAATCTCTTCTCTGTCATTCTTTTCTAGATAATCATATACCCACTTTCTTGAATCTAGAGCAGATCAGAGAGACAAAAGGACATCTTCTCTGGAGGGAAGAGGATGTTTGAAATTACTTGTAAGGTCTCAGTTCATCTAGAATTATTCTGCTATCCATCCATACTCATAATCATTAAATATCATATTTTGGCCAAAGTCTGAATTAATCAAACAAACAGCTTTGATTGATTTAAAAATGCCTTTCCCTGTGTTAGCAGCTTCAAAGACCAGAGATGATATCCCCTTTATCTTGAGACTTACTACATTCTGAGACCATAAAATGTAAATGGACCTTGCATTTACACCAAGGAATTCTTTTTCACATATAGATGGTAACAAATGGAAGTCATAAAGTTTTGTGACGTCGTCATCCTGAATTGAGTTGGTTCTAAAATGTATAAAAAAATCTTATGATTCCTCTGTTCATCAGTCAGGACCTAGCTCTTAGCTCCTTGTAGAAGTATTGCTAGCCTTAAGGGAATAAAGAATAACGTAATTTTATATAACTGTTTGTCTCCTTTACCCAAACTGTTTCTAGAGATTGACAACACCTACTTGTTTTCCTATCCCCTGAAATACCTCCACCTCTTCTCATGGACCCAGGATATAGTTGAAACTGTAGTTTACTTGATGAATTATGCATAGAGAATGGTCAATGAGATCCCTGGTCCTCAGCAGGCCTCTGAGATCTCTAATCTAAGACAATGAAGCCTTGGGGGACTTAACACTGATCTGAGCAAAACCTTTGCAGGAAGTAAACACAAAATCATAACTGTCACAGGTAGATAGGATTAAGAGAAAATCCAGTCCAAGCCTATGATTTTCAAGATGAAGAGATTGAGACAAAAAGGAGGAAGAGATTTACTAAACTCACACATCTGGTTAGAGGCAGAATCAGAGATAGATGAAGGGCTTCTGACTCCCAATAATTAAGTGCCTTCCCCACTAAAGCCATGTTACTTCCCAGTGAAGAACAAAGACATAGTCAAAAGGATTTTATGAAGGCTACTTGGGCCCTTTCTATATTCTCTGCATAGCCCCAGCACTATCAGGATTGTTGAAAGAGAATGTCAATAATAAACAAATTGCCTTAGAAATCAACCTATCATCTGATAATGGGTAATTGGATGCATATGAATAATTCCCCAGGCTTTTGTCTGAGGGACATTTATTTCTTCATTGAAATGCCTGGCCCTAACACCTCTGATGGGAAAATTTCTTGAGATTGGGGGCTAGAAACCCACACACCCTAACAAGGACCATGACCAAGGAATAACAAAGCTCCCTGATGCCCACAAGTCAGAGATCAAGAGAACATTTGGGCCTGTTCTAGTTTGAATGAGATTGTGGAGGGAGCAATCAAGGTCTGATTCCCTGACCCCCAAACCTGCTCCTGATTTCTCGGGGAGAATTTCTAACTCTTCTTCTCAGTCTGGAACAAATAGGGAAAGTCCCATTAGGAGGTAAGGAGCTAGGCAATCTGAACTCTCAAGGCCATCTTTTTGGCCACTAGAAGGATTCTTATGCCAGTGGCCCTCTCATTATAACAGCGGCAAGTGGGTAGACAAGTCTCCCGCTATGCATAACATATAGGTTTAGGCCTAACCATGAAAATTAACCTCCATGTGCCAGGTGTAGATGAGCTTTGAAACAGAGAGGGAATGACACCAGACACACAAGGAAGAGAGCATTGCTGGCCAAGGAAGTCGGGCAGCTGCCCCTACCCTTCTCTTGTTGACTTAGCATGTGACATTTGGAAGAAGGGGGCAGGTGAGGGAGCAGAGGGAGGAGGGGATCCGCGTCTCCAGCCCAACTCCCATTGGCTGCTGGTATCTTTAAAAAGATCCAGGCATGCTGGCAGCCTTATCAACACCTCTTCCTCTGGCTCAGGAAGCTGCTCTACATCTCCTCTGCAAAGATGAAGTTTCCTGTTATTCTCATCCTAGCATCTCTGGCTGGTACCCTTGTCTGTGGCCGTGAGTATTACCCTCAGCAAAGACCTGGGACTCCCAAAGAAGCCTGAGGCTCAGCCTTCCCCAGTTCTGCCTCCTAAATGAGGCAGCAACTTATCGAAGTCATATGAGCACTCACCATGCTTCTGCTCCTAAGACTAGTTACTGAGTCATAAAAAGAAAAGGTTGGAAGGGACCTTAAAATCATTTGATCTAGTGCAGCAACCTCTTAAAGCAGAAAGGCCATTTCTCAGTAACAACCTTAGGACATGTATTAGTTTTGTAACAGCGGCACTGCAATCTACACACAAGTCATCAAACAATGACTTGGTACCACTGTCTTTCCCCTTTACATTTTTGTGCTCATTGTGTGTTTCATTTCCTGCATAGCTCTTAACCTTTTTAAGGCTGAGTGGTCCCTGAGGCCACCAGGCTGCCAAACACTGAGCACAGCCAAGAGAAAGAAGACTGGATAGAGCTCAGGATCAAGGCCTGGCTAAGCTGTTTACTAGCTGTGAAATCTGAAACATCATTTAGCCATCAAACATCTCTTAGGCATCCATTTTCTTCACAGTACAATAGGGCTAACAATGCTGCCTAGATTCAGGGTTGTTAGAAGTGGTGAATGACATAATTAACATAAAACTATTTATCACTATAAAGCCCCATAGAAAAGTCAGTTATTAAATTAAGCTTTCCTTCCTGTTACTAACTCTGTCTGGTCCCAAGCCCTTGATCCAGACTAGATCCTCAGAAAGGTCGGACCTAAGTCTACCTTAATTCTCTCTCCTCTCCAGTCCATGAGCCATACAGGTGCCACAGTGATTTTCCTAAAGTGCAGATCTGACCTTGTCATCTTCCACCTACCCACCCCCTCACCCCTGCCTCAACAACCTCCAATGAGTCCCTCTTGCTTCTTAGGATAAAATACATACTTTTCTATTTGGCATTTAAAGCTCTTCACAAGATGTGCTAAACCCACCTTTCCAACTCTATTATGTGTAATAACACATAATATTTGACTGTCTGGCCAAACTGGCTTCTTGTTGTTTGTCATAAATAATAATCAATCTCCTGTCTCCACACCTTTGCCTTGGCTGCTCCCCCCCTGCCTGGAATGTGTCCTCACAGCTGCCTCTTAGAATCCCTTGTTTCCTTCAAGGCTCAATTCATGTACCACTTTCTACTTCTAGTCTTTCTTCATTCCTCCCTCTCCAGCTCCTAGCATCTGTCCCTCCTTCCCTTGAACGCATTTTTTCAGATATACTGTTTATTCTAAATTACGTATAGATCATTTCCTGGAAACTCTTTGAAGGACAATTGTTTCATTTTAGTTTTGTATCTTCTGTGTCTGGGACAAAGTAAGTGATTAATAAATGTTTATTGATTGATTAATGAACTACTAGACCTCCTGACTCTGTGGACAGCTCCTGATACAGAGGTAAGGGGCCTGATGTGGAGTTTCTTCTGTGCCTTAGACCCACAGTCAGCATTGTACAAGGATAGTTTTGTTGTTCAGTCATTTTTCAGTCATGTCCAACTCTTTGCGACCCCATTTGAGGTTTTCTTGGCAAAGATACTAAAGTGGTTTGCCATTTCCTTCTCCAGCTTATATTACAGATGAGGAAACTGAGACAAGCATGGTTAAGTGACTTTTCTAGGGTCACACAGCTATTAAGTGTCTGAGGTCAGATTTGTACTCAGTATGAGGAGTTTTCCTAACCCCAGGCTTGGCGCTCTACCCACTGTGCCATCTGGCTGCCCTGCCAGGAAAGTGTATGCTTTTCTACACATTTCCACAAGCTCCTCTTTGGAAAGATAAGAGCCAAAATCAGAGGAATTCCACCCTCATAGGGCTTTACAACCCCAGGAGTAGTTTAGCTATGGTGAGAACATCTCTCAGGGCACAACCAGTGCGTTGTAGCTGACATCTCCTGTCTACTCCCCCTTCTCTCCTCTGATGCTATTACTACCCTGGTATAGACCCTCATCTTCTCACACCTGGACTATTGCAAGGGGGTGTTGTTTGTTGCTCCTGTCACAATCCCCCCCCCACTCCAGTCCATCTGCCACCCAGCCATCAAAGGGATCTTCCTAAAACACAGATCTGATCATGTCACCTCCTTACTTTATAAACACCAGTGGCTCCCTATCACCTCTAGGAACAAGTATGAGACCTTTTAGTTGGTGTTCAAAGTCCTTCATAACCTACTTCTCTCCCACCTTTTCAGTCTTCTTGTACCTTACACCTGTACCATGTATTCTGTGATAGAGCAACACTGGCCTTTTCATGTTCCTCCTACCAGGTACTCCATCTCCTGACTCTTAGCTTTTTTACTGAGTGTCTCCTATGCCTGGAATTCTCTCACTCCTCATCTCCTTCTCTTGGCTCCACTGACTTCTTTCCCAACTAAAACCCTACCTTCTACAAGAAGTCTTTCCCAATCCTCAATTCTTTGTCCTTCCCCCTGTTGATTATTTCCAATTTATCCTGCATCATAGTTCATGTTGTCTCCCGCATTAGACTTCGAGGTCCTTGAGAGAAGAAACTGTCTTTTGTCTTTCTTTGTAACCCCTTTTCTTAGCACAGTGCCTGGCATATAGAAGATGCTTCATAAATTATTAACCAAATGCTTGCAGGTTAGATATTAGGCAAAACTTCTTGGAAAATAATCATGTGGCAGCCTGGAGAATTGATTCCTTTATTCACGTCTTTGTTTCTGAAACTTTTCCTTCTGGTCTGCTCTTGTGTTCAAAATGGAGCTGATCCAGTCCCCTCCTTTGTAATTTCTGCTTTCTGTTTCTTTGCAGAAGGGAATCGCTCTGACACCGTGGCTCAAGACCAGGTAGACAATGGTGAGTCCCTTCTTTCTTTTAGATCTGAGTCCCTGGGGAGTGGGTGACAACAAAAAAATCCAAGGACAGTATTCCTGTGGCTCTCAATCTGAGACTGGGAAAGAATACACAGCCAGGACCCAGACCCAGAAATGAGGACAAAACCAAGAGCTCCTAGACTGGGCTCTGGACACCAGAACGTGGTTAGATGAGGGTGGGAGTGGGGACAGCTGGGATCAGTTAGGAAAAGGCTCCAGGAAGAGGGAAATATTCCCCTAAAGAAGAAAGGAGGACAAGATGGAATGGAAATCTCAGGGGATCATAGCATATGTGAAAGTTAGATGTAGGTGATGGTGAGATGCCAGGTGGAGAGGAGGAGGGATCAGGTTTGTTTGAATGTAAGAAAATGGAAAGAGCATAATATGAAAGAAGAGAGGTTAGGCCTTCTGTAGTGACATAGCTTCCCTTCTCAAATATCCTCAGTGGTCCACTACCACCCATCCCCATAAAGTCCAAACTCAGTAGTCTGGTCCTGAACCACCATTTCTTCCCTAATGTAATTTTTCAGGATGTTTTTCCTACTAGATCCCCTACACGTGACCTATAGTAGGACTACACAATTTGCCATTTTCCAAGCTTCTCCTATACTTACTCACTTGTACTCATACTTCCTTCTACCTCGTGGAATGCACCAACCCTCCCCCTCTACCATCTCCACCTAAAAATCCTACCCAGCATTTAAGGTCCAACCAAAACGGTACCTCCTCTCTGAAAGTTTCCCTGGCCTCTTTCTCCAGAAATGAGCCTCCTTCCTCCATACTCCCACCATGCTTTCTTTGTACTCCTCTTGAGAGACCACAGAGGACAATGGAAAAGCCCAGGACTGGGTTGTCAGGAGATTCAAGCCTTTCTCTGATATTCACTAGTCCTGTAATGCTGACCAAATCACAACTTCTCTGAAGCCTTAGTTTTCCCAGCTGTGAAATGGGGCCTAACAATTGCACCACCTCCTTCACAAGGTTGTCCTGGGTAAAATTCTATAGAAATGTGAAGAATTGTAATCGATATTTAATTCATCTTATTCCACTTTGTAGTTTAGTTGCTGATATTTGTCTTATCTCCCTTAATTGATCCTAATCTCTTTGAAGTCAAGCATGCATCATTACTGTTCTACGTACCTTGCCTTCCAAAGGTACTCAATGAGTGTCTGTTGAAATACTACATGAATGAGTGAAGGGATGAATAAACACCATTTGACCTGAAGCTACAGGCATTGTGAGTAAAGTGTTAGGCTTGGAGTTGAGAAGACTCCAGATCCAGTCAATGGAATTTATTGGCTAGTCTCTGAGAAAATCTCTTAATCTCTACATGTCTCTAGACCAGCAGTTCTCAACGAGTGGATTATGTTCAATTTAAATACATCCTGCATATCAGATATTTACATTACAATTCATAACAGTAGCAAAATTACAGTTATGAAGTAGCAATGAAAATAATTTTATAGTTGGGGGTCATCACAACATGAGGAACTGTATTAAAGGGTTGCGGTATTAGGAAGGTTGAGAACCACTGCTCTAAACCCTCTCTAAGATTTGTGTACAAATCATAAGCTGAATTAAGGATTGGATCTGAATTGGTGTAGGGAGTCTCATACTAGAAATTCACCAGACTAATAAAAATTCAAATCCTTTCCATATTTGGGTAATATCAGGGCAGCAAGAGGAGAGATGGTAGACCCTCCTCCTGACATTCCCTGACATACCCTACCTGCCTGACTTGCAAACAACCCAGATCTTTCCTCTATAAATCTAGGCCATGTTTTGGTCTAAATTGAAACCTCTCCCTATAGAGAAAATCCCCCAAAGACAAAATTCTGCACAGATATCCCCATCACTGGGAGCAGACTCATCTGCTCCTCAATCCCAATCTACTGCCTAGACTTCTCTCAGTTGCTACCAAAATTGGGGAAGATTTGAGTTGCCCAAAGTCAATGATTCAGAACTATGTTTCTAGCTGGAAGTAAGACCTCTGCTCCTCTTGAAACAGCAGCCAACCCAGAAGCCCCTGCAGAAACAACCTCAGAGCCAGCAACAGCCCCTGCAGAAGCAAGTTCAGATGCTGCACAGATAACTTTAGCAGCTGAAAACTCAGTAGAGAATCAGGCGGCCACTCCTCAAAGTAAGTATCTGACTGTCAAAGACCAATGTCCCCAAATCAGTCTTGGGGAGGTGCCTCTGATGATGCGCCACATAGACACACAGAAAAACACATCTTTATATGTGGTCCCTGGAGTTACATATTGCTACTTCTGATACCACTTGGCTCACAATAGCAAATGTCATTACATTATTTCATTTGAACCTCACAACAACTTCTGTAATGTAGGTTCTACTGTCCCAAGTTAATGGAAAAAAAAAACAAACTGGGTCACAAAAACTCTGAGACCTGCCCTCACACAATGGGAACCCAGGCCAATGACCTCCAAGGTCATTAGTCCTAAATCTATGATCCTATGGCTATCTCTCTTGTGTCCCCCAAACCATTTTGTATTTTTTCTCTTTATATTAATTCTATAAGTGTTGCATTTGTGTGGCACATACCTCCAACCCCCTCTGGCCCTCTCTTCCTGGGCTTGTGCTGGCTCACTTGCCCTACTTGGAAAGTTGAACTGTTCTCCAGAAGAAGAAAAAGCCACAGCCACCACATTGCTACAACTCACTCTCTCATAATTGTTTTATGGAAAAGTTGTGCCATGTGTCCTCTGCTGGATGGCATCACTGCTCTTCTGGGCTTCTCTACTCTCTTGCTCAAGGAACCTGATTCTCTGCTTCTCCTGGGCTACTGAAAGGGTGTAAGCTCTTTTAGCAAAAAGCAACCTTAAGGTTGTGATCTGCAAAGCATCCTAGCTCTGCCTTCTTGGTTGGGCTCTTAAGTCACATAATGCTCTTTTGATTGAAAAACAGTTTCCTTTAAGCCTAGAATCTGCAAAAAAGTATTCTGGTCTCTCTATGGGTTTTGAAGGGTTCTCGTGCTCAGAGATGGACGTAAAAAGCAATGTAGGTGAACTTATGAAGGGTTTTCCCTTTGCGAACAGCCATGGATATAATATGAGGGAGCAAGGCAGCCTTTCTGCAGTTAGCCTTTCAACAGCATAAGATGCTATATTCTGCCAGCAGCTCTAAATATTAAAGCTTTTCTCCAATCATATCCATTCTCCACATCAACTGCAGAGTCTCTTTCTAAGTATCTGATCTCAGCTTCTCAACTCCATAGGCTTATATGTTACAATTTTTGGTGTCTGATATCTGTTTCTATAACGAGCTTCTCCTGTTGGCTAATCAGTTTTTTTTTTATCTGACTTCTCATCTTATTCCGAAATTCTGGAGTCAGGGATTATTCATATCATCCCTCTGATGTTGAGAAACCCAAAATCCACATTTCTAGTATATTTGACCCAAAAAAGTAATATATAATAGTTCCACTGGGTATAAAGGTACAACCTGGGGAGGTTGAGGCTGATGCTTTTGAGAACAGGAGATCTGAGATGCAATAGGGCTGAAACTGGTTAGATGTCCACACAAACTCTGGTACCAAAATGAGTAGACTGTGAGTGGGGAGCCACTAGATTGAGGAGGAAGAGTCAAACCAACCCAAACAGAGTGAAAGGCTGCTTCACTTCCTGTCTGAAGTAGGTAAGGAGACTCAGTCTCTAAAACAGTGGTTCTCAATGTTCTTAATGCCACAACCTTTTAATACTGGTATGTGGGTGTATCTGCATGTGGGCAGACCCACCTGGAGATGGATAGAGGAGCGGTGTCTCTGTTCCTAAGACCATCGGAAATACGTGTTTTCCGATGGTCTTAGGTGAGCCCTGTGAAAGCGTTGTTCAATCCCCAAAGGGATCGCGGCCCACAGGTAGAGAACCGCTGCTCTAAAGCAAGCAATAATCCCATAGTCTCTAACCAGTTCTTTGGGTTAATCTAGAGTTTCCTAGCACTAAATTTCCAAGTCTTAAAAAGTAGTCATGCTCATAGTAGGGGCTGGTAAACAATGAACTGCAATCATCTTTCCCATCATTCAGTATGTCAGTCAGCCAATAAACATTTATTGAGCACCTTATGTGTTTCTGATGGGAACTCTGTCATTCTGTGCTTCTCAGGCTTAATGTGTCTCTCCTTTTATCTGAGGGACAGATTTTTTTTTCCCTTCAGGCTTCCCAGGGAGCTGCTTTCCTTTGTATTTCAGATATGTCATTTTTTCTTTCTCTTTCAGTAAATAAATGTCCATATTAGAGAGCAAAAACTATACATGTATATATTCACACATAAATTCGTCACCTCCCCCTTAAGTTCTTTGAAAGCAGTCATTGTTAAATTCTTTGTATTTGTATCCCCAAGACCTAGCAGATCCTGTGCACATACTCAATGCTTTAAAAATGAGGTAGAAGAGCAGCATGGCATAGTGGGAAGATTGCTGACGTGAAGTCAGGAGAGATCTGGGTTCAAATTCCACCTTCTATACCTACAAGCTGTGTGACCATGAGCTCATCACTTAACATTCCAAAGTCAGTTTCTCCATCTGCAAAATAGAAATGGTAATAGTAAAAACTTCGGTGGAGATCAAAGATTATGACACTCATCAAGTTCTTTCACAAGTACACAATGACAACTGCAATGATTATTATCACCTATATCTCCATCTGGACCCTAGGGAGAATTTTTCAGAGGGTTCTGATGGGGTCAGAAGGACGTTTTTATCCACAGATGGGTGATTCTACTAACACAGTTTTTCCCAATCAGAAGCAGAGCCCTGTACCACCAGATCATTGATACATAGGACTGTTGCAACCTTCTTGAAAAATAAAATTGAGGAGACCGAAAGTGAGTACATTCAAAGGTACCCAGTATGAACCTCTACATCAGCAGCTCTCAACCAGTGGGTTGCGACCACTTCAGGGGTCGAATGACCCTTTCACAGGGGCTACAGAGGTCACCTAAGACCATCAGAAAACACATATTTCTGATGGTCTTAGGAACCGAGACACAGCTCCTCTATCCATCTCTAGGCAGGTCGCCCACATTCAGATACTATTAAAGGGTCGCAGCATTAGGAAGGTTGAGAACTGCTGCTCTACATGTTTCTACTCTAATGCTTCCAATTCTTACCTAACATGATCCTAAATGCATATGTAAGTATGGATATGCACACATCCATATTTATATACACTATATATGTATCATATACATCTATGTAGCCCTACTTTTATTTTATTTTAAACAATTTATTATTTTTATTTTTCAGTAAGAATTTTTTATTATTCTGTTGTTCCCAGTGCTCCCAATGGAGACTTTTTAAAAAGAATCCCTTAATTCATAGCTACATAGGCCATCAAAACAAATTCCCATATTAACCATGTCTAAAAATCTATGTTTCTTTCTTTAAGTCTGCCATCTCTCTGTTACAAGGTGATTGGCACACTCCATCATCATGCTTTTGGACTTGTGGCAGATCATAGAACTTAGCAGAGTTCTAAAATCTTGCAAAGTTGTTTTTGGCTACATTGTTGCTATCATTGTGTAAACTGTTCTGCTAGTTTTCCTTACTTCACTCTGCATCAATTCATAAAAGTCTCCCAAATTACCCTTAAAATTGTTCATCCCATTACTTCTTATAGCACAATAAAATTTCATTACCTTCATATGCCATAATTTGTTCAGCCATTCTTCAATAGGAGAAATGGCAAAACAAAATTTTATCTACCCTGAGAAAAAAAGTTACTTTAAATACTTTTGTACATGTAGATTTATTCCCTCTTCCTTTTATTTCTTTGGAGAATAGGCCTAACCAGTGGTATAACTGGACCACAGGTTATGTACAGTGGGTTAACTTTCTAAACATTGTCTCAAATTCCTTTCCAGAATAGCTGGACCAATTTGTAGTTCCACCAAGAATGTGTTAGTGTACCTCCCTGTCCACAGTCCCTCTAATATTTGCCATCATTGCTGGTCCGACTGGTGTGAGACAGAACATCAAAGTTGCTTTAATTTTCATTTCTACAATAATTAGGGACTTAGAGCATTTTTATATGATTGTAGATTATATTTGTTCTTTGAAGACTATATCTCACAATTTTTAAAGGGGGGTAGGGTGAGATGGAGTGTAAAGGAATACCTCAGTATCTCCCCATTCCAGCATTTTATCACCTGGAGCACTGGAAAATTGCTAAGGTCTCTTTTAGTTCAAGAATGATTCTAAGCCTGTCCTTTCTGTACCCTAAGCCTCATGGCAGAGCGTCTAAACTCCATCCCCTCTGCTACAGTTATCCACCTCTTGCCTCTCTCCCTGGGGTCATGACAACAGCTAGGTCAGGTTTGGTCCATGTTATTCTGACCATCTGTTTCTGAAACAAATTTTGATCCCTATTTTTCCCACCTTCCTTCCAGAGAGAATCAAGACTCGTGTGGATAGAATTAATGAATTCAGGAAGTTTCCTGAAAAAATAATTAAAGCATTTCCATTCTAAAATTAAACCTGAAGAAACCAGTCAGAAATCAATCTTCAAAAGAATTACAAATATTGTATACATGGCTCAGGGCTATTAAACTGAAGCATCAAACATTCTGTGAGCATATGTTTGTGTGTGGGTGCTATAGGGGCTTTCAGGGCAGAGACATAAAAGAAGAGGGCAAAGAGGGGCCTGATCTGGAGCTGAGGTAGAGTGGGGAAGGGGCATGATTGATTCAGTTACTTTCACAGTCACAAAAATGCAAACACACAAAAACATTGAGACATAGATACATATGGAGAAAAACAAGTCAATTCACCATCTCTGTAAGCAAAGGAATGTTTGCCAACAGGGCCAGACAGATTAAATTCTTGCATCATTTTCCCAAGTGCTCCCAGATCCCAGATAGTGAGAGGACAGGTTTGTTTGTGGATATTAGTCTAGATAAGATATGACCCACCTCCCCCTGAAAATAAACTAGCAAGGGCAGAGAACAGCTTGGTCAAAGGGAAACCACAGGGAGAACCTGGAGGATCAAAGCCAGTCTAAGAATCACAGAATCTCCAAGTTGGACGAGGTCACAGAGGTCATCCAGTTTAACCAGTACACGTAACCAGTCAAGAGCTTAGTACAGTGCCTAGCACATAGCAAACTCCAAATAAAATTAACCATTGACTGATTGATTATTATTATTAGATCAATATTCACTCAAGCTCTACCTGAAGACCTCCTGTGATGGGGAACTCACTACTCATTCATACATTCATGAAACAAACATTTATTTAGAACCTACTCTACATAGAGTCTAGATGAGAACCAGAAAATTTCAGTAAGTTACAGTTATTCCTCTCCTGGAATTTGCAATCTAATTCGAGGTTAAGACAGAGATATTGGTAACTATAGAATGTAAACTAGAGGGATGGTGTCATCTCATAAAGTGAATCCATAGTTAAAACAACTATAAAATAAAGTCTGTGAGTGACAGAGATATTGACAATGTTTTAAAAACCAACTAGCAATAGAAAGAGAAAGAAAAGTGAGAGGAAAGGGGTGGCTAGTTGGCTCTGGAGTCAAGAGGACCTGAGTTTAAATCCGGCCTCAGACACTTGACACTTACTAGCTATATGACCTTGGGCAAGTCACTTAACCCCAATTGCCTTGCCTTCCCCCTCCAAAAAAAAAAGTTAGAGGAAGGAAAGAAAAAAAAAAAACATTTATCAAGTATCTCCTGTATATCAGGCACTGTGTTATACAGTTTACGATTGTATCTCATTCAATCCTCACAACAACCCTGGGAGTGCTACTATTATACTCCACTTAATAGTTTAAGAAACTGAAGCAAACAGAGGTTAGGTGACTTGCCCAGGGTCACATAGCTAAGTGTCTAAGGTCAAGTTTGAACTCAGGTCTTCTTGACAACAAGCCCAGTGCTCTAATCTTTGGGCATTACCTTACTCAAAGTGAGAACCTGAGAAGACCTTTGTCTAAAAGGGTCAGGCAGGGTCTCCTGTTGCATTCTGGACTATCTCTAGTAATCCCGATGTATATCAGGCCACTGGATCCAGATGGCTCTGGAGGAGAAAGTGAGACTGGCGACTTTGCACAGCCCTCCTTCACTCAAATGAAAGTGAACTGCAAGTCATGTCATCATCTCCGCTTTGTCTTAGTCCTCTTCGAGATCAAAGGACAAACACACCCTATCTGTCTCTAGAGAAGACCAAGAACAATGATCATTTATATATCTCTGCTAAGAGAAGGCATGAGGGTCAACTTGGATGACGTTTCCATAGTAGACTATATATAGGCATGTTCCATGTTAGTGCCATATTAAATGGGTAGGTCCCTCACATGTAAGATTTATAAGGGGAAGGAAGGGTATTTCCCTTTAATGGGGACTCCCACTGGTCACATGGAAGAGGAGCTGGTGGCAAGCAGAAGCAGGATTGGTAACCAGAGCTCCTCCTCTTCTCTTTAAAAGTATGTAAGGAACCTAACAAATTTCCCAGGAGACTTCATAAGTACGTACTCCAAACTTGTGTTTGTCTCTATTGCTTTGAGAACTTCCAAATTGAATCATTTCTTACTTTTCCTTCTAGCTTATACTTCTTCAATTAATGCAGGGATGTGTTCCTGTCCCTCTACAGAGATCAAAATCTCCCCTCAAATCTCTACTTACTATTATCATTAATTATACCAGATAATGATATGGCAATTTCTGGATTTTCTTTTATGTAAAGGAGAAATAGATTCCCAGGTTATAACAATAGTGATAAGCAGCCAGAAAACAGCTGTCTGAAGTGACCACATTAAAGAATGAGATCAACATCTTCTGAGCTCAGTCCTCTCCTAAAAAGAGAGGAAATAATCCACCAGTTTAATAGGTGGGGTTTTTTTGGGGGGGGAGGGGAGGTGTTTTGTTTTCTTTTGTTCTGTTTATATACTAATCTCTCTTGAACAGACACTGAATGAAAAATTAAACTCTCTACAGCTATTCTGCAATCTCACCAACATGGCCCATCAGTTCTCAGCTGAAGTTGAAAGGAAAAGATTTGTACCTTTTATGATTTATCCATGACAGAAATCTGTAGAGTGGAAGAGAAAGGGAGAGGGGGAAGTAGGGTTAGAGTTAGTTAGTGACTGTCCCTAAACCACTTGACCCTACCTCCATACTCCTCCCCACATGTGGAGACAAGATTGAAGATCTTCTGACTTCTGATTTCTCTTTCCCAGAATCCCTTACCTGAGGGTATTCTGCCCAAAGGGAAGGTAAATTTTGATGGCTGAAACCTACCTAGTTATCTTGGCTACTGGCTAGATTTCTTTCTCAAAGACCATGTACTAAACTCATTTCACGCTGGATCTCATAGATTGGACAACAGTAGGTTACTGCCCAAACACCACTTAGTGGGTACTTTTGGGGCCCTCCTGGCTCAGAGTGAACGTAGATAAGTAATTGTTTCTATTTTGTCCAGCAAGCCTAATGGGTTTTCTCTCCCAGTTTGATTTTTTTTTTTTATTAAAGGGGCCACCCTTTGACTTACTTCTTCAGCAGGCCTATTCATTGAATGGCCATTGCCTCACTCAAAGTGAGAACCTGAAAAGACCTTAGCTTAAAAGGGCTAAGGTCTCCCACTGCATCCTGGAACATCTCCAGTCACCCTGATGAATAAATATCAGGCCACTGGACCCAGATGTCTCTGGAGGAGAAAGTGAGACTGGTCACTCAAATCCAATTCAATGCAAGTTGTGTCATCATCTTCCTGATGTCATGGTCCTCTTCCACAATTAAGGAGAAACCACAACACAACCCAAAGCAGTCCCAGAAAGTCAGATTCAAAAGATGTCACTAAGCTCATCAACTCTGAGCCAGTGTCTACTTGATTATCTTAACTTGAAATGCAGGTGCTACATTAGCAAACAAGTATATAAACTTTATGAAGCCTTTGCTCTTTTGCTCACTGAGATGCCAGATATCCTTCATCCTTCCCCATTGTGAGGGCTTGTCAGTCTGTAAGTACCATGGATTGAATGGAACAGCGTGTCTATCAGTGGATATACCCTCCCTCCCTACTCCCAAACACAGACCACTTACTATCAATTGGTACATTCTAATGGCAGAGAAAATCTGTTTAAAAGGGACAAGAGTCATACACTAGAATACAGGGACACTTTTCTTGAGTACTGTGAATCTGAGAGAGAAGTATGGAGGAACATTTTCCCATCCCTTCCGTATAAAAAACAAAAGTATGCATGCACTGAGAGTGTTTCCAGAGAACTAATGATGAAGCATGCAACTCACCTCAAGATAGAAGGGTGATATATCAACTCTAGCACACATTGAGGCATTTTTTACATGGCTAGTGATGGAATTTGTTTCATTTGACAATAAATGATTGTAACACGTTCTGTTTTTCTTGCTTTCTCTTTTTTTTGAATGACTTGTTTATTTACTTTTAATTTACCAGATTCAGTTCCACAATCACTTGAGTTTCAGATTTTCTTCCCTCTCCACCCCCCCCCCCCATGGTGGCATGCAATCATATATAAGATCTGCAAATACTTTGACATTGTACAATAGTTTGGTTATATAGAAAGGTTGTAACCAACGAGTGATCACCGGGAAAAAAAAAAGCAAAATCAAACATGAAAAAGAACGATAGCATGCATTGCTTCAGTCTCCATTTAAAATATAGTCTTTCTATATCTATCTCTGAGTTTAGATATCTCCTTCCATCCTGAGGCTTGTACGGTTGTCTTTAGCTGTGCGTTGCTGAGGATAGTCCAGTTTATCAAGGTTGGTCATCACACGTACAATATGTCTGTGACTGTGTACAAGTTTTTCCTGGTTCTGCTCTTCTCACTTAGCATCAATTTGTATAAGCCACTCCAGGTAATTATGAAGTCCATCTCCTTCCCATTTCTTATAGCAAAATAGTATTCCACTACATTCATATATCATAGTTTGTTCAGCCATTCTCCAATTGATGGGCATCCCCTATATTTCCAGTTTTTTGCAACCACAAAGAGAGCGGCAATAAACATTTTTATACATATGGGTCCTTTGCCCACTTCTGTGATCTCTCTGGGATATAAACCAAACAGTGGTATTGCTGGGTCAAAGGGTATGCCATTATTTATAGCCCTTTGGGCATAGTTCCAGATTGATCTCCAAAATGGTTGTATCAATTCACAACTCCACCAACAATGCATTAGTGTTCCAATTTTTCCACATCCTCTCCAGCATTTGTCATTTTCCTGTTTTGTCATCTTAGCCAATCTGACTGGTGAGATGTGGCACCTCAAAGTTGTTTTGATTTGCATTTCTCAAAACAATACTGATTTAGAGCATTTTTTCATATGCTTAAAGGTATCTTTAATTTCTGCCTCTGAAAATTGCCTGTTCATATCCTTTGACCATTTATCAATTGGGGAATGACTTGTATTCTTATACATT
>CM053581.1:383419713-383453446 GCA_028627135.1 Pseudochirops cupreus | reverse complement strand
GCTGCTAAATCCTGTGTAATCCTGACTGTATTTCCACGATATTTGAATTATTTCTTCTTGGCTGCATTCAATATTTTCTCTTTGACCTTGAAACTCTGGAATTTGGCTACTATATTTCTTGGAGTTTTCAATTTGGGGTCTCTTTCAGGAGGAGATCAGTGAATTCTTTCAATAATTATTTCCCCTTCTGATTCTAAGACGTCAGGACAGTTTTCTTTGACAGTCTCTTGAAGGATGCTGTCCAGGTTGCTTTTTTCATCACGGCTTTCTGGTAGGCCAATAATTCTTAGATTATCTCTGCTGCATCTGTTTTCCAGGTCAATTGTTTTTGCAGTGAGATATTTTGCACTTCTAATTTTTCAGTCTTTATGTTTTGTTTCACTGACTCTTGTTGCATCATAGAGTCCTTGGCTTCAATTTGACTGATTCTAATTTTTAGTGAATTATTTTCCTCAATTAGTTTTTGGAGCTCCTTTTGCATATGTTCATTTTTCATTTTTAGGAATGTATTTTCTCCAGTTAGATTTTGGACATCCTCTCCTAATTCTCCAATTTTACTTTTTAAAGCTTTGTTTTCTTCTGTGAAATTTTTTTTCCAGTTTGGTCACCATAGATTTAAATTTATCTTCTACCTCTCTAATTTCATTTTTTAAATCCTTCTTGAGATTCTCCAAGAATGTTTTTTGGGCTTGAGACCAATTCACATTTCCTTCTGTGGTTTCCAGTGTGTGTGTAGAGTCTGTGTTGCCTTCTGAGTTTGGTTGTTCTTGCACACTATAGAATGATTTGATGATTCTAGCCTTTGCAGTTTCCTTCTTCCCCATTGTGGTTGCCTATATCCTGTATTTTTAGAGTGGATATCTGCTTCTGGGGTGCAGGAGTCCTGAGCTTCTCAGGCTGGGAGGTAGGAGTTTAGTTGTTACCTTTGTGAGCTGTGGCCTCTGAGTGTGTGGGGTGAGGCCAGGGCCAGGACTCTCAATGTTTCCCCTGAGTTACCTGAGGCTCACAGAGTAACTAATGGGGGCGGGGTGGTCTGGCTCCTTCAGGTTTCCACCTGTTTCTCTGGTCTGCTTCTCAGGCAGGCTCACTGTAGTAGAAGGGCAGGGCTGTAGTTTGCTGATTGGCCAGGTGGTATTAAAGCACACCTGGGCTTTTGTTGTTAGGTCTTGCTGGCTCCACCCACCTGGACTTAGGCTCCCTACAATCTCCCCTCCCCCTTCCTCAGTGATTTCCAAGCTTGGGCCTGTTTACACTTATGCAAGAATATACTCTAGATGGGGCATTTAGCTCTTGACTTTTCTGGATCAGGGAGGAAGGATCAAAGCAACTAGATTTTATTCTTCCATCCTGACTTCTGGAAGTTTGGGTATGTAATTTCAAACATTCAGGCTGCGGGCTGCTAGCCCCAGGAAAAACTGCTGACCCTGCCATGTGCCCTGCGTTCCTTCCTACCCAGTTCTGTTGGTCCTCCACTGCTTGATGAGATGGCTGCAGAAGCCTTCTGGCTGGTCAGTCTGCCACAGTCTGCTGTCAGGTCCGCACTGGTGCCGCTCCTCTGTGCTCTGCGCTCTCCCTGCCCCGCCCTGACCTGAATAGGCACTTTTCTGGGCTGGGAATTTGCCACTCTTGGTTTCCCAATGGGTTCTGTCACTCTTAAATCTGCTCAAATTTATTTTTCACCTTTTAATGACAAAATTCTTGGGGAGCTTGGAGAAGCTGCTGCCGCCTTAACTCCCAGGTCCCTCGCTTTCTCAGTGGTAGGGGGAGGTGGGAGATAGAAAAAATAGAAATGCAAATAAAATGTCCAAAAACAAGTGAATTTACATGTTTTTATTGATTTCCAGTTTATTAAAACCCAAGTGATCGTTACATGTTTGCGCGTCAGTCCGTGAATGCTTCGGAAAGCTGAAGGAAACTTTTCGACGGCGGGAGGCTCAGCTAGATGTAGACAGTGGATTTCCTAGTGTAATCATCTGAGTAAAGTTCCATTCCATCCCTGTATTGGGACCCACCAGTTAGGGAGGTCTTAATTGAAACGATTTCAGAGACGCCGCCATGTTGGTTTGTAGGCATTTTCAGGCTTAGCTCACTTTGCTGACCACTGGGGATATTCCTGCCTCTCAAGAAAGAATTATTATTCACACATACACATGAGGGTCATTGGGAAATACTGGACTAGAGCGCTATTGCACGGACAATCCAGATGCTGCAGCCAATTTCTTAAACTTCCTTTTTGGATAATTAACACAAAAGAAAATTCAAGAAGAAAAAAACATAGATGAGAGCATTTAGGTCAGCGGCTCTCCACCTGTGGTTTATGTTCAGTTTGCAACAATGAAAATACATCCTGCGCATCAGATATTTACGTTATAATTCAGAACAGTAGCAAAATTACAGTTGTGAAGTAGCAAAGAAAATACTTTTATGGTTGGGGGTCACCACAACATGAGGAACCGTATTAAAGGGTCGTGGCATTAGGAAGGTTGAGAATGACTGATGTAGGTAAAGATTCATCAAGACAGAAACAGATGCTCTTTCTCTGCCATGACAAGGTAGTTGATACTTTCTTGACTTGACTTAAATAATTTCATCCTTCAAAAAGTGAAGAAGTGAAGGAATCTGATTTTTGCCAACAAGGAAAAATGAATTCCTGAAGTAGGAATGAAGGGAATTTTGGGGAAATGAGTACGCCATCTTGGCAAGTGTGTCAGAGAAAGAGAAAAAAAGCCCACTCCACTCCACCCTCTGTGTGTGTGTGTGTGTGTGTGTATGTGTGTGTGTGTGTGTGTGTATGTTTGGAAAAGTAGATTTCAGAGTCTTCATAATCAGGATAATCTTCTGGTCTATGTCTGCATCCTACAGATTGTGTCAGACCAGGAGGCTCTCAAGAATAACTGTTCTGAAGACATCAAGAAAAAGCATTTCCTGTAAGACAACAAAAGGAGATTTGTCTCAAGAGTCCATTGTTGACGTACAAAGAACTCTCTAAACTACTTTGATTTTTAAAAGACAAATTGAAGAGGAAACCATGGAATATCTTGTCAGGAATGAAAGGGTAGCATGGCCCTGTATGAATGATATGAGAAGCAATAAAACTCAGAATGAGCTGAGACTGTGAAAGTAAGCTAAGGAGAACAAAAGAGGGTGTTTCTCTAAACAGAAACATTTCATACCAGGCTAACACCATTTTCTTTTTTGGAAATAGAACAATTCCCCCTTAATTCTATTCCCTTCACTCTGAGATGAACTCTGATTCATCATATATGCCATATACGTATATAACATCATATATATGTATGTGTGTGTATCTTGTTTGTACATAGATTTTTGCGTAGTGTTACCCACATTATACTGTAAGCTCCTTGAGAGTAGAAACTGGTGCTGGTGTTTTGGCTTTCTTTATGTTCCCTGCACTTAGCACAATGTCTGGTCAAATAGTAAGTAGGTGGTTAATAAATATTTAAATTCATGAGGAAGAACACTGTAGATTTCAGCAAAGGATGTGGCAAAGTCTCTTATGTGCCTTCTGTCCACAAAATGGATAGATATGGGCTACAAGAAAATCCATTTGGGTAAATGCAGAATTGACCTAATGGCAGCACAAAGAACAGTCATTCATTAGTCTTGCCCAAGGTCACACAGGCAGGGAATCTGTGGCCTCAAGGCCACATGCAGCCTTCTAGATCCTTGGATACAACCTTGAATTGACTCCAAGTTTTATAGAACAAATCCTTTTATTAAGGGGATTTGTTCTGTGAAGTTTGGCTTCAGTCCAAGGGCCGCACTTACGGACCTAAAGGGTCATGTGTGGCCTCGAGGTAGCAGGTTTCCCACCCCTGGTCTATGTAAAAATCCTGAGTGAAGCATTTCAGGGATCTCTCCTTGGTCCTGTGCTGTTTAACAGTTTTAATAATGAATGAGACAAAAGCTTGCCAAAATTTTAGATGACACAAAGCTAAGAATAAATGTAAATGTATTGGTTAATGGATTGAAACTTTAAAAAGCTCTAAGCAGGTTAGAACACTGAGTCAAAATTAATATGATTATAGCATGGGATTGGTTTAATGATAAAGCCCTCTATTTGGGTTCAAGTCATTAACCTTACAAGTGTGATGATGTGGGCTTTGCCCTGGAAAGCTGTAAGCTTTTGCCCCTCACGCCATCCAATGTTTCTTTTTCTTTTTTCTTACTTATTGGAGCTCCAAGGCAATTTGCATTGCCAGACTCTAATCACAGGGACATGAGACTAGCTGAAGATGTAATTACAAAGAAGCATAAATATTTATCCTCAGGATCAGTAAGCCACAGTAGGATGTAATGACCAACAGGGGTTATATTAAGATTAAACGGACCTAACAGAGTGTTGTTCCATCATATGTATCATTGGTCAGTCTTATGATTTTCAGGATTAAGCCTGACAGAACAAGTTTGATCTCAGATTGTTTCAACATCATCTCCAGTTCTCAATATTTATGTCATTTCAATCATGTCCCACTTTCTCTTTTCAGGACAAATTCCTCTGACCCTGGTAGCAAGACACAAAAATGCCCTGTGGTGACTTTTGACCTCATTGTCTTTAGCTCTGCTCCAGTGAGAGGACAAATCTGAAAGCGGAAGGGGAGTAGGGCCTTCCCCTCCTAGGCCACAGTCTCCCCAGAAGAAACAAAGCCTCCTGACACTGTTTATCCCTTCTTTTCCTTGGTGCAGGGAGCTCGAGTTACAGGAATTTGGGAGTCAGAATCCAGGCCCAGTGTTGCAGCAGCCCAAAACCAGGGCCCTGAAGAATAAGCAGCAATATTTGAAGGTGACTTTTGGGATCTCAGCTACAAGAGTCATGTGGCATCAATGCTGCCTTTGGGAGTGACTTTGGTGAGGCCAATGCTACGGAGGAATGGAAAAAAGTTTTGATCTTCACCCTATCCCACCCCAGACCAAGGTGATGTAGGAGGGATTATGTCACCACCAGGGTATTAAGAAAAATGTTTGTTACATTTGTTCTTGATATAACTGTGAAGTATAAATAACACTTTGTAATAGGGGGACAAAGCCTTGAAAGGAATCTTGGCTGTCATTACTACTATGTATCCCTGAGTTCACAATGATGGAGACACCAGGGTAGAGAGAAATCACATTACTTGTATTTCTGCTGCTTTCCATTTGTATGTGCTTAAATGTTATTTCAGGGACTCTTTCAGCCCGTCCCAGAGAACCCAAACCTATTAGAGAGACCTTTGTTCAAGAGAACAGATTATAGCAGATGGGGAAATTTGCAGAAGAGTTGTATAATGTACAAAAAAGATTGAACAAAGGGTCTCTCTTGATTTCAGACATGTAATAATAACCTCTGCCTGAGCCTTCCAGTGAAACTCCCTTATGTGTCCTCATGTATTGTATAACACCCCAGGGCTGGACCATTGATATCTGTTGTGTAAGATCCAGTTATGGAGCCAGTTCCCAGACAAAGTACCCAATTTCATCTAAAAAGTATTGCCCTGGTCCAGCTCAGTGAAGCATCAGACTTATGATGCTGAAAGCTCCCCTTCCAGCTGGCCACTCTATAGGGATTTGATCAGGGCCTTTTCTTGTTGTTAGAAGTTTAATCTCCACTGTGCTCCCTCCCTTTAATCTATTGTTGTTTTTGTTTTGTTTTGTTTTTTTACCATTTTAATAAACCAATAAAATAACTTCAGTAAAGTTGTTTGTTTTTTTGCTATGATGTTATAGCTTTCCTTGCTTCATTGTTCCCATGATCCTCAGACTTAGATCCCTCAAGGTCAACAGATGCTCAGCACATTAGTAAATGATTAGGAAATAGGAAAGAAATCGCATCTTACCTCTCAGAGGAACCTGAACAAATCACCTGCCCTAACTCAATGGCTTCAGTGAGTTCAGGCATTTTGCAGTGGAAACCCAGTAGTCAAAGAGACTCGACCAGGGAAATAGTCATGTGAAGCCCAGGTCTCTCACCATCTAGTTCAGTATTCCTTCCATTATATCATCCTACGTCTCAAAAACTGACCCACCACCCAAGAAGCCCTCTCATCTGTTCTGTCCTGCCTTTACCTTAAGAAAGGGGAGCACAGGAAATGCTAAGCATCCTTCCCTCTATTGAGACTCAAAGGAGGGTATTGACATTCAAGAGAGCAAGAGAGTTGTAGAATGTTAAAGTGGGAAGGAACCTTAAAAACCATCTAGGATCACATAGCACATTACTTATAGGGGAAAGGTCTATGCTACATAGATTTACAGTTCGGTTTAGAGATTGCAGGCAGATACAGAGAAGCACATGAAAATTGTTTTTCAGTTGTTTCAGTCATGTCTGACTCTCCATGATCCAATTTGGGGTTTTCTTAGCAAAGATACTGGAGTGGTGCCATTTCCTGCTCCAGCTCATTTTACAGATAAGGAAACTGAGGTAAATAGGGTTATGTGACTTGCCCTGGGTCACACAGCTAGTAAGTGTCTGAAGCCAGATTTCAACTCAGGAAGATGAGTCTTCCTGACTCGGGACCCCATATTCTGTCCGCTGCACCAACTAACTGTTTCTGCACATAAAAATACCAGCAACAAAAATAAAACCCAGAAATAACAAAGAAAATGACAAAAATCATTATCAATAAGTGCTTGGGTGAAAAGCTATAAAAGAACTGAGAAGAAAGGCTGAATTTGGGTACTCTGCTATATTCATGGTGTTTCTGGTCAGCTCTATGAACCTGGAATTCTCCTGTAGAGTTATCATTTAGAATAATTCTACGTGTATATGTGCTGGCTCCCCAAGTAGACTGTAAATACTGATGGCTCAAAGTCTGCAACATCTCTTAAATTTGTTCCATGCTCCAAATATCCTGGCCCTTAAGAACCATGAAATTAATGCATTTAATAAATAGATGAGTGAGTGGATGGAGGTGTTGGAAATCCCTCCTCCTTTGTATTCACTCACAGAACTTTGTACATCTCCCATACACTTATCTTATTCTCCTTTGGATTAGAGTTTTTTCTTAATATGCTGTTGATGCCATTGAGAGATGGCATTCTCTCATATCTCAATGTGAGACATCTAGAAGAAGAGCTTTTTTATTGAATGAAAATCTGTGGAAGATTTATTGGAGAATATGGGCAAGATTTAGAGTACAAGAAGGTGTGGCTGTGGATGGGCTCTCATTTTCATTGTTGAAGAGAGACCTACACTGATGAGATCATAAAACCATTAAGGTTTCAAAGAATACAAGTAAAAGTCATATGATTCAAGCTAGAAGGGGTCTTCTAATCCCCTTATTTAGAGATAAGGAACTTCATCCTAACCTGAGAAAACTTGAAAGCTTGACAGGTAACATAAAGAGAAGTTTATATGAAATTTGAAAGAACAAGAAAGTTTTAGAAGTGATTTGGGAGAGGTGTTTTCACTTACAAAGGAGTGGATGGATTCAGGGATGAGCTGGTAAATGTTTAACAAAAACTATCAAAAAAAAGTATACATAATACACTTTCAAGATTAATCTGCATTACTAACATTTTACCTATCATTTTATTAAGTCAAAAAATGAACAAAATAATAAATCAAGCCCTGATTTATAGCATTCCCTGATTACCAAAGTGTGAATGTTAACACTGAAAATTTAATAATCAGCTTTCACTAGCTAGTATAAGGTGGAACTAGCAGAGCCATGGATGGGGTGGTTGAATTAAAGGCTCAAAGATTTTAAGAGACAGCCCACATTCACACAGCTCATTCATGACAGGATTAGAATTAGAACCAGGTATTCTGACTCCATGTGGGGCACTCTTTCCACTACCCTAATACCTTTCATGTTTTATGTCTTCTTCTAGATCAGTGGTTCTCAACCTTACTAATGCTGCGACCCTTTAATACTCATATGTGGGCGTATCTCCATGTGGGCAGACCCGCCTGGAGAGGGATAGAGGAGTGGTGTCTCGGTTCCTAAGACCATCAGAAATATGTGTTTTCCGATAGTCTTAGGTGACCCCTGTCAAAGGGTCGTTCGACCCTCAAAGGGGTCGCAACCCACAGGTTGAGGACAGCTATTCTAAATTGTAAACTACTTGAAGAGAGGTACCTACAATTACTAACATGGTTTTTCACATAGTAGACCTCAATGTTAATTAATTTAAAACTATAGTTAATTATCATTTAGTTAATCAAATGTTAGTAATGGTGAATTGAATGTCTCCAAGGCAAACTAAATCGCAAAGCCTGATCAGCCATAAGCAAGGTTGAGCAGTAAGAAGTACTCCCTTCCTTCCAGCACTCCCCACTCCCTGGCTATTTTTTCAGGCCCAATGCTTAGCATAGAGCCTGGAACATAGTAAGCATTTCAAAGGCATTTGTTGACTCACCAGAGATAATGCCCCTCACTTTTGTTCTCCAAGGAAGGGGGCATCATGTAGAGAATCTGTGGCAGGAAGAAAGGTCAGGCTGAGGTAGACTGGTGCTAGAGACACCAGGGGAAGGTTCCAGAATCCTGGGTACAAGCTCTACACGTACTTCATCCAAGATTAGGAACAGTCTAATCACATTGACTGCTGAGGTCTTTTTTCTATGAGAAGCACAGGATTGATCAGAATGGACAAAGTTCATGCTAGAGAGATTTCTGGAAAAATAAATAAAGATCAGAGAATAAAAGCAGCTTCCACTCCTGGCCCTTTGGACTAGGGGAGCTTTAGAGTTTCCCACTTGTCTTGAGGAGCTGAATGATGCTTGTATACTTGTCATCCTCAAGGTGCTTATATTTTATTGAGGAAGCATAATAGTGTGAACCCCAGAGTTCTGTCTAAGAAAGACAAACAAAATTAGGTTGTGTGCATGTTTATTTCTCTTACATAGGTAGAAAGTATATGGAGCTACAGTCAGAATTGAGCTTGCTTTGGGTTTAGGCTGTACAGATTATAAAGAGAAAAAGAAACCATAGAGTTGTGTGGGAATGGCCATGTCTTGAGCCAATCAGGTACTGACACTGTGGGTTCGATTTTCCCCAGGAAGGGGTTGTTTCACAGAAGTCACTAGGTGCCCCAGGGTACAAGGAACAAGGAAGGGGGTCAGGATAGAAAGTCCCCAAGGTCCCAGAACTAGGATGCTTGTGCTAGTTCTGTCTGATAGATCTGGTATGAACTGGCTCAAATCAGCTCTATGGTCACTGGCACAGCAGAGGAAATTTCTGGGTTCAGCAAGCAAACACTGCAAAGGATCTCTGGCATGTCAAGCTCAAGGCATGCTCACTTGGCCTTCTGATTGGCTGATTCTGATTCCCAGGTCAGTCTGGCCTCCTCTGGATAGAAAGGGAGCTCAAGCAAATCAACGTGGTTAGTAAAGTCATTAACCATCCTATTTCTGCAATAGGAACATGACTCTAACTCCTCCTGCCCACACACAGTTAAGTTAATTTTTCTTTAAAAGGAACAGAAACCATACTCAAGTCTTATTTAGACTAAGACTCCAGACTGTTGACATCACTTCCTGGTCAAGCAGCTATGATAAGTTATTGGGGGCCCCTCTGGGAAACTGGACTCATGGATCACAATGGGCAATTCAAGGGAGCTTCCCTCAGCTGAATCAATTTAAGGTGTCGTTAATGCCTGTCCTTATTGAATAGTCTTATCCTGCTTTGGTTAAGTGATCCCTTTTTGTTTACCGTTAAATTATCTGCTCATTTTGTTCCCATGCAGAACATAAACAGGGTACTGATCTTAGTGAGGATGGGGCCAAGACAGAGAAACAAGCCAAGGCTTGCTAACACCTGTTTAACCACTGACTGAAGGGAGAGAGGACAGGAAACCAGCTACACACTTTAAGTTGAACCTGACTTATTAACATTTTTTTAATCACTGATTTGTGCCTAGACAATCAACAAAACAATAAATCAAACCTTGATTTGTAGCATTTGTTGATTTCCAAGGTTCAAATGCTCAAACTGAAAATTTCTAATAAGATCTGTCAAGATAGTTCAAGTTGCCTCCATAAAATCCCTGGAGACAACATATATATAACTAGTATGTTTAGGATACACACACACACACACACACACACACACACACACACACACACACACACACACGAAATGGAAAGTAATCCCAGGGAACTAGCAATTGGTGGGGGACAGAGGAGGTTGGCCTCCTGCGGAAGGTGGGATTTTGACATTTGACCTGAGAAGGAGGTGAGGAGAAAGTATTTTAAGCATAGGCAGCAACAAACAAAAAATGCACAAGTTTGAGGGTTGGAATGTTTTCTACAAGGAATAGCAAGATGAGCATTACTAAGTTCACAGAGTCCGTGGAAGGGAAAACAATGTAAGAAAACTGGAAAAAAAAGAGTCAGACTTTAAATGACAAATAGAAAAATTGCTCCTGGAGAGTAACAGAAGCTACTAGAATTTATTGAGTAAGAGGAAGCAACGTAGTCAGACCTGAACTTCAGGAAAATCTCTTTGGTAGCTGAGTGGAGGATGAATTGGAAAGGGGAAAATCTGAGGCAGGGAGACCAAACGTGGGTAACTGGGAGGATGGTGTCAATATGGAAAAAAAAAATAGGAAAGTTGTGGAGAGAGGACAGTTTGGAGAGTAAGATGATATAATGAGATGCCAAGAAAGAGAGCTATCTTGCCATATTTAATCCTCTGAGACTTGCAGTCCCACCAACAAATGAAAAGGAAGGGAAAATGTCTTACTCACTAGCCATTACCCTGGAGCCTGGTGCCTGCGGAGGGACACCAGCCTCAGCCCCAAAGTACTAGGGGTAAGGGAATTTTGCTCTAGCCTGTGTGGGAGAGGCAACCTTATCTAGATTCCATTATAACCATTCTGAGGGTGTTATACAGAAAAGATTGGCAGTTTGCAAAGCTGGGAAAGGTCAGCTTTGGACAGGGGTGGGTTGGATTGGGAGTGTACTGATTGGAGGTGAAAATGGATGAAGGGACTGAGATTTGTTGGAGTCAAAACATTGGGATTGACTTTCAGGGAGGGGGTCTGGCTCATCTTTTTAGTTTCTGTTTACCCCCTTGCTTTCACACCACAGCCCCTTTAGGATGATTCCATAGCCCACTGAGGGTGTGGTGCCAAAATTTTGTAGACCATTGGTCTATGTGACCTTGGGAAAGTCACTTTTCCTGAGTCTCAGTTTTCTCATCTGCAAATATAACATTTGTACTATCAACTTCAAGGGTTGTTACAAGGATCAAATGAGATAAGGTATGTAAAACTCTTCAGAATTGTAAAGCACTACAGACAGGTAAGCTACTAACTTGGAGAAAGCTCTGTCTGGGCCAGGATTAAGTTCCACCCTAGCTTCCCTACCATGTCCACATTTTTCCTGAAGCCTTCAGGACTCTTCCTAACCCAGGAGCTTCCTCCTTCCTCTTTCCTTCTTCATCCTCTATTTCTAACCAGGTCCTAGACCTTTTAATTCTTTGTTCAGTGGGAGCCTGATGCACCTCCTGATGCACCAGAGACAAGGATTCCAATCTATACCTAACACACATAGGCCTGCTCCCTGCTCTTATATAAAAATAGACTTTCTTGCAAAACCTCATAATGAATTCAGAGTATCTTGCAAGGAAGCAGGAGCCAGAGAAAGATTACTCAGGAGTAACTTAATTCTAAAGAGATTCAGAGCATACAGATATACACACTTGGTTTAGACATCAGAAGAATTTTGTATGGCAAAAAGGCATGTGTAACAAATAAGAATTAATTGAGGTTTGGGAAGCTATTCATCTTCCCCACAACTTATCATCAAAAACTCTCTAAATGGTTCCTTTTCTTTTGTTGGTGGCCATGTCCAAGAAATGAAAAAAGAAAAAAAAAACTCAAAACATGTATTTGAAGACAAATCAATTAGGATTAAATTTTCAGGCTGTCAGATAATCATTTATTTCAAATGGGAAGGGCTGCTGACTCCAGAAAACCTCAGTTTGGGGCATGTTCTTTGGGGGAAAGGGGGGAGAGAGGATAATTAGTTTTGGACTTCCTGCTTACTCTATACATTTATATGTGAGTGTGTGTGTGTGTGTGTGTGTGTCTGTGTATATATATATATATGTATATATTTGTCCTAAGAGTTTTCAGTACTCCGAAGGTGGGGGCCGTAGTCTTCCCTAATATTAAAAAAAAAAAAGGGTAATTTCCTCTTGACCAATGGGAGGTTCTTAAAAGTTTTTCCTATTCCCAAGTTCATATGGGGTTTAACAGGTCAAAGGCCAACTTTATATCAGTCCTTTGACCCAAACTATGCTAAAATATTCAGATCCACTCACGGTGCCTGAATGAGAGGATTTTTTTCAGGCTCTGTCTATGAACTCAGAGTTTTTCTCAGTGTTGATGGATGAATTCCAGCTATTCAAAGTTAGTGAGGAACAAGCAACCACTGAGGTTTTCCCGAGAGTGTCCCAAATGTCTTGGTACAATTTGAAGGTATTAAGATTATTTTTATGTAAGATCATTTAAGCTATTAAAGTTATGTATGTATGTATGTATACTCACATATGGACATATATGAATTGTTGCTGTACACTCATTTCAGTCATGTCTGACTCTTCACGAACCCATCTGGGATTTTCTTGACAGAGATACTGGAGTGGTTCACCATTTCCTTCTCCAGATAATTTGAGAGATAGGGACACTGAGGTAAACAGGTTAAGTGACTTGCCTAGGGTCACAGAAGCTAATAAGAGGGTGGATTTTAACTCAGGAAAATGAATCTTCCTGACTTCTGGCCCAGCATTCCATCCACTGTGCCACATAACTGCCTCACATACAACAGATAGATAGATAGATAGATAGATAGATAGATAGATAGATGGATAGATAGATGGATGGATAGATGATATAGATAGATGGTAGACAGACAGACAAGTAGATAGATGATGGATGGATGGATGGATGGATGGATGGATATAGTTATGGATATTTATACATAAACAGTTTGCATATTTAATCATATATTATATATCCATAAACCTAGTTTTGTCTATCACAGAGATGACAGATGCTGTTACTATATCTCATTCTTTGCCTCTTAAGCTTATTATATATAGGTATATAAATAGATACCAACATATATACATACAAACTCTGAACCCCTCCCCAAACCATTTTGAACCCCCATCACTGGAGAAAGGCCTAAAACCTGGATTGGCCAATCAAGGGAAAGACATTTTGACCCACTCTGAGATTAACCTACCATAATGCTTTCCATGCTCTGGCATAACATACACACTTTGCTCTGCTCTCTGAGTGGATCCAAAATGCTCCTTCCTGTGTCAGCAATTAGAAGACCAGATGAAGCTGATCAGAAGTATTCCTTTGTTTCTGACTGTCTAAGGCAGAACACCTTGAACCAGACACTATCTTGAATAATGAGACTTTTCTTATGTTATGCTATGCTATATGTCATGTTAATGATGTTAAAAACACAGACATCCTAGATCTATGATTTCAGTTGATACTTTGAACCTCTCCTATCTTATTGTATTTACAATCTATTCAATTAAGAAATTCCTTCCTCATATCATGGTTAAAACATATGGCAACTATAATGTTGACTGACACAGGCATCCTGAACAAGTAAGGGGAGAAGAGGTAAGAGGTAATTACTCTGAAGATATAAAACCCCTTTTGTCTATTTCTATATCCATGTTGCACCATCTTTGAGAGAAATAAACTGGCCCATGCAGCCTAATTTTGTTTGTCTTTCTTAGAATGAACTCAGTAATGGTTGACAAAACACGGTTATATTCATATATAACCAGTTTTGTGGACTGATTTCCCCTGTGGCCAAGAAAAAGTCAGATACACAGTCCTGACTGTGAATCCTAGGAATTGTGATCCCAAAAAGACAATGTTCTCTCTCTGCTCTAGGAAAGACTGAGAACAATTATAAGATCTCAGAAAGGAAGATGTTGAGCCAAGGAAACTGAAGGCAAAAGTTTCAGAAAAGATTTGGGTTTGGAGGGGCAGCAGTGAGCTGATGGGGGCTCTAAATGGAGATTAACAATGGAGTATTGTTATGACTGGGCCTTCCTGTTTGCCACTCCACCTACATGGGAAGGATAAGAAGTTAACAGTATCTTGAAGAGCCAAGCTGCACCAACTGAACATGGTACATTTGCGCACACCAGAGACAGTAGGGTGAAAATTTTTATTTCAAAGTGAAATGATAAATCCACTTGCAATTATTTGAATTTAAAGTTCATTTGCACAAAAAGGAGAAATTCTGGGACCTAGAACAGAGTAGTCACTTAATAAATGTCTACCAACTATGGACAATTTAAATTGTCTCTGTAGTTTCTATTTCTTAATTTTCCTAATATTATTTCACATAACTTTTGTTGAGCATAACCGCTTTATAATGTGTATTTGCATATTAATTATGTTCAGGGAGGAAGTCAATGTAAATACACAGAATTCAGGACTGTAGAGTGCTCTGAAATTCAGTCTAAAATAGTCGTGATGAAATCTTGCCTTAGGTGCTCTAAGTTGTAATCATGAAAGACCTATGGTTGGGCTTTTATTAATAATTGTTTAAATTCCTAGAAAGCAGAGATTGGTCAACTTTAGAACCACTTCACCCTGAGGTTAAAAGAATCACTGAAAAATCCAATTCAGGTGGAGTTTAGAAGGCCTAGAGGCATCTCCAACTTCCAAATCAAGGAAGGAAGTGGGGAGGCAGTGAGATGGGGAGTGGAGGATTGAACCAAAAAGGAAGATCTTGCTTCCTGGGAAGCTCAGGAGGAGGAGAAAGATATAGTCTGGAAAGAATCCCTGCCCATATCCCTTCAGTGGGAGGAAAAACCCTTAGAGCAACAAAACTTGCAGTTCTTGATGGATACAAATATTCTAAATCCTATAATCACACACACATGTAAAGAGTTCAAAACCTTCACAATCTGACTCTGCCTACATTTCCAAAATGATTCTATATTACTCCCCTTCATGTACTCTACAAACAAACCCTTCTTGTCATTCTACATCCATATGCTGTCTCCATGACTTACAGCCCTCCCCACCATGGCATTCTCACTCTTCCTCATATTGGACACTGCAGTATCTCTTGTCTTTGCACATTTACACAGGAAACATGCCTGCCATGACTGGGATGCACTTGCTCCTCACATTTCTTAGAAACTTTAATTTCCTTCAAAGCTCTACTCAGAAGTCACATTCTCTGTGGTTGATGGTCCTCAGATGCTCACATCTTCCCTAAACTACCTCCCCCCAAATCAGAGACTTTCATTTTGAACATTGTTTCCTCAATGCCTAACACATAGCAGGTGCGTAATAAATGCTTGTTGACTGATGGATTATATACCCCCTCTCCATTACTGAAATGTTCATTCAATTTTGGTCTTTATATCCTAGTGAGTTATTTTACTGTCACTATTTAAAAATCTGCACACAAAATCATTGAACACTTCATTTGATTGGATAATTATAGCTTTTTCTTTTACTGTACATGTAAGGCAACTTCTGTCTTCAAGTAGGGATATATTACTCTAAAGAAAGTGATCCTAGATATTTTCCCCTCTTAGTCAAGTACCTTGTTTCTTAAATAAAATTCTTATTTAATTTTTTTTCAATTTATTTATTTATTTTTAGTTTTCAACATCATTTCCACAAGATTTTGAGTAACAAATTTTCTCTCCATCTTTCCCCTAAACCCCACCCCAAGATAGTGAGCCTACTGAATCCTACTTCCCCCAACCTGTTCTCTCTTATATCTTCCCCCATCACCCTCCCTTAAATTTCTAGCAGGGCAAGATGGATTTCTGTACCCCAGTACCTATATATCATATCTCCCAGTTGCATGTAAAAAAAAAATGAACATTTGTTTTTAAAACTTTGATTTCCAAATTCTTTCCCTTCTTCCCTCCTCACCCACCCCCACTGGGAAGACGAACAATTCAATATAGGTTCTACATGTGTATTTATGCAAAACATTTCCATAGTAGTTATATTGTGAAAGACTGTGGGGAGCCAAGTTCAGGGGAACCCTGCCATTCTGTGGCAGAGCTGAGAAAGTGTTGGGGAGTCCTGCCAACCAGCAGCAGAGCTAAGAACAGTTGCTCGAAAAGAGTTGCTTACCCAGAGGCTGATAACATAGAAGACACAGGACTCTGAGAATGGTGGAAAACAGAGTCAACTTTATTGATCTGAGAGTCCAGTGTATATAGTGAAAAACTGCAAAGTCATCATAAACCACTATCTTGGGATTACCCAGTTGCCCTAGTTCCCATCTGTCTCATACATGATTGCCATGTTCTTTATCCTGGTTATCAGGGTGTAAGTGCTGGCCAGGATGTTCCAAACCTCCCTAGAGCAGAATGGAGTTATCCAAAGGTTTCTAGTAAGTACTGAGTTGCAACATTATGATATTTCCCCTAAGAAGACTGCATGCATCCTTGTTCCCAAGCCGGGAGTGCATACCACACTCATAATGAGGACATAATTCTCATGCCTGTTATCCTTCCTGGGGGGTGGAGAACCAATCCATGCCTGGTAGCAGGCTCTTTTGCTGAGAGGGCTTATTCAGCCATTAGTGTCAGAGTCCCACTGGCCTGTGGTCCTCTACAAAAGACTAACTATATTTCCCTCCATCCTATCCCACCACTCATTTATTCTATTTTCTCCTTTGACCCTGTCTCTTTTCAAAAGTGTTTGCTTCTAACTATCCTCTTCCCCAATCTGCCCTCCCTTCTATTATTCCCTCTGTTTTCCTCTTTCCCTCTACTTTCTGTGGGGTAAAATACCCAGTTGAGTGGGTTTATTCGCTCCTTAAGCTAAATTCAATGAGAGTAAGGTTGCATTCCCTTTCACCTTCCTGCTCTTTCCCTCCATTGTAACAGTTTTCTATTGCCTCTTTTATGTGAGATATTTTACCCTATTCTATCTCTCCCTTTCTCCTTCTCCCAGTATATTTCTCTCTCACCTCTTAATTTTTTTAGATATCATCCCTTCATATTCAACTCATCCTGTGCCCCCATGTATACATGCACATACACATACACATATACATATACATACCCTCCTATATATACATATATGTGCATGTGTATATATATGTATATGTATATATACACACACATATATGTTCCCTTCAACTATCCTTATAATGAGAAAAATCTCATGAGTTGAAATTATCATTTTTCCGTGTAGGAAAGTAAATAGTTCAACTTTAATAAGTTACTTAAGATTTCTTTTTCCTGTTTACCTTCTCATGCTTTTCTTCCTTCTTCTATTTGAAAGTCAAATTTTCTGTTCAGCTCTGGTTTTTTCATCAGGAATACTTGAAAGTCCTCTATTTCATTGAATGACCATATTTTTCTGTGAAGCATTGTACTTAGTTTTGCTGTGTAGGTGATTCTTAGTTTTAATCCTAGCTACTTTTACCTCTGGAATATCAATTTTCAAGCCCTTCAATCCCTTAATGTAGAAGCTGCTAGATCTTGTGTTATCTTGATTGTGTTTCCACAATACTCAAATTGTTTCTTCCTAGCTGCTTGTAATATTTTCTCCTTGACCTGGGAACTCTGGAATTTGGCTATAATATTCCTAGGAGTTTTCTTTTTGGGATCTTTTTCAAGAGGCTATCAGTGAATTCTTTCAATGTCTACTTTGCTCTCTGGTTCTAGAATATCAGGGCAATTTCCCTTGAGAATTTCTTGAAAGATGTTGTCTAGGCTCTTTTTTTGATCATGGCTTTCAGGTAGTTCAATATTTTTTTAAATGATCTCTCCTGGATCTATTTTCCAGGTCACTGGTTTTTCCAATGAGAGATTTCACATGGCCTTCTATTTTTTCATTTGTTTGGATCTGTTTTATAGCATCTTGATTTCTCATAAAGTCACTAGCTTCCATTTGCTCCAGTCTAATTTTGAAGGAATTATTCTCTTCAACGAGTTTTTGAAATTCTTTTTCCATCTGGGCAATTCAGCTTTTTAAGGCACTCTTCTCCTCATTGGCTTTTTGGGCCTCTTTTGTCATTTGAGTTAGTCTATTTTTTTAAGGTGTTATTTTCTTCAGTCAGGTTGTTAACTCTCTTTTCATGATTTTCTTGCATCATTCTCATTTCTCTTCCCAAATTTTCCTCTGCTTCTCTTACTTCATTTTCAAAATCCTTCTTGAGCTCCTCCATGGCCTGTGACAAATTCATATTTTTCTTGGAAGCTTTTGATGTAGGAGTTTTGACTTTGTTGTCTTCTTCTGGTTCCATGTTTTGATCTTTTTACATCCCCCCCAAAAAGATTCTATGCTCTGATTGTGCTTCCTCTGTTTGTTCATCTGGCCAGCCAATTACTTGACTTTTGAGCTATTTGCCACAGTAGAACTCTGCTTCCAGAATGGAGAGAGCTGTGTCCCAAACTGCTGGGGTTTTCACAAATGTTGTCAGAACTATGAGGAGGATGCCCTCTCTACAGCTACCGTAAGCTCTGGCATACTAGCATTCCTCACTCCAGGACCACAACCCAAGACTGTCACCCAGATCCAAGCAGGTCAAAGCAACACCAATTACCCTCTGAATATCTGCTTGGCTTGCCTATGATCTGTAGGCCAGAAGCTCCGGAGGAAACCATGGTAGCAGCTGCAGCCACCAAACCACCTTCACCTCTTACCCTGGGGGAAGGGGCCATAAGGATCTCTTCTCTTGCCCACTTCCAACAGAGTTCCCCACTGGCCTTTTACTTTCTCTTCGGTGTTTATGGGTTAAGAAGTCTGGAAGCTGCCACAGCTGCTGGTTATTCGCTTTCCTGAAGTCTGCTCTGGCTGTCTCTCATTGGAGCCTCCCTGGGCCTGGAACTGCACGGCTCCTGCAAGACTGCCCTCAGCTCCCAGCATGGTGCAATAGACCACTCCTGTAGGCCTGCTAGGCTGCCTTTAGTGGGAGATTTGTTTCTCTCTGTCACTTTCTGGGTTCTGTAGCTCTAAAATTTGTTTAGAGTCATATATTATAGGGGTATTGGAAGTGGTTGGAGTAGGGGCTAAAGCATGTTCCTGCTTTTATCCTGCCTTCTTGGCTCAGTCCCTATTTATTTATTTTTTTAAAGAAAAGTGTATGATTGTGCTAATGGTGGCAGGAGCCAGAAGGAGCAGTGAAGCCAACGGAATCATCACCACCCATTTATTAAGCCTTTACTTTTTGCCAGGAACTGTGCTCAGGAGTGGGAGTGCAAAAAAAGGCAAAAACAGAACCTGCCCTCAAGGAGCTTACACTCTAACGGGTGGAGAGAGACAACACATAAATGACCACAGGTACATATAAAATGTATATGATAGAAGGAAGGTAATCTCAGAGAGGAAAATGGGGGAGGGGAGGGAAACAGGAAAAGGATTCTTTTTGTAGAAGGTTGGATTTGAGCAGAGTCTTAAAGAAAGTCAAGGAAACTAAGTAGTGAAGGGAGAGAAGGAAGGAGGGAAACAGGTAGGGGGATGGTTAGTGCAAATGTACAGAGTCAAGAGATGGAGGGCTGTGTGCAAGGAATAGCAAATAGGTCAGCGTGGCCAGACTGGGATTGTAGAACATGTGGAGAGGAATGATTGGAAGAAGTCTGATAAGAAAGGAAGAAGCAAAGCTGTGGAGGGCTTTGAATGCCACAAAGAAGACTTTCTATAGCTCCTGGGAATAATAAGCAAGCCACTAGAGCTTCTTGAGTGAGGAAGGTCCTGCACTTTAGGGAAGTCACTTTGGCAGCTAAGTGGAGAATGGACTTAGACTGGGGGAAGACCCGTAGAATGTTATAATAAATAGCAACACTCCAGGCTAGAGATGGTAAGGACCTGAACAAAAGTGGTGGCTGCATGTACAGAGAGAAGGGGAAATATTTGAATGGTGTTGTAAAGGAAAATTTGACAAGATCTGATCATGGATTGCACACGTGGGGAGAGAATGAGGAGCCATGGATGACACCAAGGTGGCGAGCCTGGATGACTGAGCAGACGGTGGTATTCTAGAACAGGGGACCTTGTGACCTCAAAGCCACATGTGGCCCTCTATGTCCTCAAGTGCGGCCCTCTGAATGCATTCAAACTTCATAGAACAAATCCCCTTAATAAAAATAAAACCCGTTAATAAAAGGATTTTTTCTGTGAAGTTTGGATTTTGTCGAAGAGATGCACTTGAGAACCTAAAAGGCAACATGTGGCCTTGAAGCTGCAGGTTCCCCACCCCCGTGGTAGATGGTAATAGGAAAGAATGGAAGAGGAAAGGGTTCATAAGAAGAGATAATATGTTTAATTTGAGAGAAGTTGTTAACATCTACAACCTAGGCAGAAGGGAGGAAGCCTCAAAGTGGCCAGCTTCCAAGTCTTTATGATGTCAGATTCAAGGCACAGTAACAAGGAAGTTCCTCGAACATTACAAGGAACTTTATAAGATAGGCCTGAAGCATTGAGACACAGCCAGAAGGAGGAGCCACGAATGGTGGGGCAAGAAGGATATAAAAGACCACCAAAGATTGTAATTTTCATTTATTCAAAATTTAAAAGTATGAATAAAGTCAGCACAACTAGAATAAGAAATGGGTAGCCAGGTGGCACAGTGAATAAAGCACTGCATTTGGATTCAGGAAGAATCATCTTCATGGGTTCAAATCCAGTCTCAGATACTTCCTAGCTGTGTGACCCTGGGTAAGTCACTTAAACCTGTTTGCCTGAGTTTCCTCATTTGTAAAATGAGCTGGAGAAGGACATCGTAGATCACTTCAGTATCTTTGCCAAGAAAATCCCAAAATGGAGTCACAAAGAGTTGGACATGACTGAGAAACAACTCAGTAACAATAATAAAATAAATAAGTAGAAAGAGAAACTATCAAGGTGGGAGCAGTGGGGGGTGGGACTGGAACCCACTCACCAGAGCAAGCTAAGCAGAAAAAAGGGAAACCAAGCTCAAAGTATTCCTTGTATCTGCATAAACTCTAATCATAGTTTGCAAGCACACTCTGATCTTTAATAGTCAGTAGACACACCAATATATTGTTGATGGAGCTGGGGATTGATAGAGTCATTTTGGAATTAAACCAGTAAAGCAACTAACACTTCTGTGCCCCTTGACTCAGAGATTCCACTGCTAGGCATGTGCCCCAAGTAGATCGCCATCAGCAAGAAAAGCTCTATACACTCCAAAATATTTATAGCTGCAAAAAAAAACTGGAAACGTATGAGATGAAAATACATTGAGGAATGGACTAGCAAATGGTAGTACATGAAGTAATGGAATCTCACTGTGCTGTAAGAAACAATAAACATGATGAACACAGGGGGGCGTGTAAGGAATTATGTGAAGTGATAGAGAGGGAAGTGATCAGAGCCTAGAAAATGACTACCACATAAGTGGAAAGAAGAAAACTACGAAACTGTCAAAAAGAAATGTTGGAAAATTACAAAGAACAAGTCTGGCCGCAAAGAAGAGATGGGGGAAGTCTGCAGGTTTACCACATTGCAATTTCTCTCAGATTTTTTTTCAATATATTGATTGGTTTTGTTGACTTTTTTCCCATTTCCTCTTTTTCTTTTAAAAACAATTCCTTTGTATATTGGATAGCTCTGTGGGGGAAGAGAAAAATATAAGCAATATAAAAACAAAAGATGTATAAAAAATTATTTTAAAAAATTAGAAAACACAAAGCATTTATTATATACCTACTATGTGCCAGGAGCCAGAGATAAAAATACAAAGGATGGAATAATTCCTGCTCTCACAGAGCTTGTGCTATCTTGAGCATGCTCTAGGGCAGTGGTTCTCAACCTTCCTAATGCCACGACCCTTTAGTACACGTGTGGGCATATCTGCATGTGAGCAGACCCTCCTGGAGACTGATAGAGGAGTGGTATCTCGGTTCCTAAGACCATTGGAAATATGTATTTTCCAATGGTCTTAAGTGACCCCAGTGATCCCTGTGAAAGGGTCCTTCGACCCCCAAAGGAGTCATGACCCACAGGTTGAGAACCGCTGCTCTAGGTGTTCAGTAGTCAGAAGCAAAGATTGATTTGTTCCTTGAGATTCAGATTTCCTGATAGCCACATAGGCATCTGGGCTCATCTGGCTACATTGTAACTGAACTTGCTAAATTCCATTAGCATATCTGTAGTCAAGAGGCAGCTGCCATTAGACTGTTACAGAATAGAGCACCTACAACCTGAGACTCTATTGGTCAGAAACGAGGATTGCCAACTATTTCAAATCTATTTAGATTCTTAGAAGCAAAAAGAAGAGACAAGTTGTAAATAATACTCCCCTCCTTGACTTTCCTTAGAGTACTGGATTGTTTTATTATTATAACTATATAAATTATATTATATTATAACTACATATATTATGTATGTATTATATATGACCATTTGTGATTGAAAGATATGGTTGACAGTGCAAAGGAAGAGAGAGAGATGAAATGGTGTGTGGGAAGAACTACATGTTGGCCAATATGGCTGGGTCATAGGGTTCCCAGAAGGGAGCAAGATTCAATAAGGGAGGAAATGAGGGAGGAACCAAGTTATGAAGAGCTTTAAATGCCAAACAATGGACTTTGTATTTTATCCTGGAGACGTCTGAGAGGCTTTGGGGTGGCCTTTTAAGGCTTAGAGGAAGCAGCAAATGAATCAGCTTGGACTGTGTCTCCTGCCCAATGCCACAAGGATCACATGGAGGACAGAGCAGCAACAGCAGCAGGGGTGAAGATGCCACATGGGCTTGGGACACAGCCTATGCAAAGTCATGGAGACAAGAAAAGAACAGCAAGGGGATGAGTTTGACCGGCATGGAGAGTGTTTACGGTGTAATCTGGAAGGAGAGGCCAGAACCAGACTCTGAAGTTCCTTAAATAACAAATATGTGTCACATCCTATGGGCAATGGGGAAGTGAAAGAGACAGCCCCATGCTGTAAGAATAACAATCTAGTAGCTATGTGCAGGATGGATTAGAGAGGGCAAAGACTGAACAAAGAGAAGCCAATTAGGAAGCTCTCACCACCATCCAGGTGAGAAGTAATGAAGGCCTGAAGGAAGGTGTCTGTGCCATGAATAGAGAAGTAGAAAGAACCCCCAGACAAGAAAGCATCTCTCTCTCCTATGTAAGGCCAAGAAGAGGCGTTGCCATGGTTTCTTCCTTTCCTTATCTCCCTCCACCCATTGTGTGTATAAACATCTATATATCTATAAATAGATACAGATACAGAGATAGATTAGATAAATTAGATAGATAGACAGACAGACAGACACAGATAGATAGATAGAGCTTTCCTATTCTCTCTCCATTGTCTATTGAAGACCAGAAAGAAGCATTGCCATGGCGTCTCTTGGTCACCTGATCTAATGTTTTCCTGTCAGGAAGAGATAGGGGCACATCTGCCACCTAGCACTTTTTGTGCCATGGCCCAAGGCCATTCCCTCTAACTGAGCACTGCCTCAGTGAGACTGAAGGACTCTCTGTAGCATGATATTTCAGGGTCATAAGATTGGATACTCACCTCCTGCCTCACCTGCCTTCCCTTCTTCAAAGTGGATTCCACCTTGTGCCTTCATCCTTTCCTCTTCAGACCATTCTCTAGATCTGTTCTCATGGTGAGTTACCTCTAAAAGAGAAGCCTCCAAAAGTGGTGAAGCCCTGAATGAGACCTATTTCTCCCTCCTATGAAGCTCTCCCCAACAAAAGAAAAATAAAAAATTTTAAAATAAAAACACATTAGTTAGAAACTCTATCCACTTCTCTCTCTCTCTTCTTTCTCTCCCTTTCTCTCTCTCTCTCTCTCTCTTTCTCTCTTTCTCTTTTCTCTTTCTCTCTTCTCTCTCTCTCTCTCTCTCTCTTTCTCTGTCTCTCTTTCTCTCTCTCTTTCTCTCTCTCTCCCTCTCCCTCTCTCTTTCTCCATATATGTACATATATATTTGTATCTTTCCTAATCTCTCTCCATCGCTCCTTCTTTGCATCTCACTTTTTTCTATGTTTCTCCTTCACTCTCCTCTCCCTCTATCACTACAATAATCTATGCAGAAAAGACAGGATCCTACATGCCCTAGGCACAGTATCCCTGCCCTTACAATTGTCCCAGGCTGTTCAACTCCTCTCCCCCAACCCAACCTTCCTGCCCAAAATCCTTTAGGAAGAATTTGAATTCTGCAGAGTTAATTGGTTGTCTGTGTTTGCCAATGGAAAAACCACCTTTGCTCCTGAGAAGGGAATAAAAGCTATCCATTAGAAACCTTAACAGAAGCATTTGTTTCTGTACATGACCTAAGAGAAAGCCAGACCCAAAAGCGCCTCTCTGAGTTTCATCCATGGGCCCAGGGTTGGTGGTAGAAAACCAGTCTAAGCATCTACAAGCTGGGTGCCCTCTGTAGCCAGTGGAGATAATAATGTCTTTTACAATTTTCTCTAGACACCACTGGTGGCTGTGACACCACCTGGTGGACAGTTCAGGTGCATTCCCTCCTTCAATAATCAATACGTTGTCATGCTGTCCTTCTGGGCCAGTGGGTCAACAATCAACCAGCTCCTACTGTGTGCCAGACAGGAATGGGGACATAAAGAATGGCAAGATCAGACCCTGTCCCACAAGGAGTGTACACTGTAATGGGGAAGTCAAATGCAGATAACTGATCTATAAAAGATAATATCGTTAGTATTGTTTGTCGTTCATTCTTGTGAAGGACCAATGGCATCATGAGAGTGATGTGTATACAGAAGAGATGGAGGAAATCTGCAAATTTACATTAGCAGCAAATGTCCCCTGACCTCTGACCATCAGGTGTCTCTGGGGCAGACTCTGCTAACATGCACTCACACACGTGATCTCTGGGGGGAGATAGCTGGCTACTTTGCATACCTCTTGGTTCTTGCCCCAGCGATGGAATATTGGGGCAGGGGGGCGGAGGCAGAGGAAGGGGGAGAATGCACTCTCCTTGCCTCCACCTCCCACAATTCCAAGGCTCCTTCAGAGCACATTTCAAATGCTATGGATGCATGAAGCCTTTCCTAATCTCCTTGCTGTTAGTGCCTCCCATCTTCAAAATCATTTTATTGTGTATATACTTGTATGGATTCAGATTGTTTCCCATGAGAGAATATAAAGTCTTTTAGAGAGAGAATTGTTTCCCCCTACCCCGCCCCATTTTAGATCCCCTGTACCTAGCACAGTGCTTGGTAAGGCGTAGGCATTTCATAAATATTTGTTAATTCATTTATTAAGATAACTACTGTTAGGGAATAGGCTGACTTTTGTGAATTTATAGCACTTTTAAAATTTGTAAAGCCCTTTAAATAGTACCTCTTTTGAAGTTTTAGCACCTTGGACCTTATTCTTACATTACAGTTATCACTTCCACATCATGAGGATTAGGGGTATAGCACCCCCATGATCTCAAAAATCCACATATAATGTTTGACCCTCCCTTCCCCCCAAGAAGAAGTCTGAATTTTTTCTTCTTTTTCTTTTTTAAGATGTTCACATTAGCAAATTGTAAAATCTATGTTATTTGGTCATAAACTATATTATACAATACTATACATATATTTTATGCATTTCTGAGCTTTTAAACTATTTCTGTGTCATCTGCTGGTCTTCATGTGTTGTCTGTAACTTTGACAAAACTCCTCCAAAATTCCTATTTAATTTCTGGCATTCAGGAGGTACTAAATAAATGCTTGTTGACTTGATTTACAAGGTGATGTCATGCTTTCTTTTTCCTCCTCAATCACCCTCCTTCACTTCTGATATTTGCTGGTACCAAAGTTTATCAATGATTTCCCCAGGGCAACCACATCAGTTTCATCGGATAAATTCACCTCCCCTTCATCAGAATCTTTTCTGTGTCCTCAGAACTTCTTCCTTGCTGAGATGACTTCCTCGGTAGTAGGCTATTATGCCACAACAAGCCACCTTTGTTTTTCCCGAACTCTTTGAAATGTGCTTTCCTCCAATTCAAGGGGCATCCCAGATTTTACTTGGCCCCTCATTTCTGTCAGATATTTTAACATGCAGTGATCACTTTCTCCCAAGGTTCCCATCATTCCTACCACAAGAACCCAAAGAATCTTAAACTCTGAGAATGTAATTGATGCTAAGACTTTGATCACATAGCTAGTAAGTGTCAGAGAGAGGTTTAAACTTAGGTCATTTGGTGCTCGATAACTCTCCACTGCTTTATATGGCTTCTCAGAGTAAGGGAGCTTGTTCTTCCTTGGTAAGAACAAGACAGGACAGAATATAATCTTACTGGTTAGTGGACTTTATAAGGCCGGGGTTCTTAGTTTGAAGTCTATGAACTCATTTGTATGTGTGTGTGTGTGTGTGTGTGTGTGTGTGTGTGTGTGTGTGTGTGTGTGTGTTTTAATATTTGATAACTACATTTCAATATAATTGACTTCTTTGCTAATCCAATATATTTATTTCATACATTTAAAAATATTGTTCTAAGAAAGGGTCCATAGGCTCCATCAGACTACCAAAGGGGCCCAGGGCATACAAAAAGATTAAGAACCTCTATTTTAAAGAACAAAATTAGCATTAGTTCAAGTGAGGCAGTGACTAGTTGCCTGACTGTTGGCAGAATTCTTTATTATTTGTCCTGACTCCACCTCAGAGGTGAACTGTCTGAAGGCAAGTACTACAGGTATGGCTTGTATTTATTTGTATTCCTTGTTACCTTGCATACTGCATGGCACATGGTAGCTTCCTGATACATGTTTGTTTATTGATTGGAAATACGCCACCCCTGACCCATAACCCTAAGCATGATGGTCTCTCCAAAGGAGATCAGACCATTAGTCAAAGTGTGCAGGGCCTCTAGTTATCACTATTCCCTTTCTCCTAGATAATTATTCAAAGGGTAAATTTTCCCTCTCCACCCAGGTTCTGGACAGAGCCTTCCTTGGTTCCCTTAGAAATGGAAATGGAATGCTTGCTTAATAGTGCCAAAACCAATCAGAGCCTCTAATCCTCTTGGCATCCCTTTCTCTCTCTCTCTCTCTCTCTCTCTCTCTCTCTCTCTCTCTCTCTCTCTCAGGTCAGTTTAACCTTCACACCTAATGATAATTTAATTTCAAAATTCCTGGTGCCAGGGCCAAACAATTTCCCTCTCTGAGTTGGGATATAGGTTTTTAAGCCTTTTTGAGATTCAAATGACCTGTGTGAATAGGCCACCTCTACACTAGTAAAGCTCCCTCCTAATACCTCTTCCTTTTCTGGAATCTTCCATGGTTGGAACCTTCTTTCCTATACTCAACTGAGCCTTGATAGACAATCCCTAATGTTTCATTTCTGGTGAATAGACAGGTGGGAAACCAATCAGACTTACCTAAATGAGATTGTATTCCTTATTATAAAATCCTGTTTCATTGCTGCCCATGTTGTTCAGAGAATCATAGATTTACAGCAGGAAGGAAACTCAGGGGCCTTCTAGTATAATTCCTTCATTTTAAAGATAAGGAAACCAAGGGTCAGCAAAGTTAAAGGACTTGCCCAGGGTTGCACATGTGATGAGTGGTAGAGCCAAGATTCGAACCTAGAATCTCTGATTCCAAATCCAACCCTCTTTCCATTGTACTGTCCTTCCTCTTAAGCAACTATACTGCCCTACTGTGTAGGTTCTTTTGGCATGGCTATAGTTTTGGCATGTTGCCCTTTGTTCTGGGGGGAGGTATAATATTGGCCCATGGACTCAGCTGTAACTCGGAAGAGGTGAATGGGGCTTTGTCTCAGAGCACTAAATTTAAGATGTGCTTAGAAATATTAAAGGACTTTAAAATCCTTCTGTTATCTAAAAGTGATTGCATTTAACACAGTTATCAGGAATAAATTAGGTAAATTGGAAGCTACCATAAATTAGATTGGAAGGAACCCTTATTCATAAAACCTCTCATTCTCTTCTTGTCCTTGAAGTACCCTGATAAACGAAGTGAAGCCGAATCCAGGAATCCTACTAAATGAACTAAGAGAAATATCAAGAGATTGGTATAATGACACACCACATTCAAGGATCTACCTCTCATAGAATCTGCATTGACATCCTTGTCCCATTGCCATGGCCTGAAGACCAGAACATCCAAGGCTCTGGTGAAATCACTGGTTATATCCTTCTCCATCTTTCCCATTTTGAAGGTCATAGCTGCTGCCCCAGTTTGGGGAACCTTTCTGTTGCTGGCCTGGTTTACCCCTCCAAAGTCTTGTGTGTCAAGTTAAGTTGCATAACTGTCTGCGATGTGGCTTCTTACACATCCAGTCAAGACTGATTGTTTTCACTATTGAATGGTCATTCTAATTCTTTTATGAAGCCTACTATAATTCCCCAACAGACTAGAATACTTCTAAGCCCCCACCCCCAATGAAGCAGACTGAGTTCAGACAGATTCAAGTGCTTTTTTCTCCCAATACACATGCTCTGGCAAGTCAGATCTCTCTTCAAAGAACTTGGACCAGAGGATCAAGGAGCAAAGGGGCAGAGGCTCAGGCTGGATGCCACTGTGAAAACATGTCAAGATGAGTAGAGGTATCCCAGGTGACTAAAGTTACTCTAGTCAAGGGAATAGAATGCCTTTGCCTATCAAGGTGTCTGTCTTTAACATATACATAATCCTTGAGTTCCAGGAAGCTTCCTTTCCCCAAACCCATGCCAAGGCTGACCTAGAGCCAAGTCAATGACATAAAACAGCCCCTAGGCCATGGCTTATTCTTGGTCACAGAGAATGTTTTATAAACACAGACCTTAATTAAAGCTAACACAGACAGCTACCCTGGCACCCAGCATGCTGAGTCACTAGCTTTGTCAACTAGAACCAAGAGATGGCTCAGCTCAGCAATCCTTCCATCAAAAACAAAGCTATCCCACTTCATGCACCAAGATCCCAGTGGGATACTGGGCTAAGCTGAGTGAGAACTGCAGACCACAGACTCTGTGCTCAATATATTTTAGTGGGTTATTTAGTCAAAACAAGCAGAATAAAATCATAAATCTTAAACCTGAAAAATTATCTCAAGAGATCCAGGAGGGCTGTATATACAAGGCAACTGAAGCCTAGAATGCCATAAGCCAATGAATAGTGGTAGAACTGAAGCATCCTACCACCTACTTCATGATAAGGGAGGCAGAAAAGTAGGGAGAATGATGATAGTCATAAAAGGCTTGAACTAGTGTGGCTGTATGAGTGTAGAGAAGGGGAGGATTGGAACATGTTTAATGGGTGTAGTCACACAGCCATTAGACCATGCTACTCCTCAGATACTAGCCCAGCCTTCAGGCAACATCCCAGTTCTCCATTTCTTCTTTCTTCATATTATCATAACCAGCTTAGGAAACAAGGGTACAGTCAGTCAAAACATTTCTTAAGGCAAAAGACAGAACATTTCTTAAGGCAAAAAGTTTGTGCTCTCAAGAGCTCACAATCTAATGGGGGAAGACAAAACATAAAAAAAAAAAGCTGAAAGAAGAGGAGGGGAGAGTATGGTTGGACACCTGAAGCAGGGTGGGAAATGATGACATTTGTACAAGGCCCCCTGCTTAAATGGAGGATCTGAGAGGACCTTTCTCCAATTAGAGGGATGTGGGGGTCCCAGGGCTAAGGAGAACTTAAGAAGACTGAGTCTAGAGTTGTTGCAATCTTGCAAGAAGATGAGGGCACAGGAAGGAACACCAGGGATTTATTCCATGCATCCGGCTCAAGGAAGGGCAATGATTTGTCATAGCACTGTAGAATGTTTGATCCTGAAAGAACCTTAGAGAACATGTAAAGTCTCAGAACATGTCAATGGCAGAGCAGAGAGACAAATTCAGATGTCCCCCATATGAATTTAACTCTCCATTTGGAGAGATTTCAAACAAATATATACAATTCAATTTAATGAGTACTTAAAAATAAGAAAACAGCATTCTAAGCAATGTGTGTACAAAGAAAACAAAGGAAAAAAAACAGTCACTGACCTTGAGGAACTTCCATTCTACTGGGGGGAGGGTAGAATGATTTCAATAATAACCTAATTCAAGCTTCAAGTGAGCACTAAAGACTGGAGGGATAAAGAAAAATATCCCAAAGGGGATGGAATCTGAACAGAAACTTAAAGGAAATTGGAGATCACAAAGGTGGATGTGACAAGAGAGTGTACTGCAGGGCATGGGAGATAGACCACGCCAATCTTCAGAGATGAGAGTCAAAAGGCCAAGTTGAGAAAATATCAAGTCAGCTAGTTTTACTTGGACATAAATCATATGAAAGAGAATAAGAGAGTTGGACATTCAAAGTGAGGAAGGCTTTAAATGCTGAGCTAAGGAATCTGTATCTTATCCTAAAGTCAAAAAGAAGCTATACTCTTAAGCAGGAGAATAACAAGGTCAGACCTGTGTTTTTTTTTAGAAAGATAATTTTTGCCTCCATATGGAGGATGAATTGGAAACAGAAGAAAGAAGAAGAGAAGCAGGAAGACTGATGATAGTCATAAAAGGCTTGAACTAGGATGGCTATATGAGTGCAGAGAAGGGGAAGGATGGAATAAGTTTAATGGTTATAAAACTACACTGCTTGGAGTTTGGAGGGGGCAATGAAGAGAAAATGAAGTAAAAGTAGGATTTGGGGGCTGGAGGTATGGGTAATTAGGAGGGTGGTCCTGAACAGATAAAGAGAAGATTATAAAAGAAACATGTATCAAGATTAAGATGAATTTCATACAGAATTTATTGGGTTTAAGTTGGGGACTGATGTTGGATCAGTATGAGGAGACTGGAGGAAGAAGGAAAGATTTTTGAGTTGTACATTTAGCTAGAAAACAAAGGGAAAGATCACAGAGAGGAAGGAAGGAAGGAAGGAAGGATGGAAGGAAGGAAGGAAGAAGGAAGGAGAGAGAGAGATTAACAATTTAAGTAGCTGGGTAGCACAGGAAAAATGAGAAGGGATGAGAACCTCTAGGACTAGACTATAATTGGAATAGTATAAGAAAACTAATCACAGGCATCAACTGCTGACTTGAAAGAGAAAAGGAATAAAAATCTATATAAAAGAAATAAAACACAAGGCTAGCAATCATACTCTTAAATGTGGATTAAACAGTACAATAGAACAAAAGTGGGTGACAATAGATAATAAAACAAAAGCCAATAATCTACTACATACAAGAAACATATCTGAAAAGTAAAGACAGGTCCTGAATGAAAATGAGAAGCTAGAACAAAATTGACTGAATATTGGGTGATTCCAAAAAAAGCAGGAGTTGCAGCCTCTTTTCTTTGGAGAGGTTCTTTGTCTTTCCAGCTGCATCCAGAGGTGAAGGTCTTGTTCCCCATTAAGCTAGGTGGAGGGAAAGTGAGCCTCCTCTTCCTTCCTTCAGGCCCTGTGGCCTTGAGATGGGGTTTGGAGTTTGGCTCTGTTTCGGTTCTTTGTCCTAGGACCTGAGAGCTCAATTCATGATCTTGAAAGAGAATGGAGAGGGGAATACACATTTATGTAGTACCTAAAATGCACCAGCTAGATGGCACAGGGCACAAAGCACTGGGCTTGCAGGAAAACTAGGGTTCAAATTCAGCCTCAGAAACTCCCTATCTGTGTGACCTTGTGCAAGTTACAGGACCTCTGTTTGCTGCTGGAGAAGGAAATGGCAAACCAGTCCAGTACCTTTGCCAAGAAAACTCCATGGACAGAGGTCCACAGGGTCACAAAGAGTCGGAATAACTGAAACAATTGAACAACAGCAATATGTGCCACGTGTCATGCTAAGCCTTTTATAAAGATTATCTCATTTGCAGATAATTGGAGCCAAGATACTGAGCCAGATATTGCTTCCAGCCCAGCAGGGAAGAGAATCCAAAGCTTTGGACTGGACCTTGGTGGGACTATACTATAAAGGAACTGAACTAAGTTGTGAACCCAATCTCACTGCCCTACCCAGAAAATAAAGTGGTGTAAGAGGGGATAATGCCACTCAGGTGTTGGGGGTGGGAGGAGGATGTTTGTATGTTTATTCTTGCTATACCTTTGAAGTAAATATTCCTTTGTAAGAGCTAATCTGACCAGGCAGCTGGGTGGTGCAATGAATAGAGCACTAGCCCTGAAGTCAGGAGGACCTGAGTTCTAGCCTGGCCTCAGACACTCAACACTTATTAGCTGCGTGACCTTGGGTAAGTCACTTAAGCCTAACTGCTCTGCCAAAAAGGGGAGGGGAGCTAATCTGACTACTAAATGGTTAAATTGATTTGGGGTGCTGGTGACCACTAAAATTAGGGGACTACAATCAGTGAGGGTTCAAGCCAATTGGAAGGACTAGACATTTTCCAACTCCCTTAAGGGTACTGGAGAAACCTGGGGGAGCAGTAAAATGTAACATAGCTGGCCTTCAGGCATTAAGGGTCAGAGGAGTCACTGTTACACAAGGAATTGACTGGAATGATGAGGGTTTCCTAAAAAGGAGGGAGTTTGGATCCATATTTGGAAGTAAGGAAAGAGAAAAGATGGCACAGATCAGCTTCCATCTTTGGTTTGAGAACTGAGGAAGCTATACTGATTCCCACCATCCTCTTTGCAACTATGTCTCATCTTTATGTTTCTTCCTCTCCATCTTTTCCTCAGTGTCTATATTTCCCCTTCTCCAGCTCTCTCCTCTGTGTCTTCCCTGCTACTCTTCTGTGTCATGCCTGTCTCTGAGATTATTGGATGGATGCATGATGTGTACCAACAAGACAATATGGACAAATTCCAAAATTTTTTGAAGGAACTAGAGAAACATTGATTTTGCTTCTGCAAAAGATTTTCAGTTTTATGTAACTGAAATTCTTCATTCCATCTCGTCTTGAGTTAAGAATTCTTCTATGAGGGCAGAGCCAAGATGGCAGTGTAGGAGCAGTAAGGTACGGCAGCTCCCACACAGCCAAATCAAATACCCATAAAATATGACTCTAAACAAATTTTAGGGCTCCAAAACTCACATAAAAATACAGGAAAACACATCTCCCACTGAAGGCAGATCAGCTCAAAGGGACCATCACAGCACTTGCAGCAGAAACCAGGCCAGCCTGAAACCACGGCTTTGCCCCGGGAGTGGCCAAACTAACCGAGCCAAGCTGCAGCTGGAGCTTTGGGAGAGCGGATCAGCAGCAGCTGTGGCAGTTTCCAGAATTATTGAGCCATAAGAAAAAAGGACTTAGTGAAAGGTCAGTAGATCTTGGCTAAAATTGGGGGAGAAAAGTGGGTCTGGCCAAACTGCCTCCATGACAAGGAAGTGGCAGAACCAGTGGCCCTGAAGCTGCCTCCATGTTGCTGCTTCACAGTTCCCAGGCTGCAAACTGCAGTGGGGCCAACCGATTGTTCAGAGGCCAGATGCTTTCATGTTGAGCGGCCTGGATTTGGATCATTCTCTTGGGTGGTGGTCCTGGGGTGCATTTTCAGTGAGCCAAAGCTGGTGGGGGCTGCAGCAGTATCCTAAAAGCTGCGGCAGCTGGGAAAACCCCAGCAATTTGGGACAGAGCTTTCCCCTCTGGAAGCAGAGTTCCACAGAACTAAAAAATCATTGACTGGCCAACCATGAGCAAGCAAAGGAAGCAAAGTAAGAACAGCAACCAAACTCTAGATTCCTTCTTTGGGGATAAGAAGGATCAAAGCAGGGAATGGGAGGAAGACAACACAGTCAGAACTCCCACACGAAAAGCTTCCAAGAAACATGAAGACTGCCTAAAAGCTAGGGATCAGCTTAAGAAGGATTTTGAAAATCAAATGAGAGAAGTGGAGGGAAAATTGGGAAGAGAAATAAGAATGATGCAAGAAAATCA
>CM053581.1:383396741-383419213 GCA_028627135.1 Pseudochirops cupreus | reverse complement strand
TTGACATAAGTTGACTTCTGGTGGGACTGAACTGGTTCTGATTGGATGCTAGTCCCCTTTCCTTCAGACCTGGTAGAGCTCCACACACATGCTGGTATATTGTCCCTATTTTTTATGTACTTTAGTTCTCTGAGTATAGCTACAGCGCAGCAAATGTGCTATCCCCATGGGCAAAGCAAGATTCCTAATGTCCTGTGTCTTTAGCATATGGAAATATTTGCAGTGCTTTTACTTTTTGCACATAATTCTTATTTTAGAGAGTTTTGAGAAGTTGTATCAAAGAAAATGTCTAGTCATCCATCTTGTTGACTCTCCTTCAAAATATCCTCACTTCATCTTCCTTTAGAGCTATATCTATTGCTTGTGTTCCCTATATTAATTCCTGGTTTTATTGCAGGATGGCCCATAAAGGATGTCTTCAATAATACTCCTTTTTGCATTTATTTTTTTGTGTTTTTGCCTTGGCACGTGATCAGTTTTATAAAGGTACCCTCGATCCTGAGATATGTGGCATTTTTTAATATTTCCATCCAAAAAGATCCATACGTCTTTCAGATCTATTTTTTCTTGTGTCTGTTCAGCTCCACGATTTCCTTTTTGTTTATCTTCCCGATGGATTTATCAGGATCTCAAAGAGGGACTTTACAGTATCTCAGAACTGTTTTCTCCTTGTGTCTTTATGCACTTGGTCTTAGTATTTTTATGAATTTAGAGGCTATGACCTTTAACGCATATAAATCTAATGATTGTATTGTTTTATTGTGATGCCTTTAAGCATAATGTAGGATAATAGAGGACACAGTCTAGGATAAATTTTCTGTTTATTCTCCTTAACAGTATAAATTTTTATTGTTGTCTAGCATAAAATAGTGAATGTGATTCCTCTCTTTTTAGAATAGTCTGATAAATAATAAATTCATTCTAGTGTCGCATATTCATTCTTTATGTATCTTTATGTGTTTTTTGTATGCAGGAAATTGTTGGTATTTGGATTGTTTAATCCATTCCTCCATTCTCCTTTAAGGAGGTCGTCAATATATTCACTTTTTAAGGTTATATTTGTTAGGTTTGTGCTTTCCTGTATTTAATTCTTTACACTGGCTTCCTTTCCTCCCAACCCTCCCCCAACCCCAAACTTCTCTAATTCATCACTTGGTCAACGTGATTGATTTTGCTTACCTTACTTGGATCACAATCTCTACTCCTACAGGCTCTCCTCCAAGGTCCTTAAATTTATTCATGCAAGTTAGTTGATCATTCAAAGACCTAATCAATGAAAAGTGGCTATACTGGGTGATGTTAAACGTCTGCAAAAATTGTAACCTTGCTAGGTGGTCACCTTTTGAACTGTGAATAAAACTCTTGTGTAAATCAGAAAGGAATAGGGAAATAAAAGATGGACATAGCTCCAGATTAATAGTCATTTCAGGGAATCTAGGAGAGAGACTTGGAGTGAAATCCCATTCCCAGCAAGTTTAGGAGAAGATTGCTTGAAGGTAGAGAAAAGGAATCCATTAGTAGCCAATAAGCCTGGTTCCTGAACAGAAACCCAGGCAGAGGCAGCTATTAGTGGGGAAAAAAAAGGTCTAGGACTCTGGCTGCAAATCTGCTTGGTCAGACCAGATCCCAAAGGCTGGTTGACTCAGAAGATGTGTTGCTGAAACCCCTCTGCACTGCAGATCTCAAAGCAGTTATTCTGTCTCCTTTCTACCCTTGGGGCTCCTTCATAGATACCTGAAATCTTTCCTTTTGGGAAACTCTGCTTACCTTTCTGTTTAAAACAAAACAAAAAAATTGTTTTTGTTCCACACAGGCCCCTTAGCTAGTTTGTGTACTTGTTGAAAATGCATTTGAGAAGAGGCAATTGGGAGAACATCCTCTGAAAAGTGTTATATTTAACACTGAGGTGTTGTTCTGGTGTTTTGTGTTCTGGGGAGGGGGGGAGAGAGAGAGAGACAGAGAGAGAGAGAGAGAGAGAGAGGGAGGGAGAGAGAGAATTATAGGTCTTTTGATATAATTTCTCAAAGCAGAAAAGGAAACATTATTATGAGAAGGTGGGGAAAGGAGGGGCAAATAGAAGTTGTTGACTAATTCTACTCATCCTGGAAATATATAATCTCAACATCTCTCTCCCCACACCCCCACTTCATCAGCTCCCATTTCTTTTTGTTTGATTTTTGGGTTTGGTTTTTTTTTTTTGGCTTTTTGGAGGGGGAGGGCAGAGCAATTGGGGTTCAGTGACTTGTTCAAGGTCACATGGCTAGTAAGTGTTAAGTGTCTGAGGTCGGATTTGAACTCAGGTACTCCTGATTCCAGGGCCAGTGCTCTATTCACTGAGCCACCTAGCCACCCTCTCAGCCCCCATTTCTACTACAGCAAGAATGGAAAGTCTGATTTGTGGACCTTGCACTTCCCATGGAGGCAAATATGGACCATAGTCCCTTAATGAGAGATATGTCTTGATGGGAGGGCACAGTAAGTCCCTGATTGGCCCCCTGGGACTGGGGAGGAGAGATACATTAAGCTGAGAATCAGGAGGAATTGACTATTGTCAAGAAATCTCCCTCCTCTTTCATTTATAAGAACATCTGTGGAAATCGCTACACGATACCTATATTGGACTTGTCTTACTTTGTATGTACTTTCTCTCTCTTGCACTTACACAGCAAGGGAAGGTGGAGAGTCTCTCTCCTCCTTGCCCTAGGCAATGGCAACTTGGTTGAGAAGTACTTGGCCTGCACATGCCTAGGCAAGCTGGCGACAGGACTTCAAGTCTCTGGCTATTGCTTCTTCCTTTCTGATGTTTTTTTTGTTTGTTTGTTTTGCTTTGCTTTGTTTTGTTTTGTTATCTGAGCACAGGTTAGCAAGTAACAGTTCTAAGAAATGGAGGTTTTGAGTCTTTACTGCATATATATTAGGAGTTTCTGAATTTCTGATTTGACCAGTAGCTGATCAGATGGGAGAGACACCTGAAAGAGTATGTTTGTAAAAAGGAAGGATCCTTTCAGGATTCTTCTGCAGAAGAGAGAAAGAGGAAGGAGGGAGAAAGGGAGGGAAAGAAGGAAGGAAGGAAGGAAGGAAGGAAGGAAGGAAGGAAGGAAGGAAGAAGGAAGGAAGGAGGGAAGGAAGGATTTGGTGAGTGTAATGCTCCTCTCTCTTCCTTTAAAATGTTGGGAGTGGGGAGTTCATCACTGCTAAAAAGAGAATAATAAAAGTTATCGCAGGTATACTTAAAAAAATTTCTACTTTCAGTCACTCAGAGAGGAGGGGATACTGGGATATAGTTAGGGAGTATGAGTTCATCCCTGAGGTATCTGCTGTTGCCTCATACCCTATAAGCTTATTGTATATAAAATTATTTCTCACCCTTTTTTTTGCTCTTACTGCACAATTGTAATTACTAAATTCTGACATGTTATTGATTCAAATTATGGAATCTGAGAGTACTCAGAACTTTCTTACTCTGTCATCTTTTGTCATGTGTCTTCATTTCATGGTGATCTGTGTCCCCTCTGAAAAGTTAATGAGCTCATTAATGCTTTGTGGAAGATTCTCAACTGCTTTAATATTTCATTTAAAATAAATTATGTTTATTTTTTACATCATCAAAATTTCCCACCAGATCCTTCCTTCAGTCCGTTCCCAGAAAGTCATCATTTAAAATAAAGGATTTTTAAAGGAAGAAAAAAAAAGTCCGGGAATACTAAACAAAATATTGAAAAATTCTCACATTACATGCAATATTCCACACATGTGGTCCCCCACTGAGAGAGAGAAAGAGAGAAAGAGGGGGAGAGAGAGAGAGAGAGAGAGAGAGAGAGAAAGAGAGAGAGAGAGAGAGAAAGAGAGAGAGGGAAAGAGAGAGAGAAAGAGAGAGAGAGAGAGGTAGATGGAGAGAGAGAGAGAGATGGATGGATAGATAGATAGATAGTCTCCCTCAGTAGAATTAACCTTGAGATTAGGGATTGTTTCCTTTTGTTGTATTTGTGTCTCCAATGTCTAGATAGTACCTAACACACAAAAGATGCTTACTACATTATTGTTCCTCAGTTAACTGAAAAAGCCTTAAAGGCAAGAAGCATTTCTTAAGTATCTACGGTGTGTGTGTAAGTGAGTGTGATAAGTGCTAGGGATCCCCTGCAAAATGGCAATCAAGTCCCTGACATTAAGGAGCTTAACAATGTCAAATGCAGCAGATGGATCAAGGTTTAGGACTGAGAAAAGGCTGTTAAATTTAGTGACTATTTATTGGCTTGAGAAAATGTACGAACTCCTCAGTCAGGCATCCAGGGGCCTCCAGTGTCTGCCTCCAACCTGCTTTTAAAAAATAAATACATGTTATTTTTATTGTGAACTTAATCACAAACGAATAAATATTTCAACACATGAATTAAGTGATGGCTCATGGTTGGAAGTGTTTAATTCAGCAGAAAATCTCTCTGCTTCTTCTTGAAGGACCCCTACCCCCAGCTGGACAGGATCACTCTTTCTCTCCTTCTCCTTTCTTCTTCCTTCCAGCCATGAGTTCTCTCTTGTCATCAGCTTAGGGGAGGGGTTTCTCTAAACCGGTCCTGGGAAAAGCAAAGAGATTTCTGAAGGAAGCAATTCTGTCTCCCTACTTGCCACAAACTTTCATATTCATCTTCACAGCCGCTTTTAGAGTTCAAAAATATGCTTCAATGATTGCATCTTAGGTTCCTTCTGTGTATTCAGAGCTGACCAGTTTCTCACTTGGCTGATTTTACTTTTTTCCTAAGCATTCACAGGCAACACAATGAATGGTATCTTAGAAGAATGGGTTTCTTTTGAAAACATATAGCCATAAAAGCCAATATATTTTTTGAATAAATTTGAAATGACATATACTGCCTTTGTTCTAGAGATATAGAGCAAGGTAAGAAACTGGGGAGAAGGGGGAGAGGAGAGAAGTTTCATCAGCTGGATTTACAACAAACCAATCCAGTTGTTTCATCATTCTTCAGAGGCTCCTGGTGACTCCCCTTCACTGAGCTATAATCTCATCTCTTTGTCATCTACTCTTATATGAAGAGCAGCAGCACTGAGGGCCATCTTCTTCTCATGATCTTGAGCCTAGCCTCCTGTCCCCTAGTTGAAGCCTATGTTGGGAGAGAGAGAGAAGCTGCATCTTCCTTTGCCTCCCCCCCCCCACATGTACACACACACACACACACACACACACACACCTTCCCCCCCCAGGAGACGTCTTCTCTTTTCCATTCTCTAAGAGAGGGGAGGGGCTGAGATTAGAGTCATAGACTCATGACTTTCCAAGCAAACAAACATAGTTGAACTTCAATTACACAAAGAAGAAAGACACTTGTATGATAAACTGTGAATTTATTACGTGTAGGAATTGGGGAGGATTAAGAAGAATATTTAATGAAGTAGTAGCAAAACTATTCTATTTATATCCCCTTATGCCCTTTGCATTTGTCTTGTGTGTATTTTAAAGTACTGATATTCTTTTTTTTCATATCTATCATGTCCTAGAAATTGGGGAATCCAAGCTCAAAACTCCTTGTTATACCATAGTCATAGAATTCTTAAAGATAAGCTCCATCACTTTTAGACAAAAGCATCATTCAGCTAACAATCATTTATTAAAGGCTTCCTGTGTGCTAGATACCATACTAAGCTCTGGTATACAAGACAATTGAAAAGAAAGTCAGTCCTTTCCCTCAAGGTGCTTTTATTTTAATGGGTAAGACAGTACATAAAAGGAAGGGAAGGAGAAGATATCCGTTGTCAGAACGTGATGGAGAAGTCCAATGGAGTGCAGATTGGTGAGAAATGAAGGGATGAGTGGCTTAGGTGTCTTCCAGGAAGAGCCATCCAATCAGAAAGAAGGATGCCAGGAGCTGAGGATGTGAATTTCAAGACTGAAGTGATCTTCCAGGAGGAAGGGGTTTCTGGCACATGATAGAAGAGTCAAGAAATGTGCAGCCTGATGGGAAATGAAGAGGAGGATGAGAAAAGACATCTTGTGAGGAGGTGGGAGAGAATTTGATACATCTTGAAGGAATCCTGGGAAGTTAGTAAGTGAAGATGAGGAGGGAGGGGAGCATGACCTTTCCCCATGCCTGGAAAGTTTACCCTCTTCACTTCTGCTTCCAACTTCCTGCAAGTCACAGATAAAATCCCAACTTTCTACAAAAAGGCTTTCCTGATGCCCCTACTTCTAGCACTCTCCCTCTGTTGATACCTTCAAATTTATCCAGCACATATCTTGTTTGCATGTCACCTGCCTCCCCCACTATATTGTGAGCTCCTTAAGAGAAGGGACTGTTTTTTTTTTAAACTTTCTTTGTATCCTCAGTGCTTAGTATGACGTGCTGGCACATAGTAGGCACTTAATAAATGTTTATTGATTGGCTAAAACGGAGTGTCAGGGGAACTGATTTCATCCTCTGCATCAGCTCATGCAAATCTTTCCATGTTTCTCTGAATCCATCATATTCATCATATGCTCTATCCTACTTTTCAAGGCTAATGTATCTCAGAGTAAAAGTGAGCTTATATGGACCAGGGTTGATCCTGGAAGCTGAGCCCCTAAAAACTTCAGTTTCTCTTTTGATTCTTTGTCACACACACACATACACACACACACACACACACACACACACACACACAAACACACACACTTGGAGTTAATTAAGGAAAATATCTTAAGTCTAGCTCATATCCAGTTTTCCCCAAATGTGTGTAACAGTCTCCCCAAGTCCCACAAAGATGTTTATTGGACAATATTCCATATGCAATAGCATTTAGATCGTTCCCCAGAGATTAAGTACACAGCCCATCAAGAACAAATACAGGGACACAAAGTGTTCAAATAGCTCAGTAGTGCCCTCCCAAGAAGGAAACTGAATTGGGACTTGTTGTCAGGGCAACTTTCCATCATTCCAGGAAATTCTTCCTTCTTGAAGAGCTTCCTCAAGATTTACAATACTACCTTGTGTTTTAGATTCTTCCTGGGAGGTAAGTAAATTCCTTGACATGTGATTTGCCTTGCCTGAGTAAGTGAGGCAGGTAGGGTGCTATGCTTGGACTCAGGAATACATGCATTGGAATTCTGCCTCAGACATTTTCCAGATTGTGACTCAGGGCAAGTCATTTAACCTCTATAAGTTTCGGTTCCCTTCTCTGTAAAATTGAAATAATAGTAATATCTATCTCAAAGAATTAAAGTGAAAGTCAAGTGAAATGGCATATTAAAAATCTTTTAAAAACCTTAAAGTGTTATGTTATGTCATGTCACATCATGTCATGTTGTCATGTCACGTCATGTCATGTCACATATCATATCATATTATAATATTAAGTGCTGGTTACCACTACCACCATCATCAATATTGTCTTCATCATTATTCCTAGTTATGGCCTCCATGTAGCATGCTTTGCAGCAGCTATGCATTGTCTTGGTCTTTGTCCAAGGTCTTTGTCCAACTGCATTAAGAAATTATCTCTCTGAGCAGATGTGGAATCCAAACCACGAATTTGCCATTGAGACAATTTTCAAAACTGGTGATTCCAAGGAAATCTCCTTCCTTTGAACAGAAGATTAGATTGTAGGCTCACACTGACTAGGGAAATTCAACAACTCCTTTTCCTCTACAGATTATAGAAGTTCAGGAACAGTGTTTCTACGCTCTCTAGTGTTTTTAATAGGAGTGAGTGTTACATTTTGTTAAAAGCTTTTTCTGACAACTATCATTAGGATAGAGGGAAGGAGGAATGGCTGAATTGGGCTGCTCCCTGCCCCAGCCCTCAGCTACATCTGCTATGAGCCTTGACTAGACCAAAAATGTATGATAATATATAATGTGAACTCTCATTCAGGAGAGTTCCTTATCAATCTGAGGAGCTCCCCAGTCAATCTGATGAGAACCCCACAGAAGGTGAGACAATATTTGGTAGCAACTGAGAAGAAAAGGAATTCCTGAACATCAGTTGCCCCTCCTTGTGACCTCTAACAAGTTGGTTATACTGTCTTGATTGCTCTATTTGTCCAGGATTCCCCCTAACATTTTGCCTGGCACCTTTTTCTGGAGTGTTGGAAGGGATGAGGATTCTAAAGAGTTTTCCTCTTCTGACCTTCTCTTCCCCCAGTGGTGACTTACAGCCAAAGAAAATGTATTGATATTCGGTGGACAGTGCTTATCTAATGCCTGGGCAAGAAATGCATGAACACTGATGATGAAAAGGAAGGGAAGAAATGATGGAAGGGAAGGGAAGGGGTGATGGAAGAGAAGAGAAGAGAATGGAATGAAACAGGATGACCTCTGGTGACAATAAGACTCTATCTTCTAATATAGCCCAGTGTCCTTTAGATGCTATGAATGTTAGAAGGATCTTCTTTAGGTTAAACAAAAGTTTGTATCATTTTAATTTCCACCTATTGGTTCTAGTTACATCTCCTAGGATTACCATAACAAATCTGACTCCTCTTCTATATCAGAGGCCACCTAGGTTCTGTAACCCATCCTCCCAAAACCCATGTCTCTTCCTAAACTTCCAAGGATAAGTTTACCAATTAATCTGAGTCCCTGTGCTAATGAGAAAGGACAAGAGGGCTTCCTCAGGTCAAACAGTCTTGCTGAAGTCATCTGCCACAGCTAGTGTTATCTAATCCAAAGGTATGGTAAAATTCTTAGGAAAAGAAAGGCAATACTGGGGCTTTTGTAGTAGGTCAGTTCTTAGGCATGTTGGACAACTGCACAGACTTTCCAAAACTCTTGTGCAAATTACCAAATGACTTTACCCATGGTTTGGAGAAAACCATTTCTCCTATGATGAGAAAGAAAGAACTCACCTGGTTGAGGTTATTTTCAGAGTTATTCTCAGGGTTTCCTGAAAAAAGAAAGAATTTTGAAGCAAGTTTGGAAAGAGGAAAGGAGCAAGCATCACAGACTAGAGTGATTCTCACTACTGGGTCTGTGGGATAACAGATCTATACTCACTTTCCACCTTTCTTGGGGGATGGAAGCATCAAACATTATTTGTTCATTTATCAGGTTTGGACAGGAAAGTTTCAAATAGCAACATATATACTCATGGGGAAGAAGGGAAGTAGGGCCTCCAGAGAAGTGGGGTAATGAGGACCAGATGTTTTTAGAAAATTGTGTGTAGGGCTAGCAGAGGTCAACTGACTCAATCTGTCCTGCTGAGGTCAGCTCTCACTGGTCACAGTGAACTTTGACTAATCTCAACTGCTTCATTCCCCAGGGCCACCAAAGCTGTGCTAGCAACCACTGTCTTTCAGTCTTTGAAGAAGAGACTACCAAAAGTCAAACAAAATGCTTAGTGCTCACCTCCACAGAGTCCACATGGCCTCAAGATGGGCCCGATCTTCCATTCTGGGGATTGAAGTTTCCTCCCCCCACTCTAAGCATCTCTCTACTAGGACCCTATGGAAACCAAGGCCAGCCACCTTTACACAAAGCCTTCTAAGAGTCTCTGTTTCAGAACCTCTCTTTCTGTGTATTGTGTATTATCTCACAAGACCAGGCTACATCTAGATCTCACCCTCTTCTTTCTCTCTCTCCTTTTTGGTATCACCATGTTTCCCCCTTCTTTTCCATGCCCTTTTACTCTCTTTGTGGCTCTCTTTTTCTGCCTCTATTCTTTTCTCTCTGCTCTGTCTCTTTTTCTTCCTTTTTAATCTCCTTTTGTCTACTTTTCCCTTGCCTCTCTTTTTTTAACCTGTCTCACTTTGTCTCTCCCAATCCTGCTTCTCTCCCACTCTCCCCATCCATGTCTCCCTTCACTTGACTTCTCAGTTCATTTCTATACCTTCTTCATTCCTTTTTATTCTCTTTCACATACATTTTTTCCTATATTTCACTGCCTGACAGTTCTCACCTTCCCTCCTTCCAATGTCTCTCTCACCTACCAGCCAATTCCCTCAGGCTTCTGGCTCTGGCTGTTGACTTTGCATGCAGCCAAATATTTGCCCAGGACTAAATGCTGGCATTATATACCAGGCACTGTGCTGAGTGCTTTATAATTTTCTCATTTGGTCTTCACAACCACCCTATAAAGTGCTATTATTATCCCCATCTTACAGGTAAGGAAATTGAGTCAAACTAAAGTCAAGCAATTTGCCAAAGGTCACACAGCAGCAAGTGTTCACGGTTGGATTTGAACTCAGGCCCAACACCCTGTGCACCGTACAGCCCTGCTGCTTGAATGACTAGAAAGATGGCTGTGCCCTGCAAAGAAAAGTGAAAGTTCAGAAGGAAAGATAATGCATTCCCTTTTTAATATGTTGAGTTTGAGCTATCTATAAGAAATCTAGTTTGAAATGTCTATTAAGCTCAGAAGAACAATTGGACCTCTATCTAATGTAAGACTAGGACATCCGGGAAAGCCAAGTGCATAGGGATTACAATCAAACCCACATGAGCAAATGAGATCACTGACAGAAAACAGGTAGGGGGAGAAGAGATCCCATGACAGATTCTTGGAATACACCTGCTTTCAAAGACAAGATCTGAATGATGATTTAGGAAACTAAGAAGGAGCAATCAGATAATTAGAAAGAGAAGCAAGAGAACAATCAATGTCATTAAAAGCCAAAAGGTTAGAGAATATCCAGGCATAGAGGATGATCAGCAGAGTCAAGGGCTATAGAAGAGCCAGGAAGGATGGCATCTCAGTAAAGATCACTGGATCAGCAATGACATTTGGAGAAAGCAGCTTCAATTGAAATCAAAAGTCAAATTTTAAGGGGTTGGGAAACATTGTCTGGAATGTAGTAAGTGCTTAAGAAATGGTGATTGGCTGATCTGAGCACCTACAAACACCAATAAGACACAGTCTCTGCTCTCAAGGTGCTTACAATGTAAAGAAAGGAATAATATTCGCCAACATCTACATAGGCAGTTAGGGCTTTCACTGGGTATTGTGTGCAAGATGTGATTACTGGAACCAATACACCAATCCCCACTTCTCACTATTGCTGGCTCATTTACTCACTAAATTTCCCTCAGGGTTCAAAAGCAGTCTGGGTGTTGAATGAGCTCAGAAAGTATTAAAATTTCAAAATTTGCTCTCTAGGTGACTCTTAACCCTGTACCCCAGTGTAAACTAGGGGAAATCTCTCACCTTGTTTGGATAGCTTTATATCTCTTAATCTCAAATTGCCCACTTTGTAGGCTTGGATTAAAATTATTACCAAAGCCCATAAACTCTAATAGCAATTTCAAATAAGACAACAACAGTAAAGGGATATCAGATAACAATGAAGTATAGCTGGGGGGTGGAAGAGGAAGAGATTGGATCCTCATTCCTTTGGAGAAGGAAGAAGAAAAAGACTGTCAGACCAGGAAGTTAAAGACACTCTTCATGGGCAAGAAGAGACAAGTGCCTATGGCCTAGATTCCACACTCTCACCAATACTTCTCCTGATTCTGCTCCTTCTCACTGGTGCATTCTATCTATCCCCTCCCATCTTGTCAGTACTTTGCTTCTGTTCCTGATATGATTATCTATGTTGTCCCTTGTTCTTCTCTGGTCATCCTCTTTTCCTTCTAGCTCAATAACAGAAACAAGGACCTGGATGCAACCCTTGCTTTTCCACTCCATTTCAGTCAAGTTAGAGGCAGAATGATGTCATTTCTAGAGGGCTGGTCTCAGAACCAGGAAGACCGTACATGCTGGATGTTTGGTCCTGGGCAAGTCACTTATATTCTCAGTTCTCTGAGTAACACTCTAAGTCTGTTAAGTTACAAAGAATGTAATGACCTGCATTGGCAAAGAGAATGTCTTCATCTAGGATTTCCATCATAACCATACGATCCCAGTTCTTGTTCCTATCCCTGTCAAATAATAAGCTACTTTTATCCTTATAAATTTGACTCAGTTCTCTATGTATTTGAAAAATGAGATCTGTTTAAGAGATACTTGCTATAAAGATTATTTCCTATCTTTCTACTTTCCTTCTAATCTTGGTTGCATTTGGTTTTATTTGTACAAAACCTTTTTAATTCAATATAATCAAAATTATGTATTTAACATTTTATAATGTTCTCTATCTCTTGTTTAGTCATGAATTCTTCACCTCCCTATAGATATGACAGGTATACTATTCCTTGTTCTTCTAATTTGCTTATTGTGTCACCCTTTATTGTCTAAATTATGCCAAAGAATATTTTTAATATTCTATTTACCTCCTTAGTTTCTTTCTTTTTTATTTTTTTGTTAGATTTATCAAGTTCTGACAAGGGACAATTTTAGTTTCCCACTAGTATACTTTTGCTGTCTATTTCCTTCTGTTAAATGAATTACGTAATTACATTATTACATAAATTAATTCATTTAACTTCTCCTTTAAGAATTTGGATGCTACATCACTTGGTACAATATATGTTTAGTAGTTATATTGCTTCATTGTCTATGATACCTTTTAACATGATGTAGTTTCCTTTCTTATCTCTTTTGATTAGGTCTACTTTTGCTTTTACTTTGTCAGAGATCAGGATTGCTACATTTGCTTTTTTTAAATATCAGCTGAAGTATAATAGATTCTGCTCCAGCCTTGTACCTAATTTACTCTGTGTGTGTCTCTCTGCCTTAAGTGAGTTTCTCGTAAACATTATATTGTAGAATTCTGTTTTGCTTTTTTTATCCACTATACTATCAGCTTCCATCATATGGGAGAGTTCATCCCATTCATATTACAGTTACGGTTACTACCTGTGTATATCACTCCATCCTATTTTGCAGTCAATTGCTTTTCCCAAGAGGTATTTTACATTTCCTTCCATTTTTTCATGCTTTTCAATTTGATTAATTCTTAATGTTTCATAGTTCTAACTTTTAAGGTGTTGTTTTCCTTGATTAGCTTTTGTGCTTTCTTTTCCATTTGGCCAACTTTTCTTTTTAAGCAGTTTTCCTAGCTGTTGACTCTTTTTTTAAAAATAATTCTCCTGCATCATTTGAATTTCCTTTGCCATTTTTCGTCTACTTCTCCTATATGATTTTTAAGCTTCTTTTCAAGCTCTTTCATGAGTTCTTTCTGGGCTAGGGACCACTTCCCATTTTTCTTTGGGGTTTTGCCCACAGATTTTTTTGACATTGTTGTCTTGGTCTTCTCTGTCACCAAAATCACTTTCTATGTTCAGATTCTTTTTGTTATTGTTATCTTTCTTTCTTTTTTTTTGGTCTTTTCCCTTCCTTTTAAATTTGACCTCTGTACCCAAGGTGGAAGGGGCACTATCTTAGCTTCCTGTACCAGTGGCAGGCCCTGGCTGTTTACCAGGTATTGCTTTGAGGCTCCCAGGGTCCCTCATATTGGTGCTGTCCTGGGGGGATGGAGTAGAAAAGGATGGTGCTGCTGAAGGCCATAGGGTCCTGACAGCTTACCTGGGACCTCATGCTCATTTATGGCATGTCCTAAGGCCAATGGGACATTTCTGCATTTCCCCAGGGCTACACTGAAGCATGTGGAGGTCTGGTCTACTTTATTATTATGCTGAAGGATGTCTGTTTGCCCAGGACTACACTGAAGCACATGGTGATTCTTAGAGTTGGTGTTTGCAGTTCCCACGGCTATGTTAAGGCACATAAGGGAGTTCTGGTGTTGATGATTGCCTGCTTCACCAAATTGGCGCTTAGTATCTTCCACTGGTTTGCTGAGGTGGGCTTGCTGCTAGTTTGATGAGATGCTTCCTGTCCTGAAATGTACTCCTTCTTTACCCAAGAGAGATGTACCTTTCTTGCCAATTTTCCAAGTTTTTTGGGTTGAAAGGTTGTTTCACCCTGTCTTTTTTCTGGTTCTCCTGTTCCAGAATTTGTTTGGGGGAGCTATTTTATGGTTGTTGGAGGTGAATATAGAAGAGTTACAGCAATTTCCTGCTAATTCCACCATCTTGGATTCTGGAAGCTGAGAATGAACTTTGATTCAGTGAAACTACTAATAGGTGTGTATCACAAAGAGATCAAGGACAAAGGAAAAAGTCTCATGTGTACAAAAATATTTATAGCATCACTTTTTGTTGAAGTAAAGAACTGAGATCAAAATAGGTACCCATCAAAGGGGAGAATGATTGAACAAAGCATGGTGTATCTATGCAGTGAAAAGTTATTGTACAATAAGAAATTACAGAAGGAACATAGTCAAAGAAACCTGAAAGGACTTTTACGATTTACGTGAAGTAAAATGGACACAACAAAATAAGCATAACCTGGGGGACAATTTCTACAAAGAGGACAACCTTGTAAAGGAAAACAAATTTGAGAGATCCATGATAAACACAGCAACCAATGGACACAGTAATACTCATTTTGAAGCATATATCCCACCTCTGTTGACAGAGGTGATGGACTAGATGTGCCAAATGACACATACATTTCTAGACACAGCAAAGTGGAACTGTGTGTGATTATTCCTATTTGTAACAAGGGAAGGTTTTTATTTTGGGAAAGAGGTATAGGGGACAGTAATAGTTCTACAAGAAAGGGAAAAAAGAAATAAAGTAGCACCAATGAGTAAGTAAACAGAAAAAAGCAGGAGAAAATTCAGGTTGTAGATGGAAACATGCAGGGGCAGTATTGGAAGATGTTAAATCTGAAATATGCCCCACCAACAAATCCTCAAGCTATACATAATAGAGATTTGTAGTTTCATATGCAGGCCTATTTTTCTTTTCTTTATATAGGGAAATGCTCATATTTTCTTATCTACCTCAAATTCAAAAAATATGGAGATATTGAGAAAAAAAAATCTACTTGTAGCCCACAATGGAGCTAATAAAACTCACAAGTGAATAGGACAGCAGCATTATTGAAGAGACATGCAACTGGGCATAAAAAGGCCCTGATTCACCAGGTGAAGCTGGTGGATTTTCAGAGACAGTCCCATATATATATGGAGTCAATTTCAGGCAATTTTCTAATGAGGAAAAAAATCAAGTTTCACTTCATTATTAGAAAATATGGAAGGCATCCATGTGGACTTCCTCACTGTGCATGGGAGGAGATTGTCAATTTCATTACTCTGACTAGTCACTTCACATTTTCAGAGAAAAAAGCTTACCTATGACACCTACCCTCCTAGGAGTAACCGGGATCAAACTCACTACTTTATAGTTCAGGAAGTCTTGGCTTCCAGTCAGATTTATTGAGGACTATGGCATCCTCAGAGATGGTAGAAGTATAAAGCCTTCAGAATCACAGCGTCAGAGCTAGAAAGGACCTTAGCCCAATGCATACCTGGGCTAAGGTACAAGAATATCCTCCATAACACAGTCAATAAGCGGTCGACCAAACTTTGCTGGAGGAACCCAGAATCTTGGACAGCAACTCATTCCACCTTGGGATAACTCTAAGTGACCCAAAAGTGATATCAAGTGAGAACAGAAATGTGACCTTGTAAGTGGCTAAATGAACAGAAGATGTCCAAGGAGGAAATGGTTAGAGAGGACATCACCACCAGAGAACCTAGTTTGCACTGGAGGAAAGCAGCAAACAATTCTGGGTAGGACGGTCACTCATAATAGAGTACACATACCATGGGCTATGTTCATACTAGCCACAAATGCCCATTGTGTTTTTTCTTAAGTTAAAGAATATCTAACATATGATCTGGTCTTATTAACCTGTAAGAGCTGAGAATTCTCTCCTTTTTCTTGTGAAGGCTTAGAAATAAGCAAAATTTGGATATTCCCAAGGGGAGCCCCGAATGGAGGCACCAGCCAAATCACTAAGTGAGAATCCCATTAATGAATCCAGGCCATGTGAATCCCCATCTGAAATTCTGGGTCACAGATCATATGTTTGTCATGAATCACTGTGTGCAATTTATTTAAATATCACATATTAAGAGGTAATGAGGTGGTAAAACAAATGGAATGCTGGACCAGAGCTCAAATCCATCCTCAGACACTTAATAACTATGCAACCATGGGCAGGTCATTTAACCCTTGTTTGCCTAGTTCTATAAAATGGGGACAATAATAACACTTAGCTCCTAGGATTTTTATGAGGATAAAAGGAGATAATATTTGTAAAGCACTTCGCAAACCTTAAAGCACTACATAAATGTTACTATTATTATACTATTACGGGGTTGTTTTTGGAGCAGAAAAGGTAGGGCAACTGAGGTTAAGTGACTTGCCCAAGGTCACACAGCTAGTTTTTTGTCTTAATTGTCTGAATACTGATTTGAACTCAGGTCCTCCTGACTTCAGGACTGGTGCTATATTCATTGCGCCACCTAGCTGCCCCTGACTATACTATTATGATATGCATCTAGCATGATTTGCAGGGAATTTGATTTCTTTTTTAATTGGGATAGCATGTAGCAGAGACTGGAACTTGTCTTTTCCCAGAGCAAAGCTATGAAGAGATGAATTTGCCTCTGCACTCCCTCTACTAATCCCAACAATTACACATCTCTGAATGGTACAACCAGAAGCCCTACTTAAAGGGAATGATATTGACTATTTGATTTGGGAGGGATTTGAGGCATGTGAAGGGACAATTGGGGATAGAATCATGAATCAAGGCAGTCTATAAAGCCTCAAGACCCATCCTAGATACTGATACTAGCTTGGTATTGGGAGGATGATGATCTGTTTTCGAGATGCAAAGGGTGGAGTATTCCAGACTACTGGTGTTCTTCCATGAAGCTAGATTTCAAGAAATTATAAAAACAAAGGAGATAGCCAGAGAAGGGGCCCTTAATTAGCACTATCCTAGAGTTAAACACAAGGAGGCCAAATGCCTCTAACCAATATTAGGGGTGTCCAAGATCCCTCATCAGCTTAAGACTGGTCTTCACTTTAAAATACGCAGTACTTCCACGGCAGAAGGAAACCTGAAAGAAATGGCAATGGGGAGCAATGATTGATGCCATCTGCTGGACAGCTATGGCAAAAGCAAAGCTTTGGCTCAGGACAACAACAAAGAATGGTGGTCCTGCTGTTTGCTGCAACTTTCAACAAACATCAGGCAGGAAAAAAGTCATGCTGAGCAGACAGCTAGAACGGCAGTTCTCAGACTCTTTCGCCTTAAGACCCCTTTCCACTCTTAAAAATCACTGAAGGCTTCGAAGAGCTTTTGTTTATGTGTTTATATTTGCCATATTAGAAGTTAAAACTGATCACTTAAAATATTTATTTATTCATTCATTTTAAAATAACAATAGTAATCCACTGTATATTAACATAAATAACACATTTTTTTATGAAAAATAATGGTTTTCTCAAAAAGCAGTAAGAAAAGATGTTTTACATATTTTTGCAAGTCTCTTTAAAGCCTGGCTTAATAGAAGACACCTGTATTCCAAGATCTCTCCTTATTTCTATTCCAAGCTGCCGGTTCAGGTTCGGGGAGATATTGAATCTGATTTCTTGATACTTGAGGTACTTATTTCTGGACGCTTGTTCTTTGAAGAGGGAGCTCTGGATTTTGGCCATGAGCTATTCTTGGGAATTTTTTCCTTTTGGGGCTTCTTTCAGAAGATAATTGGTGAATTCTTCCATTTTTACTTTATCTTCTAGTTCCATTTGAGTTGTAGCTAAAAACCTTCCACATGTGTTGTCTCTCTCATTATAATGTGAGTTGCTTGAAAGCAGAAATTGTTTGACTTTTCCATTTTTATCTTTAGTGCTTAGTATAGGGCATTGTACATGGTTAAGTGCTTAATAGACGCTTTTCTCAATCATTCATTTTTAAAGGCTTTGTATATATCAAATACCCTGCTATGCAAAGAAAATATGAAGGAAAAGCAAAAATCAATACGTAAACAAAGTCTCTGCTTTCAAAGAGCTCACATTTTAATGGGAAGACACAGAAAATATATTGGAACAAACAAGGTGGATACAGAGTAGTTGACATCTCTTTAGGGGGGATGACACTAGCAGCTGGGAGGTGATGAGATTGGCAAAGGTCTTCTGCAGGAGCTGGCTATGGAGCTTTATTCCTTAAAGAAATCCAAGAATTTTAAGAGGGAGAGCATTTGATCACAGGGTTAGCCAGTACAAAAATACAGACAGGAGATAAAGTATCACAGCAAATAAGTAAGACTGGTAAATAGATCAATGGTTTGACCATAGATTGTGTGTAGTGGAGAAATATATTGAAAGATTAGATAGAGAGAAAGAGTCAGGTTGTGAAAAGCTTTAAGTGTCAATCAAGTCTTTCCTTTTTTTTTTTTAATTCTTCATCTTTACAAAATCTTGGGTTCGAACCCCAGCACTATTACTTATTATCTGCACAAGCTGGCCAATGATTTCTGGTTTCCAGTCCTTAGTTTCTTATTCTGTGAAATGCAAATGTTGGATGAGTTGATCTCCAATGTACCTTCTTATTATAAATAATGTGATCCCAAAGGGTGAAGGGAACTCCTATGATGTACCCTTTACCTATACATTATCCAAAGAAGGAAATTCACAGTGCATCTGCCCCCTAAACTCCCCCTACCAATTTTTGAGGTTGAGTCAGGATCATGACACTGAATAGGCCTCTGGCTGGTATCCTTGGACTCTTTCTTGGTAGTCTTCCAGCTCCTTAAAAAGTACCCTCTTTAATCCCTTATAGCTGCAACTTAATCCCTTAAAATTCTTCTGTGAATGCCTTGAAGGCCAATTTCCTTATCTAAATGACTTGAGCAAATAAAGATGTTTCTTTCTCTGTTGATTTGTGGTGGTGTGTTGTTGTGAAGGAGAGAAGTCTCTCAAAATAGAGAGACAAGATGACCTCACTTTCCCTTCTGTCTTATCTACACTATACCTCACGGCCCTCTCACATGTCAGCTACTTGGCTCACAGCTCATCCCACTGGGAGGATGTCAGGATCCTTATCCCTAAGGGTATACACCCAAAGGCCACCAGGATCCAGCTATACATGCCTCCCTAGTAGTGAACTAGGCAAAATGACTTTCTTCCAGAGTCAGACCTATTGGTCTAGAAGACCTTTAAGGGCTCTTCTTTGTAGATCCATTCTGGCATGATAGAACCATGATAAATAGTGCTGGCATCTGCCTTATATATTTGGCACTCTCCCCCACTATCTAGGTCACTACACTTCATCCCATCACCCTCAGACCCCTTTTTAGTGTGGACAGCAGTGTTTGGCCAGATTGCCATTTGGAGGGGCCTTAATCTCCTGCTCAAATTCCACCAATGGATCTACTTAGTCTTCTATGGCAATGTGGCATGGAAGCCTTATATCACACAGGTGGGACTCTGCCTAGAAGCATAATGAACCCAACATAGGCTGATCACAGATTATGGAGAGGAGCAGGCTTAGCTCTAGTCCACCAAACCCCTCTGTTTTAGAAATTTTGCCCACTTCTTTGGTGACCCCTATTGGAGAATTGGTTGAGGGGTATACACCTCTAGGGGACCAAGTATGTGCATCTCTCTGCTTTAGCCAACTGTTATGGGAATCTGAAGATCTTCCCTGCCCCTAGGCCCTTTGCTTAAATGGCTTAAGTGACTCTGAGAACCTCCCAGATTTGAAAGTATACTCTGTCCCCTAATAGGCTGAATGTGGTCACATGGAGCCTGTGGCAGGAGGCTTGTTCTTCAGGAATGCCCAGGCCTTATTACTTTGTGATTGGGCAGTGGGTCAAGAGGGTTGTGATGTTCTCTGATCTATGAGAAGGTTATATATACTGCTGATGTGAGGTTTTTCTTTGGGGCTCACTTTGGAAAGAGTTGTGTGATTTGACCAGACGAGACTCTGGGAAGCCATTGAGCCCCCCAGCTTTGAAAACCCAGATGTTGATGCTTCCCTCTGTGGTAACTGACTAGGTGTGGATGTAATGGTCAGACAATTGGCAGCCCATCTGCTGATCTGTTTCTTTGTCTACTTGTAACTTCTACTTGTAACTTGTTTGTATTCTCTGAAGTTCAGAGTGCTGACTTTTTCCCCTGAACTAGGTAAATGATAAGTGTTTGATTGATTAAAATAAGACTGTTAACCCATTTTGAGTTGCTTTCCTTTAGAAAAGCAGATTTAAGAACCTGTGCTAGCAGCCATCCTGGGCATGCTAGGGTGCTTGCTGATACACCAAATAAAAAGGATCAAAAGACAATCTTCATCCACGACCTCTGGTTTAATTCACTTTACAAAAATCAACCTTCTGTGAGATCACTAAGCCAGTGAAATTCTAAAGCATTCAGGGGCTCTGCATTGTTCTCAGCAACCATCATTCCAATAGCTTTAAACTTCTCCTGCCACCTCCCAAGTTACTTGATGGTGAAAAAACCCCTATACTTTGACCTCTTCTAAGGAGGAATTCACTGCCATAGAGAGGGTAGCAACAGGATAAGTCTGAGGTTCCTCTCATCTCTACTCCTCATCCTCAATTCCACTCCCATGCTTTACTTTAGAGCCCTAATTTTAGTGGTATTCAACACATTTTCCAGGGAGACCTCTGTGTCAGATTTCATTTTCCAGTCATGAGCTGTGATCCCCTACTCTCCACCTCCACTAGTATTGCCTATTTCACATGTGCCATTACTAAGTCTTAGAGTTAAGCGTCAATTTTCAGGGCATGGCCCTTAGAAACTAAGAGTTTTATCCCTAGTTTCTGAATGTACATGAACAGCTTGTCTGTTTTTTTTTTCTTTTTCCTTTTTTACTTATCTATTTATTTTTTAAAACTTTTAATTTTTTTTTCATCATTCATTTCCAAGAGATTTTGAGTTACAAATTTTCTCCCTATATTTCCCCTACCCACCACCCCAAAACAGCAATCCCACTATAAACCCCCTTCCCCAATCTGCTCTCTTCTATATCCTCCCCCATGCCTACTACCCCAGTGCCTCTATATCTTTTTCCCAGTTGCATGTAAATAATGATAATAATAATAATATACATATATATATTATATATATGTATATATATATATTAACACTTGATTTTAGAATTTTAAATTCTAGATTCTTTCACTTCCTCTCTCATCACCTACCCTTACTGGGAAGATAAGCAATTCAATATAGGCTGTATATGTGTAGCTATACAGAATGTCTCCACAATGAACATATTGTGAAAGACTGACTATATTTCCCTCCTTCCTATCCTGCCCCCCACTTGTTCTATTCTCTACTTTGTCCCTGTCCCTTTACAGAAGTGTGTGCTTCTAACAACCCTCCCTCCCACCCTGTCCTTCCCTCCATCATCCCACCTCTCATCCCCTTCCCCTCTACTCTCCTGTAGGCCAAGATACCCAATTTAGAGTGTATGTCATTCCTTCCCTAAGCCAAATTCAATGAGAGTAAAGTTGACCCATTCCCTTTTTGCCTTCCTGTTCTTCCCCTCCATTGTAAGTTATCCCTTGCCTCTTCTATATGAGATGATTAACCCTATTCTCTGTCTCCCTGTATACTCTCATTCTATTCCCCTCCCACCTCTCAATCTCACTTTTTAAAATATCATGCCTTCGTATTCAATTGATCCTGTGCCCTCTGTCTATATACAGATATATACACACACTCCCATATGAATTCATATGCATATATACCCTCCTATATGGACACGTGTGTATGTATACATACATATACATATATATATATGTATATATATATATATATATATATATATATATATATGTACATACATACACATTTATATTCCCTTCAACTATCCTCATACTGAGAAGTTTCACAAGTTAACAATTATCGTTTTTCCATGTTGGCATATAAATAATTCAACTTTGATAAGTTCCTTATGATTTCTTTTCCATGTTTACCTTCTCATGCTTCTTGTATTTGAGTGTCAAATTTTCTATTCAGTTCTGTTTTTTTCATCAGGAATGCTTGAAAGTCCTCTACTTCATTGAATGACCATATTTTCCCCTGGAACATTACACTCAATTTTGCTGGGTAGGTGATTCTTGGTTTTAATCCTAGCTCCCTTGATATCTGGAATATCATATTCCAGGCCCTTTGATCCCTTAATGAAAAAGCTGCTAGATCTTGGGTTATCCTGATTGTGTTTCCACAGTATTCAAATTGTTTCTTCTTGGCAGCTCGTAATATTTTCTCTTTCATCTGGGAACTCCAGAACCTGGCTATAAGATTCCTAGGAGTTTTCTTTTTGAGATCTTTTTCAAGAGGTGATTGGTGAATTCTTTCAAGTTCTGTTTTGCCCTCTGATTCTGAAATATCCAGGCATTTTCCTTGAGAATTTCTTGAAGGATGATTTCTAGGTTCTTTTTTTGATCATGGCTTTCAGGTAGTCCAAAAATTTTTAAATGATCTCTCCTGGTTCTATTTTCCAGGTCAGTAGTTTTTCAACAAGATGTTTCACCTTGCCTTCTATTTTTTCATTTGTTTGGATCTGTTTAATAGTATCTTGATTTCTCATAAAGTCGTTTGCTTCCATTTGCTCCACTCTAATTCTGAAGGAATTATTCTCTTCAGTGAGCTTTTGAGATTCTTTTTTCTATCTGGCAAATTCAACTTTTTAAGGCATTCTTCTCCTCATTGGCTTTTTGG
>CM053581.1:383306046-383396241 GCA_028627135.1 Pseudochirops cupreus | reverse complement strand
CCAAACAAACCCAGCACCAAATGAATTCACAGGTGAATTTTACCAAACATTTAAAGAATTCCAATGCTGTAGAAACTGTTTGAAAAAAAAATTAAGTAAAGAATTTCTGCCAAATTACTTCAATGACACAAATATGGTTTTGATACCTAAGCCAGGAAGAGCAAAAACGGATAAAGAAAACTTTAGACCAATTTCCCCAAAGAATATTGATGCAAAAAAAATTAAATAAAATATTAGTGAGGAGATTTCTCTATTATATCAGAAAAATCACACACTATTACCAAGTGGAATTTATACTGGGGATTTAGGGCTGGTTCAATATCAGGAAACCTATTAGCATAATTGATCATATCAATAACAGAAATAAAAAAATCATATGATTATAACAATGCATGCAAGAAAAACTCTTGACAAAATTCAACATCTGTCTCTATTATAAAAACCAGGAAGCACAGGCATAAATGGGAGTTTTCTAAAAATGATTAGTAACATCTAATTAATAAAATAATATCTAAACCAAGAGCAAACATTTTCTATAATGGTGATGACCTAGAAACCTTTCCAATATAATGAAGAATGATGCAAGGAAGTCCATTATCACCATTAGGCAATAAGGAAACAAAACTATTTTATTTTTTTGTGGATGATATAGGGCCCTGTAATGTTAATGGGATATAAGCTCTTCCCTGATGATTAATAGATCTCATGTGGAACCCATTAAGGGAAACTTGGTTAGGAGAGGCTTGCTTATAGGAAAGTTATCACACCTTTTTTTTTTTTTTTTTTTGCTTTTGGGAGGGCAATTAGGGTTAAGTGACTTGCCCAAAGTTACACGGCTAGTTAGTGTGTCAAGTGTCTGAGGCTGGATTTGAACTCAGGTCCTCCTAATTCTGGGGCCTGTGCTCCACTCACTGCGCCACCTAGCCACCCCACACCTTTTTCTAATTTATAATTAGGCACTGAGTCACAAGGGTTGTGATGCCTTCTGGCTCTGAGAAGTGTATATATACTCTGAGTTGGTATTTTGGTTTGGAGGCTCACTTATGAGAAGTCTTGTGATTTCTTGTTCAAGATTCTGAGCGGCAGTATGTTCATAGCTCCCGAACTGCTCAGATATAAAGGTGCTCTTGATCCAGGGATGCATGTAAAGTGTATAGTTGATTCAGCCAGTCAAAGCCCTGTCTGTTGGTCTTTATCTCTCTGCTTGTGTTTTCTCTGAAGTTCAGGGTGCTGACTTTTCTCCTAAACTAGTGAATGTAATTTAAAAAGATTTTTGACCACTTAAACAGCTCTTTCCTAGTAAAGTATATCTAAGAACCTCTGCTAGCAGCCATCCTGGGTATGCCAGTGTGGTTGCCACTACAGCACATATGCAGTTCTACTAAATGTAATTGGGAAATATTTAATGATAAGTAAAGATACAATAAAATAAAAAATCACTGTCAATATGTGGACCAAAGGGGTCCTTATATATATAGATTAGTGGCCTCCATTCCTACTTGAATATTTAGATTATTGGGTGGCTAGGTGGCACAGTGAATAGAGCACAGGTCCCAGAATTAGGAGGACCTGAGTTCAAATCCAGCCTCAGATGCTTAACACTTACTAGCTGTGTGACCTTGAGCAAGTCACTTAACCACAATTAATTACCCTGCCCTCCCCCCTCCAAAAAGCAAAAAGAAATTATTTATATTATATTATTGGATTAGATTATTTCCATGAGGAACACAGAGCCTAAATAGGGGATAAATAGTATAAAGTTTGTGAATCAAAGAGTAAAAGCCTAGAATAGATGGAAAGGGAAAAGAATTCATGAAGAGAATATAAAAAATAAATCCTTTTTAGGAAAAGTCAAAGAAAGAAATACTAACCAAAAAAATTCAAGGGAAGAGAAGAAAAAGAGGGGAAGAATTAGGTAACTAGATAAAAGCAAGGAAGAAAAATCTTAATGTTAAGTAAAACTACAAAACTAGAGAAAGAGGGGTGACAAACAGAGGAAAGCTTGAATGTGAAGCAAAGAGAGCCAGTGAGAATAAGATTGCCTTAAAATTGAATAAGTAACAATAACTGAAGAGACAAAGGAAAAATAATTATTAGAGACAAATGGAGGAAAATATATTTAAATATAAAATGAGTAGGCATACAATAAAATGAAAAAGAGGGACAGATTGGATTAGAAGCAAACTCCCAATACCATATTTTACCACATAATCATTGCAGATTTTATGCCAAAATTTTTATAAAAAATTGAGGTGTTACCATTATGTGAAGCTTTCAAAAAATTGTGCCAGTATTAACTTAAAAATCATTTATTACTAAATTGTCTTTGGTGGAAAATTAGGATGCATGGAATACTCATGAATATGTATTAAAATTAGGAAGATGCAAATCTTACCATATCATATGACTTACTCAAGACAGCTTTTCCTACCCACCTGCTCCCTCTGAGCCTACTGCTCTTCATTGGGTTGAGTGACAATGCCGTTAGTACTGTAGGGCTCTACAGAAACCATACATTTTGGAAATATACTGACAATGCATGTTTGCTGAGAATTCTAGGCTCTTGGCTCACAATGCATGTGAGATAAATTTGTATCCATATGCCACTGGTGAATACATTACTCCTCTGTTTGCCTTTTAAGTGGAGTGATGAACAGAATTATACCACGTGACAATTAGATGACAAAATGTTATAAACCAATTTTTGGAATGAAAAAACAGGGTGCAATGATTATGCAGTGAAATACAGTAATTTATTGATTTTAAGAAATACACCTAGGTTACAGTTTCCAAAAGCTTTGTGCCCCATCTCTAGGTTCTTCAATAAAATGCCTTTTGCTCCCTCTTCTACAAATCCTTGATCTTCCTCTCCTTTTTTATCTGGTTAAAAATTCACCCGGGCTAGGCAATTTACCTTTATTAACCCCCTATGGATGTTCACTCCTTTACTCTTAGCCTCTCAAGTTTGCTTGATTTGCTTAAGTACTATCCTATAAGCACCTGATCCTTTTATCCCCCCAGGTGACCTGGGTGGTCTGGGAGAGAAGTGGTCATGATTTCATAGCCTCTGGAACTCCCATCTCAGGTCTCTGTAACTGCGCTGACTGACTCCAGGGCATATAAAGAAGGGATAGTCTTGAGCCTGGGTTCAGTGGAATTGGGAGCAGTAAAAGAGGCCTGAATATCCAACTCTGGGGATTGTTGTGGAAAGGAGGTAGGACTGAATTTTGTACTTGACACAGTAGGCAATATATTTAGGAATTCATGTCCTGAAAAACTACAGGGCTTTGGAAATGTGTGTTGAATATTTAAAAATTGTTTTTCTTACAAACTTGAGTGTTCGAATAGGTTTCTTTATGAATAAAATATACATGCATGAATTAGGAGAGAGAAAAAAAGAGACACAGTGGCCAAGTTATGCCTATGTCAATCTTGTTTTTGCCCCCCACTAAAATGAAAAAAAAAATGAACACAGAAGATGAACTTAACCATGGATAAACCATGGAAAGTAAGGGCAAGAGGGGTTCAGTGGACACAGAAGTGTCCGCTTTCTCACTCTGAGCATGTCTAAATAGCACCTCATATGGAATTAGGACCAGGGTGGATGGTGACCACAATCTCAGTGCAAGCCCTGAAGATGTTTTCCTGTGGTTCCTTTTATGTCATCAGTCCTTCCTTAGGCCTGAGGTTAAAAAACTTTGTTCTTCCTTGCTTAAAATGGGGCAAGAGGAGGGGAAGGGGCAGGATAAAGTCCCTTCCATTGGTGAGACATCTCCTATTCCAAGATAAATCTCTTCCTGATTTTGGGAGCTCCTTCTTTGAGGAGGGCCCCCCTAGGGTCAGATGAGTCCCTGGAAATTCTAACCTCAGGCTTGTCATCATCAGAATGCACCCGATTGTTGTCGGACAGGCCAATTTCTTACCTAATGGCAACCTTGAGTGGACAGAGAGGCCATTGTTCTCTTGGCCTCCCAGAACAACACCTGAAGACACACTTGTCTTTGTTACTGTTCTGTGAGTTTCTGTGAGCCCCGTTCTTGGAATTTGTGCCCCTCAACCCCTCCCATTACTTCCCCCTGGATGTAGCCATGGTTAAAAGGACCTGCCTTCTCCTTAAGCTGAGTATCACCTGCATTTCTTGAGCTGTCATCCGTGACTTTTAGACCATGAAGTTCTTCACCATCCTGTTCTTGGTCGGTGTGGCCTGTGCTGTGGCCTCCAGCTGTAAGTCCCCTTGCTTCCTCACCCTCATTTACCTCTTCTTCCCTGCCCAGGACAGGGCAGAGGCAGGAGAGAATCACCCATCCTAATCCAGACAGGATCCATCCAGAGGCTTCTGTGATACAGAAGAGATAGTAGCAGCCTTTACAGGGTGGCTGGATGGGAGGATTGGCCAGAAACATTGGACAAGATGACCCCTCCAAGTCCCTATCAACCTTTGGCTGCTGGAAATCCATCGTACTTTGTTCCTAAGGGGTTGGAGTTGGGGCCAGGAATATCAGAGGACCAAACCCAGGCATTTAACCAGTTTATACTCATAGAGCCTTCAGGAGAATCAAAGAAGACTATATTTATAGCAATATTTTTTTTCTGGTGAAAAATTGGAAACAAAGTAGATTCTTATTGATGGCGGAATGACTAAATTCCATAAATGTAGTATTACTGTGCTCTAAAAAGCTAATGTAATGAATACAGAGAAACATGTGAAGACATATATGAACTGAGTGAGGTAAGCAGGACCAGAGCTCAGAAGAGAGGTCAAAACTCCAAATAATGATTTATAAATCATTCCAAATAAGTGCCAGTGGAAGTTTTGGGAGTAATTGAGATTGCAAAAACATAGAGCATAGAGAGGGAAGAGAATAGGGACAAGGCCAGATTCCTGGAGCATGAGTGGTTCAAGGGGAGGTGATGGAACCCGCAAAGGATAAGAATTTGGCTTTAAGAGTCAGAGGAAAACCGAGAGAGTATTGTATTTCTGAAGTTGAGGGAAAAGAGAGTGAAGAAGTGGCTAGTTGTGCTAAAAGTTTCATAGATGGCTTAGAAGTTGAGAACTAAGACAAGATCATTGCATTTGGCCATAGAAGGTATATATGTATATATACGTGTATACTTATATATGTATATATATATATATATATATATATATACACACATATATATACACACACACATATATATGTGTGTGTGTGTAATGTGTATATATGTGTATATATGGATATGTATATGTATATATACGTATATACATATATATATATATAAAGTCTTCCTGTGATTCTATAAATTCCTCATATTCCCTGTTTCTTATAATACAATAGTATTCCATGACATTTCTATACCACAATTTTTTCAACTATTCTCCAGTCACAGAGCACTGACTTTTCTAGTTTTGTTTTTCTGTTTGTTTCTTGTACTGCTATGGATATGTGAGCATCTCGAGCATCTTTCATTTTTTGTTTTGTTTTGTTTTGGTCTTTTTGGAGGGTTTTGGGCAATTGGGATTAAGTGACTTGCCCAAGGTCACACAGCTAGTAAGTATCAAATGTCTGAGGTTGAACTTGAACTCAGGTCCTCCTGACTCCAGGGTGGGTGCTCTGTTCACTGTGCCACCTAGCTGTTCCCTCAAGGACTTTCTATGGGAAAGAGTAGCATAGTCAGAGGGAAGAGAAGAGGCTACTGTGAAATGGTGATAGATGGATAGAGCATCACCTGAAGCCAAGATCCCACAAAGTCTCACCCTGAAGAGATCCTCTGTGTGTTCATGCTGGAAATGGGGCTTTTAGGCTCAAGAGAGAAGAGCCACAATTGGCAGCCAATCTTACATAAAGCCTCTGTGAAGTTTCTTTTGTGCCCTTTCACACTGATTAAATGTGACATTTGTGGTTATTCTTATAAAAATTTGGGCAGCGAATTTTGATTAGAAACATACTCCCTCTCAGACTACTTATTGTCCCTGTGGGAAAGTCATATTCATCTTAAGACATTATTATGGCTATTTTTTTTTTTACCAGAAGTGCAACTATCTGACATTCAAAGCATTAGGAGTGGAGTAAAATGTGGAACCAGAATAGCAGCCATAACCCAGGTAGTAAATGTCAGATGTGGGATTTGAACCCGGGACCTAAGAACAGAACCAATGCTCCTTCCATTACAAGAAAAAGGATTTGACCCCCAAAAACACACCAAAAAGGCTTCAGAAGCCCAGGAGCTGAGGAAAGAGTGGTTATGTAGTAGGTTTCAGAAGTGTAACTTAAAGATCATTTTAATTATCAAAAAATCATCATAGGGTTTGAGCTGGAAGAGGCCTTTGAGGTCCCCTAGTCCTCTTTGAATAGGTAAGGAGCTGAGATCAAGAGAAGTTATTTGACTTGTCCAGGGTCACAAAATACTAGCAAGCATCTGAGGTAGAATGAGAACCTAGCTCTTTCTGACTCCAAGCCCACCATTCTGTCTACTAGGTAAAGGGCTGTATATAGTATACAACAGATGTGGATTCAAAAGCTGACTCTCATCCTTGCTACCTGTGGACTCTTAGGTGATTTCACTTCTAGGCCTCAGTTCCTGTCTGCAAAGTGAAATGGTCAGATTCAATTATTCTGGTCTGGTGAAACCTATGGGAAGGTGAAACCTTTCTCAAAATAATATTTTTAGATACATAAAATACAATACATGAGACTACAAAGGAAAACAATTATATTGAATATAGCTATCAAAATACTATAAAAAAGGGGCGGCTAGGTGGTGCAGTAAACAGAGCATTGGCCTTGAAGTCAGGAGGAACTGAGTTCAAAAAATTCAGACACTTGACACTTACTAGCTGTGTGACCTTGGGCAAGTCACTTAACCCCAATTGCCTTCCCTTCCCTTCCCTCCTCCAAAAAAAAGTTAGATAAAGATTTAAAAGGTAGGTTAGACCTAGATGAGGATGCGCTTAAATGTCAGGCTAAGGAGTTTGAACTTCAGACAGCAGGGAGCCATTGAAAAGTATTGAGTAGGAGAATGGTGTGATTAGAGTTGTCCAGTGCGGAGAAGAATTTGGCAGTGGTGTGAAAGAGATATGGTAAAGGAGAAGAGACTGAGATAGAGTGGTCAGTCAGAAGTTTATTAGAATAATTCAGAGGAAAAATTTCTGTTTGTCTTTCATTCTTTTTTTTTTTTTTTGCTTTTTTGAGGAGGCAAGGCAGGGCAGTTGGGTTGAGTTGCCCAAGGTCACATGGCTAGTAAGTGTTAAGTGTCTGAAATTGGATTTGAATTCAGGTCCTTCTGAGTCCAGGACTGGTGCTTTATTCACTGTGCCACCCAGCTCTCCCCCATTTTTTTGGTCTTTTTGGAGGGAGGAGAGCAGCACAATTAGGGTTAAGTGACTTGCTCAAGGTCACACAGCTAGTAAGTGTTAAGCATCTGAGACTAGATTTGAACTCTGGTCCTCCTGACTCCAGGGCCAGTGCTCTATTCATTGCACCACCTAGCTGCCTCCTAGGTACTGCATTTCATAGTAAGCACAGAAACAGAAGCTGCTACTGGGTAGGGGTGTGTGTGTGTGTGTGTATGTGTGTGTGTGTGTGTGTGTGTGTGTCTGTATCTGTGTGTGTCTGTGTCTGTGTGTCTGTGTGTGGTGGAGGGAAGATTCATGGGAGGAAGGGATAGAAGAAAGAGTGAGGACAAAAGAAAAGTATATCTAATCACAATCCAGGACAAACGCTTGATCATCCACTCTACTAGAATGAACTTCCAAAAGTTTCTGCCTTCTGGAAGGAAGAGTATATGGGGTCCTGATCCTCGTTTTGGACCCAGACCAAGTACTTTCTCATGGAGCATTCTATGCAAAGGTTATTGTGTGTCAATAGATAACAGTCTGACAATGGCACTGGAAATGAGATTAGAATAAAAGACAAGGCAAGGGAAGGAAGAGAGAAGACATTTTTTTTGGAGGTGGGAGAGGGCAAATGTATGATTGATATCACAGTAGATCAAACTCAAGAGTGCCTCATGGTCTTTCTGAATCTTTCATTTTTTCAAGACAAGGTTGCTGCACACCACTAATGGGTCTGTATCCCAAAGAGATTTCAAAAAAACCAAAGGACATACATATACAAAAATTTTTTATAACAGTTCTTTTCATGGTGGCAAAGAACTGAAAATTGAAAGGCTTTCTATCAATTAGGGAATGGCTGAAAAAGTTGTAGTGTGTGATTGTGATGGAATACTATTGTACTATAAAAAACGATTAGCAGCATGTTCTCAGAAAAATCTAGAAAGATTTCCATGAACTGATGCTAAGTGAAGTAAGCAGAACCAGGAGAACATTGTACATAGCAACAGCAATATTGTATAGTGATCAACTATGGGTAACTTGCTATTCTCAGCAATACAGTGATCTAAGACAATTCCAAAGAATTTATCATAAAAAATCTTATCCACCTCTAGAACAAAAGCTAATGGAGTTTGAATGCAGATGGAAGCATATATCTATACCTATATATTCTATTTTGCTTGGTACTTTTTATTGGGAGGGGTCTTTGTTTTCTTTCATAACACAACTAATATGGAAATATGTTTTGCATGACTATACATGTATGACCTATATCAGATTTTTAAAGAGGGGGGAGAGGAAGGAAAGAGGAAAATAATTTGGAGCTGAAAATTTTTAAAAACGAATATTAAAAGTTGTTTTACATGTAATTGGAAAAAAGATTTTAAAAAACAAGACCAGGTTGCTGCCTTTAGGTAGTGAATTGATCCAGAGTTCTTTTATCTCATGTCCAATCCCTTTGGAGACAGCAGTGGACAGCAGTCCCAGGAAGGAAGAGACCACAGTCAGAGACTCTGCCGGGACCAGTACCATGGCCAGGGACAGCACCCCGATTGCTCCTGATACCAGCCGAGAGACCTCATCATACAGTATGTTCTTATGTGTCTACTCAATGACAGTGGATTTACTGTCTTAGTCCCTCAGTTTCTCAGAGTTCAGCACTGGCTCCTATTAAAATAAGGTATACTAAGCATCCTAGGGAACTCAGCTTGGAACTATGTCTATACTTCCTCCTTTCTCTGTCTCTCCTTATTCTGAAGCCAATGAGCTCCAAGGCTCCCCACTTGTGTCTGATCTAAGAAAAATGTGATATGAATGAGTGTTTAATGGAATGCCAAAGGGATCCCTTCTTCCTCGATTCAGGGCTCCCTCAAGATAGAGAAGGAGAGCTCTGTAGAAGTCTGTCTAATCTCACCCTCCCCACTTTGAAGAAGAACATTTCACTAGACAGATGGAGGCAGGGAAGGGCGGGTTGATACACCCTTTATCTCCACCCGCACCCCAAAATATTGACAAGGGTCATGTTATGAGGTTTGAATCTTGGCTGCTCCTTCCAGGCTTCTTCCCTGTCTCCAGGTATCTATTCTCCCTGCTACCTAGTGGTATCTCATTCTGGAGTTGGGGGAGTATCCTGGCCCCTTTGTGGGAGGGAATATCACAATAAAGGAGGTGATAATGATGGTAAAGATGAAGGTTTCTGCTGATGTTTTCTTTCCAGATATTGTGAAGATAGTAAAAAACTACATTGAACGCATCATTCGCTATCTGGAGGATTTAGTGAAGCCTAATTGGAGGAACATGCAGGAGAGGCAACAGAGACCATAGGCAAGATGTCTCATTCTTGTCTCTCTTGTCTGCCCTCTCTCTACCCCTCCCATCACTCTCTGTGGAGCTGGAGACAGAGTCTATGTCATTTAATAAAACTCATCTGGTAATGGGAAGAAAAAAAAAGTCTCAGTCTGTTTGTAATATTTCTTAGATACCATTATCTTCATTAGGAGCCACCCTAGAGCATAGGGATAGGACTGGAGATGCTGGGCTCATGCTCACATAGGGAAGAAAGGAAAAAGTAAGAGAGAAAGGACTGTGGATGGACATTGAGGCCTGGGCCTCTATGTTATTCCTCTAGAGTCAGATCTCCAAATGCTTGGAGGAATTTTGACAGCAGAGTAGATCACAGTTCCATAAAAATTCTATGAGAAGCAAGGACTTTCATATGAGTTCAAGGCAATTCCCTCCAGTTTCTTGGGGTCTCCATCCAGGGTTGGGTCTAGAGGTTTGAAACTTGCTATTCCTTACTCTCCTTCTTTCCATTTCCTCTTAAGCGAATCATATGAGACTCTTCAACTCTTCCCACCCTAACACCCCATACCCACCTCATGTACTAATGGAGACCCATCACCCTCAGCACCATCATGATATCCTATCAGTGACAACTTGGCAACCATTATTTGGGGCCCTCCAGGCCTTCCAACTACTTCCCTCCACCATCTGGGACACAGAATCCAGGAACCTAGAACAGGAATTTCAGAGACCATCTAGTTCAACATCTAGACCAAAAAGACAGGAGAACAGGAGAACAAATGTCCTCTTCACATCAGTCCCAGAAGTGACCATCCAGTCTTGGCTCATAGACTTCTGGTGAAGGGGTCTTCCATTTCCTAGGACACCATATTTCACTTTGTCTAATAAGAAGTTTCTCCTTCCTAAATCCGATTCTTACTCAGCAGCTTCCATGCATTGCTCCTGACCTCCGAAGGCAGACAGAAAATTCTAATCTCTATTCCATATGATACTTAAAGACAGCTATTATATGTACCTTGTGTTTAATCTTCTTTGGGTTAAACATCTCCCTGCCCTCGTGTGACATGAACTCAAGGCTGCTCTGTACCCTAGTACTGGGTACTCTCCAGCTTATCAGTACCTTTCCAAACTTATAAAGACTCCCTTTGAACCCCACTTATACCTAGTAAGAGTACTGGTTCTAGAATCAGAGGTGCTGGGTTCAAATTTTACCTATGATTCTTACTACCTATTTGACCTTAAGCAGGTCACATAATCTCTCGGGCTTTAGTCTCTTTCTCTATAAAATGAAGGGATTGGACTAGATGGCCTCTGAGGTGTTTTCCAGCCCCAAAACTATGATCCTATGGTCATTTAGCAGTCATAGTCAGTATGAAATGATTTGAGTGGTCATTTCTGGAAGTCACAGCTTGAGTGTCCACTAGAACAGAGTATCTTAGTGCAGTTATAAGCTTTGGTAGCTTAAAACCACAGGCAGATTAGTAGCATAGTTGATAGAATGTTGGACCTGAAATCAGGAAGACTCCTCTTGAGTTCAAATCTGGCCTCAGATACTTACTAGCTGTGTGACCCTGGGCAAGTCACTTAACCCTGTTTGCCTCAGTTTCGTCATTTGTAAAATAAGCTGGAGAAGAAAATGGCAAACCAGTCTAGTATCTTTGCCAACAAAACCCAAAATGCTTCATGAAGAGTCAGACATGACATGAAATGACCAAACAACAAAGCTTAAAACTGTACTCTCACTTCCCTGCTATACAGAGAACACTCTATATAACATTCCATACACAGCTCATGCTAGAGACATATATCAAATGGTAAAGAATTTAAACAAGATAGTTAAACTCAAACAGAAAAATAAATGGGCAAAAAACTTAACTGCCTTCCTGGGACAACTCATGTGATTAGCCTTTGAATCAGGATTTCAGTATTGGTGTGGAGGCCTCTGCCACCTCTTCCAGTCATACTTACCTTCATTCTGTCTCTGAGCTGCCAACTCCTTCCCTCCTTCCATATGGAGTTGACCTTATAAAGTTCCATTGTCTACAGTTTAAGGATCACACACACATTGAATGCAAGATAAAAGCTTTCCATTGTCATATTCTTCAGCTTCTTTTCAATTGCAATGTGAAATATACCTCTTTCTGGGGCAGCTAGGTGGTACAGTGAATAGAACACCAGCCCTGGAGTCAGGAGGACTTGAGTTCAAATTCGGGCTCAGACACTTAACATAAAAACTAGCCGTGTGACCTTGGACAAGTCACTTAACCCCAATAGCCCTCCAAAAAGAGATATATGTGTGTGTGTGTATGTGTGTGTGTGTGTGTATGTGTGTGTGTGTGTGTGTGTGTGTGTGTGTGTATTGCAATCTTACAATTTGAATAGGGCAACACAATACATAAAGGGGAGCTGGAAATGGAGATGAAGGAGGAAGGAGGTGTGTCAATGGGCAGGAAGTGACATGGTGGTTTGGTTCTGGGCCAGAGAAGAAGAGTCCATGGTCTTAAGAACACAGTCCTAGTTCCAAAGTTCACAAAAGGAGAAATAGCATGATTTGGAAATTGTTTCAAAGTGCCTTAGTTCCCTGACTTTGGGCAAGATAAGGTGAAGCTCACTTGTCAAAGCCCAGGTTCTCAGGGCCAGAGTCCAGGCTCTAGAGATGGAGGGAGGAGGAGATCCACAGTATTTAGCATGATTTGGAAATGACTGGAAAGAGTCATTAACAGTGTGACCTTAAGAAAGTCGTTTCTCTTAGTTTTTCTTTTTTCTTTCAATTTTTTTTTCTCAGAATCATGGCCCCAGACACTATAGGATTCTAACTACGTAAGGGAGAAGGGTAAAATGATCATTTGCGAGAATGATAGAGTTAATGAAAGTGATTTAGACCTGGGCACATTTTTAAATGATGAAGAAAGAGTTAGTGGATAAGAAGAGATTGAAGATGAGAGAAAGAAGAAATGATGGGAGAAATGGCAGAAAGCAAGCTTCTAGATGATACAGAAGGCGATGAGATCAAGATATCAATAGAATGATTGGTTCCTTAAGGGAGAAGAAATTTTCATCATAGACTGGAGCACATGAGGAAAGAAAACAGGTTTTGCAGCATAGAGTATGATAGAAGAGGGGTGGCCTCTGTTTTCTCAGTGATATAAGAGGCAAGGTCCTCTAATGAAGGGATGGGGAGAAGGTATCATAGTAGGAGGCTTGAAGAGAAAAAAAATAGTTTGGAATAGACTCTGTGAAGAGTATATTGAAGGACAGGCAGCATGGATATAATGGATATGGCACCGTATCAGGACTTAGGAAGATTTGGGCTCAAATCCTATCTTAGACACATACCAACTGTGTCTGGGCAATCTAACTAATTGGGCTTCAGTGCACCCTAAAGTGCCTCTTAGTTTTCTCATCTGTAAAATGTGGGGTTGGCTTCAAAGGTCTCTAGTTCCCCATTAATTCTAGTTCTATGGTGTTTTGAACCAGGGAGTAATAAAAAGATTGCTATACATCAGTGAAAATCTAGTTGAGATGTGTTGTTGTCATTTAGTGGATTAGTCATGTCCAATTCTTCCTGACTTCATTTGGGGTTTTCTTGGCAAAGATATTGGAATGGTTTGCCATTTCCTTCTCCAGGTCATTTTACAGATGAGGAAACTGAGGCAAATAGGGTTAAGTGACTTGCCCGGGGTCACATAGCTAGTGAGTGTCTAAGGTCAGATTTGAACTTAAGTCCTCTTGACTCTAAGGCTGACACTCTATTCATTGTGCCTCCTAGCTGCCCTATAAAATTAGATGTCATACATTTTTAATGAACCCAGTTACACATCATTTTTTAACAACATTCAGCCATGCATAAATAGAAATACTCTGGGCATTTTCTATGACTATTCCTATACCCAGAATGCTTTCCCTCCTCTTCTCCACCAACTGACTTTCTGGCTTGCTTTAAGTCCCATCTAAAATCTAATCTTCTATAGGAAGTCTTTTCCAATCCTTCTTAGAGTGTCTCCTTTCAAAAATTATTTCCTGTTTATCCTACACAAAACTTGCTTATAAATATTTGCTTTTTGTCTCTCCCATTGGACTGAGCTCCTTGAGAGTACAGATTCTTTGCCTTTCTTTATAAATCCGGTGGTTAGCACTGGGCACATAGGTGTTTAATAAATGCTTCTCAACTGACAAACTTTAGACCTTTAGTTCATATTACTCACCTTCCTTCTATCATGTCACTTCTGTTGACATCCCTAGTACCTCTGCCTATAATTCCCTCACTTCAGGTTTCTGGTACTAAGACATGTATCACTCTTTGTCCTTTCTTTCAAGACATTTAAGACATGTGCTCTTTGTCCTTTCTTTTTGGTTTTCTGGGAAGGCTTGACCTAAAGCACAGGACTATGAATAGCAGAGACACATAGGTATTTTAATCTCACTGATCCATCAAAAAACAAGGGAGTCAGAAATTCAGAAGGCATAGTGGCCTATGAAAACAAAGCATGATATAGATTATAAAGGATAAAGGTTGAAGTGGAGAAGGATGAGACTATTAGGAAGAGTAGAAGCGGCAGAGTATTTTTACCCCCATAAATGTTGACTTTTGATAATTGGGATAAGGAAAGTAGGAGTGAAATAAGGCCTGGAACGATCTTATAATTCACACCAACCAAGGAGCCTTGTCCCAAGATAATGGGGAGAAGAGACATGCTCTGACAAGACCCTGAAGGTGGAGCAGGCATTCAGCTACCACTGTCTGAATCCCCAGAAGCAAATCTCCATTGCTCATTCCCCACTCACCTATGTCTTTGTTGAGTTGAATTTCAGGATCTATACTTAGAACCCCTTCACATTGTAAAGCCTGTGCACCTTGACTCCCAGGCCTGAAATGGTCCTGTTGCTTGAGTCCCCGGGAACCTTACTGATCATACATGTATCATATATGATATTACTTATGGAACACATATAGTATCACACATAGTCGCTACACCACAGTTGGGTTTGAATCCCTGTAGCCCTATACTTCCAGACATGCTGGTAATATTTTCAAATGTTAGTGGCACAGGTCATCTTTGGGTTCACACAGAAAAAACATAATCTCCCTTCTACTTGGTGGCTCATTAAATATGTGAAGACAGTTATATAATTCATATGCTTTCTTTTCCCAGACTAAACATTCCTAGTTTATGATGCTTTCTAGGAACTTTAATATTCTGGTCACCATCCTTTGGATACTCTAGTTTGTCAATATCAATCACTCTTAAAACTGCTGGCAGCGGGCATTAAGTCAAACATTAATACCCTGGTGATAAGGGTGGTGAGACACCAATTTGATTCAAGGTTACTGTGGTAGCCCTCCTTGGGAAATCTTTAAGAGATGGGTGAGCATCCATCTTTCGCAGATGTTTCAGTCCTGTCTGAAGAGAGAGAAATGGTCTATTTAGACAATAGGAGTCAAGCATATGGCACATAGGTTGCATGCAGCCCACACCACTCCCAATTGCAGTCCAAACCAGAATAAAGTGTAATTGGGAAAAATTTAACAAAACAAATAAAAATACAGTGAAATACATTTTTAAACTCAGTCAATGTGTGGCCTACAAGGATCTCTATGTATGAATTAATGAGCTCTGTTTCTCTTTGAGTGACACCCCTGGTCTAGATGATCTCTCAGAGTCTCTCCTAGCTTGAAGGTACTTTAAAAACAACAGCAGTAACTCAAAACAAGACATAAATTGGTATCTCGATCACCATTTTCCAGTAGCAGTAGTAGTCTCTTTCCAAAGGAATATGACTTACTTCATCTGAGTATTGGATTACTCTTCCATCTTACTTCTTGGAACAAATGTGTTTACCTTCTATGACCTTTCCGGGAAAGGAAACATATATAGAACACACCCTTATTAGAAGATGTATAGACTATTTGGGATGGAAAGACTTTTTTGAAGTAATTCCAGGTACCTCCTATCCCTCTGAGCTACTTCAGTTAATTTTTCATTCACTTTGGCTCACTAGGGAAGACTATTTCATCATTTTCTTGGTAAACTGTCCCCAGGGTCTGATATTCTGGCAGCTGAGAGTGTTTCTTAGTGTCTAACCTGAAACCTTCCTATTGTATCTGATTTATCACCTGATGAATCTTGAGAAGAGATGAAGAGTAGCAGGGACTTTGTGTGTTAAGTTTTCAGTTAGGCAATCAATGCTCAAATGTGTTGCTTCTAGGAGAAATGACCCCTATCTCATAGTTACTGTAATATCACAGGAGTGAGTTTAAGATTTCTCAGGATTTGCAACTGACCAATACAGTATATTGGATGGAAGGCACTGCCCCTTTTTCATCTGGACATGTTCTTTACTAAAAAGGGTAGGGAAAGAATATTTATATTAGGAACACATAGAAAACAGCTTGAGGAAAAACATGATAATGAGAGAAACTGAGAGAAAATTAACTCCTCAGGTGAAAGTGCTTGAGGAGAAACAATAAAAGTTCTGAGAGAGCAGGGTAAAGATTTCTTTCTCAGAGAGAATAGTACTAACTGATGGTAGAGATGACTGTGGTCCACTGTTTCCCAGGAGCTAATTTTATGACTGTTTTCAGGACTTTGAGGTCTGTGGGATAATTTTATGTGAATTATTTGTGTAACATCTGACAGAAACGTGGATTTGAGGTTTCTTGACCTGAATTATTCCAAGAGGAAGTTACAGTTTCAAGCAGGTGAGCCACTTGGGGGCCATCCATGAAGATGAACTGAAGCCAATGAGATAAGCCAGCAAGAGATGCTGCTTCCAGAAGACAGAAAATGGAAACCAATAGAGCTTAGAAGCCAGGAGCAGAGAACTAAAAGAAGATGTTCGAGACCAATGGAGCTGAGCAGCTGACAGGAGCTAAGTGCAGCTGATTAGACACATAGGCTCTGAAGTTGATGCTGGGACCTGATCTGATTGGAGGAAAGCTTTGATACTGGGAGCTGATTTGAGAAAGCAGCATCCTGTACTGTGTGAATAACTGGCTAGGGAAAGACTATCTGTCTCTTTAGCATCATCTACAGCTTTAGAGAGAAGAAAATCCATTAAGTCTTGCCTATCTCATCATTTACTACTCTCTGACTCAAGAGGGGAAATCCCCTTAAAGCCTATAGACAGATGACCTAAATAGTGTTCAGATCCCAGGATTAAAGGGAATTACTTTTCATTAAAGAGTGTGTCAATATCTTAGCACCTAGCCAAGGTATCAGGCTTGGGAAGCCCTGCAGATACCAGGCTCAGGGATATTATTAACTAAAAGAGCTTAATGCTGCTACAATGGCCTAACAGTTGCTTCAGTAGCAGTGAGAATCGAGAGAGGCTCAGAACAAATGATTTGTGGTACAGACTGGTTCCCAAAGAAGAGGACCAATGACATCATGCGTGATGTCTTGACTGGAGCATGAATTGGATCTAAGTGAGGCAGAGTCGCACAAAGTCATCAGTCTCACTCTCTTTGCCTGAAGTCCAATGGCAAGACAAATGGCCTGGGATGCAGTGGATAACCTTGGGACCTTTGATGCCTGGGATGGAGTGGATAACCTTGGAAGCGTTGATGCCTTGGATGCAGTGGATAACCTTGGCATCTTTGATGGCTGGGATGCAGTGGATAACCTTGGAAGCATTGATGCCTGACCAAACTCCACAGAGCCTGCTTCACCCACCGTTGTGGTCACTGAAACAAATTGTTCTCTTCCTTCTATTGCACTGGGGAAAGTCTTACACCTGCTTGGGGTAGATATTCCTCTAACTCACCAATATTTTTGAGGATTTTCACTTACTTTCAACGTGGGTTAGCCCATCTGCCAAGACTGTTTATGGGGGTGTGACCTCTGCACATGCTACAGCTTCTTAAAGCTACTGGGTGAGAGTTGGGTGAATCAGGTAAGACAAAAGGGGAAGAGCAGCCCTGAAAAGGGCCTGGTAAGCCCTCATACCAGAGGTGCTAGTGTTTCTGAGCACACCATATTTGAAAATGACAAGATACCAAAAGAATTAGAAGAAGGCCCCCAGCACATTGGCTCAATCCCTTGTAGGGGATTGGCAGGAAGATGTGAGCAAGAACTGCACTAGATGGGTAGATATGGATGGGTTTCATTCCTCACAATTTTAAGTACCAATATCAATAAGATCACAGATCTACTGAAAGGATATGTGAGGAAAGATTGATTCAGTAAACAGAAGGTAAGTCCACTATTTGCTATCCTGAGTCATTTAATGAACTTCTTATAATAGCTCCTTGGCTCAGAGGATGGCAACCATTGGCCTCACAAACCCTCCATTATAGCCATGACATTCTATGATCCATGACCTTTGGGATTTTTCCCCAGGGTTAATCTGATACCACCAAATAGAAGAAACTCAGCCTTCTCTGGATTTGCCAGAACCTAAAATTTAGAATGAGAAGTGACTGTACAGATCACCTTGTCCAATATTATTTTACAGGTGAAGAATCTGGGACCCAGAGTAGCAGAACTGGGGTTCAAAATAATGTCTTTTGATTATAGATACAGTGCTCATTCCGCCCTGGTCTCTGATGGAGTGACCAGAAGAGGGGTGATACCTACCAGAGGCACATTCTCAAAGTGAAGAAAGGTATGAATCTGTATGTAACTGTAGTCCATACTTCTCATTGAGGAGGAAGGGAGAACTAAATATTTTTATTTTATTTTTTTTCTGGTTTTATTCTGGTTTCAGAACCTTTTAATTCTAATTTTTAGTAGCTCAAATGACAACTCAAACACAGGTTGTCATGAAAGATTTCTTTTTTATCCAGTAGGCAGTATCAAGCATCAGTGAACTGCCAGGTGACACAGTGGATAGAGTGCCACACTGGCAGTCAGGAAGACTCATCTTCCTGGGTTCAATCCAGCCTTAGACACTTACTAGCTATGTAACCCTGGACAAGTCATTTAACTCTGTTTGCCTCAGTTTCGTCATTTGTAAAATGAGCTAGAGAAGGAAATGGTAAACTACTGCAGTATCTTTGCTAAGAAAACCCCAAATGGGGTCACAAGGAATTGAATATGACTGAAATGACTAAACAACAACAATCCAACATCAAAAAAAGGACAGACAAGGTGCACATGGGGCACAGGATCAGGGATAGCACAGTCCATTTGGAAATAACTTGTCCAGTGCTAAACTTCTGACTATGAGTGTAGGAAATGGATTTCCTCCTTAGACACCGGAAGGAGGGTAGCTAATATAATGGCTTCTTTGCTTCTCTGGGTTTTGGGGGAAGGGAAAACTGTTTCTGAGGGGATAATGTCACTGCATGACTGAATTTTGCATCCCCAAACTCCATGATCGTTGCTATTCTACATCCTCGTAGTCTCTATGAACAAAAGAGCTTGGAGGAACAAATCTGGGAGACAGTACCTCCTCACATGCCCAAGATGTAGACATATCCCAAACACTGGAAATGCTGCTTCTTCCTTCTCTTTCCAGCTTTTTTTTTTTTTTTGGAATTCTTCTCAAACAATCCTAGAAGCTTCATATATAGTTCTGGGAAGCTGTCTACACCCCCAGTGCCACACAAGCACAGGTCAGATTCGCATACAGGGTTACACCTGGAACAAATGTCCTCCTCACCTCCATCTCTCACAATATCTTTCTTCCTTTTAAGGCTTAGCTCAAGCTCTACCTCCTACCTCAGGCCTTTCCTGATCCCCTCAGCTGCTTGTGCCTCCCACTACCCCTCCACACAATTAGCTTTATTTATTGTAAATTTACTTTGATGTATTTTGAATCTGGTTGCATGTGCACATGATATCTCCTCGAATTAGGACCATTCATGGGCTATGAGTTCTAGGAATTTTGCAAAGAGAAAGTTTGTTCAGTTTCCCCTTTTCACTTCTATTCCTATCTTTGATGACAAAAGCCTCGCAGGAGCTGGAGCTGTGGGGAGCTCCTGCCAACATCTCCATCCATTTTTCTCTTCCCAGATGGATTCTGACCCACTCCCATCCCTTTATAGATCCTGATTCATTCTGCTCCTCAGGTCCAATCGGTTCTTCTCAATCGTTGTAGGTCAACCTTCTTTACCTTTCTTCCATTCCCTTGCTTCTTTGTTCTTCGTATCTACCCTATCCCTCTTTGGATGTGATTATAAAAATGCATTTGGACGAGCAGGAAGCTACTAAAAACAGTCCTTCGGGTAAGATGGAAAACCCCTGGGCCTTACCAACTGGCCTGCCACTACACCCTCCAGATCCCTGGCTCTGCCTTACTAACAAAGATTCCTGGGTTTTTCAATTGATTCAGCATCTAATTTATATTTAATCTATATAATTCAACATCTAATTGTAGAATCATTTATGTGTTGTCTCCCCATTTAGAATTAGAGCTTCTTGAGAGCAAGGACTATCTCATTTTTCTATTTGTATCCCCAGTGTTTAACACAGTGCCTGGAATACAGATGCTTTTCCATTCAATAACTAAATGTCTACACTGGGGAGAGTAAAAAAGAGAAAACTCACCTGCAAGACTTCTACATCCAAATGAGATTTATTTAAGGATATTCTGTACAGCTGACTTAGGCTTCAGGGGGGCTGGAATCACAGATTCATAGAATCTGAGTATTGGGAGAACTCTCAGGAGCCTTACAGTTCAAACTGTATGTGAAGTAGTAGAACCTTAATTAGTCCTTCCTCCCTCCCTCCCTCCCTCCTTTTCTTTCTCCCTCCCTCCCTTCCTTCCTTCTTTCCTTCCTTCTTTCCTTCCTTCCTTCCTTCCTTTCTTCCTCCCTCCTTCTTCTCCTTCCTTCCTTCTTTTTTCCCTCCCTCCCTTCCTGGATGGAGGTGGAGACAATAGAAATACTTATTCTTGCCTTCCTACAAGCTTCAGGTAGATAGACCTATGTGGATTCACCTAACTTATATGGGTACCATAGCATCACCCATATATGCATACCCTACATAAATGTAAACTATCATTATTTGGGTTATAACCACTAATTTAAGGCCCTTTGGTATTGGCCTCTCTTCTTGTTGGTGGAAATGAATGGGGTGGAATTGGTGAGAGGCAAGAGAACTCCGGCCTTGTTCCAGCCTCTTTGGAACTTTTCAAAATTTGAGTCACTTTGGATGTTTCTGGCTTCCAGTTTCAAGAAAGAAAATGGAAGGGGCCAACCCCTTTCGGGCTGCTGAAAGAAAAGACTCTGGGAAGACATGAGTGGAGCTAGTGATCTCCTTCATGCCAATATCTCCAGTTTGTTGTTCTAGGGACTGGGGAATTTTCCCTTGAGTGAGATCTAGAACTCTCTCTCTCTTGGCTGAGTCCTCTCTCTCTCCCAGTAGGAGACCTTCACTCTGTATTATCTGACATATGTATGTATACACACACACACACACACACATATTCTCCTGTGTATACCTTCTCTGACTCCTATTTTGCTATGATTTGGATAAATGATTTTCTTTGCTATTGCCTATGTGTGTTTATTATGGAATTGGTATTTGGCAGGAAAGGGGTCAAACTTTATATATGGATCTTGGAGTCCCCTTTCCCCCCAATAATGACAAGACAATCAGAAGTCAGTTTGATCCTAATCAGCTCCTAGATTACCAATATTTTAAAAAGCAGATAGATATAATCCTAGCCTGGTTTCCTTTCTTTGATGAGAGCAGAGTGTCTTCCAGCCCCAACTTTTGCTCCCTCTTACTCCCCCAGCAGGAATTAGTGTCCCTTGCAGAAGCTTTGGGGAGAAAGAGATTAGAGATGTCTCTCTGCCTCCCTTCATACAGTGATACCACCCTCCATGCTTTGTCTACATACAGGACCTTTCTACATGCAAGGCTCCTCATTAAAGAGTCATATAATGTCTCTGACCCTCAACTGCCTTATCTGTAAGACTAAATACTATCCATGGTCTCTTTCAATTTAATACGATTCTATGACTTTGAATGCCACAAACCACTTTGTTTTGCATCATTGATGTACTTGGTGGCTCCCCATCACCTGCAAGATCAAATATGAAACCCTTCTGAGCCAGGAAGACCAGGATTCATGAGGCAGAATGACCCTGGGCAAGTCAACTATAAATGCCAGAGAAGGTGTAATTGGTAGAGACAATTTTCTCATCTGGGAGTTCCCTGTACTAATGAACTCATAGATCCAGGTCCTATCCCTGTCTTGCTTATGAATATTACAAAAGGCCTTTTTGTTCTCATTCAACTATTGCCATTAATAATTAATAGCAATTAATTGTATTAATATGAGTAATTTGTGTGTGAGAGCAATATGATTCAATATATTTCACTATTTTTGAAAATCTTTAACATTTTGTATATAGTTTTTGAAGGATCTGGTTCTAAGTTCAGTTTATTCTAACACTTGACTTTAGTGAGTGTATCACTTGGGCATGCTTACTGAATCATAAGAATAGATTTTTAAAAATACCAGCCACCAATTAAAATCCCACTATGGAGAGAGATGATTGCTCTAAAGAACCTTAGTTTCTCTGGCTCTCCCATTAGCTAAACCCATGCCTTGGGTTTAATCTATCATCCGCAAGCATGGGTGGAGAGATCACCAGAGGGTGGATGCTGGGTATGCTGCAGTCCTCCACAGGGAGCCCCAAATGCACCAAGAGATTCTGCCAGATCCTCAAGTCAGCTTGGGGGCTAAGGGAACTCTGCACAAGGGATAGGGGGAGGAAGCCTTGAGGGACTGAGGGGCTGGGGAGAAGGGAAGAGAAGAGAGAGGGAGGTGGAGGAAACCTTGAGGGGGCAAGGTGGGAAGGGGAGAGGGAGGAGGAAAGGAGGAGGGAAGAGAGAGAGGGAGGAGGAGGAATCTTGGGAGAATAAGAGAGGAAGGAGAGGGGGAGGAGGAAAGGGAGGAGGACGGAACTTAGGTAAAGTGAAGGGGAGAAGGAGGGAAGAGAGAGAGGGAGGAGGGGGAAACCTTGGGAGAGGAAGGGAGGAAAGGGAGAGGGAGGAGGAAAGGGAGGGGGAGGGAGAGAAAAAGAAGAGAGGGAAGCCTTTGTTCCTGAGCTAAGAATAGAACTGTGAGCATCACTGTCCCTGCAGCAAATGATTCTAATTCGAATTCATTTGTCTCTGTAATTCCTATTTCGAGGAGGGGGGTGGAGAGAGTGGGGGAAGGGGATGTATGAGAAGAGAGGTTGTGGGAGCCAGGGAATTCTAGATGATCTACATTTCGACTCAGAGAGCCATTGCAATTTCATCCCCTTCAGCTTGGGGAACAAACCAGGCGAGGTCATCTTGACCATCTTGTCTCTAGGCAGGAACACATCCAACTCAGCGAAGTGAAACAAAACAAAACAAAAAAACAACAAAAAACCACCTCCCTTAGGTGTCAAGCCTTGCCCAGGTGCTTCTGATCATCCCAGGCAACGTCCAGCAAATCCTTCCCTTTTGGGCCGTGAGCAGTTCTCCCTCTTGTCTAGCTCTCCTTCCTCCTCCTGCAGCTCTGGCCTACTTACCTTTCTTGTGTTCTCAGGAGAAACGAGAAGCAGCGTTAACCAGGGTTTCCATTATGTTAGCTACAGGGCCAAGTGAGCTTCCAAATTTTTCCAGTCTTCAGTGTCCTTATCCTTAAAATAGGAATCATGATAATAGCTGCACTATTTGTTGTGATAAACAAGTGACGTCATTATGTAAAATGTAAAGAAATAGATAAAAATGCCTACTATTAATGTTGATGATAAACATCAGCTTCCTCATCTTTAAAATGGGAATAATAGCCGTACTTTTTTGTTATGATAAACAAGTGAGATCATCCATGTAAAATGGAAAGAAACATCTAAGGGCATGCTATTAATAATTAATTCATCATCAGACTAGGAACTATCAGAGCTTACAGTGTTACAACCTTTTAAATCCCAGGGTTACCTCCATACTACAACGAGGCACTAGAGGAGGATGTTTATGGTGGGAACTAGCTCAAGGTCTGGATCTGTCTATGTCTGAAAAGATCTAGGACTAACTCCCACCATCCACTCCTGTAGAGACAGTCCCCAGCTGTGGTCACATCTGGCTGGTCCTTTGCACAGCTGTACCATAGACCTCCTTCCCCCAGTGTGTGGGAATATGGATGGTCTCTACTAGTGAACTGGTCCTTGTAGGATTGAAAGAAAGGATGGGGACTGTCTCTCAGAGTCTACTCTCAACTTAGTAGAGTTTAGAAGAGCAGAAGGGAGCCATGCACAGTCCATTGCCTTGTTTATTTATGTCCTTACATATAAAGGTGTGAGATAAGTGGGATCGCCCCTCAGGGAGTCATTGCAATGTCTTCCTCAGCTCAGGGAACAAACCAGGAGACGCCATCTTGTCTATTTTGTCTCTAAACATGAACATATTCAATCCAGACAAGTGAGAACTTCCCCTATTTTAAGGGAGGGACCAGTGTCTTTGCCCATGTCACTTAGCAAAAATTCTATCAAGTCTCAAGACTTTTTGCCATCCTTTTCTGGCTGTGGTAAGCTGATTCGTTCTTCAGTGTTGAGTATAAAACCCACCTCCTTCAGGAAGTCTTCTCTGCCTATAATGAATGTGCTGTCTCCGCGTCTCTCTCTCTCCTCTCTTTTCCTCCCTCTTTCTGTCTCCCCCGCATTTTTCCCTCTCCTTCTCTTCATTTGTCTCTCTCCCTCTTCTCTCTCTGTCTCCCTCTCCTGTCTCTCTTAATTTTGTCTCCTCTCTCCTTCTCTTCCTTTCTCCTCCTCTCTTCTTTTTCTCCTCCTCCTTTCTCTCTCTTCTCCCTCTCCTCATCTTCTCTGTCTCTCTCCCTCTTCTCTCTTTACTGTCTTCCTCTCCTCCCTCTCTTCATCTTGTCTTCTCTGTCTCCCTCTCCTCTTTCCTATTCTCCTCCTCCTCCTCCTCCTCCTCCTTCTTCTTCTTCTTCTTCTTCTTCTTCTTCTTCTTCTTCTTCTTCTTCTTCTTCTTCTTCTTCTTCTTCTTCTTCTTCTTCTTCTTCTCTCTCTTTCTCTGAATCATTAGTTTCACTGTAAACTCCTTGAGGACAGAGGTCATATCCTCTGTAGAATCAATGCTTTACATATAATAGGAGTTTAATAAGCATTTGTGGATGATGAGGACCAATAACAAGCATTTATGATTTCTTTACTGTACCGGAAATATAAAGACAAAAAGATAAAAGAATCCTTCAGCTCAGAGAGTTTACATTACCCTCATATCATGGGCCCATTAAATCACAAACTTGGCAGATGTCTTAAAGGTCACCTAGCTCATCCTCTGACCTAATGCCCAAATCTCTTCTGCAATACCCTTAATAGTTGGCCATCCAGTCAGAGGCTTTGCTCAGCTACTTTCATTTGACATTACCTCCTGAGTCTCTTCCATTCTGACAGCTCTGATGATTGTAGGGAGCTTGTATATGTTGAGTTGAAATTTCCTCTCCTGTAACTTCTGCCCTCTGTGCTCTGGAGAGACATGAAATAAGCCTAATTCCTATTCTAGATGACAGTACTTCACAAATGGGATGATAGTGATCATGGCCCACATAAGGGTTCTATTATAAAAACATTTTCCCTCCAGAGAGTAGACATTCCAGTTAATTCCCTAGAAAATACAGCAGAGCTTTTACATTTTTTTTTCTTTTTTACTTTCAGAAAATTCTTTTCAATTTTACAAGGACTGGTAGGTGGGAATCACCCAGAGGGGTCATCTTTTCTTAGGCAGACACGGGATCTGTGGTTGCAGAGAGGCTGGATATTAGGGCTCACTATGAATGACCGAGGCAGTTCTAGACCTCCATAGTTACCCCTCTCACCTGGCAGAAAAAAAATGGAGAATAATGATATTTTTATAGTCTTCATTATATGTTGGGATTCATTTGCACCTTGGATGAGAACAAAGAGAGAAGGAAGAGGATTACCCAGAGTGCTTGATCTCACTGAAAAGTCCTTCTCCAATCTATGCCCTTGGGTTTTTGTGGCCAGAGCTCAAGGCAGGAAACCTTCAGGAGACAATGGGGCATCTTGTGGGAGGGTGAGACCACCAAATTAAAACATTGTTATGGCAGTGAGGAAGCCTGGGAGCGGTGAGCAGCAGATGCAGGCAGCAGCTCTGAAGAAGGCCGTCTTCCCACCCCTCACCCCTTCCCCTTCTGTCTGTGGCCAGTTTCAGCCAGCAGATAGAAGTAGGGCTTCTGGACTACCATAACATGATTAGAGACAATTCCTTTAGAATGAGAAGAGGGAAAATAAAACAAACAGACAAAAACTGGGTGAAACATTGTCTGGTATAACAAATTAGCTCCATAATTCTATTATTGTATTGTTTCTGCATGGCTTGTAGATTAAAAGTTCCTCTTCCCTGTTTCACCCCCTGCCCTCCCCCCCACTTCTCCCTTCCCTTGTCTGTTTAAATCCATCTTGGTCAGATTGCTGGTGTCTGTGGTTTTATACATGATATATGTGTGTATGTATATGTGTATGTGTGTGTGTGTGTGTGTGTGTGTGTGTAATATATTGAGTTGGTCATGTCCAACTCTTTATGACCCTATTTCTTGGTGGAAATAAGTGGTTTGCCATTTACTTCTCCAGCTCATTTTCCACATGAGGAAACTGAGGCAAACAGGGTTAAGTGACTTGTCCAGGTTCAAACAGTATAGTAGGTGTCTGAGGTCAGATTTGAACTCATGAAGATGAGTCTTCCTAATTACAAACAATATATGTGTGTGTGTATGTGTGTGTGTGTGTAGGGGTATATACACACACATACGTATACATACACATACATATATATATACATACACACATATAAATATATGAGATATATACATATCCACATATATAAATATACGTAAATGTATGATATACACACATACATGTTGTATATATGTGATGCTTTTTAGATACACATCATCTCTGGGTGGTTTTCCCTGTATTTTCCCAAGTCTCTGGTGTTCTCTGTATGCCTGGAGAAACTTGTGTGCCTGGCCACTTTGTGAGCTGCCCAAGGTCTGGGCACTAGGGTTTGGTGGAAGTGATGAATTTTTGTCATGTTTTCAGTAACAGCTTCGTCCTTAAACAATACCTTCTTCCATGTTCTCCCAGGCATGACGGTACCAGAGTCTGATATAAACAACCACAGGCAGGAACTGTTTGGGATAAAGCTTCCCAAGGCCTCTTCCCACCTGTGATCATTTCTGTGCACCAAGTGTTCACAATGCTGTTACAGAAGGAGATACTATTTGAACATCTTCATGAGTAGAGTCTGATTGAGCTTATATCTGGGAAGTGGCTCCAGGAATTGGTCCCCTTCCTCTTTGGCATAATTTCTTTGTAGATATTTGTAGACTAGTTGATGATTGAAACTATAAGTTTCCTTTATTCCCTCTCTTCCCACCCCCATTCCCTCAGACCCTAAATTTCGGGTTCAAGCAGGCTGCTCACCAGGTACAGCTTTCACCAGCCCTTCCACCTTTCCCTTTTGTTATAGGCAAGGAGTGTGATCTTGGAAATGACCCTCTGTCCAGACACCTTCTGCCCACCCTGGGGCCTTGCTATCTTCATATCAGGTGACCAAGGCCCCTGAAGCTAGAGACTAGATCCCCTAGAGCAGTGGTTCTCGACCTTCATGACCCTTTAATACAGTTCCTCATGTTGTGGTGACCCACAACCATAAAATTATTTTCGTTGCTACTTCATAACTATAATTTTGCTACTGTTATGAATTGTAATGTAAATATCTGATATGCAGGATGTATTTTTACTGTTACAAATTGAACATAACCCACAGGTTGAGAACCACTGCCCTAGAGAACCTTCTCAACTGAGAGATGGAGGGGGTGGCAGGGTCTGTTCCTCCACGAAGCCGCTGCTGTCAGAATGGGTGCTGCTGGTGTGAGGGAGAAAGCCTGTAGTGGAGACAAATGAGAGACCATAAGCCACTGAGATTAATTTTGAGGAGAGGTGGGGTGGCTAGATGGTGCAGTGAATTGAGCACCAACCCTGGAGTCAGGAGGACCTGAGTTCAAATGTGGCCTCAGATTCTTAACACTTACTAGCCATGTGTCCTTGGGCAAGTCTCTTAATCCCAATTGCCCCGCCTTCCCCCTCCAAAAAGAAAAAAAAAAAAGAATCCTCTTCTTACTGGAGAGTCACACAATTACAGAAAATCAGAATATTAGAGCCTGAAAGACAAATCTCATCTTCATTTTATATTAGAGAATACTGAGGTGATATATGATGTGATAAATATAAGCTATTTGTTAATATTACTCAAGTTCACACAGAAGTAAGATTCTGAATCTCACTGATCTAGGCTACTTTAGAACCCATCAGCTTTTGTTCTTCTTAAACATCAGTAATGTCCCACTTCAAAAATCTTTTCTATTCTTTTCCTACTCACTCTTCCTTTCTTGCCTCAGTATTCACATAGGGAATTTCACCAAAGTCAGTGACCTTTCCCTCTCAAAACTAGTATCTGTACATGTATGCAGGAGAGCCCTTTAACAAGAAAGCAAACCATGGGCAGTCAGAGGGCTCTGCTAAACTAACCCATGCATCTTGTGTAGCTCAGGGGATTAGGGTACTGGGTTAGAGAGCAAAGGTCAGAAGTCTGACCCCCATATGGACCAGTTTACTTTTGTCTCTTCCACAGGCCTCCATAGCATAGTAAAAATACTGCTGGGCTTGGATTTAGAAGAGCAAGGTTCAGGTAATAGAATTATGAATGACCTCAAAGATCACCTTGTCCAATTTCTTCATTTTATAGATTAGAGAAATGCCCTGTGAGCATGGAAGGATCCTGGCTCCACAATTTTCCAACTCTGTGTGCTTGTTGAATCACTTAACCTCTAAAGGATGGAAGAATTTCAGAATTGTAAGGAGACATCTGGTCTAAATCTCACCTGAAAAGAGACCTCTCCCCTATATCATTCCTGAGAAGTAGCTGTCCAGTCTTTGCTCATACATCAAGAGAAGAGTAATCCACCATCACCTGAGGGAGCACATTCCACTTTCAAAGAGCTATGATTAAGAGGAAGTTCTCCCTAGAGAAATACTAAATCTGCCTCTTTGTAGCATCCTTCCATCACTCCCAGTTCTGCCTGTTGGGGCAAAACAGAAAAAAAATCTAACCTAGCTTTCCTATCAAAGCCCTTGGCACATGGGATGACAGTTATCATGTACCCCACCCTTCCAACCCCAAGTCTTTTCTTCTTCAGGCTAAACCAGCGCAATTCCTTCAACCTGTCCCCATATGAGATGAACTTTAAGGCCCTTCCCTTTCCTGAAGTTCTCTGGATAGGCTCCAGATTTAGAATGCCTTTCCTACAATGTGGCACCTGGAATGGAACATCATAGAGCCAGGTCCCAATGAGTACAAATAATGACTATTGTGAAGTGGTTTCATGTATTAAAATTTGCATCATTCAAAGATATAATGATGTAAAATGTGACAATTAGTTCAGAGGTGTATTCTAGATGTGGTGGGCCTGGTACAGAATGTGGATGTGTGCTTTGTCTGGTTTATGCAACCTAAGATCTGACTCCAAGTCTTCTCATCCGTAAAATGGGGCTAATCACCTTTCTCTCAAAGGATTATTATATGTGTCAAATAGTAATAATAGTTAAGAATCTATATAGAAGCTTTAAAGTATGTAAAACATTTTATATGCAATATCTCATTTGAGTAATATACATGAATGTGATATTTTTTCTCAATGTAAACTATCAATTATTGTTATTACTATTGTTACATGACAGAGGATGGATAGAGCCTGGCAAACTCATCCCAGCTCAGATGTGTTGACAAGGAGTATCTTCTTTGCATACCACGAACAACACGCACATGAGCTGAAGAGAAGAGAGCTTATACAATGGAGACAGATGGACCATGGTACAGACCACACACTTGATGAATATTGGAAGAGAGGAGAATACAGACAAACCAATGAGCAGCCCCAAGGGTATGCCAGCCAGGTCAAGTTGGATGCTACCTTAAAGATCACTTATTCCAACCCTATGAGCTTCATAAAAGACAGAGGTCCATATAGAGGAAATGAGTTGGCCAATCTCTTTTATCCCATGATTCTCCAGCTCTGGCTCCTCCAGGGCAAAAAATTTAATCTTGGGATGGTTTTCCTGTTCTCTCTAAGACCTGCTTATCTGCAGTCTGTGTTTAGGAATGCATTTCAGTCTTGACCCAGCCAAATTATTGTAGTTGTCTGGTAACAGTTACTATGATATATCTCAGAGCTCCATAGAAATACTTTCAGATCATCTGTTCTTGGGGTATGAATAGTAATGTTCTGATCCTCCTCTCCTGGCATAAAGCATCAAAAGTTGACTTTAAGGGTTGGATGAGTCTCCAACATCATTCCTTCAAGTATTTTAAAAAGCTCTCATAACAAAGAGGGATTAGACTTGTTTTGCTTGACCCTGATGGGCAGAATTGATAGGGATCAGGGGAAATAGCAGAGAGATAAATATCCACTTGAAATGAAAACTTCCCAATAATTATACCAATCCAAAATGGAATAGATTCACCAGATAATGCATTTTCCATCACTGGAAATTTTCTCATGGAGGCTGAATGACCATTTGTTGGAATGTTGTTAGAGGGATTAATATTTAAAAATAATTTGGACTAAATGATCTCTAGGGTCTCTTTCCCATTTGAGTTTTGGAAGCTTTGAGGCCTTCAGTATGATATGGGGCTGTCTTTGTCCTGGCTCTCCTCAAGGCAGGGACTGTCCAAAGAATGGAAATTGCCTCAAGCAGAGTGGGGGTGAAGTGAAGCGCCAGAGTAGGCAATCAATAAGTATTTATTAACCATTTTCTGTCTGCCAGGCACTGGCACACCAATCAGGTGACTGGAAGGGACCCTTCTCAGAGAAGGGAAGGGGCTGGAAGAAGGATCTCGATTTTCAGGAAAATAAGGTGTCCCAGGAAATGGGTCATCTGAGCTTGAAGCAGTTGGAATGGATGAGAAGATCCTGGAAGTAGTTGTCAGAACCTCCCTTCTTACCTCTTCCTCCCACAAGCACATGCCAGAGCTAGAAGTATGTGCACAGCTGTGCAGTGACATCATGAATCCAGGGGAGATAATTGCAGGCTGGGGGAGGCAGAGGTGGGATTGTTTTTCATTGATTAGAGACCCCACTTTACTTATCTCTGCCTTTGATGGCACAGAATGAATAATACTCTCACATGTTTTTAATAGGGCTTATATCCCTAGCAGTACAGAGCTGTCTTTACAACTGTTTGCCTTCCTACAGTCCCTTTAGCCTGGGAAGGTTGAGAGGACCAGGGGAAGAGAAGAGAACTCACTGTTTCTGGGAAAAGAGGACTTGGTACAACCAAATTCTGGAGTATGAGGGACTGGGGTAAGGGTCTGGAGCCATCATCTCGTTTCCCCCCTTCCCTCAGAGTAGGACTATGACAGAAGAATCACAGGGCCATATGTAGAATGCCTGAGTTGGAAGAGTCCTTAAAGATCATGTCACCGCAGTCTCCCGTTTTCCAGAGAAGGAAGTTGAAGTTCAGATGGGAAGTTGGCTGCAAAAGCCACATTAGCACTTAATGGAGAACCAGGGCTAGAACTGGCATCTTCTGACTTCAGTCCCACCCCCACCCAGGGGGGATACTTTATGAACACAAGATCACAGATTTAGAACAAGAAAGGACTTCAGAGGTCACTGAGTCCAACTGATTCATTATACAGGTGAGAAAACTGAGGCACAGAGAAATCAGGCCACTTGCTCAGGATCACACAGCCAGCAAGTGTTTGAGGTGGGATTTGAACCCTCGTCTTCCTATCAATTGGGCCACATTGCCTCCCATTCTTCCAGGATCCCCAGTGGGAGGATTCTCCATCATGAACCTTTCCTGCTCCCTTTGGAACCTAAGTATTTTGTTTCAAGACTTTTCAACCACAATTTGACATGTTCTAACTGAAGCCTTACTTCCCCTGTGGTTATTCAAAGTTATGATTCCTTTTCTTTCTTTGGGTATGATCTTCCCAATTTCACTTCCTAACATTCTGTATCCTAGGGTAGGAATACAAATGAGGGGGCACTTCTTGTGGAAGTGACTGGTACCCTCAGTTCTGCACAAAAGATTAGGAAAAACTCTTGGCTCTCATCAGACTAGCTCATAAATCCTTCATCTGGGAGCTCAAGAAAAAAACTATTTTAACATTTACTATTGCAATTCTGACACCTGGTGGGGAAATAGCAGTTGAACACTTTGGGATACAATAAGCTATGGTGGGATATGATTACTGCCAGTGAATTCAAAATTATTTTCCTTGTTATGGAGCATCAGAGATTCATAGGGTATAGGAGTTGGAAGAAACCTTCGAGGTCACATTTTACCAATAAGGAAGTTGAGGCCCTTAAAGATAAATTTAATTGTGCAGTAGGAGAATAGGGACTAAAGCGCAGACCCCTTGACTCCACACATGCATCCTCTTTTTACTCTCCCATGAAGTGGGTAAAGAAGGATCACAGTGATGTCAGATGTTCCAAATAATTCCCAAACTCTTTCCATTTCTCTTTAGAATGCTTTCTAAAAAATTAACAAGCAGACCCATGCCTTCTTCTACTTAGGAGAACTCCCAACAGAGAAATGCCTTCCATGGAGATCTTTTCTATGATTTATATGCAATCTTAGAGAGTTGCCTAGGACACTGTGAGTATAAATTGCCTAGGATTATATAATCTGTATTTATCAGATGCAAGCCTTGACTTCAAAACTGGACATCTATCTACTATTCCAGGCTGTTTCTCAGTAATACCTTATTTGATGTCTTCGTAGGCAAAGTCTTGATATGCTCCAGTTTGTCAATGTTCCTTTCAAAATACAGGGACACTAAAATGGATACAAAACTCCAGGTGTGGTCTGTCTAGGGTAGAATATACCTGACCTCTGCTAATTCAGTTTAAGGTCACCTTAACTTTTGGGTTTGGTATGCCAAATTTCAGATTCACAACTATTTAGTGGTCTACAAGTACTCTGTGTTCTTTCTCCCATTTGAATGACTACAAACTTGTCCTTTTAGGGTGATTTTCTTTTTACTCAAGCTCAGTATTCACACTTGTCCATCCTACAGTTTCATCTTGAGTCTTGAGGTTGTAAATCTCTTCTTGGTCTTTAGCTTTGACCAGACTCCCTCAACTCTCTCTTTTCCTCCCATTGCTATTCTCTGCCTCCTATCTGAATCCCTTGGCTCCAATCAGTCTAATTTACTTAATACGTATCAACTCTTAGTACGTATCTGTAGTCCCTAGTTCTTTTGGATTTACATACAAGCTGCCCAAAACATTCTATAACGAATTCTAGAGAGGCAGACTGAGGATACCGCATGAAAGGCCAGGCTTGGCTATCAGGAAGATCTAGGTTCAAGCCCTGTCTCTGACACAAACTGTCTGAGTGACCATGGACATGTCACTGACTCTCTCAGTGCTCCTAGGCGATTTTCTAACACTTAAAATTACAGAGAAGATCTCCCTGAAGGGAGTTTCCATTCTAGAATTTGCCTATACTAATTAAATCACAGGACCACTCTATTGCACTATTGCTTGGGTTGAAGTGAAGTAATGTTCCCTGAGGTCCCTTCCAGAATCTCTCTCTCTGTTTCTGTCTCTCTCTGTCTCTGTCTCTGTCTCTCTCTCTCTCTCTGTCTCTCTCTCTCTCACACATCCATCTATCACTGCATAGAGATATATAGATAGATCTAAATGGGTCTGTAATTTATATTAATATAGATAGTCCAAAACAGCAAGTTATCATTACCTTTTTATGTCTGTCTGTCTGTCTGCCTGTCTCTAGATAGATAGATTTGGATGGACATGTGATTTATATAGATAGCCCCAAACATCAAATTATTTTAATCTTTCTTTCTTTCTTCCTCTTTTATTTCTTTATTTCTTTGTTTCTTTCTGTCCCAAAGTAACATAGGAAGAAGCTGAGGATAATTTGGTGTTTTGGACTAAGAGCTACCACTAAGGATACCCTACTTTCACACCCTTCCCCTATAGTGTAGGAGTTTGCAAAAAGTGGGTTACATGAGAGAAAATCTTCCATAGTAGGTATTAGTTTAGATTTCTCTGGTGCAGACTTCTACCTTCTTTGTAAATGAACAACTGGTTGTTAATGATGACAAGAGAGAATTGATGGATAATAGGTACAAGTAAAGAATTAGAGCGGCTGGACTGAAGGGGTTCAGGGTCCTAAATAAAAGAAAGATGGAAAGATGGAAAGAATTCAGAGGAAAAGGAAAGTGAGTGAAAGAAGAGAATTGAGAGTTGAAACCCAGGACTAAGAGAGATTTGTCACTTAAAGAGTCAAGATGAACTTCTCATATGGACAAATCTAAATCCTGAAGTTGGGTTAAAAAAACTCATCCTATGAATACAAGATGGAAAAAGCTCATATGGCTTGGTGATAATTAGAGCTAAACCCCCATTAAACTCCAAGGTAATCTAAGCAAATTCCCAGTTCAACATGAATCAACAGTATGACCTAGCACTCCAAAAGCTAATGAACCTTAAAATGCATTAACAGAGGTCTGGTGTCCAGAGTGAGAGGGACATTTGTTTTGCCTTAGTCAGAACATATCTGGCCCAGTTCAGGACACTTTGTCTTAGAAGGAATAGTGACAAATTTGAGTACATTTAGAGGAGAATAACTAGGTTGGGGAAAGCTCTCAAAACCATGACATAGAAAGATCAGTTAAAGACATCAAAAGATGTTTAGCTTGAAGAAAAGACTTAGAGGGAAAGTGGTCATAGGATCTGGATTTAGCGTGGGAAGGGAGAGTAAACATCTAGTCTGCTTCTGTTACTTCTCAGGGGAAGAATCTGAGGCCCAGAGAGGTTGTCTTTTTTTTTTAAATACCTGGAAGGTTGTCATGTAGAAGAGAGAGTAGATGATCTATTTTCAGAGCAGAATATAGACCAGTGAGTAGAAGTTGTATGGAGGCAAATTTTGGCTTAATTTAAAGAAAAACTTTCTATAGTGGAGTGATTTACAAGTGGAGTGAGCCTTAGTTCCCAATACTTAGTTAGTTATCTCCAAATGCATTCAGGATGATGACTTGTTAGCATGCTCTAGATAGCACTATTGCTTGGGTTGAATTGAAGTAATGTTCCCCAAGGTCCCTTCCAGCTCAGAGATTCTATGATTATATAGCATGGCTTGGGGAGCATGTCTGCTTAAGTTGGGGAAGGAATTGGGAAAGCAGACTATTTATTGCTTCCTCGGTAGCCAGAATGGGAACATTGGGGCATTTCAGCCTGGGCTATGAGCAGAAGATGGGGACAACTTGGTAGGGAATGTAGACTTCATAGGAAACTATAGAGAGGAGAGACTGGATTAAAGGTAGACAGAGACATACACATCAAAGGTAGATCAAATGAACACCAAGCTTCTAAACCAGACCAAGCTGGTCTTAGTTTCTGCTTCCTATGTCTTCTATTACCTTCTAAAAGGAATGTATGTCCTAGTCAATTCTGGTGCCTCAGATAAAGTAGCTTTCATTGTTCCAAAGACACCCAGCCTGAGGAGCTTTGTTCAGGATGGAAGAGTTATGGGAGAAGAAGACTCAAGAAAGAAGCCTAAGTCTTGAGTGATGGTATCAGCAGATAGCAAAAGCATGTGTGAAAGTTTTGTTTGGGTGCAGCCAGGTGGCACAGTGCAAATCCAGTCTTGGACTCTTGACACATTTACTAGCTATGTGACCTTGGGCAAGTCACTTAACTTGCCTTCCCCCGTTAAAAAAAATGAAAGAAAGTTTCCTTGGGTTCCCTAAGTGCTGGTTCATCAAGAGAGACTGGAAGCAGATTTCAAGGGGGTTAGCCCCCATGGCTCTCTCAATCTAGGAATTCCCAGGGATCAGAATATTTTTACTGAGGAATACTTACTCCTGGGCTTCCATCCAGAGGTGCCAAGAGATAGTGAGCAGGGACACTCAGGTTCACTGGTCCAGTTGTTTCCTTCTTCATCACTGTTGCTAGGTACCTGTTGCCAGAAAACATGAAAAGCCCTATGAGGAGCAGCAGTGGGAAGGTTGAGCTTGGGGTACAGTACCTATAGAGGCTAAGAGCTCTTACCTAGCCCAGAAAGACTGAGCTTACTTGCCATGGGACAGGGAACTATAATAATGGCATTCAGGGTCAGGGCCTCTATTTTTTAAAATGTGAAGTACATATAAAACCATTTGCATATAGTGCCATATAGCATATAACATGGATATAGGATGACTTTAGAGTTAACAGATTGGGCACTTTTATATGCAAAACTCTAGTACTGATAGTTCTCTATAGAGACAGAAATGAGGTTAGAAATTCCACAGTCTGTCCAAAGTCTCCAGAAACTTCTTATAGGACAAAACATGGATTTTTCCCAACTAGACCTTTCCCAAGGGGGTGCAGGACACAGCTCTTACATAGGTTGCTTTTGGGGATTAGGGTTGTCAGAGAGGGGATGATCTGGTAGCTAGGGCCACTTTCTGCCATCTTACTCAGCAACCTGACCCCTCAATACTAGGGCAAGGACCATTTCTTTCTAGAATACTCTACTCACCTCCTCCAAATCCAAGGAATCCTGTCCCTGTTCAATGAACCTCTGAGGTATGCTATGGGGCCAAGCTGATCCCACTGAAATCTTCTCCAACTCTTCCTCAGTGGTGGCCTGTTCTAAGGGACTGATTCTCCTCTCCTTGATACCTTGGTAGTTTCTCTGGAACAGCCGTCTTCTTGCTTGTCCTCTTGTCCCTCCAGGATACCTCTGTCTCCTACAAGGCGCCAGGGAAATGTTGACATCCTGACTTTTGCTGAAATGTGTCCCCTCTTGGGCTTGCTGGCCCCACAGTTCTCTCTTTCTATCCCAAGTCATCTGCTCCTTTGCCTCTGTTTTCCACTCCAGAAGTTCGCTGGTCTGTGGATTTGCCATCTCAGTGTCTGTGCAATGGAAGGGCTGTGGAGCAGATGCCTTCCAAATATGTGGTGTGAGCACTGCATGGGGCTGGCTGGCAACGTAGGTGTTACCCCATTTTGTGTCTCTCTCTTCTTCCAGATCCCTGTCATCCACAGGTCCTGTCTTCCCTACATCTCTGCAGTAGGAGGGCTTAGGGATAAGTTCCTCAGTTTGAAGAGGTGTTGGAATCCCCCATTGAGCCTCTGTTCTGGAGCAGAGGTCTGGGGCAGCCTTTGCACTTGACCCTACCTGGAGAGCAAGCCTATCTTCTCTCACCCTGTCCATCACCTCCCATACCACTTGATCTAGACTATTTCTTTTAGTTGAAGAACAGAATGGAGATGGTACATCCCGAGGGGCTGTATACAGGCACATCTTGGATACTGCTCTGCGAAGGCGCTCCACAGGGGAACGGGCCTCAGGTTCTGGGGGAAGGATCCGGATGAGGGGTGCATCGGCAGCATTGGGCCAGAATAATTGAGATGGCATGAACTTCTGAACAGGGGTCTTGGACACGTAGGAGTAGAGGCAGAAAAAGGCATCAGCAGTGGTGGCCAGCGTTTGCACCTGCTTAAACCGACCTGTGGGAACAGTGAGGGAAGGACATGAACATGGTGATGAACTATCAACGGCTTCTGGGATCCCCTTGGAAAACTCTGGAGAATCCTGGGAACTTTCAGAACTTCGGAAATCCCCTTGGAAACTTTCCAAGAATGATCAGAAACAAAGGAAGGATCTCCTGCCAGCTTTACTGACTGGATTGGGGATTTAGAGAATCTCAGAGTTGTCAGGGTGCCCAGAAGCCATCGGGCCCAGTCTGTGTCTGAACAAGAACAATCTCCTCTACAAAGACCCCAACAAGCAGTTGTACAACCCCCTGCTTGAAGATCTTCATTAATGGGGCAGTCATCCCTTCCTGAGGGAGCCCATTATATTTTAAACAGCTTTGCTTGTTAGAGAAATTTTCTTTTTTTGAATTGATGTTTACTTTTCTGTAACTTCTGCTAGCTGCTCCAAGTTCTACCCTCTGAGGCTAAGTCCAGTGCTCTATCTACTGATGCATTCAGCTTCTGCCAACTGTTGTTACCACCGCCAACCTCCAACCACTGGTCTATCTTCCCTCACCCTGGTTCAGAGAAGATGGACCTAAATTATATCCAGAAAGACTGCCATGGTAGAATGGAGCAATGAACAGGATTTAGTGGAAGACGAGCTAGGTTCAAATCCCTGCTACTTATTCCATAGAAGACCTTAGCCAAGCACATCACCTCCCTCCTTCACTTTCCTTATCTATAAAATAAGATTTTGAATTAAATCCTAGATCATGATCAGACATTCAGGAATCAAGCTTAGAGACTGTGGAATGTATGGCCAAGAGAAGACTGCCTGAGGCTTAGAGCATTTAGCCCTGGGAGTTTGGGGGAAGACAGGGATAGACTGACCTTCAGTGACACTTACTGGCCAGCATCAAGCAGGGGTCCTCCATCTCTATCCTTTGCACCTGAGCCTTTAAGAAGACCTGAAAATCAATGCCTTTTGCCTGGGAGGGGGTGGTGAAGAAGCGAGCAGGAATCCGAGCTGAGGCTCTGTGATTGTCTTGAGCAAAGCCCAGGCTGAAGAGGACATCTTCTGCATCCTCCCGGACTTTGTCCAGAATCTCTGAGATGCTGTGGAGAGAGAAAAATGAGGCCAGTGAGGGCAGCCTCCATCAATGAATTCAGTCACAGGGTCAAAAGAAAGGAAGCAAAGAAGGAAGGAAGGAAGGAAGGAAGGAAGGAAGGAAGGAAGGAAAGAAGGAAGGAAGGAAGGAAGAAAGCAAGGAAAGAAGGAAGGAAGGAAAGAAAGAAAGATCCTTGGACACAAAATCAGAAATGTCCCCCTGATACCCTTTGCATCTCAGTTCCTATACTTTGTGGCTGGGCAAATCATCTCACCTCTTAGAATTTCAGTTATCAGTATTAGGTTATACTACCTAACTGACAAGATTGTTGTGAAGAAAGTACTTTCTAAATCTTAAATGACTTAGAAATCTAAGCCCATGATCTTTCTCTGCCTACCCTTGCCACTAAATTGCTAGGAATTAGGAATTCAGTTGTCCAACAATTCTATCTGCAAAATAATCCCTTATTCTCAGGATGTGAGTTTGTATCTGAGCCTTTCAGGTATCAATACCCCCATTTTTAAGCTAAGGAAACTGAGGCCCAGCAATGTTAAGGGACTGGGTTGGGGTCACATAAATGGTGAGGTATGAATGCTCTTTAAAAATCAAATGTGCTTCTACAAATCTTCATTTTGACTTGCTTAGTTTTTACTGGTACTTTTAAGGTTAGTTATTAACTAGTCAGTTCTCAGATATCCGCAAGGAAGTCCTGTAATGCTGAAATCTTAGAGGCACCTTCTCAAGAATAATGCTCAAGGAGCTTCTTAGATTAAAAAAGTTGGATGGTTATGTTTGGTAGACAATGGTACAGGACAGGAAATGAGTTCTGATCATTCATTCAATGTTAATTCCTATTTGTCAGTTGATGGATGATTATTTGAGCCTCAGGAAACAGACACTAAAAGGAGATGGAAGAAAGAAGAATGGAGACTCAAAGTGGCCTGAAGGTTTTGCTCCCACTCCCCTGTCTGCCATGCAATTCCTACCTTGAACTGGTCTTATTGGTTCCACTGGTCATGTTGCTAGATGCCATACTGCAGCCAAGGTTGAGTAGATGCCCTGGCCTGGTGGTCTCCAGGAAACTCCTGTAAGGATTAGAGCTATCGTTGTCAGTCTCTCTCCCAAGAAATACTATCTCTGATAACTGTTCCCCAGGATATTCTCAGCAAAATGGATGATGGTCGTGGTGGTAGGAGTGTCAATCTAATTGCCACCTGGATCCCCTTCTGGGGATTCTCATTGCCCATTGGGCCCTCCAACTCATATCTGGGCATCACCTCAATTCCTTCTTTCTTCTCCCCATCTGGCTAACTCAGGGTTCATATGGGTCACTTTCATCCTCTATCAAGTGTTCTCATTCCCATCTAAGTAAACCCATTCCTTCTGCTGGAAACCCTTATTTCCAGATTATGGGTGAACCCCATTACCATGAGTTGATAGTGGCCATATGGGCCATGGGGCCTCACTTGGTATGTGTAGTGCAAGTACTACCATCCATGCTTCACAGATGGAGAGAGGTGAGGAAGGTATTTGGAAGGGCAGTATTTTGGGGGTGGGATGGTAGAGGCCTATGCCAACAGGCTACATGAAAAATGTATATCCAATGAGATGGAGTATCCTGAGCCCACCTTTCTGGTTTGCCAGGCAGGGCACCCAGTTTTCCTGGAATGGCCTTCATCACTCACCTGGAAAAGAGTTTGCCGTTGGATGCTAACAGAATTGCTGAGGGGTGGAGAAGAAAGGAAAAGAAAACAAAGAAGCGGTGAAAAAAGTGGTCAGAGTTTTCCATCTTGTCCCAACCCAACTGGTTAGCCCTTCCTCCTTTGTTTCTCTACTTCTACCTGGACCACCTTTCATGTTCCCGCTGCTTGTTCCCGGGAGGCCCTACTCCATCTCTATATCAATTTAATGAGAATATCTGTCTGTGTTCTTGTCCATGTTGTCCTTGTGCTAGGACTTTCCCAGAATGCCTATGAAGGAAGTGATTGCTTGACCGATGTACACCTCTCTAGGGGCAGGAATTATGGAATCTGATAATGTTGGAGTTAAAAAAACCCAAGAGGTCAGCCATACCAAACTCCTCATTTTACAGATGAGTGAGGCCACTAGAGATGAAACAAGGTGTGTGAGGTCACACACTGAGAAAATGGAAGAAAAGGACTTCAAATCCAGGTCCTCTGACCTTAGGGCCAGTTATTTTCTCATCTGGTCTCACCAGAACCCTTGGAAGTAGATGAGCTGAGTTCAAGCCTGGCTATGTGTCCATGGCAAGTATGATGAGAACAATGATTATGGCTCATATTTATTTAATATTTTACAAAGTGCAAGTATTGTTATTATCCATGCTTCACAGATGAGGAGATTGAAGCTCAGAAAGTACTAGTGATTTGCTTTCAGTTATATGGCTAAGAGAAACTAGAGGCAGGTCATATTCACAGCTTGTCAATATAGCTTAGAGTTGAACTCCTGTCCATTGACTCTAATCCAGTAATTTCCTCATAGCATCAGGCTGTCTCCAGGACTGGGATTGGATGTCCCATTGTGGCTCCCATAGTATGGGACCAGGTCTGCTTTGGGATGCTTGAGCTTGGGCCTGTCTAGAGACAGTAAGTCTCTAAGAGTTTGGACTGTTGACAATGCTTGACTTAGGTACGTTCTTGGTCCTGGGTTATCATAATGATGATCAGAGCAAGCCCAAGGGAAAATGGTGAAATAGAAAGTTGATCAACCCCTTATCTTCTCAGGGCTAGTGTCCCTGTCCTGCCCCACTAAGGTTCCCAAGCTATTTCATCTCTCCAGGAAAGTATCTCTGCCCCTCTAGGTCCCAGTTTCTTTATATTTAAAACTGAGGTGTTAGAGGAGTAAATCTCTTCCAGTAAAACCCCCCCCTGGCAGTCTGTGGTTCTGTTGTTGTAAGATCAAGTCCTCAGAAGCTTCAGGTGGCTTGTATTAATATACCACTCCTTTGAGAACAAGTTTTAAAAAATTTTTCTAGACAGACATAGGGATCCAAAGGGATACATTTCTAATAGCAGAATTTCAGAAAGGGGTGTGTGTGTGTGTGTGTGTGTGTGTGTGTGTGTGTGTGAGTGTGTGTGTGTGTGTGTGTGAGTGTGTGTGTGTGTGTGTGAGTGTGTGTGTGTGTGTGTGTGTGTTTGAACTGGAGGCTTTTCTGCATCCTTCAAATTTCACAATGTTGGTAGTAGCCTCCATTAATCTAAAGTAGAGAAAAGCCCCAACTTCTCTCCAGAACCCATATCTAAGCCTCTGCTCTTGATAATTCCCTTACACCCTACCCTGGGTCCTTTAGCTCTTACCTTCTGCTCCCAAGGTTAGGTCATCATCAAAGCTGGCTTCACAGCTGGGACATCCTTAGACATAACCAAGAAACCAAGAGAATCTCGGTCAAAGGAAACTTGCTTTCCCAAGACACAGGAAAGCAGAAGGGGGAATACATACATATGACCACATGTACATGCACACAAAATCATGATGCACAAAACTACGCCCAAACCCATATTCACAAAGAGAACACAGATCTACACACATTCTTGTTTAAGTATACACAACTGCACACACAGTCACATTTAACTAAAATTTCCTTTCCCCTACTCCCTCCCACCCCCGTACAATCAGTCACACAATCACATAAACTATGAACTCCTTGAGAGCAGGGAGTAGTGTTTGTTTTCCTTTGTGTCTCCAGTGCTTAGCACAGTGCCTAGCACGTAGTAGGTACTTAAATATTAATTGACTGAGTAGTAAGGTGGACAAGAATACACTATGCTGTCATTTAGAAAATGAGCTATCTATATGTGGAGAAGACCCAGCTGATCAATACTGTGAACTATCAATAATCCTTTACCTGAGTTTCCAGGGATCAATGGCATATATTTGCAAGAAAATTTATAGTTAAAAAAAAAAGATGCAATCCATAGTCCAGGAAAGAGAACAAGGGAGGGAACAATTTCAGCACTCACCACCATAGATGGACAGGCCAGGCTCTTCAGGAAACCCTTCCTCAGAGGATCTGAAATACAGAAAGTTGAGGTTTATGCCACTTTACCATAAAGATTGTGGAATTTTCCTGGAAACTAGATGGCTGCTCATATTTCTCCCAGGTTAATTAGCATCTCTATGCAATGATCCATAGCCCTATGTATCTAGCTCTATTCTGTTTCCTGAGTGTCCACATCATCAACTATCTTCTGATCATCTCCAAGCGGATGTCCAACTGGCATCTCAAAAGCAAAATGTCCAGAATAGAACTCATCTTTCCCAGAAAGCTCTCCCTTCTCCTCAGCTTCCCCATTGCTGTCCATAATACCACCATCTTCTCAATTACTTAGGTTTGCAGCCTCAGAATTATCTCTGGCTTCTCCCTTGCCCCATGCATCTAATCTGTTGCTATATCTTGTCATTTCAACTTTAACAACATCTTTCAATATATGTCCCCTTTCCTTTACTTACACAGCTCCGTCTCTGGTTCAGACCTTCATCACCTCTCTTGCCTGGACTTTTGTAATATTCTTCTACATTCCTTAAGTCTTTCCAATCCACTCACCATTTATCTGCCAAAACGATTTTCTTAAAGTGTCATTTTGAGCATATCATACCCTACCCCTACTAAAAAAACAAACAAAAAACCCAATGACTCCCTACTATTCCCTGGGTCCTTCCTGCCATTCCAAGTTTTTGTTTTTGTTTTAATTATACTCCCATAAACTATGGGATCTAGCTTCAGTGGCCTTCTTGGTGTTCCTAACACATGACACTCAATTTCCCACCTCCATGCCTTTACATTGGCCATCACCCATGTCTGTAATGCTCTCCTTTCTCATTTCCACCTCTTTGTTTTGTTGGCTTCCCTCAAGAATCAGTTCATATCCCATGTTTTGCAAGATTACTTTCTATCTACTCTGTTTTGTATCTGGAATATTATTCTCTATTAGAATGTAAGCTTTTTGAGGATATGCCTATTTTTGCCTTTTTGGCACTTACAGAACTTAATAAATGCTTCTTGATTGACTATCAGGCTTCCTGTGTTGTGCAAGAAAAGTTCAGGAGTATATACTTCATATTTCCACTGAGTTGACTACTATATATATGCATATGTACATATACCATATATATACATATATGGTATATATACACTATTTATATATGCTGTTATAATATACTATATACTATAATATGCTAGCTGGTTTCCTATTTCCATTTTCTCTCTTCTTCATGGAACAATATGAATGTACAACATTATCTCCATCTATAGCCAGACAATGCTTCTTTATGCAGGGTATTATTGCCAGTTGTTGTGCAAAGCAGTATGGTTCCTATCCTGTGTTACTTATAATTTTATATTGTTTACTATATGAGTTAGTTTTTTTTTTGTTGGAAGATAATTTCCCCTATGAAAGGAAGCTCACATATATTTTGTGCTAATAAATGCCCATATTTGTTGTTTTACATACTTTGCTCATAGTAGGTACTGAATGAGCATTTGTTGAATTGGTTTTGTTGAATGGTGCTTCTTTAGATCCCCCATCACATCTAGTAAATGTCTGAATATACAGAACACAGGATCATAGGATTTGGAATTGGAAAGGATCTTAGAAATCATCTTGTCTATTCTTTTCATTTTACAGATAAGGAAACTGAGATTCATAGAGTTTAAGTGACTTGTCTAAGGTCACATGGGTATGAAGGAATGGGAGTAGAATCTTGACTGATCACTGGGAAAAATTCAGAAAGTAACATTAAAGGTATGGTGGTGAAGCAGTTCTAATTTAGAGGTAGTGAACTCAATGCATGGCTTCATGGTCACACAGAACCAAATTCATTTCCATTTGCAAGTATTTTACTAGACTGGAACATTAAGGGGGAAACTAGAGAAATAAATTAACTAGATTTAAAACAAAGCATTTCGCAACATCTCATGTTTCCTTGAGGACAAGATGGTGAGTTATGGGTTAGAAGATCATATAATTAGGTGGCTTCAAAACTAATTCAATGATTGACTCCACATGGAAAAAAAAATTGTCTATCGTATCTGTAGATAAGAGAAGAGTTTATGATCAAACAAGAGATAGAGAGGATCACAGGAAGTAAAATGGATAATTTTGATTACGTGAAATTCAAAAACTTTTACATGAACAAAACCAATATGACCAAAATTAGAAAGCAGGAAATTGGGGAAAAAAATATTTACAGCAAATTTCTCTGATAAAGGTCTCATTTCTCAAATATATAGGGAACGGAGCCAAATTTACATTACGAAAGACATTCTCCATTTGATAAATGATCAAAAGATATGAATGAACAGTTTTCAGAAGAATGAAGTTTTCTTCCTGACAATAGTCATACCAAAAAATTTTCTAAATTCACTAAGGGAGGAATGAAAATGAAAACAATTCTGAGGTACCACCTCACATTTATCAGCCTGGCTACTAGGACAGAAATGGAAAATGTCAAACGTTGGAGGGAATGACGGAAAGTAGTTGCACTAATACACTGTTGGTGGAACTTTAAATTGGTCTAACCATTCTGAAGAATAATTTGGAAGTATGCCGAGGGACTATCAAACTTTGCATATTCTTTGACTCCTCAATACTGCTATTGATCAAAGAAAAAGGAAAAGGACTCATATGTACAAAAATATTTATAGCTTTTATTTTGTGGTGGCAAAGAAATGGAAATTGAAGGGATGCCCATCAATTGGGGACTGACGGAACAAGTTGAGGTATATGATTGTGATGGTATACTATTGTGTTTGTAAGAAATAATGAAGGGGATGGCCTCAAAACTTGGGAAGACTTATATGAACTGATGCAAAGTAAAGTGAGCAGAATCAGGAGAACACTGTATACAATAACAGCAATATTGTAATAATCCACAACAATTCCAAAGGACTCAATGCAAAATGCCATTCACCCTCAAAAAGGTGAACACTGAGTGTAGATTGAAGTATTCCACTCCCCTTCTTCATTTTTCTTGCTTTGTTTCTGTTTTTTGTTTTTTTGTTTTTTTGCCTTGTAACTAATTTGTAAATGTGTTTTGCATGACTTCACAGGTGTAATGGGTATAAGATTGCTTGCCTTTTCAATAGGTGGGGAAGGGACTGGAGGGAGAGAATTAGGAACTCATTTTTTTTAAATGAATAAAAAAAAGACTGACTCCAAAGAATGGTTAGTAATGAGTGGAAATCATAATGGAGGAAGGTCTGTCTGAAAGTAATCTGGGGATTTGTCCTTGGTTATTTTACCATATAAGATATTTTTCCAACACTATAGATGAAGGCCTAGATGGCAAGCTAACAAAATTTGCCAGTGATGACTATTGGAACAGGCAGCTACCATATCAAATTACAGGGTTGGTGAGAGAAAATATAGGCTAGAATTTTGAGCTGAATCTAACGAGATTAAATGTAATACAATAAATAAAACCAATCAATTATACAAACAGAATATGGGGGAGGTTTGATTAGATAGTAATTCATCTAAAAGATAACTGAGTCTTTTAGCATACTAAAATCTCAAAAGGAGTCAACACTTAGTAGATATAGAAGGCCAAAACTAAAATCTCGAAAGGAGTCAACACTTAGTAGATATAGAAGGCCAAAAACATCTTCCTCAAACTCCCAAACCCCCAAACCTAACTTAATCTAACCTTTGGCTATATTAAGAATAGCAAAGTATTCAGAATGAGGGAGGCAGTACTCCCACCATACTCTGCCCTGGTCAGTTCAGTTCTTGTGTCATATTTTAGGGAGCACATTGATGAGCTAGAGGGATTCCACGGGAGAGCAATGAGGCCTGCAAGTGCCTTCAAACCCATCTTCAAACATTTGAAGGTCTGTCATTTGGAATCAGACTTGTTCTGCTCCGAGTCAAAGGGCAAAACTAAGAGAAAAAGATGGGAGATGCAGAGGAACAGATATGGGAGGAAGTTTCTGATTATTAGAGCTACCTAAAAGTGGAATGGACTATGTCAGGACATTGTTGGGTCTCTCTCACTAGAAATCCTCAAGCAAAAACTGGATAGGCTTTTCATGTTGGTGGTGGTTTTGTTGTAGAGGGGATTGTCAGTCAGGTATGGGTTAGAATGGATGGATGGCCCCAGACTCCTCCTTTAATTCTGAGATTATGATTCTATGAAGTAACACTTATTGTGCAAACACAGGCCTTCTGACTCCAAATCCAGTAGGACTTCAGTATTCTTGTGTTGACATGAGAATTTGTTGGGTTCAACTGAAAAGGAGCATGGAGATAAAATATTGACACTAACAGAGTCAGCTCTCTAGTATCTGTATGGTTGATTACCCATGGCTAATTTTAAATCTAAGGAAGGGGGGAGAGAGTATGCTTCTTATTTCTTCAAAGCAATCCTGATATAATCCTATGATCTCCTATTTCCAACAATTCCACTACTGCATGTGCTCAAAGAACGTCATTAGGTTTCCAAATCAGTCCCAGTCAAATAATAGATTACACTACAGGAATATCACGGCATCTATTCTTTTGTTTTTGTTTTTGTTTTTTTGGTGGAGGCAACTGAGGTTAAGTAACTTGCCCAGGGTCACATAGCTAATAAGTTTCTGAGGTTGAATTTGAGCTCAGGTCCTCCTGACTCAAGGTCCAGTACTCTATCCACTATGCCATGTAGCTGTCCCTGTAAGTTCTATTCTAAAATCAGTCCAGGAACAATCTTCGGATTATCCATTGCTTTAAATGAACCATGCCACAGCTTCCCATCTACTTTGTTCTAACCAATATATTATTTTTATTTGCTTTTGCCTCTATACACAATTGACATTTTTACAGGGCTTTACGACTTACAAAGTACTTTACTCATGACTGTTACTTTGCCTTCTAATTCTAAATCCCAAAAATCCTCTGAATATGCAGTGAAAGTACTATCAGTCTCATTTTACAAATGTGGGAAATGTTATGCACACAAGTGGAACAGCGTGCCCATAGTCACGTTGCTAGTAAGTGTCAGAACTGGGATTTGACTTCAAGGCTCCTGTCTCACCGGCTGTCATAAACCAGCAAGCAGAATATTTGGAGCAAGGCTAATCACAGGCACGAGAGCGTTTCCTGTGTGTTTTTGTTGCTGTTTAATCATTTCAGTCACAAAGAGTCAGACATGTCCAACTCTTCATGACCCCATTTGGGGTTTTCTTGGCAAAGATACTGGAGTGATTTGCCATTTCCTTCTCCAGATCATTTTATAGATTTGGAAATTGATATAAACAAGCTAAGTGACTTGTCCAGGATCACACAGTTAATAACTGTCTCAATCTGGATACAATCTTAGGTTTTCCTGACTCTGGGCCTTGCACTCTATTCAGAAGGCCACCTACTCTCCTGTTTTCTGGGGTGAGTTAAAAAAAAAAGTGGTTCATAATGTGCATACTTTGTATCCTTAAATGAAGTTTAATTACATCCTTCAGGCCATCACTTTGACCTTAATGAAACAGAACCTCTCTTTTTAAAAATTTTCATTTGTATATTTTATTGATTTTTTTTTGGTCTTTTCTATCACAGTCATTTCTTGATATATCCTGCCCTGTTTCCTTGTAACAAAGAAAAACAAGAAGTACAACGTAATCTACAGTTATCTAAGGTCATGGGATTTAGAGTTGGAAGTCAGTTTATATAGCAGATTATCTAGATCAACCTACTCATTATAGAGAAGAGGAAACAAAAACTCGTAGAGACAAGAATGCTCAAGGTAGAGCAAAAACCAGCTTATCTGCTTTCAAATCCAATTTTCTTTCTACTGTGCCAAGGAAGAAGGAGATGCCAAAAAGGTCTTCCAGCTCTATGCCTATGCCTATATCAGTGTCTATGTCTAACACTTCATTTGTTCATCTACATCTATGTCCATGGTCTTATCTATGTCTATGTCAATATTTATTTCTGTGTCTACTATTATGTCTAAGATTTCAAAAATTTAGCTTCAGCACCTGACCCTAGTTCTGTCACCACTACTATTTCTAGGAAAGAATCTTCTCTGACTAATTCTTAGTCTCTCATTCAGTATTCTTGTTCCATTCTTAGCTGAATTATCTTTCAGAAAAAAGTACCTAAGTTTCTATCTCCCCTTTCTTTAGTTTAGCCTACAAGGCTCCAGAACAAATTTTTTTAAATCTGTGAATTCCAAATAAGGGCCACTCAGTCACAGTTCTTAGCTTCAGTTCATAGTCTCAACTCTAATTTCTACTTCCCAACCTACATCTCATCCCAAAATTCAAGTCCTTACTTACATCTTAACCTGTAAAGCTCTAGGCCCATGATTCCTTTTATTTGTCCTAACCATAAACTTTAGCATTAAAAGTAGGATAGACACTCACAATCTTAATCACTCTCCTATAGTCTCTTACCAAATCAAGAGACCGAAAATTTAGGCTTTGAGTCAGATAACTCATCTTTTTCCCATTTTGGCTTGCCTCCCAAAGGCCATGGTTCTTTACTTACCCACAATCCTGAAGCCAGTCTTCAATCTTATTCGTGGGACTCTCTACAGAAGTCAGAAATTAAGTCAGCAGGAGAATCATAGGAAACTTCAACCAGTGTCACCTTTTTCCTTTCCCCCTTCCTACCTTCTTCTACCTGCCTCATTACCAACAGCCACTCAATTCAGTCTCAGTGACATGGCACTTTTACTACTAAGACATGTCTTTTCTTCCTATGATTGAGTATAACAATAGGTTGCTTAGGTTGGATGACCTCCTGAATGCAATTTAGGTGACTACCTTAGGAAGTAGGGCAGTGTTTATTCCCAAAGAAATAAAATGACTTGCCCAAGGTCACACAGAAATTCTGTCATTGAGACAAAACAAGAACCCCAAGCTCCCTGATTCCCAGTACAATGTTCATTCCACAGTCTATTACAATAAATCAGATTAGTTCCAGGACAGTAATTCTAGAGGCTAAACTCTCATATTCTGGTATCCTACTAATGCCTCCCCATTGTCAGATTCCTTAAGACTGATTCCCTGCTTCTCCTTCTGATCTGTTCCCATTCATTCATTCATTCATTCATTTATTCATTCACCAAATACTTCTTTTCACCATCTTCTATAGACAAAGTATACTCAACCTTCTGTCCAATGCCTCAAGTTTTCTTAATGCCTAGCATTATTTCCCCAAAGGAGCCCATTCTGATGGCCTCAAGTCCTTCTGGATGCCTAACTTCTCCTCACCTTCCAAGAAGACATCATCCAGGTTGGGGGGCTCAGGGTCTGGAACATCTTGCAAGGCAGCCGCTGCCTCCTCCTCTAGGATCTGTGTCTGCCAGTTGTGGGTCTTCTGAAGCCATGCCCGCCGCTTTTCCCAGGATGTGGGGCTGAGCACAGAGCCCTCCATGGCTTACAATGGGACTTCAGATCATTCCACAGCTATAGCAAGGCTGACCTGCAAGAAAAGCCACAGTGACATCCATCTGACCAGCCAAGAAGCCTCTACTTCTTAGTGGCTCATCCCATTCACGGCCCACTCCCCATTTTAGGTTGCAATTACTCAGTCCCAGGCCACTGAGTTCCAGTCCTCCTCCAGAAGGAGTAAGGGAATTGGGGGAAAAAGAGGAGACTAATTTCTATTTCTACAATATGTTCCAATATGAATTTTGTCTAAGTATCTCCCTTGTTAGAATTTTCAACCATCTCTTCTTCTTTGATTATGGATAATGATGGCAAAATAAAAATGATGAAGAAAATTATGATGGCTGTGAGAATTATGATATAGCCTGGCCTTATATTTGCATCAGACCTGAGGGTTTGCAAAATAGTATATTGTACAATGTTTCACTGAATTTTTACAACTCTCTGAGGTAAAAAGAGGCTGTTATTATCACTGTTTTTTAAAGTAAAAAAGGCTGCTCAGACAGATTCAGTGACTTCTGCTATAAAATGAAGAGTCTGGACTAGTGAGTCTCCAATGGCCCTTCTAGCTCTGATATTCAATGAGTTTTGGATTCTACGGCTTGCCCCATAGTCACCCAGCCAGTTAATGGCAGAGCTGGGACTATAAACCAAGTCTTCTGACTCCCATTCTAAGATGCATTTTCCTTTTAAAAGTGGAAATGTGGAATTAGTGGATAGCCAGCCTTGGGGGTCAGAAAGATGTTGGCTCAAGTCAAATCTGAAAGACGCTTGCTATGAGACCTTGGGCTGGTCAAAACCTCATAGTATTTCAGGAGATTTTAAGTTGTGGACAAATTATTGATCTATATCAGTGGAGAGAGTTTCCACGTGGGGAGTTCCTTATATTGGTCAAATCATAAGTCTAGACAGCTCTTCCCCATCTACCTTCCTGCTTTCTCCTCCAAAAGACAAATGTAAGCGCAAGAGTCAACCTTTTGAATGGGTGACGGCTTACATGCTATAATTTTAAGGGCCCTAAAAGGGTATTCCTTGAGCTATAGAATTTCTTTTCACAAAATCTGAAATCTCCCCCACTAAAAATCATTATTTTGAGTCTTTTTTTTTCTTTTAGGTCTTTCAACATAGTAGAAATGTGGTAAAGAGACTGTCACACTAAAAATCAAGAGACCTGGGTTTTAGTTCTGATTTCTACCACTTGGGCTCTCTATGCCTCAGTTCTCTACTCTGAAGAATGGCAATAATAATGATTCTCATGTCTCCCTCAGTTTCTTCAACAGATCTTTGTATAGCAAGACTTTGAACCCTCTTGTCACCCTGAGTCACTTCACCACCTTACTTGCTTTTGGACACAGTTTCATAAACAATAAAAACTGTATGGAACTCTAAGGTTATAGGATCATATATTTAGAGCTAGAAGAGGCATTAGAAATCATCAAAGGGTGCAGCTAGGTGGTGCAGAGAAGAGAGCACTGGCCCTAGAGTCAGGAAGACCTGAGTTCAAATCTGGAAGACAACACTTACTAGCTGTGTGACCTTGGCCAAGTTACTTAACCCCAACTGCCCTGACCTTACCCCTTCAAAAAGAAAATAAAAGAAAGAAAAAGAAATCATGAAGCCCAACCTTCTCATTTTATAAATGAGGAAACAGAAGCTTTGAGAGGTTAAGCTTCTATCACATAGTAAGTAACTGTCCAAGGCCAATTATGAAACCAGGTCTTTCTAATTCTAAGTCTCTCGATCCAATCACCACTTCTGATAATCTAGTCCATTTTTTTTTATCTGAGAGATGAAGTAATGGAGGCATAAGGATGTTTTGCATCTTGCCTAAAGTCATACACTTCATTGGAAGAACGGGGATTCATATTTGACCCTCTTGAATCTTAGTCCAATGTCCCTTACCATTCTTGTACAAAGCTGCTCCTCTCACATGCTAGGTCCAGCTTGTCAACATTCTTCCTAAGGTATATTCAGATATATTCAGAACCAGATCCAATACTCCAGATAATGAAGCTTAAGAGTGATTGGGTACTTTTGGCTACAGCATCACACTCATGACCCATCTTGAGTGGGCAGTTCATGGAATTCCCCAGGATCTATCTGCATGAATGATCATATCACAGAGTCATGCTTCCCCCATATTGTATTTGAAACCATCTGTGAGATCTTCCATTTCTCTCTATTACATTTCATCTTGTTAGGTTCCGCCCATGGTTTCTGTCTGTCAGCATACTTATGAATCCTGATTCTATCACTGAATATGTTAACAATCTCCTGTAGTTTCATGTCCTCTACAAATTTGATAACCATGGTCTTTATGCCTTCATCTAAATTCTTGATAAAAAGATTGAACAGCACAGATCTAGCTTTTCTTTATCAGATATTTCACAATAGCAGCTGAGAGCAAGATCTTGTGAGAGTAGAAACAAGCCAGACATGGGTTAAAGGGAGGAGGTAGCAGTAGAAAGCTTCCTGGGTCTTGGGGAAGGGGTATCAATGGCGCTAGCACCAAGTTACCTAGTTAAATTGAGGACCACTCCCTCCAAACTTCTCAAAACCAGTATTTAAACTTTGTCTTTCCTCATTACCAGAGGAAAAGAAGTTTTCCATTTCAGATCCCAAAGATCTCAGCCCTTTCCCTTCTCTTTTGTGTTGGTCTTGCATGGGAAGACTCGGCTGGGGAGCAAATCACTTAATTCATGGCAACATTCTGGAGTCATCTATTCATGGCATTTCAGAGCAGACTGAAACTGAAATAGAAATGGTGCTGCTGTTGTCGTCATATCTGACTCTTTGTGACCCCGTTTGGGGTTTTCTTGATAAAGACACTGGTGTGTTTGCCATTTCCTTCCCCAGCTCATTTTACAGATGAGGAAACTGAGGTAAACAGAGTTGAGTGACTTGCTTAGGGTCAAAAGGATTCCTACTAGCCACTTATTGACTAAGGAAACCATATATTAACAATATTTATGTTCAATTCTACTTTTATTTATTTTGTTAAATATTTCCAATTGCATTTTAATCTGGTTTAGATTTTCAAGTGTTTGAAACCTCTTCACCATAGATTTTGGTTTAAGTATCTGAGTGTGCACTCTGCACACACTGTCAGGTGGCATGTTTGCATGCCATAAACCATCTCCAAGAAGTCCTTGGCATCTACTTTTTGTGGTTGTAGGAGAGTTTTTTCTGGAGAAGCATCTGACTAAATAATTCTCTAGCATCAGAGACAGTAGGTAGAGGAAGCTAGAGTTTTCTAGCACTCTAGAGTATGAGTTCGTGACTATCTTGCTACCTGTATTTCAATTATAATTGGCTTCTTTCATAATTATATATATTTTAAGCATTTAAAAACAGATCCCCAAAGGGAGTCCATAGGCTTCACCAGACTGCCAAAGGGGTCTGTAGCACAAAGAGACTGAGGGTCTCTGTTTTATAGGAAGGAGGTTGACAGGAGGGGGATTTCCACAGCTAATGCTTAATTTCTTATCAGCCTCCACTCCCATTCTCCAGCCCACTCCTTCACCCTCAGTTAGTATAGGTATAGGAATTGCAAGGTTCTCCTCCTGGGAATATCAGCCTCTGAATTCATATATAAGAAGGGATCATGGTTTAGTATAATGTGTAGTAAATTTTGAGTCAGAAGATCTGAGTTCTAGTCTTGCCTCTGCTACCTACTAGCTGTGTGACCTTAGGCAAATCCCTTCATATCTCTGAAACTTGTTTTCCTTATCTATAAAATGAGGAGGGAGCTAAGAGTCCTTTCCAGCTTTAGATTCTAAAATTCAATAAAGCAAACCAGATAACAAAAAAAAAAGAGTAATCCTCCAATACATTTTCCAAACAAGTAGAGATGATTTTTGGATTACACATTTTGACCCGTAGCTTTATTTGCATGATTTATTTAGTCTGAGCCATCAGATCTAATCCACCCTTCTGTCTCCATGCTTAGAATAGCCCCCCTCTCCCTCTTTGGCACTTTCCCCCTCATTTCTCTCAGATGCCAATCAAGATTACTTCAGGAAGGCTTCCCAGATTTATCAACATAATCTCCCTTCCCATAGTCTTGACTCTCTCCCCTGCCCAGTAAACACTTACAGTTCCCTTTTTGCTGTCTTTGCTCATTCATTTGATGGTTTCAGCTTCTGGCCCTTTGCTGCTGGTCCCTGGCAGTGAGATACCTGGACAGGGAGGAGGAGCTAGAGCAAGTCATGCTAAGCACAGCCAGAGACACTGGTTCATACAATCAGTGCATTGTTCTATAAGTTCTCCTCCCTGCCAGGGTCAAGGAAAAGCAAAAGGATTGTCTGTTTCTCGTCCCTCGAGAGTGCCATTTAAAAGAATGTGGTTGCCCTCATTTATTGGTGGTCTGGGGGCAGAGGGTGCTGTTGGAAGGAAGGCAGAGAGGAGGAGAGGAAAAAGAAGGAAAGAAAGATGATCAACAGAACCAGGGCCTAGCACTAGTGCATTTACAGATGGCAGATCTTCATCAATGTTGGAATTAAATTATCCAGGTTCCAGAGACACTTCTTATCCAAACTTTCAGCATTCGAGTTCTTAGTGTGGCTTCTATTTTTGAAAAGAGGGATCTCAACTTTTAGTGTAGCTATAGGTCAATAGATTTGTATTTTATCCCCAATCTGGCTACTGGGACATTTACTGAGAGACAAAGAAGACCTCTGTTTAATTTTCCCTAGGGTAGTTTTTATAAAAGTTCCAAGCTGGACTAATGATCACTCCTAAAGTCTTCCTAATTTCTAGGAAGAAAAACAAAATTACCATTAACTGAATGTTTAAGTGCTTCTAGTAGAGTGGGCATGTTAATTTTGGGTCAAATTTAATTAAGAGGCAACTAGGCGACCCAATGGATAGAGTGTGGGCCTGGAGTTAGGAAAGACCTGAATTCGAATTCAGCCTCAGATATTTACTATCTATGTGAGCCTGCCTGCATGAGTTTCCTCATCTATGAAATGTGGATAATAATAGCACCTACTTCCCAGGGTTGTTGTGAGGATAAAATGAGATAGTATTTGTAAAGTGCTTTGCCAACCTTAAAATGTTATATAAATATTAGCTATTCTTATTTAGCAATAGCTAAGGGGCACAGAGAATCTCAGTACTTAACCTGAAGTCAGGAAGACTCATCTTCCTGAGTTCAAATCTGGCCTCAGACCTTTACTAGCTGTGTGACTCTGGGTAAGTCACTTAACCAACCCTATTTGCCTTAGTTCCCTCTTCTGTAAAATGAGACAGAGGGAAAAAAATGGCAAACCACTCCAGTATCTTTGTCAAGTAAACCCTAAATAGGATCATGAAGAGTTAGACATGACTAAACAACAAAAATTATTATTATATTAGAGAATTTTGTATTCATATCCTTCTATTGACTACATACCTGACGTAGAAGTTAATTCATCTGTTAAATAGTGAGTTTTCTGAGCATCAGGGATATGTTTTAATTCTTTATTCTGCAACCTGAGTAATAGGATATTGTTTTATACCCCCACAGGCTCAACAAACAGGAGAAACCAGCTGTGGCCACAGCTCATATCTTATAGACTTCAGTGGGTGCAAATATCTCCATTTTGTGCTGATGAAGTCAGACAGGATATCACTGGCCTTTGAGACAGGGGAGAACTTTGTCCCCAGCATTAGCTTCATAAAGTGGCCCTTTGTTTTCATTGAACTTCTTGGAGCAAGACTGTGTGGAATCCATTCATGCCATAGCAAGGTGGGAGTGGGGGTGTTTAGCTTAGAGAAGAAGAGACTTAGATTTACAGTGGTTCTTAACTTTTCTTTGGTACTACAGACCTCTTTGACCATGATCTGTTGAAGTCTATGGATCCTTCTTAGAATCATAGTTTTTAATGCATAAAATTGAAAGGACTATAAAGGAACTGGAGCCGATAGGTGACATAGTGCTAGGTCTAGAGTCAGGAGGACTCATCTTCCAGAGTTCAAATCTGGTTTCAGAAAACTTACTGTTCTATGATCTGGTTTGCCTCAGTTTCCTCATCTGTAAAATGAGCTGGAGAAGGAAATGGCAAATCACTCCAGTATTTTTGTTAAGAAAACCCCAGATGGCGTCACAAAGAGTCAGAACCAACTATAATGACTGAACAACGGCAAAGGAAATCAGTTGTACTGACATACAGTTATCAAAATGCTTAAAAATCCAAATTCTCTGACTCTTTAGCTGAAGAGCTCCTGATGTGGGGAGAGATATGAGCACAGTCTTCATATATTTGGGCACATATGGAAGAAACAGAGGGCTTGCTCTGTTTTGTCTCAGTGACAAGAATGAGGAACAGTGAATGGACATCATAGAAAGAAAGATTTCAGCTTCATTAAAAGAGAAACCACTAAACTTAGAACTTTCCACAACTGGAAAGAGGGATTTCTTTATCAGTTGAGGTCTTCAAAGAGAAGACTGACATTTGAATCACACCTCTACTATTAACTCACTATTTGGCCTTGTACAAGTCCATTGGTTCCCTATTAGCTTCAGGATCAAATATAAACTCCTCTGACATGTAGAGCCTTTCAACGCCTGCCCCCTTCATGCCTTTCCAGTTTTCTTACATTCTTCTCCCCTCTCTTCTCTTCAAAGACAGAGATGGATGGATATTCGAAGAGAGAGATATCAATACAAGTAGAAGGAAATTTCTGCCCAGGCAAGGATTATGTCTTTTTAAACTCCGAGATTCTGTGATTCTTGATTGCTCTATACTGCAAGACTCCACAGAATGACTGATTTTGAGATTGAAAGAGAACTCAGTGGCCTTCTAGTTCAAATTATACATAAAAGGAATCTCTATTGTAATATACTCAATGAGTGATCAGCTAGTCTCTGACTGAATACCTCCAAGGAAGGAGAATGCACCTACCCGGAGATGGCCCATTTTGGACAACTAAGATTGTTACAAAGTTTTTCTTGATATCAAATTTAAATTTAGCTCTTTGAGACTCTTCTTTGTGCATTTCTTTCTGTTACTTTAGGGGTAGGCATAAGTGTGACTTCAGATAGCATGCCTAATTCACACACACACACACACACACACACACACACACACACACACACACACTCACACACTCTTTCTTTCTCTCTCTGTCTCTCTCTTTCCCTCCCGCACCTCTCTTCCCCCCCTGCTCTCTCTCTTCTTTTTCCATCCTTTTAATTCTCATCTTCCTTTGCTTTTAATAAATTGGAATTGCTACTCTGGAGGAGGAAGGGCAAGAGTAACTTGGCAACAGGTTTCAAGTCCATTTTAGAGTTTTCAGGTTCTCTAAATCCACAAAAGATCAAAGACAATGCACACTTTCCCTCTGTGTTCAACCTCAGCTTTAAGAGGTTCTAAAATGCAAACAATTGGTTAGGAGGGGAGGGCTCTTCAAGAATCTTAAGCATGAGGATTATGGATGGGGAAAGTGATGTGAAGTAACCAGGGCTTCAGTGAAGGTTGCAGGAGGGCTTAAAGCCAGACCTGGGGTAGTGTAGGGGAAACAGACACCATTTTGATCAATGCGGATTTTTCTTGTTGACATGAACTATAGCTGATTCAATGTGTCGGGAAAGGTGAGTCCCATCTGATCATTTGACTGTTCATTTGTCAAAAAATCTTGCTGTGTGAAAGAAGAAGATTTGGAGTTAGAAGACCTCTGTTTCTTCATCTCTAAAATGGGACAGGGAGTCAATGAGATGATTTATTCTGGCTCCATATTATATGATGCTAAGTAGGAATGAACTTAAACTAGAATGCTATTCTAGTCCCAGTTCTACCATCTATGCGACTTAGACAAGTTACTCAACTGTTCTGATGCTCAGTTTCCTCATCTATAAAATGGGGGCAATAATACTTCAGAAGGATGTTGTAAGACTTATATAAGATAATGGAATAAAGTACTCTGTGAACAGAGTATTATGTTGGCTAACAGAGCTTTATTTTAGCTATTATGAACTCTAGTTGTTAAGAGGGAAGAATTCCGTAACTATTAGGGCAAACATTGGAATGAAATTCATGCAGTGGGAAAAACAGTGGTCTAGAATTCAGAACACTTGGGTTTGAATTACACTTCTATTATTAACTCGCTGTTTTGGCCTTGGACAAGTCCATTGGTGCCCTATTAGCTTCAGGATCAAATACAAACTACTCTGACACGTAGAGCCTTTCAACACTTGCCCCCTTCATGCCTTTCCAGTCTTCTTCCCTCCACGCACTCTATAACACTGGTCTGCTTGTTTTTCTATAGATTTCTTGCTTTTGTGCTATCAAAGGCTATTATCCTTTGGCTAGTTGTCCCCCAAGCCTATCATGCTCTCTCCTCACCTTTCCCTCCTAGCTTCCCTTCTTCAACTGGAAATACTGTGGGCATTGTACACTGGGACCAGGTGTAAGAAAATCTGTAAATATTGGCCTGGTTACTAGTGGCTCCCATGTAATGATACCTAGAGGGAGAGAGTGATGATAATATGGTGGTGAGATCAAATTTTATCTTGTACCAAGTTGATTATGAAATTGGAGTTCCCAGTGGTTTCTGTTTTGGGAAGAGATATTCCAGAGCGGGGAGTAGAAGGGTGAACTAGGTAGGTGTGTTAACTGTATTGTGACAGCAGCAAGATGTTGTATGCATAGTAAATGCTTAACACATTTATTGGATGTGTTGACTAGAAGGCAGTTCACCACTGAACAGAAAACCTTTATGAATTATCTGCAGTATTATTTCTTTCTGGCTGTTTTGACATAGCACATAATGAACACTTGATAAATACTTATTGAATAGTTGAAGGTATGAATGAATTTTCTGGCTTGAATAGCCACTTTCAGCTTTCTCCAAGGAAGCAGAGATGGATTGAATCCTTGAATTTCTATCATATAGCAAACAACATAGTTCCAAACATAATGGCATGTTTAACAAGAATTCTTCAATTTAGTTCAACAAGAATTTGTTGAGTTTTCTATTATGCTCAAGATACTCTGCTGGGTACCCAGCATAATAATACCTGGCTCCTGTTCTCCCATTCTAATAGGAGGGACAAGATATGGTCATAAATTAATATTCTATAAAATAGACCATGAGGGCATAAGACAAGTACAAAGTGCTTTTCAAGTACTGAGGTAGAGGAGCTAATTCCCAAAGGAAGCTATAGTCATAAAGTCATAGTTGGATGGGACTTTGGAGGTCATTGAGTCTCTTCATTTGATAGTTGGGGAAAGGTGAGTGACCTAAGTAAGTGGAGCTCCAGAGCTCTCCCTCAGGTTTTATGATGCCAAAGCTGGAAGGCTTTTCCTTGTATCACTCTTCCTTCACATGGCAATTTGTAGACATCTCTTAAGTGACAGAGTTTGAACTTTATTCAGTAGGGTCATCACTGGACCAGTACTAAAGAGCTTTGGTGAGTGAAGGAAGTGACCAGAACCAGGCTTTAGCATTATATTACTGGCATAAAGAATAGATTGGAATGGGGAAGAGCCTGTAGGCAGAGAGACCAGTGAGGAGTCTGGTATGATGGTCTAGATGAGACCTTAATGACGACCTGTATAATTTGGATTTAAATGTAAGGTTTCATGGCAGAGACATTTGAAGGTAGAATGAACAGGACTTGGAAAATAGCATGGTAGTAATGATCAGAGAAATTTAGAATTTAAAGATCATTCTGATTTCAAATCAGAGTGAGGGGGAGAATGGTGATGCCATTGACAAAAGTGTGTAGGTTAGGGCGAAGGAATCTGTTGGGGGGGAGAAACAATGTTTGTGTTTAGATGAGGTCAAGGGAAACCAAGGGCAACTTCTATAGTAATGATGCCAATGATGACAGTTAACATTTACATAATGCTTACTTTGTGCCAGGTATTTTATTGCAGACTTTACAAATATTATCCCATTTGACCTTCAAAACAACCTTGGGAGGTGGGTGCTATTCTTATTCTAATTTTATAGATGAGTGAACTGAGACAAATGGAGGTCACACGGCTATGAAGTGACTGAAGTTGGATTTGAACCTGTGTCTTCCTAACTCAGATCTGATGCTCTATATACTGAACCACTTTGCTTCCCACTGTATGACGGCCAATATCTGGGTAATAAGGGGGAAGTGAAAATCAACAGCTTTTCATGTGACCTTAGGCAAGATAACTAATTTCTCTCTGCCTTAATATCTTCATCTATAAAACAAAGAGGTTAGACTAGATGACCAGTTAGACTAGATGACTGGATGACCAATTAGACTAGATAATAGAAAACTTCTCTTCCATTACCTTAAATCTATGGGTCAGTTTTTGCTTGAAAAAGCAGCAATGGACTAGAATGGTTCTTCTACACAACATGGAGGAAAAAAAAAATCCAGCCAATTTGGAGTCAGATGTTATTGGTCAGTTGTTTTCAGTCATGTCTAACTCTCTATGACCCCATTTGGGGTTTTCTTGACCAAGATACTGGAGTGGTTTGCCATTTTCTTCTCCAGCTCATTTTACAGATGAGGAAACAGAGGCAAACAAGGTTAAGTGACTTGCCCAGGGTCACACATATCTGAAGCCTGATTTGAATTCAGTTCTTCCTGACTCCAGGTCTGGGTGCTCTATCACTGCACCACCTACCTGCCCTTGGAGTCAGGATATCTGGATGTTAATATTGGCTCTGTAACTTATCAAATTAAACCTCTTTAAGCTTCACTTTTTTCACCTCTAAAATGGATATAATTACAGTCACTATCTCTCACAGAGTTATCATGAGGAAAACATTTTGTGAATCCATAGTAAGAATTTTATAGAGATAAATCACTCTAGAAATGAGAGGTGTAGTTTTTGTTATTGTAACAATCATCCATGATTTTTCAGCTATGAGGGCTATTGAACCCTAGGCATGTGGTTTTAGAGATTGGAATTATATGGATAATTGCTTCCATTCTCTACTCCACTCTGACAGTGAAGATCTAGTTATGGGAACACACTGGGGATAGTCTCAGTTCACTTAGGCCTGGAGGCAGGGGGAGGTTGATAGTATAACTTTGGGAGGAACATCACGTGTAAAGATGGTGGCAGTGGTGGCAGGAGGAAGCTGTGCTTCAGAGTGATAAGATACTAGATGCCTTTTCTAGCGGAAGCAGTAAATAGTTATCAGACCAAAAAACTGGGGACAGGAGCTGTCAGGGGAGCGAGAACTCTTAGTGAGATGGAGCTGAAAATTCAGGATGAAACCTATTAAAAACCCAGTGGCCTCTGGTGTCTCCAAATAGGCCTGGAAATTCACTATGATGCATGGGATTAGAAATCAGGACCTTTGGTTTTTAAGCCTTGGTTTTGTCATTAACATTAATCTTTAAGAAAGTAATTTTCTCTCTCTGGGCCTTCATTCCCTTATCTGTAAAATGATATCAAATTATATGATCTCTAATGTTTTTCTACCCTGACATTCTGAGACACTAAGCTAGTTAGGGCACCACTAGACATTTTCTAATGACCCATGACAGGTATTCTCTTTCCCTAGGTGGACCTTTTAAAAGACCTTTAAAAATTTCCTATGTCTACTCATCACCCCAAACCATGAAGAAATGTTCCATTTTCCTTTGAGGACAATGATGTGTCCTTTCAATCTCCTATTGATTCCGAAGACTTTCCCTTTGAGATATACCCATTGGGGTCACCAAGAGTTGTGAAACTGAGGAGGGTAAAGAGAGAGAAACATTGGAGATGAAAGAGATCTCTTTCCTAGCCAATCCCAACTATGTATCTTGAGCTTTCTGATCTCAGCCTTTATTCATGTTATTCTACCCACCTGGGATGTTCCACCCCACCCTTTTCCCCACTCTCTGCCTAACCAATTCCTTATCATTCTTCAAGATTCAGCTTGGCTCCTATTTCCTTCATGAATCCTCCACTTACTATGTCTGGCCACAGTTATCCTCTGACTCTTATAGGAAAGAAGGAATGAAATTATCATTTATTAAGGACCTATTATGTGCCACACACTTTACAAACATTATCTCATTAAATCCACACAATAACCCTGCAAGGTAGCTGATATTAGTATCCCCGTTTTACAGTTAAGAAAACCATTTCCCTCTCTCTGGAGTTCTCCATTTATTTTTCAAGTATGTTTGAAGAGGGGATTTTATTTCAGGATTAGATGGCCTCTGAGGCCCTTGCCAATTCTGGCATTCAGTCATCTTAAAAACTTAGTTGCTGGACACGTTGGAGTTTTAAACTGAACTTTACAATCTTGAAGCTATGTCTCCCAAGTGACCCAAATTGACTCAATGTTCTAACCTGTCAAGATGTTTTTGTATGGTGAATGTCATCCAACATATTAATTTTCAATCCAATCAATATTTGTGTTTTTCACAAATTTTCTAAGCATGCCAATTATTCTTTTACCCAAGCTACTGATAAAAATATTAAGCAGCCTAGGACTAAGCACCAACTCCTGGTGGAATACTTCTTGAAATGTATTAATAATAATAATATTTTCTGGTAAAAGCATACATGTAAATATCAAAATGAATGGTCCTGGAACATCTCAGCATGGGCTAAGGCTACCCAGTTCCTCCTAGTTTTCCTTGGCATGATATGCTTGTCTTACAGTGAAGAACATGTTCCTTTCTATCATTCGTGTCATAAAATAAAGTAAAGGGCATAGCATTTATGCATTGTATTCTGAGTAGTCTATCCCTATGGCCAAGTCTGCTGGTTAGTTCTGACTGTCATAAATCCCTGCTCATTCCAGTCCTTCCTCCACTCAGCTGTCATATTCATTCTTTAAATTTTTAAAAAATATATTTATTTTAATTTATGGAATAAAACAAACATTTCCATAACATAGTATAATAAAAAAAAAGATTGCACAGAAAACTACAAATCTACTATGCACAACTTGCTATTTCTTTTAAATATATAATACAATTATAATGTAAATTTCTTTTTTTTTCTTTTTTCCTCTTTCTTCTTCCCCCCTTCTCCCCTGCCCTAGAGATGGCTACTATTAGACACAAATAGCACAGGTCTGATATAGTGATCTCCTTTTCCCCTCTACACAATAAACTCCACTGGCTCCCTGTTGCCTCCAAGATCAATCATAAAGCCTTCTATTTGGCATTCAAAGTCTTTCATATCTTTCCCCCTCTCCCCTGCTTTCTGGTTTTCTTACATGTTACAACCTCCATCCCAACCCCCAGGTACTCTGCTATCCAGTGGTACCAGCCTTCTTACTGTTCCTTAAACAAGACACACCATTCCTCAGCTCCTGGCATTTTCAGTGACTGCCCCCCCTTGCCTGGAGTGTTCCTCTTCCTAGTCTCTGTTCCTTAGATTTTGCAACTCCCTTCAGGTCCCACCTAAAATCCTATGTTCTGAATGACTTCCATTTGAATTGTCTTAGGAAGATTCTGAAGATCACCTGGCAGGATAAGATACCAGACAATGAGGTCCTTACTCCAACTAACCTGCCAACCATTCAAATTCTGCTTCAGAGAGTGCAGCTCTGATGGGCTGGCCATGTTGTTTGAATGCAAAACATAACGCTTGCCAGAAGGACTATTTTATGGAGAACTCACACCGCATAAGCATTCACATGGTGGTTAGAAGAATTGATAGATACAAGGATGCTCTCAAGGTTTCTCTTAAAAACTTTTTAATTGATTGTGTTACATGGGAGATGCTGGCACAGGACCTCATCAGAGAAGGTGCTGTGCTCTTTGGGCAAAGCAGAATTGAAACAGCTCAAAGGAAACGTAGGATGTGCAAATTTAGAGAATCCACCCCAAATGTTCACAAAGACTATTTGTGCCTGATCTGTGGTAGAACATTCCGAGCTCGTGTTAGTCTGATCACCCATAGTCGGACATACTGAAACTTGACTCTAGCATAGTGATGTCATTTTGGTCCCCTTCAAGAATGAAGGACAACAACCAACCAAAACCCTACGGTCCACCGGAAGCCTTTCCTTGTTCCCCTTAATTCTCGGGCCTTCCTTCTCTCTTGATCATCTCTAGTTTATTCTGTATGTGACTTGTTTGTACACAATTGTTGGCATGTTATCTCCCCATTAGAATGTAAAGTCCTTAAATGCTCCCTTATTGTTGTTCATCCTTTATTCTAGAAAAGGACCAATACCATCACAAGAATGATGTCTTGACTTGCACATGAATTGGATTTAAGTGAGGCAGAGTTGCACCTCTTTTGTTGAAATCTTTGCCTTATTTTGTATCCCAAGCACTTGGCACTGTTCCTGGCACATAATACATAGATAATTCATGTTTGTTGACACAGTGAGCTAAGGCCAAAATCAAATCTTCTGACTCTAATTCCAGGTATTTCCTCCCTTAATCCATATGTCAGAGGGCATCTGAAGAGTCCATACCTAACTCGAGCAGGAAACCCTTACCAACCTTCCCAAGTAGCTATCTCAGTTTCCACTGGACAACTCTAGCCATAGGTAGCTCAATACTTCTCAAAGCATCCCATTTCACTTTGGAATATTTCCAATTGTCAGCAAAGCTTTCCTTATGTTCAGATCCAACCTCTATAACTCTCGAGAACTTTTGTCCCCTACCTTTTAGGATGAAGAGGGGGTTAATCTAACTCCTCTTCTATAAGGTGTTCCTTCAAATACTTGAAGACCACTTTCATGGTCCCCTTTCTCATCCTCAGTTCATTTGACCAATTCTTTTTGTGTGTGTGTGTGTCTCCTCATAAATCTCACACAATAAGTCCTCCTCATGGGATGGTCTCAAGCCTTCATCAAGATCATCAACCTTCCTAAATGGTGGTGCTCAGAATTAAGAATAATATTCCAAATTGAGTTTGTGTGCAGGGTGCTGGCCTAGATGCTTCACCCAGTGCCCTCTGGGAACTTCCTGTCTAAGATACACTGACATGGAGAGGCAGATAGAGGATGGTATAAAAACATCAATAACAAATATAAAAAATAAACATAAACTTTTTTTAAAAATCAATACAAAATCAGAGAAGAATTAGTTTCAATTCTCCATCAGAGAGAAACAAAATCTTGGTTGAGGTGAATGAAGAAATGATCACTATCAGTCTCAGCTCCCACGCTAATGAAAGAGAAGGAACCACACAGGTAATTCAGAGTAGAGGGAAATACAAAAGCTGTTCTTATTATTAATATTATAATTATATGGATCTTTGTTTCATCTGCATTTTGCTTTAATTGAAGGCAAAGGCAGTCTTGGTGTACTATTAAATGTGGTATCTGGAGATTCAGGATCTCTTATTTATTAAATGTGACAAAATCACATCAGTCTCCCGTAAGTTTCCTTATCTATAAAAATGGATAGGATGTTCTGTAAGGCATGTTTCAACTTAAATAGATTGTGTGTAGACTAGGGATTCTTCATGTTTTTGTTTGTTTAAATATGTTTTGATAAGCTGGTTTTCAGCATAATTGGCTTTCTTTGTAATCTTCAGCATTTTATCTTATGCATTTAAAAATATGACTGTGAGAAGGGGACCATAGGCTTCACCATACTGTCAAAGGGGCTCATAAAACACACACACAAATTCAAGATCCCTGGGTCCAGTCTTGCACAAACACTTGATAAATTTTTGTCATTGTTGAATGTTTAAATGAGTTTGTATTCCCTGAGCTTACAATCCAATTCAGCAAACATGTGTTAATTACCTACTATGTACAAAATACCATGCTAGGCATACAGTGAGAGATTTGGGTGGAAAGGTGCCCAGGTGCATGGTGGATGGAAGGAGAGAAGTCAGCCTGGGATTAAGGACTGGCCATAGATAATATACAAAGAGGACTATCAGTTAGCAAACATTGAGTGTGACCCCCTTAGATTGGCTGGCCTAGAGCCAACAATGACTAAAATGTTATCACTGAACAGAGAGTTAATTCTCTCCCATTTCCTGTGAGATGGAAGAGAAGAGAAGAAAGAAGTTAAGGCCCTGTTAGAGTATGGAGGAGGTGGAAGTTAGATGGCAGGGTGCTGGTGAGAGGAGTTGTGGAGGAGGGAGGGAAGGTGCCGGCAGGATGGATGCCAGTGACTAATAATACAGAGTATATAGGTCACACAGACTTCTAGGCAGGAGAGTGTTGCATCTCTCCCTGTCCCTTCCTCCCTCCCTGTCTCTGTTTCTCAGTTTTTTTCTCCTCTCTCTCTCTATCTGTCTCCCTCCTTCCCTCCTTCCTTCTTTGTTTCTCTCTCTCTTTCTCTCTCTCCCTCCCTTCTTCCCTCTGTCCGTCGGTCTCTCTCTGTCTCTGTTTCTCTCTCTGTTTCTCTCTGTCTCTGTCTGTTTCTCCCTCTGTCTCTCTCTCTCTCTTTCTCTTCCTCTGTATCTCTCTGTCTACAAGCCTCCCTGTCTACAAGTCTCTCTGTCTCTGTCCTTTTGTCCTTTTGTCTCTGTCTCTGTCCCACTATGTTTCTGTGTCTGTCTGTCTGTCTGTTTGACACAGCCCTGGGTCTACCTACTGCTCCTTAGGCTCTTCCCTCAGGCATGGGCTCTGAAAGGGGCAGGGGCAGCCACCATAACCATATCACCAGAGCTCTCAAATTGGGGTGAGAGTGAGAACAGGGGTGAAAAAGTGTGGGAGTATAACAACAGGAAACCCAGTTTCCATGATGGTTGGCTACCAGGGCCTGAACCACACTCTCCTTCCTCCTCATCCACTTCACAATCCCATGACACCTGAAAAATGCTCAATATATTCCATGATTCCTGTTCCTTCCCCTGCCTCAGGGCTGGTAGGCCCCTTATCCAGGGCCAGGCTGACCCCAAAGTCTCTAACAATGAAGATCTCACAGTCTCCTTTGGTCACCAAATGGCAGGGCCCTCACACTTCTTAGAAACAAGGGAGCTCTTCCTAATGTCTAATAGTCTGCCATATTGTCTGTTGAATAATAAAAATGATCATGGCGATATTGATAGTAGCCAGTATTTCTCTATCACCTATTAAGTGCCAGCCATAGCTAAATGCTTTGCAAAAATGAACTTATTTGATCCTCACAATAACCCTGAAAGGTATGACCCTCATTTTAAAGTTTTGGAAACTGAGGCAAAGAGTTTAAATGATTTATCCAAGGTTGAAGACTGATTATAAATGGGCAGTGATGTTAGAACTCTCAAAGTAGATTCCTCCCGAGTCTTTGTGAGGTCTTTATGGCTTGAAGGGATGACTGAGACCTGCTTATCTACCCAGGGACTAAGGAACACGCTCCCAGTCTCCAACCCCTTCACACACTCACTAAACCAAGTTGTGTCCTGCACTTACTTAAATGGTGCCTGTTTTGGACTCCTCCTTCCCTCCATTTTCATTTCTTTTTGTTCTCCTTTTTTTTCTATCCCTTCCCCTTTCTTTATAATTATATCCTTTGCTCTTTCCTTTCCTTAATTCAGTCTTGCTGAATGGAAGCCTCCAATGTCTCCAGGGTCATTTTGGTCTAAGTGGATGGGTGCAACACAAAGATGGGCAGGTCTGGAAATCTCACTGCTGGGGCCCCTGCTTCCTGAATGGAATGCAAGACAAATGTCAGGTGCCTGAATAGAAGCAAATCCTCCTCTCCCCAAGGTGGCTTGTCTTCCTCTCCATTTCCCCCATGCTGGTTAGAGGCCAATTTGATCGACCTTGAAGGTGCTTTGAGAAGCAGATAATGACTCCCTGGTAAGGCTTTGCTTCTGCTACCCCAGGGAGAAGAAAGTCTATAACCTATAGTTCCCACCTTTGGAAAAGGAGATTCATCATCTCTAAAATTAGGGGAGGAAGGAAGAATAAATGAACTCTAGAATCCCTTCCAATTGGCACTTCGCCGCACTGGGGATGGGGAAGCCTTGCTCATGCCTTACCTCTATCACTCTTGCTACAGTGTCAACATTTATTGGTAGTTATGGATGACAACTACATGCTCTTTCCCCTCCCTGAATAATTCTTCTTGACTTCTGGAGATCCTCAAGTAGCCTGGCATGGGGGCACAAAGCTTGTGCCCTCAGGACAGAAACCAGCAGACTTTCATCTCAGGCACTCTTTTGTAGAAGGGTACCTGCTCTGGCCAAAGTGGGCAACCCCTTCTCTCTACTAGGAGAGCCACATCTGTTAGGCAGAGGCAGTGGGGCTTCTTGGGGGTCTCCCCTCTGTGCCCACAAACTCTTTGAGCCACCCCTTAGGGATCTCCTGGGTCCTTTATCTTCCCTTTATTCACTCCTAGGGGTTTCATTTTCCTCTACTCCCCAAGGTCACAGCTGGGGCTCTGGGAAACTCTAGTGGGCAGATCTTTCCACCTCCCCCAATCTCTTCTCCTGACCTCCACCTCTAAGCTAACATGCTCACAACCATACAGGTGCAGCACTTCTTAGACCTCTCTGCAACCCACTCAACATTTTGATCTCTCCTAGGTCTTCCCTAACATAAAACTCCAGTATCTCTTGTTTTATCTTAACCTTATTTCCAAACATTCCCAGATCTGAGGCTCAGTAGCTGGGTGACCATGGCCAATCACTTTGCCTCACCAAGGCCCAATTCCCTCATCTGTGAAATACAGAAACGTACACAACAATGTGTACACTATTGAACTCTGCAGGTCTTTGCAAGCAAAATGTTTCATAAGCCTTATAGTGACAGTTGCAATGGGACTTCATATTCTCAGCATCTCTCTGAAGTCACTTCAGAATGAGTAGTTTCAATTATTCTAAAACAAAAGGAATTTCATTTTACCTTTTCCAATAGGTTAGAGGTCAAATATGGGAATCTGTACCCCTTAGAGGCCTTTCATAGTGGATAACGACCACAATAAGCAGTTAGAGTCAAAGCAACAACCAACCGGGGGGAGTGCTAAATTCCAGTGAATCCATGAGATCTCTGGTGGTACAATAGATAGAGTGTTGGGCCTGGAGTCAGGAAAACCTGAGTTCAAATCCAGCCTCAGCCATTTACTCTCTCTGTGACCCTGGGCAAGTCACTTAACTTCTGTTTGCCTCAATTTCCTCGACTGTCAAACACATATAATAAAATATGTTATTATAGTATATAATAGCACCCACGTTGCAGGGTTGTTATGAGAGTCAAATGAGATATATTTTTTTAAGCACTTAGGACACTGCCTGGCATATAGTAATGCTTATTCCTTCTTTAGTTCTTCCTTCCTTGAAGATCTTGAAGAGTCAGAGAAATCATTTTCTATTGGTGATAGTCCTCAGAGAAAGGGGAATCAATAAAATGGCGACTCAAGGTTCCTACCAGTTCTAGCTATAGGGGTAATAATAATAATGGATAGCTTTTCCATCCTGCTTTAAGCTTTGTAAAGCACTTTACAATGTTATCTCATTTGATCCTCACAACAATCCTGGAAGGTAGGTACTATTATTATTCCAGGGAACAGAGATTAAAGTGACTTGCCCAGGGTCACACAGCTAGTAAGCATCTAAGGCCAGATTTTAAGTCAGGTTTTGGTGACTTTAGGTCCAGTGCTCTATCCACTGAGCTATCTAGATGGTTAGATGATTCAAGAGGTAGAACATGAGATAGGGTTCTTTATCTTGACCCTCCCCTTTTCTCAAGAATGACTTAAAACTCAGTTCCCTTCTCCCTCCAGAACCTTACCCAGCTCAACTTGGAAAGAACCACAAATTGCCTTTCAAAAAGATTGCACTCACCTGTCCTGAGAGGGAACTTGATCAGAGAGAAGAGAATCTGCGAAGGAGGGTCCCACACCTTCGCCAGGGTAGGTGCCCGGTTCAAGACAGCAGCTGAAGGTCATGATATGTGTAGTGCCTATGTGTCTGCCCTCATTCAGCAGCTGTCACCAGTGCCACTGAGAAGGGGAAGCGGAAATGAGAGAAGTCATACACATAAGCATTCACAGACCCCACCTCTCCCGCCACATCCTTTGCTGTAGTGCAGGAGACCAGAGAGGAAAAAAAAAAAAAGAAGCAGCTACTTGAGTCCCTGTGCTCAGAACCACTGTATGTCTCTGGCCAGGGCTTCATCTTGGTCAACCCAGACAGATGGTGGGTCTCTCCTATGGGGAGCTGGGATACCTGAGGAGCAATTTTATAGGCTCATAGAACTCAAGAGCTATAAGGAATCTGAGAGGTCATTTAGTCCCAACCTTTTGTTTTATGGACTAAGAAACTGAAGACCAAAGACAGAAAATACTTTTGCCAAGATCACACAGAGAGGACTTTTTTTTTAAACTTTAATCATGGGTTTTAATAGTGGAATAAAAGGACAAGAGACAAAGAGAACATTTCAACAGAATGTGAAACCCTTGAAATCAAGAACTGTTTTGGTTTTCATTTTTGTAACTCTGCCTTCTACACAGTGACTTGCATACAGTGGGCACTTAATAAATGTTTATGGAATGGATTGTTGTGAAATGGAAAACTGGCAGAGCAAAGATTAGAACCTAGGTCTCCTGATTTCAAATTTAGAGCTCTTTTCTGCTGTATAGCTCTGCCTTGCCTATACCAATCCTGCCCCATAAGAATACTTCCCTAGTGTCTAACCCGAATTTCTCATACGGCAAATGAAGTTGTTGGCAGCTTGCCCTCAGCTGGGACAGAGAACAACTGTTCAATGAGTCTCTAGTCATTATAGTCTGAATTTAAGTACAGCATCTCCTCCAGGGCTGCTTTCTAGCTCTCAATCAAATGTTTGGTTACCAGGGGAGCAATTACACTAGCTTCAAAGAACTTTGTGGTTCTACACAGCTAAAAACTTTGGCTCATGATACCCCACTAGTGCATTTACTTTTAATTGTTAGTCAGCAGATGCAATTAATTCAAAGCAAAGGCATTTATTGGAGTGATATGGTAAGAACAACCAGCTGCACCCTATGTGGAAGGCAAACCAGGCAAGTCAAGCTACCATCATTATTGCAACCAACATCTTCCCTTTGACCCCAATGGAAATAGCCTAAGCCTTTGAATAGAAGAGCCCTGGGAATAGTAATGCTCTCTATAGACTACTGACCCTACTTATAGCCTACAACCAATATTGAGGGAATATATACAACTATAGAACATGGACCTACCTTCCTTCCTTTTTTGCTGGTGGTAACATCAAAGCCAAATTTTAATCAGTGGATACCAATGGGCAGTTGGATCAAAGAACTCTGGGAATAGCAGCATCCCCCTAGACCACTAGGCAGACTAGCTTGGTCCCCTTAATCATTATCTATGGAAGTAAATTCTGTGGAAAAGGGCCAATCATCCCTACCAACTGCTGACAAACTGTGGCCTCTGAGGAAGATAATCCAGTTTAGTCTTGATATTTTAATGAGATATTTTCTCTCTCTCTCTCTCCATATATATATATATATATATATACACACTATAATATAATATAATAAAATATGTGATATTTTATATCGCTATATAATATAGTGAGATATTTTAAAGGAGAGATGGGAGGTAGCTGGCTAGATTTCTTCCTTAAAGACCCAATTCACGCTGGCTCTCCCAGATGGGACAACAATAGGTCCAGGCCCACTTGATGGTTATTTTGGGGACCCTGTGGCTCAAAATAAATGTAAATAGAAATTGTTTCTTTTTAGGCCAGAAACTCTGAGGGTCTTCACCTCCCAGTTTGATTTTTTTTTAATTAAAGGGGCCATCCCTTGTCTCACTTCTTAATCAGCCCTAATCACTGAATGATGGGTGTTGCCTCAGTCAAAGTGAGAACTTGGAAAGACCTTAGCTTAAAAAGGCTTAAGATCTCCCACTGCATCCTGGGCCATCTCTGGTCTTCCTAATCTATATCTGGCCGCTGGATCCAGATGGCTCTGGAGGAGAATAAGACTAGTGACTTGGCACAGCCCTCCTTCACTTAAAACCAATTCATTTGTAAGTGATGGCATCATCTTCCTGATGTCAGGGTCCTCTTTAAATGGATGACAAACCACAACACGAGCAAGTGCCAGGCTCATCAGACCATGACCATCCCTTCTACTACTGCCTCCCCTCATATTGCCATGGAGATAACTCAGGACCCTGAGATAGCAATCCCCCTCAAACTATCCATCTTCCTTCTAGCCCAGATTCTGTAGACATCAATGAGGGTATCCATCATTGTGGAAAAGGCCCTACCTTCCTTATGGTCACCAAAATCTACTGCTAATCAACTTCTACTGATGAGTGTCTCAGCCTAAGAGCTGCAGGAGTGGCAACACCCCACAGATCACTGGACCTGCTTCTATTACAGCCCCTTAAGTTATTCTCTTGGGGAGCAATCCAATGGAGATGTGACCAGGCAAAAACTTCTGCTGGTACTCTGTCTCATCGGTAGCCACAATGATGGAAACACCCAGAAGAGAAAACTCTTGGCATTGTCAAATGGTTCAACATCAGAAACAGATATGATTTTATCATTAGAAATGAAATTAAAGAAGGTGTATTACCATCTTTTCTGCAGATTTTATATTGTTAGTAAAATGTGACATCATAAACAATTTTATATACGCACATAGGTGTTATTTATATTATTGCGGCTGATGTGATATATGTTGTGAGATGTTGGTCTAAATTAATGCCAGACTCTTTTCCAATTTTCCCAGAAGTTTCTGCCAAATACTTGGTACTTATTTGAATAGTTGTGTTCTTTGTGTTCATCAAACATTATACCACTATGTTCTTTTGTTTCTGGATCTTACGTTCCTAATTTAGCCCACCGATTACTTTTATATTTTTTTCTAAAACTAGTAGCAAAATAGTTCTAATAATGACTACTTCAGAAATGGTCCTGCTAAGCTACTTCCTTCTCCCCCACCACCAGTTTTTTCATTATTTCCCTTGAGATTCTTAATCTTTTGTTCTTCCAGATTAATTTTGTTATGATTTTTTCAAGGTCTATAAAATAAGTCTTTGGTAGTTTGATTGATATGGTACTAAAACAAGTAAATTCATTTAGATAGTATTATTTTGTAATTATTTTAGCACAACCAAACCATGAACATTTAATATTTCCACTTATGTAGGCTGGTCTTCATTTTCATAAAACCCTTTTCTTTATAGCTGTATTTACGTAATTTCTATGTGTATCATGGTATATGGACTCGCTCATATTTCCTACATTTTATAGTTATTGTGAATAGAATCTCTCTGTCTCTTCCTTTTGGTAATTGATAATACACAGAAAGTTTGGTTGTTTTTGTTAGTTTAGTTTATATACTGATACTTTGCTGAGGTTAACTGTTTTAACCGAATTTTAGTTGAATCTCTTTGTATACCATCATAACATATGAAAAAAGTGATAATTTTGTTTCTTCTTAACCCACATCTCTCAATTTCTTTTTCTTGTATTAATGCCACAGCTAGCATTACCAGAATTATATGAATTAATTGTGGTGAGAATGGGCATCTCAGCTTTAATTTTTCTTAATGGAAAGACCTTTAACATTTCTCTATTATATCTAAAGCTTTCTTTTGCAGCAAGGAACAAGTTTAGGAATTGATTTTATTGGTATAGGAAACTCTTGAGTGAAAAAATTCCTTTACAAAGATACAGGTGGTCCCTTCTTTGCAATTATTTGCTTTAGAAAGAATTGCCTAGTGCATTGGTATCAAGCACAAATAGAAAAGAGAACCATTAAACTGTACTTAGAAAACCACATATTAACATTATCTGTGTCCTATTGTATTGTTATTTATTTTGTCAACTATTTCCCAATTATTTTAAATCTGATTTGGGCAGCACCAGGACAGTTGCAGGTCACAGCGTGTTTGACACCTCTGGTTTAGAAGACTGTGGGATTTGATCAGGTTTATGTAGTCTGGATGAGCCCAAGGTGAACCATGAACTCAGGTCTTCCTGGCCTTGAGACCAGTTACACCAATAACCTGCACCAATGCTGCCTTTCTTTTAGATATTATGTTATTTATCCCTTAATATGATAAATATTTATATATATACATATTTATATATTATTATATATATTATATATGATATATTATTATATATGAATATCATATTACATATCACATATATATCATATATATATATTTATCATATTAAGGGAAGGTGAATTTTTGCTGTATCTTGCCCAGAATTAGGCCTTCACCTCACTCTTCACCACCTGGTCACTATGCTACCTGCACTAGGGCCATCATCTCCTACTTCCTCATTGTAACTTTGGATTCCTCCACCCCTTTTCCAGTTCCCCTTCCTGTGCTGTCTTTCTTCATTTGAATGTTAGATCACTGAGGACAAGGAGTGTCTTGCTTACTTGTATTTGCATCTCCAGAGCTTAGCACAATGCCTGGCACAGTTATACTGTCCACATTGTGACTTTTCCCATCACAATTTCTATATATTGTGGGTTGGCACAAGAAATTAAATGGGGATTTTTTGGGAATTTTGCAGATGCCATAGACATGAGGCCAGCACATGACAGAGAAAATGTTTACAAACTCAATAATGTATACAATATAAAATATAAAATATATGTATAGTATTGTATCATATGAATTTATTTTATCTTTTAATACCATAATAATTCAGGATTCTTCTCTGGTACAAAGAAAGGTCCAAAAAATTTTAAGCAGATTTTTCTAGATCATGGGGGGCATCATGCCTCTGACTCCCATGATGTAGAAGGGATAACTGTATTGAGTGCTTAATAAATGCTATATCTATCTATCAGAGTATGGACTTCGGACACTCCCTCACCCCGCCTTTTGAATTTTTCCCTCAACTTTCCCATAAGACCTAATCCCTTCCTTCACCTGAGGCATCTGCTTATCCCAGTAATCCTTTCAATAGTCCTTTCATTGTAGCTCCAGGGCCAAACTTTCCTTCTCTATCCCAGACGCAGCTCAACTTTCAATTTTGTACCTAACATATAGCAAGTCCTTAATAAATGTTATTTGATTAAAGCCTTTGACACTGTCGATCCCTCTTTTCTCCTTCATACTCTCTTCTCTCCAGGTTTTTGTGACACTTCTCCCTGCTGGCTCTCTTCCTACCTATCACTCTTCCTCTGTCCATTTTTGGGATCCTCATCCAGGTCATAGCCTCTAAGCATCGGTATCCTACAGGGTACTGTCCTGGGCCCTTTTCTCTTCTTCTATACTTCTTCACTTAGTGATTTCATCAGCATCTATGTCTTTGCTTGTTATCTCCAGGCAGATAATTATCAGATCTACTTGTGCAGTCCTAACCTCCCACCCAATTTCTAGTCTTGCGACTCTGCCTTTTAGACATCTGGAGCTGGATATCTTATAGACATCTCAAACTCAACATGTCCAAAACTGAACTCATTATCTTTTGCCCCAAACTCTCATTTCTTCTTAACTTCCTTATTAGTGTTAAAGGCACCATCATCCTCCCAGTCAGCTGAGCTTGTAACCCAGGTGACATTCTTGACTCCCTATTCTCTCCCACCCCCACTCCAATCTGTTGCCAATGCCTGTCGGCTTTACCTCTGACACTGACCTTATTCCTTGAACAAGACCCTCCATCCCTGAGGTATTCTGAGCATTTTTACTGGTTGTCCCCATGCCTGGAATTCTCTCCCTCTTTTTTTCTTCCTCCTGGCTTCTCTGGTTTCCTTCAAGTCTTGGACAAAGTCCTACTGTTGCTGTCTAGGGGTGCTGGAAACACCAAAATTCAAGGCAAATGATGCGGATCCTGCCTTGAATGAATTTGACCTAGTCAGAGACAAGGTCAGTATCTGAGGTAGGATTCAAACCTAGGTTTCCTGTCTCCAAGTCTTGTGCTTTGTGCAGATATCATGTTTAGACTCCATTATATTTCTTACTTTGGATTTAAATGGGACAGGCCTGGGTTGCCTGATTCATAGGCATAAGTTCCTATAAATGGAATTTACTTAAATATGCATTGTAAGTATGTTTAAGTCAAAATAGACCATGCTTCTCCAAGAGTATATAAAACCTTTAGTTAACTCTATTGATTAGAAATAAATTGAGAAGGGGGGCAGCTAGGTGGCACAATGAATAGACCACCAGCCCTGGAGTCAGGAGGACCTGAGTTCAAATTTGACCTCAGACACTTAACATTTACTAGCCATGTGACTTTGGGCAAGTCACTTAACCTCAATTGCCCTGCTTTCCCCCTAGAAAGAAAGAAAGAAAGAAAGAAAGAAAGAAAGAAAGAAAGAAAAAAAAAGAAAGAAATTGAGAGATTCTGGAATAGTTCCATGAGATTGTTAGTCACCAAATATTCCTCATTCACTAAATATTCCTGACAAGCTTTTCTTACCTCCAGAAGAGGCATGCACTCCAGGTTGGCAATGCCCAGTTGAGGTTCTGAGATGGATTATCTAATCCAATAATGACTCAGTCCACATTCTGCTTTAGGACAACCCTTAAAAAACCCTATAAAACTGGCTATATTGATTCATCTCTATTAAGTAGGTACTATAATAAATGCTTAATGGAATTAAAAAGTAATAAAAGTAGAAGCATTTTTCATCAAATGACAGAAATGTAGACCTTTTTAGGTTGTCCCTGAACCCAGTCTCTACCAGAGGTAGAAACTTTTTTTGAGTTAATGTTAATCTTTCTCCTGTTCTCTCTCCCAGCTATAGGATGCTGAAAGTCAACCCAGAAGTTGACTTTCCCCCAGCTGCTCCCAGAAAGGCTTTGACATAGGCAGTCTCACTCATGGTCAAACCTGTGTGGTAGATCACTGTCCACAAGGCTGGTTGTTAAGTTTCCTATGGATTCCACGCCAGAAACTCATAGCATCTAGAGAATCTCCCCAGGGGCAAGTTCTATTTCCCCCTCCCCAAAGCCTTGTCTCCATTGGGAAGCATGCCTGTTATATACAGTGGCATAGAACCACAAGATTTGGAGTTGGAAGGGTCCCTAGAAGTAATTTTATTTTTTTGAGGAGTGAAGGCAGGGCAATTGAGGTTAAGTGACTTGCCCAAGGTCACACAGCTAGTAAGTGATAAGTGTCTGAGGCCGGATTTGAACTCAAGTCCTCTGACTCCAGGGCTGCTGCTCTATTCAGTGTGCCACCTAGCCACCCCAGAAGTCAAAAATTTTGACCTCATTTTGCAGATGGAGAAACTGAAGCTAATAGTTGTGATGTTTAAAATAGAGACATAGTTTCTGGGTAATTTATCATTTTATTATTAATGCTAGCATATTATTAATAGAAGGATGGTCATTTGGCCATCTTTTTTAGACCAAAGACCCCTCATGGAATCCATTCAACACTAATATGCCCTTTAAACAATGGGTGCTCCTGAAAGCAGAAATCAACTCTGATGGGTTAACAAGTAAGGAGAAGAAAGATTATTACAGTGAGAGATGGGCTTATTCTAATGAGGAGCTGGGAGCCACGACTGGGATCACTCAGTTTTGTATCCACATCACTTGTGAGACAAAAGGGAAAATTCACCTTTCCTCAGACCCCAGATCTTTTGAACAGATTAGAGTTCTTCCTCTCTGTATGAACCCTGCACTTCAAAGTTTGTCTGGATAACCTACTGGGATTGATTTCTGAATGAGGAAGTAGAAAAGGGGAAAAAGCTGGATCCAAATTCAATAATTAGGTATTAAATATGAGAAAAATAATCATTTTTCTCATAATGATGAAATGATTTGTTCAAGGGCAGACAGTAGCAACTAGCAACGTAGATATAATTTGAACCCAGAGTTTCTTACTTCAAATGCAATTCTCTTTCAAACAGCATCTTGTTAAGACATCCTCTGGAAGCTTTATCTATTGTAAAAACAAACACCAAGCAGTTTCAAATTCTAGAGCATATTCGAAATATCCTTTGCAGGACACCGCACTTGGCAGTTGGGTGGTATAATGGATATAGCACAGTAGCTGGAGTCAGGACGATACCGAAGTTCTCATTCTGCCTAAGATACATATTAAGGGTGTGACCCTTGGAAGTTCACTTAGCCTCTCATTTTCCTCATGTGTAACCTGGGGATAATAACAACACTTACCTCCCAGGATTGTTGTAAGGATTGTATGAGACAACATAAGCAAAACCACTTTGCAGATGTTGAAGAACTAATATTTAAATAATAGGTATTGCTCTCCCTTTCTTACCTTTACTCTTGGGGTAGAAAGTAGCCCTGATAATTAAGACCATTAACTGAGGGGTGTGGCCAAGTCCAGTAGCCAAGATACAAAGACTCTTCTGGCAGCTTTCCAAAGGCTAGGGCAGTGCCAATGCAGCTGCCCACCAAAGCTGCCAAGAGATAGAAAGGTTGATGCTGGCAATCCCCTGCCCCCAGTGTAACATCTGGGTCCTTACACTTTGGTCCAGAGACAGATTAACCATTGCAATCTCTACTTCCAACCACTTCCCAGGGAATTCAAAGGTGCTAAAAATATGTGAGTTGGTATTTTCCATGCCCACACAGAGGGCTCCCAGTCTTTAACCAATCAATATGTATGTAGGAATGCTCAGTTTTCTCCAGCTCTATGCTGACAGCTCATGATCTTATGCTCTTTCCCCTACTTCCATTCTGAGCTCCTCTGAAACCATCTCAAACTTATTCTGAACTTGAAGAGATCTGATAGGCATTCTATAGCTCCTCAAGTCTTTTCTCCCATTATCTCATTATGCCCACTTTTGGAGAAGTTTCTCTTTTTCTTTGACCTAAAGCCCTCTCGCTGCATCTTAAAGTAAATTTATTTGGTTTCTTTCTCCATTGGGAATGAAGAAAATCTCTCGAGTTCCATTGAGCAAGAACCTCAGCTCCAGGCAAAGATGCTTCCCAGGCACCACTTTTTTTTTTAAGAGGCCAAGAAGGAAGGTACACAGAGATAGAAACAGAGCAAAAGGGAGGGCAAGATAGAACTAGATATATGAGGCAGGAGGGAGAGAGCAGGAGAAAGAGGGCATAGACAGAGACAGATAAAGAGAGAGAGAGACAAAAACAGAGAGATACAGAGACAAAGACGGAGAGACATATAGACAGACTAAAAAAGAGAAAGACAGACAGAAAGCAAGGAACAGAAACTAGAGATGGAAAGAGGAAACAGAAAGACAGAGACAGTGACAGAGAGACAGAGACAGAGACAGAGACAGAGAGACAGAGACAGAGAGACAGAGACAGAGGGGGGATGGAAGAGGAGAGAGAGAGGGAGAGAGAGAGAGAGAGAGAGAGAGAGAGAGAGAGAGAGAGAGAGGATTTATGGTTGGAGGGAGGGAGAGAAACATAAAGAAAGATTAACAGAAACAGGAGAAAGACCACGTAGCAGAAAGTGAAAGTGGATTGTGGCTGAAAACTGCCTTGCTCCACTCCCACTCATCCGAGAGAGGATTTCTTCCTGAAACGTCTATCGTCAGCTTCAGCCAGTGAACTCCCACCCACACACACTGTCCTCAAAGCACACTTCCTTCGGAGGCTTCTGCGTCCTGAGAGGGTGCAGCTATCCTCCACTCCTCCCCCGTCCTTCTTCCCCCTCCTCCTCCCCCCTCCCCCTTCCCGGTTCTCCTCCCTCCCCTCCTTCCCATTCTCCAGGACCACCTCTCTAATCACGTCTAAGCGGCCAGAGTAAAATCCCTGCCACGAAGAGCAAATATCGTCCCCTCTCTAAGCCTGTTTCTTCACCTGTGAAACAGGAATAATAACCCCTGGTGCACCCTCACCCCCCACCTCATGGAGTCGTTGTAAGAGGCAAATCAGACTGTGGGTGTGAAAAGTATTTCATAAATAATCAGAGTGATACGCGAATGTAAAATTATTTTTTTTTAATGCAGCTTATTCTTATTCTGCAGCCGTTCATTTAGCTCAAAGTTCTGGCTGGGTGGTTGCCGCAGAGATAATCGAAGCAAAGAGTGGGACTGAAACGGAAGGTGGCTCCAGAGAGTCCCTCGGGGGGCCTGAACTCGAACCCCATCGCGCAGGGCTTGGCTCTTTGGCCCCTGACGCGGAAGCTGCAACAGTACTTCAAAAAAACCACAAATCAAAAGCTGGTGTGGAATTGGGGGAAGAAAGTTCAGAAATCCTTCTGCAAAGGAGTAAGGAGGATTATTTTTGGTCGGGGACATGCTGTCCATCGAGGCGGGAGGATCTGATTTTATCTTATGCCTAAGGCCCCTCCAAAATGCATATGCAAATAGTTACTTGGCTCTAAGCCCCTACCCTATGTGATCATTGTGCCACACAAACAGGTTGCTTATGATGACTGCCTGTGGCAAGTCGAGTCTCTTCCTGTCCCCCACGCCCCCCACCCCCTCCCGTTAAGGGTGGTGGCGGAATGCTGTCCCGACCTTCAAAGTTCGGAATTCATGCCACTCTCATGTCATTAAGCCCAAATCTCTGCAAAAGATGGCCATACACATGTTATCTGCTCCATTGTTCCTTGGAGGGCGGTGGGCGGCCATACTCATCGCCAGCATTTGCAGAACCTTTTCTGTGACAGTTCAACAATAATTTCACAAAGCTCTGGCCATGACATAGCTGGTGAGGATCTGTAAGCAGCGCAGGAGCATTAGATGTTTTTTTTGTTTTGTTTTTTTTTGGCGGGGAGAGGAAAAAGAATCCAATGGTTTTAACAAGATGTCTACTCATTATAAGTAAACAGTGTGTCTGTTTGTGTGTGTGTGTGACAGAGAGAGACAGACAGGCATACAGAGAGACAGAGAGACAGAAGGAAATAAAAAATGCCAACATGAGATTAAACTCCAATAATTTGATGGATCCATGACCTCAATAATGTGGGTGCTTCCTCCTCTGGGATAGCCGGTGACCCATCCATGCCTTCTCATCCTGTGTGATCTTTGTTCATAGCCTTTCAAAAATCCTCCACAGAACACCTACCCAACATGATGAAGATGGTCCCCTGGGTCTTTTAATATTTCGTGGACACCAGTGCCAACTCTTGAGTCACCCATACTCACACTCAGTACATACCAAATCCACTTCATTTTTCTGGTAATACATGCACTTTATAGTATGTTTTACAACTTTTTTTTTTTTGCATGGAAGTATCATTGATAGTGTGTTGTAGCCTGCTTAAGTAATCTTGCCATTGCCTTTCAGATGATTCACAATTTTGGAAATTCTTTGGAGATTGTGGTAATCCATGATTCACAGTCACATAGGATCATCAGGATAATACTAATGTTAACAAGTTTGTGTGTGTGTGTGTGTGTGTGTGTGTGAGAGAGAGAGAGAGAGAGAGAGAGAGAGAGAGAGAGGGAGAGAGAAAATTGAAAACACCATGCAATTTCCCAAATTCAATCATACTTGCTCACAACTCTAGGCACAGTTCATTGTTCATTTTCAGTGCCTATCCAAAAGATAGACACTGATGGATCAATTCATCATGTGCTGATCATCCCAGCAATTGTCATAATGTAGTTAATATTCATTCTTCATCCACTTTTTTTCTTTGTAGATTTCTAGGCCAATCTGTTTTAAATAGACATGTAACTCCATGAAGTTCTGAATTAGTTGAACTGTTATCATTAAACCCACATTTCTCCATCTTGTCAGTTAGGTGGATATGAGAGATTTTGTCTAAAGCCTTGGTGAAATCAAGGTATACTATGTCTGTGGTAATGCCCTGAACTACCAGTTTAGCGATGTTAACAGAAAAGGAAATGGTGTTAGACTCCCTGCCTTGCTCTTTTTCTCCCGCTTCACTTACTATGCTTTTTTTAAAACTTAAAAAAAAACTCCTCTTAAAATTTTGAATTTGGCATATGACAAACACAAACATTTCCATAAAGAAGTTGGTTGGTTGGTCTTGAAGAAGACCAAAAGAACATCACTATATTGGAATCAAATATAGTGTGTCCTACTGTAGTTGATTAGACCAATATGAGCTTGGAAGGCTCTACCACAGGTAAGGCACAAATAATACATATGAAGATTTAGAGTGGAGATGCCTCTAAATTTGTGTATCTCATGTTTCTTTTGAACTACTGTGCTTCTGCTCCACTCATAGAGCACAGTGTCTTTATCAATTCAGGCATACCATTCTGAGTGGTTCTTTGCCAGTGTCTACCATGTCACACAACCAATTGCAAAGCTCTTCAGAGAGACCTTGAAAGTGTCATTGTATCACTTCTGAGCACCATGTGAGCACCTGCCTTGCCTTTTAAAGGAATGTACTTTTTCATTTTCATTAAAGATGTCTGACAACATTGCTAAAAAGATCATGTGAAAAAGCACAGAAGCAAGCACACAGCCTTACTTCACACCATTGGTGACTGAGAAAGTGTCAGAACATTGTTCGTTATATAGAACCTGGGCAAGCATGCCATCATGGAACTGATGCATAGCACTGATGGATTTTTCCAGGCAACCAAATTTTGCCATAATTTTCTACAAGCCCTCATGACTGACAGTATCAAAGACCTTGGTCAGATGGACAACTTTTGTGTATAGACTTCTGTTCTGCTTCTGGCACATCTGGAGTTGTTGGGCATTAAATACCATATTGATCATTCCTTGGCCCTTTCTAGAGCCATTCTGGCTCTTGAATAAATGACATCTTCCAGGTGAAGGATCAGCCTATTAAGGAAGACTGGCAAGTGTCTCACCAGCAATGACTAAGAGAGACTCCTCTGCTCCCCTGTGATAGTCACAGGATAATCTATTTCCTTTACTTTTATAGTGCTGGACAATGGAGACATCCTTGAACTCCTGAGAGATGACCTCCACTTGCCATATAACCTAGGAGATTCCAGTCAGCTTTTGTATGGGCAGTAGACCCTCTGCCTTGTAAATCTCAGCTGGAATAGAATCAGTGCCAGGAGCTTTGTGACATGATAGGAGCCTAACAGCATTCAAAACCTCTTCTTCAGTTGAAAGTTCAGCTAGAGGGGTATTGACTTCAGCCTGAAGTATAAGGTCAATGGCTTCAGCATTGATTAATGATGATCTGTTGAGAACACTATGGAAGTGTTCAGCCCATCTCTCCAGGATCACATCCTTATCACTAATCAATATGGCTCCATCAGCACTGTGTAGTTGAGATGCACCATAGGTCTTTGGCCCATAAACAACATTCGGGGTATCATTAAAATGTTCTGGGTTGTTGCTATCCGTATAAAACTGAATTTCATCTGCCTTCTCACTGAGCCAAGAATCCTGCATCTCTCTAAGCTCTACTTACACTTTACTTACAATGCAGTTAAACACTGCCTTTTTAGAGCTAGATGAACTATCCTGCTGTTAAACCTGGGGAGTTCTCATTTTCCTTTTAGTAGCTTCTGAATTCCCTCATTATTTTCATCAAACCAATCTTGATGTTTGTGAGTGTTTGGCCCAGATGAGTAAATGCAGTGCTGTACACGAAACCTCTGAAAGCTGCCCGCTCCTTTTCTGCTCCACTGTTGTCAACTGTGTGTTGGCTCAGCTTTCCCTCCAAGTTAGCAACAAACTGTTCCCTTTCAGAGAAGGGTGCTAATCTGTTGACATAAAATCTAATAGTCCTCTTGTCTTGGGGTTGCACCTTTTGTTGAAAATGAATATTTAGCTTGGAGAGGATGTCTATGATCAGTCCAGCACTCTGCACAACACATTGCCTTTCTCACTCTCTCTGTCTGTCTCTTCTCCTTACAATGACATAGTCTATTAAATGCCAATATTTACTGTGAGCATGCATCCATGAAATTTAATTGTGTTTAGGTAAATGGAAGACAGAATTGGTGATGAGAAGGGCATGAGATGCACAAGTCTTCACAAATAAGTGACCAGAGCTGTTGCTGTTTCTAGCTCCGTTACTGCCAAGGACTCCCTGCCATGCCCAGAAGTCTGTGCCTACTCTTACATTAAAGTCATTTAGAATTGGAAGCTTGGCCTCTTTTGGCACATTGATGATGAGGGTCTTCAGGTTTTCATAAAATTTTTCTTTGACTTCATCAGGATTCAACATGATGGGAGCATACACACTGATGATGGTAGCATGATACTTTCCTGCAAGTGACAATAACATTGTCATGAGTCTGTCATTCAAGCATACAAGCTTGTTGGCTAGATGAATTCTGATTGCAAAATCTACACCAGCTTCATGGTACTTCCCTTCACTGTGGCCACTCCAGAAAAATGTCTGTCCAGCTCCAGCTTCAGTAAGCTGGCTTTCATTTGCCAGCCTTGTTTTACTCATGGATGCTCTTTGAATGTAATACTTACTGAGCTCTTCCACAACAAAATCTATTTGTCCTTTGGGTCTACTGGATTTCACATTGTCCATAAGTGTGTGCACATTGACATATCAACAGTGAGTGAAATCATCTTTGCAAAAGTTTTGGTGCATTTTTTTGTGTTTTGATGGTAGGATGGGATCCTCACCTGTCATGACAAGTAGGTCAAGGTTGAATGAAGTAGACAATTTTTAGGGCACCTTTTCTAGCCCCTCCTCAGCACCAGGGAGGGAGCAGTGCAATCCTTCAAAAAGGCTGCTCAGTCACCCAGGGTCTGCTGAATCCCACTGCTGTTTTCAGTGAGAAGATGAACCTATGGCCTGGACTGCTTATGTGTAGGGTTGTGACTTCATCACTTGCCTGTCACCTTAGGACTTCGAGGTAGGCAAAAATGGTAAAATGGTATGTGTGATTTCTTTTGACCTATGCATAAATTGGGTTTAAGTGAGGTAGAATTGTGAAAAGTCAATGGCCTCACTCTTCTAGTGGCAAGACAAAGTCAGGGTGGTGATGCCTTGGCATACAGTGGATGGCATTGGCGTCTTCGATATCTAACCAAGCCCTGAGAATGCCACACCACCTGCTTTAGCTGCTTTCATGGACATTGGAGCAAATTGTTTTTATCCACCCATTCCACCAGGGGAAGTCTTCACATGCTTGTGGTAGACACCCCTCTAACACACAGTTGGGTTAACCTCAACATAGTTTAGCCCATCTGCTGAGATGGTTTGACAGAGTGTGACTACTGTGCATGCTACAGCTTTTTGGAGCCACAGGTGAGAGTTAGGTGAGTCATTTGGACACCAGAGGCACTAGTCTTCCCTGAACACGCCCTATATATAAAGAGGTACAGAAAAAGAGGATTCTATGCAAATGGAGATTCCATCTTATATATAGCTTATTTTAAAAAATATATATAATAAATTCAACATGTTAGTTCCAGTGCTGCCCTATTTATCAATGCCTCCCTTTGAACTCTTCTGAGCATTTAAAATATGTTTCATGTACACTTTTCTTCTTCTTTTTTTTTTGTTACTACTATTATTACCCTTCTCTACCTTCCACTATCCTACACACCCCTCCATTCCATCTAGTAAGGTTTTCCTTAGAAGAAATAAGGTAATCTTTCACAGCCAATTAAAACAAATCCACCCCATTTGTCATGACTGGAAATGAATGTCTTCTTTCTGTACCTCTAGTCCATCACCTTTCTGTCAAGACTTGGGAAACATGTATAATCATCTGTCTTCTGAAGTCTTGGTTGGTCACTGCATTCATCAATATTCCTAAGGCTTTCAAGATTATTTTTCTTTATAATGTCATAGTCATTGTATCAATTGTTCACTCTTGCTGCATCCTCCCCCCTCCCAGGTCTCTCTGAAGACATCCCTTTCATCATCTTCTACGGAGAAATGATATTCTATTCTATATATATACACACACACATATACATATATATAATTATATATTCTATTATATATTCCATTTTATATAATATAATAATATTATATAATAATGTAATAATAATATAATATTATATATAATATAATACATATTATATTACATTTATACATTTATTAATTCTATACATTTATATTATATATATTCAGCCATCCCATAACTGATGGGCAACCCCTCAATTTCCAATTCTTTATTACAACCAAAAATGTTGCTAAGAATAGTATTGCCTTTGTAGAGAGCTTGCTCTAACTCTTTCCCAGAGCCAGGCAGGCTGCATCTGCCCCTTAAGGTTTTAGGATAGGATAGAATAGGAGGAGCCATGTGGGTTGTTCTTTTTTCTGTTACCACCAACTTGAGCCCCAACCAGCTGTTTCCCTCCATTTTGAGAAGCTAGTGAGCAACCTTCAGTTACATTTAACCATTTAACATCAATTAGCTTTTACAAAGAGACATCTTTTTTGAAGACATAGCAAGAACTATGTACAGGGGTGGCTAAGGTGGCTCAGTGAATAGAGCACTAGCCCTGTAGTCAGGAGGACCTGAGTTCAAATCTGGCCTCAGACACTTAACACTTATTAGCCATGTGACCTTGGGCAAGTCATTAACCCCAATTTCCCTGCCCTCCAAAAAAAAAAAGCAAAAAAAAAAGAACAATGTACAAACATTTATTCTAATACCGTGAGAACATAGTCCTCTCCTTACTGACAGGTCTCTAGGAGGAGAAAGCTTATTTAATTTAGCATAGTTCCTACATAAAATTGGTTCCACCAAGTTCATATCCAGATATGGCCTGACTGCTAGATGAATCCTTGTCTCAACTACCACTAACCTAGGATCCCTAACATCATTCCCAAAAATTACTCCCTGGTCCTTTGGGTTCAAATACTGAGCTGGTGGTCAAACCTGGATATAGGGAATGCGAGGGTGTCAAAGTGCCCTTCTGACTTTTCAAAACTTGGAAAGAGGGAGACTCCTTCATCTAAAAAGGAAAAGAACAAAGAAGCCAAGTACTATGGCTCATTTCACAAGGCTACACGTGTCAGAGGGAGATCTGTCCTGAAAGCATCGTCTTTCACTGTACACTGTCATTGAAGGAGGACAACAGACTCACCAGAAGCATGGCTAAAGAGGATGCCACTGAGGCTGGCAGGTATTTTTGAACACCTCTGCAGGCAATCAAGGAGCCTTCTCTTCACTACATGGTTGGTCAGTCAAAATCAATTACAGAATTATCTATGCTGCCGTGTTTCTCCATTGCTTTTCCATTACATGCCATCACAACATTCCTAGAAGCAGATTCCCCGTTAAAGGTACCCTGACATATAGTTACATGCGGTAATTCTTGCTTCTCATTCTCAGTGTCCACAGACCATATCTTTCATAACGTATTCTGAATTTGCATCAGAAATAGACATCAAGATCATTAGACTATACTTTATTCTCTTTTTGAAAATCGGAACTGTACTTGCTCACTTCCCTTATATCTGTGTTTTTAGAATAGAATTATGAAATAAGGGCTAACATTTATGTAGCATTTATCATGTGCCAGGGACACAGTACAATTATTATCTCATTTCATTCTCACAATAACCCTGGGAGATAAGTGGTATTATTATCTCAGAGTAAAAAAAAAATTTAATTTTTTGCTTTCTGGAGAGGGAAGGTAGGGCAATTAGGGTTAAGTGACTTGCTCAAGGTCACACAGCTAGTTTTGTGTTAAGTGTCTGAGGCTGGATTTGAACTCAGGTCCTCCTGACTCCAGGGCCGGTGCTCTATTCACTGTGCCACCTTGCCACCCCTATTATCTCAGTTTTGCAGATGAGGAAATTGAGGCAAACAGAGTTTTAGTGTTTTATCTGGGGTCATACATATGGTAAGGGTCTGAGGTCAGATTTGACCAGTCTGTCTACTGAGCCACCTAGTTGCTGCAATATTAAATTATATGTATATGTAAATAATTGTAACCACAGACTGTCACTGTCTCTAAATAAGGAGCCCCATCTTGGGCTCATATGGTTCAGGGTTAGGAAAGGGTAGTCTCTAAAGAGAGAGCTCATGTTCTTCCTTGTTGTCTTTTGTTCTTTACACTCTACCTGGGAACTCAGGACAATCACCTAAAGAAAACTAAGATTAGGCTTAAATCTAGGGTCTCTGCAAAAGGGGTTAGAAGGGTAGATACTCATTGTGCTAAGTAGATTAGGTATAGGACAGCTATTTATTGCCTCCACTCAAAAAAAGTGTTTAAAACACAAAAAACTTAAAAGCTTCCATTGACAGACTTAAAACATGACCCAGTAACTTGTAACTCATGTTACACTCACCCAGGAGACTGATTCTGAAAGTATGAACCATTCAGTGGGACACTTTGAAATAGTCATTTCCCTTTCTTCTAAGGCCTCTGCTGTCTGACTCTCAAGGTCCATGCCATCTGGCAAGCCAGAGAAGAGTTAGAGCTCATCCTCCTGTGAGTGGACATTCCTCTGAGAATCATTGGAGTGGCTCCAGGGAGCACATCCCACAACATAGCACAGCTGATGCTGATGAGGGATCCCAGATCTCCCAACCTTGTGAACTCATGAGTTTGCCTCCCAGGCTAGACATGTATACTTCAGGATCTCTAGTCACCTTTGGTCACCTCTGCTTAAGGGAAGAAAAACAAAGAAAAAGAGGTATTCAGGGTGTTAAGATCTCAATTTGACTTCATCTATATATGGATCTATGTTCTAATCTACATATGTGAGCAGCCATCATGGTTGAAATTCTGTCTTCCCCTGTTCCTCATAAGAAACAGACAGTCAGCCAGCCAGCCAGCCAGACACACACACACACACACACACACACACACACACACACACACACACACACACACACGGGGTGGGGGGAGAGACAGATAGAGAGACACAAAGAGAGAGACAGAGAGACAGAGACACAGAGGGAGACAGAGAGAGACAGAGAAGGGGAGGAGAGAAGGGAAGGAGAGAGCTCTATGCCACACATTCCAGATGTAGGAAGAACAGAAACCACCAGAGGGCAGAATCACTCTTTTGGGGACTCCACTGAATGGTCTGGTCTTTCTGGCTCAGTTATCCACCCTCTTTGACACAGCATCCCCTCATGGGACAGGGGAAGGCATATGGGAACAGAAAAGAAAATAGCTTTATTATTCCAGAGCATAAGTCCTGCAGCACTGAGCACTTGTGTCCCCATAAGTGGCCGGGGGTTCAGCATATCTCTAGGCAATGATCCCCCAAAGGCCTATCCCTATGCATGTTCCAATGTGTGTGCTCTAGCCATAACAGATCAAGCATAGTGAAGAGATGGTTTCTGATTTTCCCCATTGCATAAAAAAAGGGAAATAATAGAGGAAAAAAAATCTTGAGGATGAGACCTCAGATCAGTAACTACTCTGAAACTCGGGGGCAATGAGAGGTCAAGAGGCCAGTACAAGGCAGGACTTGAACCCAGGTTTGCCTGATTTAGAGGCTAGTTTGCTATTTCCTCCACCATTCCACCTCTCTGGTTTCCAACTGTTGCATCATGTTATACAGCAGGTAGTCATGTTACAAGAAGGGTGGCAATTCACAAGGATTTGGGGTACACAGGAAGGTAGGAAAGTAACTCATGGACTCATTCAATAAACTCATTTAATAAACACCCATTTATTTAATGAATGTTTAACAAACATCTAGAACACTGTGCTAGCTGCAGCAGTAGGTATCAGGTTTAGTCAAGACAGTATCTCAATTATCTTAATTTCTAGTAGGGAAATAAGACACAAACACCAATAAGTATTTTAATTTTTTAAATAAAGGGAAGTGGGTAAAGTCCTGGCCTTGGCGTCAGCCGCCATGGGTTTGAGTCCTAGCACTGAAATTTACTAGCTGCATGACCAATGGCTCCGAGTCTTAGTATTGCATTAAAAACAAGGTTTCAAGGACCTGTCTCCAGGGGTTGTCATGGAGGAAATATTAAAGTTTTATTACAAAGTGACTTATTTAGTATCCTGCCTCTTCCTTTTCCAAAGATGTGCTCTGAAACCCAAGAGCCTAGTGTATGGCTCAATTTCTTCTGCCCTTCCCCTCTTGATTTATCATGAACTGAAGATAGTCTATTCCCTTCCTCCCAAGCTTCTCATCATTCCTAATGCCAGGAGGTGGCTAGCATTTACTGGACTTGAAATCAAGAAGATCTGGGTTTGAATCTTGCTTCAGGCACTTACTTAACTGTGTTGTTATTCTTCAGTCCTGTTTGACTCTTTGTGACTCAGAATGGGTTTGTTTTTTTTTTTTGGTAAAGATCCTGGAGTGGTTGATCATTTACTTTTCCAGCTCATTTTACAGATGAGGAAACTGAGGCAAGCAGGGTTAAGTGACTTGACCAGTGGCACACCGATACATTGTGGAAGTCAGATTTGAACTCTGGGGTGACTCTAGGCCTAGTGCTCTATCCATTGGGCCACCTACCCGTGTGACCCTCTTAGCCTTACCCTCTTCATCTGTAAAATGGGGATAATTGCATCTACCCTCACGAGGTTTTTTTGAAGGTCAAATGAAATAACATAAATAGTTGTGCTTTGCAAATCTCAGAGTTCTATATAAATGGTAGCTTTTACTATTACCACTATTATTTTAATAGTCCCAATTCTGGAGTAATTGGCAAGTCCTTTTTCCTCCCTAATTCTCAGCTTCTTCCATCTAGACATGAGGGGGTTCACTAGATAACCCCTAAAGTCCCTTTGACCTCTTGAATAATAACAGCCAACATTTTGATAGCACTTACTTTGCGCAAGGCTTTGTTCTAAGCGCTTTACAATTATTCTCTCATTTGATACTGACCCTGGGTGGTAGATGAATACCTTCATTTTAGCAATGTGAAAACAGGGTTAAACAGAGTTTAAGTGACTTGCTGTAATGATACTGGGATCTGAAGATCTTCCATGTCCCTTGAGCTTGCTGACACAGCAGGAAGGGGTGGAGCAAGAGAATGCCAGAACCAAGCTAGTCTCCATGCGGTGCTGACTGGAAGTGGCGTCAGAGGCAGTGGCTGCAGTTGTGAACTCCTTTTGCTTTGAGCAGGGCAGAATCTCTGCTAAGGACTCCTGCTGAGG
>CM053581.1:383286313-383299386 GCA_028627135.1 Pseudochirops cupreus | reverse complement strand
GTAGAGAACAGAACAAGTGGGGGGTAGAATAGGAAGGAGGGAAATATACAGGTACTGAGGTAGGGACATCCATCTTGCCCTACCAGAAAATCAGAGCGGTGATGGGGGAGGATATAGGAGAGAGCTGATTGGGGGAGGGGATATACAGTGGGATTGCTGTTTTGGAGTGGTGGGTAGGGGAAAGATGGGGAGAAAATTTGTATATCAAAATCTAATGGAAATGAATAATGTAAACTAAAAATAAACACAAGTTAAAAAAAGAAAGCTAGGGATAGGAAAACATAAAAGGATATAATGGAAGAAAAAATACAAGTAAAAGTAACAACTACAAATATCAATGGAATGAACTCACCCACCAAATGAATGAGGGCAGAAGGAAAGAGAGAGCATGCCAATAATATTCTGTTTAATTGTTTTAATTCTGTTTAATTGTTTTAATTTAAAATAAAGATACTAGTATTGTAAAGATTCACCTACAGTTAAGATGAGAGTCTAGAACAGAATTTTGAGCCTTAGGTGAATTAAAAAGAACAGTGGTAATAATGTGACACAGTATATTCTAGGTTTATAGTACATCTAATAACAATATATGGTAATAGAAAATAAAATGTCCTGTCTGAGAAATAGCAAAGGTCAGTTTGATTCAATCGTAAACTAGAGGGGAAAGGGAGTAGTTTCCAGTGAGACTGGAAAGAATGATCATGGCCAGGTTGTGCAGGGCTTTAAAATGTAAATGGAAAAGTTATGTTTTATCCTGGAAGTAACAGGAACTATGGATGCCCTCCACAACTCTGTCATGGGCCTTCCTTTCTCCATTTATGCTTTTTCCCCTCCTGATTCCATCAACTCTTATGGATTCAATGATCATTTTTTGGAGATGATCCTCTGAGCTACTTGTCTGTCTATAACCTCTCTCCTGATCTTCAGTCTCATGTCCAACTGCTTATTGTACATCTCTATTTGGTTGTCCTGTTGACATCTTAAACCCAGCATATCCAAAACTGAACTAATTAGCTTCCCCCCCCCCGAAAAAAAAAACCCAAAACAACAACAAAAAAACAAAACAAAAAACTTCCTCTCTTCTCAACTTTCCTACAACTGTCAGGGGTACCACCATCATCCCAGTCACCCAGACTCAAAATCTAGGTGTTGTCTTTGACTCCTCAGTCTTTCTCACTCCCTTTTTTCATATTCAATCCATTGCCAAGTCCTCTCAATTCTAACATGCAACATCTCCCATGTATGTTCCTTTCTCTTGTCTTATATTACTACTGCCCTTATGCAGGTTTTCATCAATGCATACCTTATTTTTTCTTCTACTTGGTCTCACTGCTTCAAATCTCTCCCCAATTCAGTCCATCCTCTACTCATCTATTAAAATAGTCTTCCTAAACCCCATATCTGACCATGCTGCTCCCATTCAGTAAACTCCAATGGCTCCCTATTACCTCTAGGATCAAATATAAAATCTTTGACTGTTTCAGCCCTTTATAACCTGGAGGTCAGGACATATCTTTCTACTCTCCTTGTACTTTACTCCCCTCCATGTACTCTGTGATCCATCAATACTAGCTTCCTTGTTATTCCTTGCACAAGACACTCCATTTCCTAACTTCAGGCATTTTTATTGACTGTCCACCATGCTTAGATTTCTGCCCTCTTCATCTCTGTCTCCTAGTTTCTCTGGCTTTCTTCAAATCCCAGCTAAAATTCTATCTTCTACAAGAAGCTTTTTCTGATCCCTGTTAATGTGAGTGCCTTCTCTCTGCAATTTCCTCTAATTTTGTATATATATAATATGGGTATATATCCACACACATGTTATAATAAAATCTGTTTGTATGTATATATGTGTGTTTGTGTGTATACACATATTGTATGTATATATACACACATACATGCTATACATAGTTTTTTGCATGTTGTTTCTCCCATTAGACTGTTATCCTCATCAAAACAGGGTCTATTTCTCAGCACTTGGCACATTGGCACATAGTGGTATGTCCTTACAGGCTTGTTGACTTGGCTTAACTCGAGTAGGGGTATGATACAGTCCTATCTGTGCTTAAGAAAAATTATTTTGATGGCAGTGTTTTAGGATGGAATGCAGCAGGGAGAGACTTGAGGCAAAGGGATTAATTAGGAAGCTGTTGGAATGATCTAGGCATGTGATGAGGAACTGAACTGATGGCTGAGAGAATGGAGAGGAGTCAGATGTGTTGTTGTTTTTCCTTCATTCTTGAAGATGAACATGACATCAGGGAGGTGATGCCATGACTTGCAAGTGAATTGCATTTAAGTGAGGCAGTGTTGTGCAAAGTCACCAGCCTCACTTTGTCTTCTGGAGCCATCTGAGTTCAGTGGCAAGATGTAGATCAGAACAACTGGAGATAGCCCCTGGTCAGATGTGACAGATGTTCTCAATATAGAAATAACAAGATTTGGTAAGTGTTTACACATGTGAAGCAAATGAGATTAAGAAGTAGAGGACAATGCCAAAGTTATGAATTTGAGACACTGGAAGAATGGTGGCACCTTTGATAGAAGGGAGGGTTTAGGGAGCAGTAGAATGAGTTCAGTTTTTGAACCTGCTAAATTTAAGACATCTGTGGGATATCAGGTTTTGTGATGGGTGATGTAGGAGTAAAGGTAAGAGGAGAGACTAGCGGGTGGGAATAAAAATCTGGGAGTCATCTGGAAAAATGTGATAATTAAACCTGTGTCCTGATGAGGTTACCAAGAAAAAATGTATAAAGGGAAGAGAGGACAGTGCCTCAGAATGAATCTTTGGAAACACCTACATTTAGGGAGCATGATGTGGATAGAGCCAGAAAAGGAAACTGAGAAACACTGTTCACACAGGTAGAAGATAGGGTCACAAAACCCCAGTATCCAAGTGGAGAGGGTAATCAACAGCACCAATAATAACAGATGAACTGAGGTTATGTGAGAAATCACCATTAAGTGTGGAATGAACAGATCATGTGTTGCTTTTGAGAGAGCAGCTCTCTCCAAACAGTGACAAAGTTGGAAACCATTTTGTAAAGAACTGAGGAGTAGAACAGAGGAGAGGAAGTGGTAGTGGACAATTTTTTCAAGGAGTTTGAGAAAGTGAGAAGCAATATGGGATGAGAACTTGAGGCAATGGTATAGTCTAGTGAAAGTTTTATTTTTTTTATTTTTTTAAAGACTGGGACAGGCCTGGGTATGTAGGAAGGAAGTAGAGAAAAAAACAATGGAGTCTAAAGATTTGAGAGGGGATGATTGTGGTTCCAGTTTTCTGGAAAAAACAAGAGGGGATGGAATCAAGTTCACATGTAGAATACATTGACTTTGTGAAGGAGAAGGACTGCTTTGTCAGCTAGAGAGAATGGGAGGTAATGTCAAAGAGTTTTGAAATGAAGAGGATAGGAGAAGAAATGTATATTAAATGGTCCCAATATTGACTGGATACCTCTCACCATCCCTGTTCTGCAGTGTTTGAGGCCATAGCCCTGCGAACAGGTTATGATGGATAATGAAAGCTTCCCTTGTTAGATAACGGGGAACCTGCTCCACAGGCCTTTCCATCGTCAGCCCTAGGCCTCCTATTTTAATGTAACGACAGTGAAGAAAATTCTTAGGGCTTAGTTGTTGTTGTTTTAAAATACATTTTTATTCTTATTTTTTGATCTTTTGGTTTTTTACATCATCAAAATTTCTCTCAGTACCCCTATGGGACAGGAATGGGGAGACTCTCCTTTTCCTGAGAGCCATTTGATGTAACTGTAATATTTGTTTTTTATTTTTATGTTTTGCTTTTTGGAGGGGAGAGGTCAGGGAAATTGGGGTTAAGTGACTTGCTTAAGGTCGCACAGCTAGTAGGTGTTAAGTGTCTGAGGCCGATTTGAACTCAGGTCCTCCTGACTCCAGGGCTGGTGCTCTATTCGCTGTACCACCTAGCCACCCCAACCATAATATTTTTAAAGAAAAGAAAAAAAAGCGAAAAAATTATTAGAATCAATTAATATATTGAAAAAATCTGAAAATATATAAAATATACCACACTTGTAGAAGTCTCACCTCCACAAAAGGAGGAATCCAAGGCTTGTTCTTTATAATTTTGTAAAAGGTAGGGGCTGGACAAGTAAATCTGAGAATGACCCACTTACTTAGAGATGAAAATTGAATGCATGGGAATTGATTAGTTTGCCAAGCAAAACTGTATGGAAGGAGAAGAGAAGAGGACCCAGGAAAAAGCTTTGGAGGATAACTATGGTTAATAGACATGTTATACACAATGAGCCAGCAAAGGAGACTGAGGAGTAGTGAGATAGGAAGGAGGAGAACCAGGAGAGAGCAGTGTTGAAAACTGAGAGAGAAAAGAGTATCATGGATGATCAACAGTGACAAGGGTGGTCAAGAGAAACGAAGATTGAGAAAAGGCCACTGGCTTTAGCAATTAAGAGACTGCTGGTGCCAACCCTGGGCAAAATAAGTTTGGGGAGAATGATGAGGGTGGAAACCAGATCAAAGACAGTGAAGAAGAGAGGGAGAAGAAACGAAGTGGGGGATCAGTTGTAAATGGCTTTCTCCAGAGGTTTAGTCATTTCTACTTTCTCAACATCTCACCACTCATGCAACGATCTCCCTAATTCATCTCCCTCATAGCCTCTCGTCCAGACTACTGCAGGTCTCCCTAGCTCAAACGTCACCCCACCTCAAGCTATCCTCTGCTCAGCTGTGCCAAAGTGATTTTTCTGAAGTGTAGGTCTGATCACATCATCCCCTCCCCAAAGAACCCCAGTCGCTCCTCATTACCCTTATGATCAAATATGAAGTCTTCACAGACTGTCCAGAATCGATTCACTATCTTTCCCTTCAAGCCTTCTTATTCTACCCCCACCCCCACCAATCTGGCCCTTTTCTGCCTTCACAGCCTTCTTCCTCGGTACTCCCTTCCCCACACTCTACTTATGGTCCCATTGGCTCTGTGATGCAGTTCAAGTGAGTGGCCTGCTTGCAGCTGCATTTCCTGCCTCCGCCTTTGCAGTGACCGTGACTCATTTCTAGAAAGCTCTGCCCCCTCAATTCTACTTCTTTCAAGAATCAGAGAAAGCACCAACTTTGGTAGGGTGACTTTCCTGGTCCCCCCAGGTCCTCGTGCCTTTCCTATTCAAATGACCTTTTCTCTGCATATTGTGTACAGACCTAGTTATTGCCTACTCTGAGGAGCTTCTACTTATTTATTTAACCATTTATTTATTTTCTTATTCATTCATTGATTTGTTTGTTTAATTAATTAATTAATTTGACTTTCTTTGTATCCCCAGGCACCTCTCCTGGCATACAGTAAGTGCTTAATGAATGTTTGTTGCCTGACTGATGGCTTTTTATTTGAATCTCCCTTATGCACAGAGTCTTCTTACTTACCTCCACTCCCTTTCAGACCCTCCCTCTGCCATTATTGCTCAGAAACCACCTCCCCTCCTTTAAATGCCTTTTCAGTTGGCTCCTTGGACAGCCAAGTGGCACAGTGTAGAGAGTACTGGCCCTGGCATCAGGATGGATCTGACTTGAAATTCTGTCTCAGACACTTACTAGCTGCGTGACTCTGGGTAAGTCACTTAACTCTCACTGTTTAAAAAAAAATGTACTCCATTCTGTCCAAACCACTTTTGCTCATGGACTTCCAGGCCACTCTTCCTCTTTCTCATTAAGTTCAGTCCCTGACTCAAAGTCTTCTTCACCTTAAATGCTGCCAAATTCAAATATCTTGACCTCTGACTTCCTCAACTTTCCCATTTCCGTATCTGTATTTAACAATCAGTCTTTATCACATAAAGAGTCATAATTTAGACTATCTTCCCTCCCCAGTTTCAACTGAATTTGTACTAACTGCCAGAATTCCTCATTATAGCTGACTCCCAAATCACTGAGGACCTTGAGGGACACAGGTGGAGTCATGGGTATGGGAATGGTTATGCTTTCACCTGACTCTTCAGGCTCTATAATTCCTAAGGATATCCAGGAGAGGGAATCTCAATATTTACAGTATAACAGATATTCCTAGTGGACACCAGGAGGTGGGAAAGGAAGCTGGAGGAGGCTAGAAGTGTGTGTGTGTGTGTGTGTGTGTGTGTGTGTGTGTGTGTGACTGGGAGAGGCCTGGAGCTGAATGGTGTCAGGGCTCTGTTGGAAACTGTCCCAGCAGAGGAAGGGGGAGGGTGCTGGGCATTGGGGGTGGGAGTGTGGAAAGGCTGAATGCTGACAGATGGAGCTCTCTCTTTCAGGTCCCTCTGAGGACCGTTGCAAACCACACAATGTACAGAAGTAAATTAAATCCAGGAACATGTGCACCAAACTGGAGAAGAAGGGAGGAGGCATCTCACATGAGAGCTTGGAGAGCCCCCCAGGGACTGGGGGAGGAGAGGCCAAAGGCAGGAGATGGGCCTGCTTGTGGAATGGAGGTCAGGGCTCATTTGCTGAAGCAGTTGGTGAAGTGGAGATGGAGAGCAGAGCCACAGAGCCATAGACCCCTAACCTCCTCAGGTAGACAAGGGACCTTGAGAGTTCAAGCCAAGCTTTCTAGTTGTATCCCACAATGCCCCCCCTACATTCATTCAGCTTTCTAGACAAATTGGACATCTAAGCCAAGTTGTCCTGAGTTTGGGTGACTTTCTCCAGACACTTTACTTCAGCCCTAGTGATGAGAAAAGTGTGTTGCCTTGACATTTAATTCCTATCTCATCTCGCCCTTTCTCCAGCCTCCATGTTTTTGTCCAGGACATGCTGAACTTTGGCTCATAGCCTTCCCTCACCTCTGCCACCTCTTCCTTCAAGGCCCAGCTCTTTCTGTATTTGTCCTCATATGGGTGAATAGCATCTCTTACAGTTTCATTGTGAGCTTTTGGAGGGCAGAGCTCATTCCCCAGCACTTAAAATAGTGACGTGTATGATGAGGCACTTTAAAATGTTTGTTGAATTGAATGCATCCTGACTGACCCCTTGGTAAACTGCAGTCCCCTCCCTGTTTGCTTTTCCTGCCCTTAATGATGATTTCCAGCACCAACCATGGTAAAAAGTGTCCATCGGAGAATCTCCCCAATGCCTTCCTCAGCTGGCACAGACAACATGTACCTAGACTAGAGGCTCCTAACCTGCATCCACATATCCCCAAAGAGTCCATGGATAGATTTCAGGGGGATCCAGAGGTTGGAAGGAAAAAAAAATACATCTTTATTTTCACTAACATCTAATTGAAATTGAACTTTTCCTGCAATTATTTAAAAATACTACTCTGAGAAGGGGTCTGTAGGTTTCAAGTGAGATTATATTTATAGCACAGTGCCTGGTGTGTGATAGGGCTTAATAAATGCTTTTTCCTTTGCCCTTCCCTCTTCACCAGACTGCAAAAGGGACCATGACACAGGCAAGGTTAAGATCCCTTGATATAGAAAATCTCCTTTAAAATTAATTTTTTTAAATCAAATACTCTGGACTCAATTTGAGGAGAGGAATGGGGTTTTTTGTTGTTTTGCCGATTAGTCACGTCTGACTCTTCATGACCCCATTTGGGGTTTTCCTTGGCAAAACACTCCAGTATCTTTGCCAAGAAAACCCCAAATGGGGTCATGAAGAGTCAGACATGACTAAAAACAATAGTAAATGTAAGGTTGGCTTTCCCTTCTCCAGTTCATTTTACAGATGAGACACACAGGGTTAAGTGACTTGCCCAGGGTCACACAATTAGCAAGTGTCTGAGGCTGGATTTGAACTCAGGTTTGACTCTAGGCCTGGAGCTCTATTTACTGCACCATCTAGCTGCCCTGCAGGGGCAGAGTAGTAGTTACTAACTTAATTGGAAGAGTAAGCATGGCCTTCTCTCTTTTCTCTTGGCCTGGACAGTGGCAGCATGGGTCTTCATAGTCAGAAAGCTCTGCAGCAGTGGTTCTCAACCTTCCTAATGCCGAGATCCTGTATTGTGGGCATATCTGCATGTGGGCGAACCTGCCTGGAGAGGGATAGAGGAGCGGTGTCTCGGTTCCTAAGACCATTGTAAATGAGTGTTTTCTGATGGTCTTAAGCAACCCCTGTGACCCCCAAAGGGTTGCGAGAACAACACAGGTTGAGAACCGCTGCTCTACAGTCATAGAAGAGACCAAAAGTGGCATGAGAAACAGTACAAGAAAAATGATTTGGGCAATGATCTGAAGGCCAACCCAGGAGCATCCTATTCAAAAGGGGTTGTCTTGGGAAAAATAGAAATAACAAACAAACAAATAAATGAATGAATGAATGAATGAATAAAAATAAAAGTAGAAATAATAAAAATGAAAATTTAAAAAAATCACTGCTTATGTTCCCAATGACAGCTGATTGAACTTTAATGAGTGCAATGATGAGGTTTTGGGGCTGGGTTTGGGCACAAAAGTCCTGCTGTTGGCGATATTCCTGGAGTACATTTCAAGGTTGTAAAAGGTTGAAAATAAGGAGCAGTTAGGTGACTCAGGGGATAGAGTATCAGCCCTGGAGTTAGGAAGGCCTGAGTTCAAATTCAGCCTCAGGCACGTCCTAGCTGTGTGACCCTGGGCAAGTCACTCAACCCTGGATTACCATGAATAAATAAAAAGATTCCAATAAAAAAAATCACAGGAAAAGGGAAGAGCTTATTATATCCCTCCAAAACAAAACAAAACAAAACAAAACAAAACAACAACCCCACACAAAAACCTACTACTGGCAAGACAAAGATAAAAATAATTAAAGGGGCAGCTAGGTGGCTCAGTGAACAGAGCACTGATCCTGGAGTCAGGAGGACCTGAGTTTAAATCTTACTAGCTGTGTGACCTTGGGCAAATCACTTAACCCCAATTGCTTCCCCCCTCCACAAAAAAAGTTGCAAATGGTTTTCTGTCAAGAAAGGAAGAAGAAGATCATAAAAAATTGTCTGATCCCTTCATCATAGTAAAAACTTTTTATGTTAAAAAAAAAAAAGAAAGTTTGGTGAAGTGGACAAAAAACTGACCTAGGAGTCTTGCACCCAGGACAGCTCATGTCCTTGGCTAGACATTTATTGTGTTTTGTTGTTGTTGTTGTTGGGTTGTTGAACTGAATCGAGTCAGAAAATCTAGGCTTAGAATCTTAACTAGGGCAGGGTGTCACAGGCTTTGTCCTTAGGGTGCGAAATTTAGAGGGTGCTGAAAGTGCTTTCAGACCTTCATCAGTGTAGTTGCAGCAGCTGAGCACTGCATAAGACCAATGCTGTAAGTAAAATAGGGCTCTACCCCCTGGTGCGCTGGGATCTGGGGTGTGCTGTAGTGGTTGTGAACATTTTCAACAAAGAAATAAGCAAATGTTCCAAATCACTTAGATTTAAGAAAGTGATGGAAGAAGTGTTAATAATGCAGATTAAACTTAAAAAATGCCATGGGTGTATTTCCTCCTCCCTTGTTCCTCTCTCCCCCTTTTATTCTTCCTCCTCCCCCTGCCCTGCACCACTTCCTACCTTCCTCCCCAGATATAGGTTAAACATTTATCATCACACCACTAGCTAGGATAAGCTTGTCCCTTGCTTTTGATCCCCTGGTAGGATGATTCCAAAGGCTACCTCCAGCTCTAACTTGTGTTTCCTATTGACTCAAGGCATCTAGTATTTGAATAACTTTCTTAGAATACTTCACTTTAAAATTTTTGAGAACATACTTCACACCACTTGCCTCAGGCCTACTTTGTGGTACTTAACTCTGGGTATAAAGAGCTCTGTTTGTTCTCTTCTTTTCCCAGGTACTCTTTACAGCAGCTGCGACAGGCAAAATCTCTGTCTTGGTTCTTCCCAGGAGAACATCGAATGGCTCTGAAGACTTGGAGAGTTGGAGCTGGCTATTTCTGCCCCAGTAATCTGGATTCCAGCAAAGGGAGGATTCTCATGTCCACTTACTGCCAGAGCAATATTTCCATGAACACGTTTTCTATTGATAGAATCTGAAATGAGGTGTTCTGACCAGGATGGCCAACCCCTAGTTACCTGGGGTCTGAAGATAGAATGTTAGAAGTGAGAGGAGCCATAGGGGTCATCTGGTCAAACCTGTTCATTTTATTTTTAAATTCATTGTTAACTTTGTTTTCCCCACATTTATTTTTTAAATTTTATTTTTAAAATATATATGAATTTATTTTCTTTCAATGGGAAAAAGAAAAACAAACTCTTGTAACAAATATGAATAGTTAAGCAAATCAACTTCCCATATTGGCCATGTCCAATATATACACATATACGCACACACACATATGTGGATATATGCATGCAAGTATGTATATGTATGTGTATGTGTAGACATATATGTTTATGTGTATATGTATGTGTGTATAAAAAAAAATTGTTCCCGGAGTCCTTCATCTCTCTGTTAAAGCATGCACAGCATACTTCGCCATTGGTCCTCTTGAATCACAATTGTTCATTATCTAGCCCACTTATTTTACAGGCAAGGAAACTGAGGCCTAGAAAAGGGAATGGATTTTCCAAGGCTACACAGAAAATCAATGACAAAACTGGAGAAAGAATCCGAGTCTTCTGATTCCCAATCCATTGCTACTGCATCACTCTGTCTTCATTGTCCTTGGCTGTTGGTCACCCAATGGATCATTGTTGAATCAGGTTAGTTGGGCAGGGAAGAGTGACGGAGGTCTGGAGAAGAATAAACAATGTCATATGCTGAAAAGATCACAAAACTTGGTACTTTGTAAAGTACAAAATACTACCTACATGAAATTAGTTCTTTGAGGGTACTCTCTGTCCCAGCAACTCGGGGAAAAATTAGTGAAAAGTTGCCAAATATACCAGGAAGAGTAATGGACTCAATCCCTAATACAATCCTGGGGCCAGCAGGGACCCAGATGAGGGGATTCAGCAGCCTAGAAAGAGTGTCTAGTTCATCTTTGCATGCTCAGACTATACCCAGCACATTAGGAGAGTTTTCAATGGGGGAAAGAGCAGGAACTCAATGGAAGTTTGCCAAATTGAGTGAAAGAGAGGACTCTGAGACTTGCATAGAGGTTCCTAACTCTTTGTATGTTCTAGATCCCTTGGGCCACGGTCTGGTGAAGCCTGTGAACCCATTCCCAGAGTCATGTTTTTAAGCGATAAAATCCATAGGATAACAAAGGAAATCAATTCTACTGAAATAGTCATATATGCCAATATATACATGCATACAAACACACACATATGATGTGTGGATATAAGTATAAATAATGTGTGTGTGTATATCTATATATATGCATACACATACCAAAATCACAAGCCTCAGAATCTCCTGAAAAAGCAACACTAACTACTTAATTTACATGACAGGGACTTTTCCCTTTTTTTATATAAAATTTCATTCTTTTATCAGTATCCTGGAGTTCGGGTTGATCCTCACTTATCTTCATTTCTTTCTCCCATTACAAACCTGGAAAGAAGATGTTCTCTGGCTTTGCTAATGGGATGATAGAATGGAAGAATGAATGAATGAATGAATGAATGAATGAAGGAATGAAGGAATGAATGAAAAACATTTATTAAATGCCCACCATATGCCAGGCACTACCCAGAATTCTGGGGATAGAAAAATATAAGCAAGGGGTAGCTAGGTGGTGCAGCAAATAGAGCACTGGTCTTGGAGTCAGGAGGACCTGAGTTCAAATGTGGCCTCAGATACTTAACACTTACTACCTGTGTGACCTTGGGCAAGTCACTTAACCCCAATTGTCCTGCCTTTACCCCTCTAAAAAAAAGAAAAGAAAAGAGAAATATAAGCAATACAGTCCCTACTCTCAAGTAACTTACATTCCAGTAGAGGAAGACAACATATATAGGAAAGCCTTCTAATGGCCTGGAAGGTCCTTGGCTTTACCTCCTTTGTGAAATCTTTCCTGATATTCCAATTATTAGTACCCTCTTTCCTTTTTCAAATTAATAAGGGATGGGTGTTTTGGTCAGGAAACTCTAAAGAAATAGTGACTGGAGTCATAGGGAAATTGCCCCATCTTTTCTGTCAACGGTAGTGTTAATTAGAGTAAGGGACTAAGGAGAGGGAATGAGTATGGTAGCATAGCATAGAGATGGCTTAGAAGTTGGTCACTGGGTCTGGGATCAGGGAAGGTCATTAGTCAGAAGCTTTCAGAGTTTCAGGGGAAGGAGCCTGAATTCCTGGATGAACATTACTGGTATGATCTTAGTGGTGTGACTTGAAGATGAATGGGAAGTGGTGGGCTGCCCTGTACAAAGACAGAGGCCACCCTGAAAATGGCTCTCAGATGTTCTTCCACTCAGTCCCCTGTTTCAGTCCCTAAGATCTCTCCTAGCCCAACCAGGAATAGGAGAAAACTGAATGAATACATTGGTTTGAATGTGTTGAAGACAATGTATTGAAGATATTCACTGAGTGAATACAATGTGATGAGGACAGTGGTTTGCTTCAGTGGAAAGAACACTGGACTTGGCATCGGAGCGCCTAGGCTTCAATGCCAGGTCTTCCATTATAAAATCTGTCATTCTGAGCATCTCTCTCTTTTTCTCTCTCTCTGGGTTTCCATTTCCTCATCTGTCAAAAAGGGATGAGTGAGATGAGCTTTAAAATTCTTTCCAGCTCTAAATTGATGATCTATCATGGTTCAAAAGCCTTTAGGTTCACAAATACACCAGTGAAGAGTATGTGAAAACACTCACCCAAACACTGCAGTTGTGGGTCAGGCAGGGAGTTAGAAGTTTCTACAGTGACATTAACTAGACAAGTTGTGGACAAGTCTCTGAGCCACCATCTCTTCATCTGATATATTGAAATAGTAATTCCTGTCCTGTCTTTTTCATGTAGTTGTTGTGACCAAGTGCCCTATAACTGTGAGGTTTTAATATTTCTCTAAATATTCTGGGCTGATAACCACAGCTCCCTTTATTACAGGAGACTGGCAATATATGTTTCCATCCATAGAAATCCTCTTTTAAATGGAAGTGAACTTAATTTTTTTTTAATATTAAATTTATTTTATTAAATTTTTTGAGTTACATATTTTCTCCCCGTCTTTCCCCCACCCACCACCCCAAGACAGCC
>CM053581.1:383251376-383285813 GCA_028627135.1 Pseudochirops cupreus | reverse complement strand
TCTCTCCCATGATCTTTCTTTTCCCCAAAGAAGGAATCAAGGGTTTGGGAGCTGTTCTTACTTTGCTTCTTATGCTTATTCTTACTCATGGTTCTTCAGACCGTGATTTTTTTTTTTTAAATCTCTGTGGGGCTCTGCTTCCAGAAGGGAAAGCTCTGTCCCAAATCGCTGGGGTCCTCCCAGCTGCCGTAGCTCTTAGGGAGAGGCTGGGAACTCTTCCTATATACTTCCAACAAACTGGATAATAAAGACTCCAAGACCAAGACCCAAGACGGCGATCCGGATCCAGGCCACTCAATGCGAGAGCTGGCCGAGAAAAATCGCTCAGTCCCCCTGCTGCCTGCAGGCCGCGGGCGGGAAGCTGCAAAGCCAGGTGGGTGCAAAACCTCTGCCTTTCGCTTTTCCGCGCTGCCACTAATCCGCTCACCTGAAGCTTCTCAGCTCATCCGCTTCTCCCGTCCAGCCGCCCCCGGGGCACAGCGGGGCTTCAGGCCAGGCTGGTTTCAGTTCGCAGTGCTGATATGGTTCCTCGAAGCCGAGCTGACTTTAGTGGGAAGTATCTTTGTGTGTGTTTTGGAGTTCCAGGATTGGTTTAGAGTCCTATTTTATGGGTATTTTGGGGTGGCTATGTGAGAGCTGCGATGTGTTGCTTCTGCTACCCTGCCATCTTGGCTCCGCCCCCTAGATTCTGGAAGTGAACTTAAAAAAAAAAACAAATCAAACCACTAATCCATCTCCCTCCATTAAAGGGACTCCCCTCCCTTGCTATGAAGCATTGAAGGGGAAACTTGGTGTAGGGTCTGGAGTTCAGTCTCCTATTTTTAACGATCTCTTGACCACCTTTCATATGCAACTATTTTGAAGGTTATTCACTCATGATAGCAGGACTTCTAACCTTGGTCTGTCTTGTAGTTATTCCAGGTAATTTCTACTGGCTGTGACCTGGGCAGAAGTGGGGCTGGCCCAGTATGCCATTCTTCCATAATGTCACTCCATAACAGGCTAATAGCATAGAATAACCACTGCCAACCAATTAGAGAAGGCAGACGTGGTGTATTACAGACCCAGAAAACCTGGATTCAAATCCTGGTTCTTCTGCTTTTTAGCTGTGTAACCTTGGACAAATCACTTTTTTGATTCTGTCATTTTCCTTATCTGTAAACAGGGGTAATTATCCTAGCACTGATATAAATTGTAGATTTCTGATGATCAAATGAAATTTACATATATCAATATATATATATATGCATATACACACACATACAGAGTATTATTTAATTGTTAATTGCTTTTGTTATTACTGGCTCCCTCCTCTCACCTACAAAGAAATCCTGCTGGGAAAACTTCTAGGCTTCCTGTTAACCCCCAGTTTTTCTATGTTTCCTTTTAAAATTCCCAGGTGTATTTTCCCTATTGGACAGCATATTCATAACCAGTTGCCACTGATCCCAGGAAGGTAATTTATTATATCTCCTTCTTAAGTAAAACACACCTGGGAAGATGCCTGATAAGGTGGCCAAGTCCTTTCTGGTCAACTCAACCACAAACTCAACTGACCTTAAGGGCCTACTCTATGTAGTCCACTGTACTAGGTGCTCCCAATGCAAAGAAAACGATGGAATGGCCTCTGCTCTCAGGGAATTTTCATTCCATCTATTGAGTAGAATATAACATGTACACAGATAAGTGAATAAATGAGTATAAAGCAGTTTAAGGAGTGAGGAGGGCACCAGTAACAGGAGGATCAGGAAAGGGACTGGGGTCAGGAAGACCCGATTTCAAATTCAGATTGAGACACTTGCTAACTCTATAACCCTGGCTGAGTCACTTAACCTCTGTTTGCCTCAGTTTCCTTGTCTGTAAACTGTAGATAATAAAAGCACCCACCTCCCAGGGCTGTTGTGAGGATTAAAGGAGATGAAGATGGCAATGCATTTAGCATAGGGACTGGCACAGCATAAGAACTATGTAAATGCTGACTATTGGTTGCTTGAATTTCCTCATCTGTAAAATGAGCTGGAGAAGGAAATGGAAAACCCGAATATCTCCCCCAAGAAAACCTCCAAGAAGGTTGTAACGAGTTGAACACGACTGAAATGACTGAATAACAACAAAAAATTGTCATTATCCTTAGAGGAGATAAATCTGAGGACCTCAGAAGGCATTAGAAAATTTGCTTGGGAGAAGCTACACTACAAAGTTATAGGCAGGTTTCTGCATGGAACATGAGACTTGCACACCCACTATCTCGGGTCTAATGCTTACTATCTGATTTGTTTCTTACAATAAGCCAGGCTGATAGGTGGGGCAGCCATGGAGCAGTGGATAGAAAGCTGGGTTTGCAGGCAGAAAGACCTGAGTTCAAGCCCTACCTCCCATACATTATGACTGTGTGACCCTGGGCAAGTCACTTCAACATTAGGCTGCTCTCTGGGTCTATACGTTTCAGGGAAGGTGCCGTCTCAGTTTATATCTCTATTTCAGATCTTAGTTATTTCACAGGCTCCATCCTGAGACAAATTTCTTTCACTTACATTGAACAAATCCAGTGGTATATCGCTATTATTGTCCTTGATGGTATGATACAGTGTCTGCATTTTCCAAAAGTATTTCCATAGGTTTTAGTGTATCTATCATGGGTTCTAAGAATACCCACCACTGTTATGCCTTCTTTTTGGCAAGGGAGTTTTTACATTTCTTTCTTTTTTTCCCTGACACCCTCAGGGTTAAGTGACTTGCCCAGGGTCACACATTAGTAAGGCTAGAGTTGAACTGAGGATCTCTTTACTCCAGGACTGGGTGCTCTCTTATCTACTGCACCACCTAGCTACCCCTGAAATGTTAACATTTCTATAGCTGTCTTAAGGCCAGATGAGCCCTATATTTCCTTAATAGGATACTTTCCAAATCTCATGGCCCACTTTATAGCTCTGAAAATGAATATTAAGACTATTATCGTGCAGGTATTAATCATTTTAAATATGTTCTTTCCATTTAGCTTTGATTTCAGAATACTAATCAGCATCTTAATGTTAATGGACTCAGCCACTACCTTCCCTTCAACATCTCTAGGCTAAATGTGTATTGATTGGAGAAGACCAAAGTATTTGTAAGTATCATCTTCATCCATTAATTCAATGCAATCTCCAGATTCAAGCTTGAAGCCTTCAGTCTCTTTCCTAGGTATATCTTAATAATTTTATATTTATTAAGTTCAAATAAACTTTTTATATAATTTGAGAAAGATTCTCTGAGATGAAGGAGCTTTTTGATATGTTTTTGGTAGAGTTATATAGTTTACTGTCACATGGTCTTTAAGATGATTTGGCACAATGCCACCTTTAATTTGGAAGAGATATTTAATTCTATTTGGGAAACATGATAATGAATTCAAGGCTAGGCAAAACTACACTGGGTTAAACTTTTCCCCTGAAAGATTCCACATTTTGTATCAGTTGTGGTTGACATTATTGGGTTGATAGTATGTTCCAAAATGATGACAGTTTTCGAAGTAGACAAATACTTTGGTGTTCTCACTATACTTAGATCTCCTTATACATTTGAAGTAACTGAATAAACTCTGGGTGTGATTGAGTCAAAGGCTTTTCATTAACCAATAAAGGAAATATAAACATTATGGCACTTTTTAGCAGCTTTGTTCCATAATTACCAAACTGATAATGCTGCTCTTTAAACTACTTGACATGTTTTTTTTTCCAGCTCTTCAACTAATAAATTCTTTTCTTCTAAGTGTTTATGGTTTTTAGAAAATATACAAGCTGTGAATGCTTTGTATTAAATACACAAAAATGTATCTGAACAGTATATGGAAGGTTTTCTGGTGTTCTCATCTTGTGATAATAGATATGTAATGCCTTCTGTTAAGAAAGATGGGAGTCAATTTCAGATCTGACAGGAAGCTGACAGAGTGCTTTACCAATAATTCATATGTTATTGTGAGGCATTTGAGCCAAGAATTTTGGATCTCATCTGGCCCTACGGCTTCCCAGTTTGATGACATGACTGTTCTGTCATTCATTATAGTTAACAGTGCACAAACTTTATTTTGCCTTTGATCCAGCTTGCATTTTCGTTATGTTGGTCAAACAGAAAATTTCCATATCTTCTTTTACGCATTCTCTCTCTCCAATGATTTCTTGATGCCCCAAGCCTCTGGCATAAAGTTTTTGCTCCTTCTTTTTTTGTTTCTTTCTTTCCATTCATTGCTTTTCATTGCCTTTCACTGGGCAATGTGCCTGGTGTTCCAGTTTCCTACTGAACAAACCAGCTAGATTTGGATGCAAGCTTGCAATGCTTTTCCACAAATCTTCAGCAGTTCCCTCTAGTGGCTTCTGCCATGGTGGTGTTTGACACCTGTCCTTATATTCCTTGATAACTCTACTTTCTCTCTTATGGTTCTTACCACATCAATGTCCATCATATCAACTGCTATCTACAGGTTCTGAAACATTTTTATACTTTCTGTCAAATACTGTGGAGAAGGCTGTTCATTCATGGTGGTGATAATAGATACCAGCTTGCGTGAATTAATCTGTTTTGACATAATTGGTCTCCTAATTGATTTCATGTCATCAAATTTTTAAAAAAGGACTTTTTTTGAATTCCAATATAACTATGCCTTTGCCCTTTTGAAAATCATTTGGAATATCAGTCCTGTTTTTGCTATAAATTTTAATATTGGGTATGATTTCTGGAGTTTGCATTAAATGAAACATTTCAAAGACCTTGGGGTCTTCAACTTTTCCTTTTTCACATTTTAGGAGCTGCACAATTTTGTCTTTTATTTAGTCTAAACTTGTCTTAGGGATGGTTGGCTACATGTTGTTGTTTGACTTGGAGCTAAGAGTAACATCAACAACAACAAAAAAAAAACAGCATGAATCCCTGGCTTATAGTGAAATCCGTTTCCAATTTTGTTGTGATGTAGTATTTGAGTATAATGGAAGTGTTCTAGTCTTCAGTCTGCTGCACGTTCAGTTGTGGTAGTGGTTCCCTTCCTGTCATCTACAACACCTTCACAGAGCTTTTTCAGTAGATGGAGTATTGACATTTCTGATTTATTCTGGGATATCTTGTCCTCTTGTGATACCAGAACATAGGAGAGTGCTACTTACTCCATTTATGTTAAGCTTTTTAGTAAAACCAGTCTGCAATTCTATGCTGCCCCATTTATTTTTTAGGTTCACAGAGGCCGTTTTCTTTCACACTGGCTGAGGTGCTTACATGATCGATGGGATTGCCCATTACACCACCAGTTGGCCAGTATTACAGGGCTCCTGCTAGTTCTTTGCAGCTACTGTAGTGACATTAGGGCTCACAGAATCCCTGCTGTACATCACGTTAGCTGACATTCCCTATCTTTGTCATTATCACCTGTTAAGACAATTACAAGGTTGGGTTTTGAGGAAGTCATTCTCCTCATTATTATTATCATCACCAGAATATCAATGAGTTTTCATTTGTCTCCTTTTGGTACCAGTCTCCAACCTCTGAAAGTTTTGTCTTGGCTCCTGGATTTCTGAGCATAGATTTTTATTTTGTTTTTGTTTTTTTTGGAGGGCAATTGGGGTTAAGGGACTTGCCCAAGGTCACACAGCTAATAAGTGTTAAGTGTCTGAGGTCTGATTTGAACTCAGGTCCTTGTGACTCCAGGGCCGGTGCTCTATTCACTGTACCCCCTAGTCGCCCCTGAGCATAGATTTTTAACCAGTTTTGTGTCATGTATCATTTTAACACTTGGAAGCCATGAAACACTTCTCAAAATGTTTTTTTTTTAATTCAAAATTGAAGGAAATGCTGAGTTTGAGTTGGAGGTTAATTAAAATAAGGATGTAATTTTCTCATCCAAGTTTATTTATCCTCCTGAAATCTGGTCACAGACTTTTAGGGGTCCATGGATCTCAAATTAAGAGTCCCTGTCTTAGAATATTTCTAGTCCATCATTGGGAGGTCATTAGAGTATTGTGTGTGTGTGTTTGTACACATATATACACACAGAGCTATATACATATATAAAGACATGCACACACGTGTACATGAATATATACACATACACAAACGTACATATGCACATTAATTTATACACGTATGCACAGAGTGTGTATACACATAGACATGTATGCATATGTATATTTACAAGTGGATAAAAAGAAAAAAAGAAGGAAAGAAAGAAGAAAGGAAAGAATTTAAGGTCTCTGGCCCACAGCCTGCTCATATCTCGGACGTCATCTTTGAACACAGCTTTGGCCAAAGATCCTCAACTCCTGTGTGGCTCCCCCAAGGCATCTCCTGCTTCATCAGGCACACATGCAGTTGTCCCCTTTGGGGGCCAGGATTACTGGGAATACTAATGAATTCATTAGTGGGGCTGATGGATTACCATTTTGTCTCATGGCTAAGGGTGCTTTGGGGAGAACAGATTGCCACTCCATAAATCTGCCTGTTGCCTCCCTCCTCTTTGCTCCAGAGACTAATGGTGTCCGGCTGCAGGCAGCGCTGTCCCTGGCCCCATTCACACCACCCAGCAGATGGTTCCAACAGGTTAGCTCAGAACCATACAAAGGCGATGGGGGCATAGAGGAGGGGAAAGAAATGGCCCTCCAGCCCATGCAATGGATCCAAACCAAAGGGGTGGGGGAAAATAAATGCAAATAGCCTAGGGTCTTTTCTCAGAGAGCAGTTGGTTACAGCTAACACACCGCCTCCACTCCTTCTCACTCACTGCCCTTGCAGAACGCCCTGTGCCTAACTGAGCTCACGAAACAGAGCAGCAGACTGGACAACTCTTAGGAGACCCGGCAGGACTGGGACTGACCCTGTCAGTTGACCAGGCTCTTTCAGACTTGGGCCTATGTACTCATTTCTCTCTCTTCAGTCTCCAATGTCTCCCCAACCCTCCAACCCCCCACGTGCCATGAGCTAATCCTATTGTGTTGAGGCTGTTACATCTGTTACAGCTGAGAAGGCTCAGTAGGCAGCCCTTTCCCCATCGATTGGGCTTTATTTCAGGGAGGGGCTATGTGCTATAGCCCAAAGGTGCGGCCGAGGATTCTGTAGTAGTTGTTTAGCTACATCTGACTCTTCGTTACCTCATTTGGAGTTTTCTTGGCAAAGACACTGGAGTGGTGCCATTTCCTTCTCCAGCTCATTTTAGGATGAGGAAACCGAGGCCAGCAGGGTTAAGTGACTGGCCCAGGGTCACAGAGTTAGTATGTGTGTGAGGCCACATTTGAACTCAGGAAGATGACTCCAGGCCCAGCAGTCTATCCACTGGCTGCTCAGCACTCAATAGACCTGAGTTCGAATGCTGGTTAGCCCTGCCTCAGGTTTCTCCACACTCTAATTTGTGCTATATGCCTCTGTCATAGCAATTTTGCTCAAGTGCAGATTTCACTATGCATTTCCCCCACTCAACCAGCTCCACCAGCTTGCTGTCACCTCTAGGATAAAATATAAAACCCACTATTTAGCTTTAAAACCCTGTACACCTGATCACAATCTTTCTTTCTAACCTCATTGGATAATACTTGCTCTCCCACACTCTGAAATGCAAATAGCCTGGCCTCTCTGTTCCCCACACATGCCATTTTCTGCCACCCCTGTGCCTTTGCACTGGCCAGTTGGTTGCCCATGCCTAGAATGCATTTGCTCTCACTTCTGCCTCAGAGAGTCTTTCTCTTGCACCGTCTTCTGCAGGAAGCCCTTTTTTTCCCCACCCCCCATTTCTAGAGCTACTTCTCAGAAACTCCCTTTCCTCTGATGACTCTGTTGTATTTACTTGAATTCACATTTATTGACCTTATATTTAAACTATACACATCTTATATGTACTTTACATCTCACCCGGTTAGAATGTAAACTCTAGGAGGGCAGGATTTATTTTCTTCTTTATGCTCGAACCTCCAGTGCCGAGTGTAGGGCTGAATACAGAGTAGTAGTACTTAATAAATACTTGTTGAAAATAGAAAACACCTATCAAAAAATGAAGAGGGAAATGAGCAGAACCAAGAGAACATTGTATACAGTAACAGCAAAATTGTTTGAACAGTGACTGGAGTGAATAAGTTCTTTTGTCTGTTATAAATACCCAAATTGATAATAAAGGGCATAGGAAGAAAGATGCTATTTGCATCCAGAGAAAGAACTGATAAATAGATGTATAGAATAATTATACATATATGTATGTGTGTTTGTGTGTGTGTGTGTGTGTGTGTGTGTATCATTTTCCTCATGCAGAGACCTGTGTGCAGATCTCAGCTGTGCCCCTAATCAGCTCTATGACTTTTGGCAATTTATTTCTTTCTGGACCACAACTGTTTTCATCTATAAAATGAAGGGGTTGAGACAAGTTTATCTTTAAACACTCCTTCCAGTTCTAACATTGTGTTTATAAGTTTCAGCTCTTGCAACATGAAGAAAGTTACTCAGCTTCATAACATTTTACATTGTAAGAGATAACACAGACCTTGGAAAACATCTAGTATCAACTCCCCCATTTTACAGATGAGGAAACAGAGGCCCAGAGACATGGAGTCATTTGCCTAAGATTGCTGAGCTGCTTAGTGACAGAACTGGGAGTGGAAGGTCTTTTGGTTCCTAGTCCATTGTTCTCTTCACTGTACCAGGTTCTCATTTCTCCCATCCATGAAATGGATCCTTATTGTCACTGCAGAGAGGGCAAGCTGTGCCCTGACCAGTTTGTGAAGGTAAGAGAAATGGTGCTGAGTTTAGAAAGGGAGTTTTGTGACAAGACACGAAATGGAAGGAGAAGCTTGGGCTGGAAGTTATTCAGTCTTCATAGAGTCAGGTTTTGAATGACTTGGATCCTGAAAACCGGCTGAAGAAAGAATTATTGCTGTTTCTAAGTGCCCCCATACAATTATGACCTGGAATTTGATCTGTAGGTTTTTTGAGCTTTAGCCTGGTGCCCTCCCCATGAAAGAATATTTTCCACCAAGCACGAGTCAACTCCTATGACTTAATAGGTGGAAAGAGCTCAAGTTCACACAGCTAGTGATAATGTTGAAATCTGAACTCAGGTTGTCCTAACTTTGTAGTGCTCTGTCTGCTATGTTATACTGACTTCCTGGTGGTGTCTTATCTGCACAAATGGGTCATGTAGAACAACCATCTTCTCCACCTACTTCCATTTTACAAATTATAAAATTCAGTTCTTCAGGGGTAAAATAACTTTCCTAAAGTCACATAGTTATTGCTTTAATTCAGATGATACCACCACCTCTTCCTGGGTTTTCCTATTGTGATCACAAGATCTCTGTGGTGGCAGCCATTTATTTATTAGTAAGGCATACACTGAATCCTTTTTTTGGTTCCCCTCACCCCCCTTGGGAGATTACTATTCACCCTCACAGCACCCATACCTGTGCACTAGACTTCAGGAACCTACATACTCTTTACCTGAAGTTCTTCAGAAAGGGGAGATCATGGTTTCTTGTAGGGACTTTGTTCTGAACAAACAAGTTTCCCTATCAGATAAGGCTTCCTTAACTCTAACCTTAATCCTTCCTGCTTCAGTCCCTCATTTTCTCCTATTAAAATGACAGTTAAATAATTAATAATAAATCAAATAAATAAATAAATTAAATAAGTATTTTAAAATGATCACTCAATTTTATTTATTTGGGGCATTTTTTTGTAAACTTATGTCTCTCCACAAACCTTATTTTTTTCTTCCCTTTAAAGACCTTATACTCCCTTTATCTTTTAATCACAGGTAACCACACTAAAACACTGATTTGATCATTTGATCAAAGCTATCCCTTATGCCTTAAGGAGTAAGGAAAACAGTGAATTTAATGACAAAGAGCAAGTATGTAGAATCATGGTGACATGAGTAGACATAGAAGTAGGAGCCCCTGAGTTAAACCCTACTTCTAGCACTTAGACCCAGGACAATGGACAGGTTGACTGCTCTCAGCTTTCTCTTCTGTAAAATGGACAGAATGACTATCTGCTTTATAGAGGTGTTGTGAGGAAAGTGGTTTATTTTATAAATCTGTGATCATTGTTTAAAACCTTCATTTTCCCTAGTCTCCAGTAATTGACGTGGTTAGGGAAATAATTGCACACGCTTATTTAGCTCTTCTAGGTTTACAGAGCATTTTTATATACATTAACTCACTTGATCTTCCCAAGAACTCAATGAAGAAGGCACTAGTGCAGTTACTACTCTTACTCTTTTAAAGATGAGGAAAATGAAATCCAGAGGGGTTAAGTAATTTGCCTGAAACCCCTGACACTATCTTCTTTCTACATGGAAAGTTTCTTCAGACAGGCGACTCTCCCCACCCTCAGAACCTTCCTGGGTCTTCATCACCATATTTCCCTTCCCCATTTTTGCCAGTGGACCCCAGGGAAGAAAGCTTTCACTCTGTTCCTGCCCTCCTCTCCTCCTCCCCACCTCCCCCCGCCCCTTCTCCCATGAAAGGCCAGCAGCGACCTGTCGGGAGGAGCTAGCAGAAGGGAGGGGAGAGGAGGGGAGGCTTCTCAGCCAGTGCTCTCTGTAAGAGGAGGAGTCAGCCAGCCAGCAGGCAGGGCCATCACCTCAGGCTAGGAGGAGGGGTGCTGGGGGTGGGGGAGAGGGGGGGAGTAATCAAAACTGCAGCCACTCTGAGCAGCTGACCAGAGAAGAGGAGCTGCCCAGAGGTAGTGGTCCTGAAATTCCATTCTGAGGAGCTAACCAAGGCAGCAAGGTTCTGAAACCCAACCAGTCCACTAGCACGGACAGAGGCCAGATCTCAGGCAAAGGGATTGTGGACCGGGACCAGGACCTGGGAGAAGGAGACAGCGGAACCAAACCAGGGCAGAGGGTACAGTCAGGGAAGGAGGGGTAGCTCCCTAAAACACAGGAGCAGAGGGTTGATATGGAGAGCTGAAGCCAATTGATGTTACCACGGACAGGATGCTTAGAGGAACTTGGATCCTGTGACCACTCAAGGGACCAAGTGACCTGCCAGAAGCTGCCAGGCTGCTATTTGCAGACAGAGGTGAGGTGGGACGTAGGGAAGTTCTAAAGTATCTGTGGGGAAAACCTCCCCCTGGCCACCAGGGATGTAGGGGACCCATGCAGATCTAAGAGAGAAGTTGGGGATAAGGGGGTGTGTCCTATGAAGCAGTTAGGTAGCATGGTGGATAGAGCCCTGGGCCTGGAGTCAGAAAGAAGAGTTCAAATTCAGCCTTAGACTCTTATTAACTGGGTGACCCTGGCAAGTCACTTAACCTGTTTGTCTTAGTTGGCTCATACATAAAATGGGGACAATAATAGCATCTAACTTCCAAGATTATTGTGAGGATCAAATGAGATAAAATTTGTAAAGTGCTTAGCACAGTGCCTGGTACGCTGTAGGTAATTAATAAATACTTGTCTCCTTCCTTCCTTCCTTCCTTCCTTCTTTCCTTCCTTCCTTCCTTCCTTCGTTCCTTCCTTCCTTCCTTCCTTCCTTCTCTGTCCCTCTCTAATGTTAAGTGGAGAAGGCAGAGGAGGAAAGGAAGTGGCCAACCAGGAGCTTCATGACAGTGTTAGAGATGAAAAGAGACCTTGGAGATCATCTCATCCAATGCCCTCACTGAGGCTAGGAGAAGGGAAGGGACTTGGCTAACATCATGGAGGCCGTAAGTGGCACAGCAGGAATCCTAATTGAAGTCTTTTGATTCCAAGTTTTAGACTTTTTCTACCATTCTTCAGTTGCCTCAACTATCTCAAGTTCTTAGAGGAGGGATGTTGGAGATGGGGGAGAATGGAGAGTTTCCCCCCTCAAAGCCAGGAGTTTTAGTAAACTTTATTTCCTCAGATTCCTTCAGCATCCTTCCTCCACAGTGCTCTCACAGATGTAATTGTACAACCTCACAGCATCCACTGGAGGCAGATGGGGCTAGGACTCATTTCTGTGAGACAGTGGGAAAAGCACTAGATTTAGAAACAAACTACCTGGATTAAAATCCTGACTCTTCCCACTTAGAGGGAGCATGGTTGCAGACAAACCCTCCACTTATTTGAGGCTCTTTCCCCTCCTTTGTTAAAATGGGAATGATGATATTTTCACTTTCTACTTTATAAGACAATTGTGAAAATGTTCCTATATATGGGAAATGATTTATAAACCTGAAAATACTTTGGGAAACTAAGTCCAGGAGAGTCTTATGCATTCTGCAAAGTACAACTGGAAAGTTAATAGCAGAGACCAGTACCCTAGATCCTCTTTTCAAGACATTTTTTTTTGGAGGGGGAAGGCAGGGCAATATTGGGGTTAAGTGACTTGCCCGAGGTCACACGACTAGTAAATGTTAAGTGTCTGAGGTCAAATCTGAACTCAGATCCTCTTGACTCCAGGGCTGGTCCTCTATTCATTGTGCCACCTAGCAGCCCCCAGGACTTTCTTTTGACTATACTTTTCTGTGGGCAAATGTTCACATACTTCTAGGACTAGGCTAAGGTGCATTTGTGAGGTGGAGGAGAGAGAAAGGATTTAGGGAACAGAAAGTCCTTGTTCTTTCTGTTTGTAGAAGACTACATTTCCTTGGGGGTGGACTATCCCATTTCCAGGCTGGAGCAAGTGAACATGAAAGGGGAAAAGGACAACCTCAGATGTTTCTTTTGCATCACCATTATTACCCTCCAACACCAAAACCAAGAAATAATCTCCAGCATCTCCAGGCTTACTGCCAATACGTTATCTTTATAAAAGTCCCTTCCAGGGTTTGAAAAAGAAATGGGGACGATGAAGAAGGATTTCTCTTGGAAAAAAAATTTCCAGAATTCTCTGATGGTATGAAAGATGCAGGTGGACCCAGCGGGATTAAAACATGTGTGTGTGTGTGTGTGTGTGTGTGTGTTATGAGTACCATAGAGAATCACTGAATCTTAAAGCTGGAAGAATGCCCAATTTGGAGTCAAAAGATCTGGTTTAAAATATCAACTCTGCTACTAAGAAAATGATACTTTTGCAACCAAGCTTATAGGATGGTTGGCAAACTTTAAATAGATAGGTAAGTTATATCCATCTTCCTTTTCCTCATCCCTCTTATCATCATCATTACCATCTAATCCAGTGACTTGATTTGCCTGAGATTGCCCAGATCTCTAGACGCTGTCATCCAGCCAGTAGCACTCTGGGCTTCTCAGATGTTACCTTTTGTATCCCCATAGGAAGTGATTTTAATTCTCATGCAGGCCTATGGATTGACCAAATGACTCTAAAAGTCACCTAACTTCCCTGAGTTTTGTTTTTTCAGTAAGGAAAATGAGCTAGAATCTAAGAACGAGAGAGTGAACAGATGTGTGAAATTGATTCAGCTCGTTAGATGACAGCAGTGATACAATAAGATTCCCTTCCCCTTTGCCAACCTACACCTCCCCACCCCCGACTCCCTTCATGATTAATGCAAATGTTTAGTGGCCCACTTGGGAGTCAGTTCTTTGGCCAAATCAATGATTGATGTTTCTTTCCCCGGATTCTTGATGATAACTGCAATCTTCTTAAGTTTAGTGAGGAGTAAAAAATTCATCCCTATTTAAAATCTCCCTTCTCTTTCTGGGATAGAAAGAGACAAACTTATAAGGGAGGGTATAACTTTTTGTCTAGTAGAAAAACTATGCTGGTATTATGGTCAGCTGGGTGGTGCAGTATACAGAACACTGGGCCTGGAGTCAGGAAGACTAGAGTTTCTATCTGCCCTCAGATGCTTACTAGCTGGGTGACCCTGGGTAAGTCACTTAACCTCTGTCTCAATTTCCTCATCTGAAAAATGAATATAATAATAGTACCTACCTCTCAGGGTTTTTATGAGAATCAAATGAGATAGTAATTATAAAGTTCTTAGCACAGTGCCTGGTACAGAAAAAGTGCTAAATAAATGTTAATTATTATTCAGGAGATCTGACTTTGAATCCTGATTCTATTGTTTACTAGGGTGTGTATATATGGATATATGTTTCTGTGTGTATATACATGTGTGCATATAATGTATGTGTATTATGTATATATGTGTGTGGGTATAGAAGATTATGTGTGTGCACATACACTCATACATATCGCATGTCCACACATATGCATACAATATGTGTTCATGAGCACACATGTGTACATATAAATACATGAATATACATACACACACGTGTGTGCACATTATGTATACATTTTATATGTACACACACGTGTGTATGTATATGTGTATGTATATGTGCGTATGTGTGTGTATATATATATTTACCCATATAATTAGATTGGAGGCCTTCTTAGCTCAAAGGCACAGACTAGGAGTAATGGGTGGAAATTGCAGAAAGTGTAGTTTCAGCTTGATTTGAGGAAAAGCCTCCCAACAACTGGAATTATCCAAAACTGAGATAGTCTCACTAGAAGATAAAGGACTGTCTAATCCATGGGGCCCTTTGAGCAGAAGATGGGTTGGCCCCTTGTTACCTTCGATGCTGTAGAGAAGATTATGTTCCAGGTCCAGGTTGGATGAAGTGACCTATGGGGTCCCTTCCAACTCTACATCTGTGATTCTGTAATATTAAAAATAACTCACAGGCACACGGTGATTTGAAGTTTATAAAGCACTTTCCTTACAACCAACCACCCTGTGAACTCAAGAGATGAATTGACTTGCCCGTGGTCATACAGTTAATAAGACTGAAGGAAATATTCAAACTCAGGTCTTCTCCAAGTTCAGCATAATGTTTAGAGAGCAAGACTAAGTGTTCCACCAGGCCACGTATAGAGTACTACCTCCAGTTCTAGGAGCCATATTTTAGGAAAGACAGTGAAAAATTGGAGCAAATCCAGAGGAGAGTGACCCAGCTGATGAGAGGCATGAAATCATGGGAAACATGGTGCTTGTCTTCAAATATTTAAAGGGTTACCATATGGGAAGGAGATTAGACTTGTTTTATTTGTCTCCAGAGGGTATACAGAGAACCAATGGATGTTAAGATATGATATAGATATATAACAATACATTTAAAAGTCTTTCTAACAAATATAGCTATCCGAAAGTGAAATGGGCTTTCTTGGAAGGTGATGAGTTCCCTCTTATTGGGGGGAGGGTCTTTAAGAAAAGATAAGGTTTACATTTTTAAGATTTTAGATAGGATTAATAATTTGGGCATAAAGTGCATTAGATAATCCCTAAGATTGCTTCTGATCATATGATTCTATGATATTATTCTCCAAGTGTGATTATGTCCTTTCTTGATGCCTAGGTCTCTTTGTGTAATGGTTAGAGCATTAGATGTGTGTGTGTGTGTGTGTGTGTATGTGTGTGTGTGTGTGTGCACGTGTTGGGTGGGTGAGTGGGGGAGGTTGAGGTGATGCAGGAGAAACATCTAAGGTTATTAGATCCCCCCTTGGTGGGATTATCATCTGTTTGACCTTGGGTCAATCAATTAGCCTTTCTAGATATTACTTTTCTCGGGTAAAACAAGGCCATGGGACTAGTTATTTCGAAGATTCCTCCCACTTCTAAATCCTGTGAATCCTGTGATTCCATATGTGCTGGCCTGAGGAGGGCCAGCTCCCCCCCTTAGCCTCCCACTACAAAAGCAAAGCAGACTTCTGTTAATCAACATCAAATCTGGCCTCTACCACTTGCTGGGTTCCCCTTAATTTCTTACTCTGTCAGATGTGGAAAATGACTTACTCTGCCTTGCTTTAGGGGTTGAGTGAAAAGTGCTTTGTAAACCTTAGGGAGTTCTGTCTGTTTAACTTTATAATCATGAGAATGTTCATACAGCACATTGCACATAGTAGGGACTTTTAAATGTTTAATTAAACTTTTTCTTCATGTATTCTGGGAAGAGCTGTCTACACTCCGAAATGTGAAATGACATGCTGTCCCTCACCCCTTCTTCATCTCTAATTTCCCAAACCGTTATCTTCCTATAACGCTCTACTCAACCACTACTTCTTCCATAAAGACACCTGTGTTTTCCCTCAATTTTTAGGGTCTTTTCCCTCCTTGAATCTCCTTGTATTTTTTTATTTACATACATGGAATATCCCCCATTAATATATATACTTCATGAGGACAACAACTGTTTTGTTGTAGTCACCTAACATGGCAGAACTAGGTGGCATTGGGCCTGGAGTCAGGAAGACCTAAGTTCAAAACCAGCTTGTGATACTTACTAGCTATGTGACTCTAGAAAAGTCACTTTAATCGTTTTCTGCCTCAGTTTCCTCACCTGTATAATGGGAATAATAATAGACTCTAACCTCCCAGAGTTGTTTTGAGGATCAAGAATATTTATAAGGAGCTTAACACAGTGCCTGGAACACAGAAAGCGTTTAATAAATCCTTGTTTCCTTTTTCCTTCCTGGATGGACCTGTGATTTCATTGATATCAGGAACTCCCTGATGATGAAACTCTTTCTTCTGATGTGGGTCATTATATTCTTGGCAATTTATAGTCTTAGAAGAGAATTATCAGATCATGTATAGGATAAGTGACTTTCCCAGAGTCACACAGTCGCAATGTATCAGAGGCAGGACTTGAATTCTGAACCTCTTGGCTCCAAGGCAGACTCTGCTGCCTCTCAGTCTTGTGCACAATAAATGCTTGATAAAAGTTTGTTAATTAAATTGATATGATTTAGGCACACTTGGAAGAGATTTTTTAATTCAATTCAATTCAGAATATTTATTGAGTCCCTACTAGGTGCTTGAGTAAGTGTTGGTATAAAAATAAAGATAGTCATTGTCTTCAAGGAACTTACAAGTCAATAGGCAGGGTGGGGAGGGGAGAGGAGAAGACAACATATACCAAAAAAGCTCAACAGCAGAGGGACAGGGGTTGGGGCACCAGGGCGGACCCCACCTCTGGGGCGGACCCCACCTCTGGGGGCATGAAGTTCCTGGCTAATGCAAAGTGGAGAGTCACCAAGAATGTTCTGAGCCCTCTCTAAAAGAAGGCTTTGAGAGCTTACTGCTCTGCCTTCCAGCCCTCCAAATAGAAGGGGAAGTTAAGAAAGTTGAGGAAGTGTTGACCATAAGGCTGGCCATTGGTTTGGGGATGATGATCCTCGGTTCCTCTGGATGACTGGGTGATGAACTTTGCACCCACCCGCAATGTGGGTGACACAAATCTGGAGGGGACACACAAGGACATGATGCTTGTTGGGTCACAGCTCCTCCTCTCTCCCCAGCCATTGCTACAACTCCTTCTAGAGCAGAATGAGATGTAAGGAGGAATGATACTCATTTCTATGGTATTTCCACTTTTGCAAATTACTTTCCCCATGTTGTTGATTCTGTGAGATGGATAGTCCAAGCCTTTTTTATCCCCAGTTTATAGATAAAGAAATCAAAGCTCCAAGAGTATAAGACTTGTCCATGGTTGTGTAACTAGGGTCAGAACTAGGACAAAGACTCTCCTGAATTCAGAGCTTCACACTTAGTAGGCATGATATAAGTGCTAGTTTTTTATTATTTCAGCATTCTTTCCACTAAATACATCAGTTAATCAACAAATATTTATTAAGAGCCTCCCATGTGCCAGGCATTGTGTGAAGTGCTGGGAAAGTCCCAATTAGTGCCAGTAATGAATTACATAAATTTGAATTTGCACTATTTGAAATTATAATTATGTAAATAGTAATTAGTAATGGTAATTACCAAAAATGGTAATTGGTTCCAACTCAAAGGAAATATGAATTTGAATAACGTAGCCACTTCACGGGATTCATTATTCACACTAATAGGTATCATGAAAATCAAAAGAAAGACATTCCTCTGTCTTGAGGCATACCAGTAGCTAGCGGAAGGAGGTACTGGTTCCTAGTTTAAAAGATTCATCTTTCTCCTCTAGCTTTCCTATGTCTTGGATCAAGACCTTCATTAACAAAATGGCCCTAGGCAAAGATTGGAAGAGAGAAAGCTTGGAGTGAAACCAGTTTCTTTTGGGAGGAGGGGATGGGAGTGGGAAGGATTGGGGAAAAGAGAAATGGAAATGGAAGAATCTTCTTCTATAGAGCCCTTAAGGTAAAGCAATGAGTAGATTGAAGACTTCAGTCATGGAATACTGTAGAAAGTCCCAAACTGTCTGCTTAGTATGGAAAGGGAAGTCTAGCATACCCTATTAACAAAAGAAGTGAGTCCAATATCCCCACATAGAAAAATGAGAGAGCTATTGGGTTAGTGGAATAGAATATGCAATGGTGATATTTATTCACTAAAGGTAGTGGAAGAAGATGACCCTGAAGGTATGCTCAAAGCATAGACCATCAGCTTTTGATAGAGTCAGACCAATATAACTCAGAGTCAGGATCTTCCCAATTGTTGGGGCAAGTGAAATATATATATGTATATGTATATCTCGGTGCACACATACATGTGTGTATATATATTGTGTGCATATATCTTACATATACATGCATGTGTACATACACACGTGTACATAAATGTTCTATGTATACACAAGTGTGTATTGCCTGTGTACTCATGTACACATACCTACATACATATGGACATAGACGTATATACATGTATATATGCGCACACAAATATGTGTGCATGTGTACATGTGTGCATGTGTGTATGTGTGTGTATGTGTATATGTATCCAAAGGTGCACTGGCATGAAGATCATAGAATATTTGAGCTGGAAAGGACTTAGAGGTCATGTAGGATGACCCTTTAAGTAAGTCACTTCATCTGCTGCTCACATGTATAAGCTGGATGTGGCAGTACATCTGTAATCCTTTGTTACTAAGGATGCTGAGGCTTGTGGGTCACGTCAATTGAGCTCTGGAGTTCTGAGCTGAAGTAGGGTTAAAGTCAATTGGACACCCCAAATAAGTCTGGCACCAATAATAGAATCATTTCCTCAGAGTGGAGGCTGCCTAAGGAGGATTGAAAATGGGTACAGGTTGGAAAAATGGGAGAAAGTCAAAGTTTCTAGACTGATCATGCCATGAGTAGCTGCTAGACTTCCAGTCCAGGTGAGATGAGGAGACCAAGTCTCAAAACAAATAAATAAAAATCTATTCTAGCTTTAGTGCTGGAAAAACCATTTGGTCCTCTCCCCTCATTTTATAGTGACCAAGAGAGGCTAAAGGACTTGTCTACATCAACAGGCAATGACAGAGAAGGAATCTGACCAATGTCCCTCTGGCCACAGGTTCAGTAATGGTGTTTCCATTTTAATGTGCCCATCCAAGGTCACCCAGAAAGTTAGTGAGAGTCTACTGATTCTTAGATGAGTACTCTTGCCACCACACCAGGGTTTTTTAATTTGGGTCTGTGAACTTTAAAAAATAATTTTGATAACTATTTCAGTAGAATTGGTTTCCTTTGTAAATTCTGTGTATTTTACTTTATGAATTTAAAAACATGATTCTGTGAAGGCATCCAGAGGCATGACCAGACTGACTGCCAAAGGGGTCCAGGACACACAAAAATGTTAAGAATCTATGTACTATGCCATAAATGCTGCCTTCTCTTAGGAAGTGTTACAGGCAAAAAAAAAAGAAGAAGAAGCAGCCAGAGACTGGTTTTCTCGGTAAAGAGCCTGCAAAATAAATAAATAAAAATTAACAGAAGCAAACACTCAAGAATACACCAGGGCACTAGGTAGAAATTTCCAGTGGTTCAGGACATTGCTACTTTCTCCAAAAGTTAAAAAACAAAACAAAACAAAACAAAAACCTAAACCTGCAGATATTTCTCAAATGCCAAATGGAAAAACCCACTTTCACTTTGCCAATTCTACAGGCGTTTGCAATGCTCTCACTATGTACAAAACAATTTCCTGGGCATACAAAGATGAAAACAGAAATAGTCTCTTACTTCAGGAGGTTGCAACTTATTGGAAGGGAGAAGATAGACGTACACATTAGTGTTATACAAGGTAGTATAGGACGGTGGCAAAAGAGAAGGCAACATACAATATTCTAAGAAAAGTCTAGAAGAGATCAATACCTTCTAATGAGCAAAGGCTTTGTGGAAGAGGTGTAGCCTGGGCTGCTAAGAGGATTTCTAAAGGCAGAAGTGAGGATGGGTGGAGAAAGGGAGAAGCCCACTTTGATGCATTGAAAGAGAAGGTGATTGAAGAATTGTGAGCTTCTATTTGCCTGGAACATGCACAGAGTGAAAGGGATTAGAAGGATATCAGATAGAGGAGTAGATTGGAAACAGGTTGTGGGGGTACAGATAACTGGAGTGCCAGGTTAAGGAGTTTATATTTTTATGGAGACAGCTGGGTGGTGTAGTGGAAAAAAGATGTTGGAGTCAAGAAGAACTGATTTCAAATCTAACCTCAAGCTTAACAATTGAGTGACCCTAAGTAAGTCACTTAACCTTTCTGAGTCTCTGTTTCTTTATCTATGAGATGGGAATAATAATAACACCTATGTCACAGGGTTATTGTGAGAATCAAACGAGATAACAAGAAAGCACTTTACAAATCTTAAAGGGCTACATAAATTTTTCTTCTTCTTTTTCTCCTCCTCTAGACAAAAGGGAACCATTTAGGATTCTTTTTGGTAGGGATATAATGTTGTCAGACCATTAGGAAAATTATGTTGGCAGCTATATGAAGAATATAGTACAAAGAGGGAGACTAGAGATAAGAACAGTAGTTAGAGCTCTTTGAAGATAATCCATGTGAGGTATAATGAACATGTGAACTTTGTAGACTTGAAAGCAATCTCTTCTGGCCAGGAGAGGAATGAGGTCATTGATTCTCGTACTCTGGCCCTTTGGGGATGATCTCTGGAAATATTTGGGGTTGAGGGACCCAGAATGCATAGCAGTAATATACCGTGGTACTTTATAGTGACCTTGTGTTACTAATATGCAGCTGGTTTCTCAGTGGGTAGAGCACTGGGCTTGGAGTCAGGAGGACCTGAATTCAAATCTAACCTTAGACACTTCCTAGCTGTGTGACCTTGGGCAAGTCACTTAACTTCTATTTGCCTGACACAAGAATCCTCTGGATCCCTTGGAGAAAGAAATGGCAAACCACTTCAATATCTTTACCCCATGTATATAGGCCAGTGGTTCTCAACCTTCCTAATGCTGCAACCCTATAATACGCAATAAATACCCTTTCATACGTAATAATATGCATGTGGGTGCATCTGCATGTGGGCAGACCTGCCTGGAGACGTGTGTCTCAGTTCCTAAAACCATCGGAAATATGTGTTTTCCGATGGTCTTAGGCGACCCTGTTTGACCCCCAAAGGGGTCGCAACCCACAGGTTGAGAACCGCTGATATGGGCCACGGAGTCTTAAGGATTTGTATACCACTGAAGACAGAAAAACAAAAGTGTGTTACTAAGGAGTTATCAGTCCCTTGTCTAGACTGTTGGAAGAGAAGCAGGCTGGAGCACCAAAAAGTTTCCCTTTCTCATATCTTCTACCCATTTCTCTTTGTTATAGCCCAGTGAGATGACCTTCTGGATATGCCCAAAGATAATTATAGAGAAAGGTGATAGTCACAGCTTGTGGGGAGAGACTATCTCTAAATATCTCTGGAAAGAAAGTTAGTCAACAAGTATTTATTAAGGGTTGATAACATGCCACACACTGTTCTAAGTGTTGGAAATGCAAATGCAAGCAGAAAGACAGTCTCTGCCATCAAGGCGTTTATATTCTAAAGGGGAAAGAGAGTGCAACATGCCTGTCCTAATGATCCCAGTGCATGGCTAGGATGCTTGAGTCAGACCTGGGTAGGAAGGCAGGGACTGAAAGAAAAGTAACTCAGAGCTGAAGTATTTTGGTGGGAGTAGGAGAAATGAAGCAAGAGAAGGTTCTTATTTTCCGTAATTACTCCCGTCTCTCCTCTTGGTGTTTTTGCGAAGCCTTCAGTGAGGAAGAGGAATTAGAGAAGACAAAAGAGAAGGAAGCAAGGTAGAGAAAGATTAAGAAGACTAGGAATGATGACCACAAAGAGGTCTTCTGAAGGTGGTACCTGAGACCATTGACCCAGCTCTTCCTTTCTGCACATCCCATAGTCAATGTGTCTTTTATCTTTCTGTGTCCAGAGGTAGCATGGCATCATTTCCCTGCCATATTAAGTCCTCTTTGACTCCAGAGATGACCTTACCTTTGAGAGGTACATGTCACTTTAACAGAAAGTTAATTAGGGCTTTTACCTTCCCCCTGGATATCTGCTGGAGTTAACAGTGCAGCTCAGCAAACCAGCTCCATCATCCATATTAAACATGGGATTTTCTGACTTGAACTGGGCAGCCAGTTGATCAATAGGTTCCAACATGTGTTTTCAATAAAGCTGCTTACCCAGGAACTCTTATTAAATGAGTAAGTCAAGCTGACATGATTTCCGTGCTGATTAACATGAAACCTAGGCTGTTTTTGCAGCTCAGTAACATTAATTATTCATAGGAGGTAAATGAGGTTACAGGGAGAAAAAAAGCTTTGATTACCAGGTACCTAGGGCAAAAATATGATTTTGTGGGTGTGTGTATATGTGTGTGTAAGCAAAACAGTTAAAGTCCCAGCATTCCCTGTTTTTAGCTTCAATGATGAAGGAGTTTACGCATTCTCTTCTTTCTTAAGTCCAGAGAAGGGGATAGGGAGATAAGGGGAAAGAGGAGGTAATTTCCCGAACTGTGTGCCCAATTTGCTTCTCCCAGGACCATATTAAGCAAGGCTCATCAGAACTCCTTATTTGAGAGATTACACTCTTCTAATTCCCGCACTGATCTCCAAAACAAATTAGACTCCTGGAAAATGCAGCTCAAGGCATTCGACTTTTTTCTGTTAGTTTCATGACTGGTTTGCAACTTACCACTTTCATAAGTTAATTAATAATAAATTCTGTTAGACCAGTGGTTAAGTGAGGCTGCTTACTTCCAGTGTACCTTCTGAAGGGTGGTCAGGTGAGCAAAGGGGCTTGGGAATAAAGAATAATATAAGCAAAAAACAGTATAATGGGAAAGCTGGCCTTGAATCAATGAAGACTTGAGTTCAAATGCTGTCTGTGACTCATAAGTGACTGTGTGACACTTCATCCTGGAGGACTTTAGTCAACTCTCTAAGACTACATAAGTTGCAGAGGAGGGGCTGACCTGCATTGGTAGAGAGAGTTTCCTCACTTGGGAGTTCCTAGACTATTAAAATGTCAGCTTCAGTCTGTATCCTTAATTGGAATAACAATTTACGTTTGTAATTAATTTTCCATTTAACAGAGAACTTCATTTCCCTTACCTAATTTGGTCAGCACAATCATTCAGTGAGGTGGAGGAGGAGAGGAGAATAAAAGGGGTAGAGATTAAGCATTTATTAAGTACCCACCATCTTCCAGGCACAGTATGAAGCTCTTTACAAATATTATGTCATTTGATCTTCACAATGACCCTATGAGATAGATGCTTTTTCACAGGTGAAGATACTGAGTCAGACAGAGGTTAAGTGACTTACCCAGGGTCACACAACTAATAAGTGTTTGAAGCTGAATTTAAACTTAGATTTTCCTGATTCTAGGCTCAGCACTCTATTCATGTGTTATTTAGTTGCCTCTAAAGTTAGCTAAGGTAGTTATTATTATATTATATGGTGGCAGAGCAGATAGAACAGTAGATTTAGAGTCATGTCTCAATAAACACTTATTAAAGACATTGTGCTAGGCATTGAGTATACAAATATAGAGACAGCTAGGTGGCACAGTGCTAGAGTGGTGTGTCTGGAGTCAGGAAGATCTGAGTTCAAATCCTGGTTCAGACATTTATTAATTGTGTGACCTGAGCAAGTCACCTCACCCTGTTTGCCTCAGTTTCCTTATCTGTAAAATGAGCTGGAGAAGGAAATGGCAAACCACAGCAGTATCTTAGAAAACCCCAGATGGGGTCAGGAAGAGTTGGAAGTGACTGAACAACAACAAATACAATGAAAAGTAAAGATAGCCCCTGCCAGGGAAGAGCTCAAAATCTAATGCAAACAACTCTGTACAAACAAGATGCACGCAGGATCCGCCGGAAATTCTCTCAGGAGAAAAGCACTAGCATTATGGGGCATTGGGGGGGATAAAGGAAAAGTTTACTTGCAAAAGGTGGGAATTTTAGCTGAGATTTTAAGGAAGCATCCAGGCAGAGATGAGGACGGAGAGGATTCCAAGCATGAGAGACAGTCAGTGAAAATGCATGGGTTGGGGGATGGAATGTCTTAAGTATGGAAAAACAAGAGGCCAGGGTCAGTAGATCAAAAATATGAAGTGGAAGAAGAGCCAGAGACTGACAGGTAACCATGATCCTCCAGTCTACCTTCTGCCTCCTTGGATCATGCTGTGACTAAGGCCAGCACTGTAGTATGTCAATAGGGAGAGAAACGTCTTCTCCTCCAGGAAGAACTGAGTTCAAATCTAGCCTGAGATACCTCCTTCATCTATTAAGTGGACATAATAATAATACCTATTTCACAGGATTGTTCCATCAAATGAGATAATACACGTAAAGTACTTTGCAAATCTTCAAGTGTATATAATTTGATTATTTTTATGCTAATTTTGAAGATGGAAAAAATAAGGATCATGGGAAGTAAGTAAAGTGCCTATGTCACAAACAGCAGAGCTAGGATTCTAACCCATGGCTAATGTTTCCATGGCTGGTCTTAACTTGCCCAAGCTTTTTAAAACATAAGAAAGACTCTCTTGGGAGTAAAGGAGCTAGATTACTGGAATGGATGACTAAGGGAAATTGTGAAATCCCTTTCTGCCAGTTCTTAGGAACCAGTGAAGTCCGTGTCTGTTGAGGGTTGGGTGCAGTCTTTTCTTGTGGCAGGTAGAAAGACAAGATGACCTTTCTAACATTTCTATGCCCTTCCTTTGACAATCTAATCCTCATGTAAAAAGTTTAGACTTAGAACAATAAAGCAGTTAGCCAGATATTAACCCTCACTCTTCCCTTTGTTTCAGAGTCTAGAGATGGCCAAAACATACATAAAACCCAAAGAGATGGTGGAACTGTCCAGCATCCCATCCTGGATGGACAAAACCCTGAACTCCCAGGATGAGATAAAGGAGGAGGATGAAAGACAAGACAATTATAGGATGCTGAGTGGCTTGACTGAAGAGCATGACAGCATTGAAGAGGAAGAGGAGGAGGAAGAGGAGGAAGAGAATGGGGAGAAACCCAAGAGGAGGGGTCCAAAGAAGAAGAAGATGACCAAAGCACGAATGGAAAGATTCAGGGCCCGAAGGGTGAAAGCTAATGCCAGGGAGCGGACTCGGATGCATGGCTTGAATGATGCTTTGGATAACCTGAGGAGAGTCATGCCATGCTACTCCAAAACCCAAAAGCTCTCCAAGATTGAGACACTGAGACTGGCCAGAAACTACATTTGGGCATTGTCTGAGGTGCTTGAGACTGGCCAGACACCTGAAGGGAAGGGTTTTGTGGACATGCTTTGTAAAGGGCTCTCCCAGCCTACAAGTAACCTGGTGGCTGGATGCCTTCAGCTGGGGCCACAGTCTCTCTTCCTGGAGAAGCGTGAGGAGAAGGCTACTATTCATGATTCCACCATTGCCAGTCACAGTTTCAGCTATCAGTCTCCAGGGCTCCCCAGCCCACCCTATGGCCACATGGAGACACACCTTCTCCATCTTAAGCCACCTACATTCAAGAGTCTGGGGGAGTCATCCTTTGGTGCTCACCCACCTGACTGTACCACCCCACCCTATGAAGGTCCCCTTACTCCACCCCTGAGCATTAGTGGCAACTTCTCCTTAAAGCAAGATGGCTCTCCAGACTTAGATAAATCATATAGCTTCATGCCTCACTATCCCACAGTAAGTCTGAGTGGGGCACATGGGCACTCAGCTCATTTTCAGACAGCTACAACCCGATATGAGATTCCCATTGACATGTCCTATGACCCCTACCCACATCATGGAGTTGGGGCCCAACTCAATGCCATCTTCAATGATTAATTGTATGGCACCAGCCCCAGCACTCCCAAACTTAGGAAAGCCCAGGTACAATGTGGTGATATTTTTTTGTGCTCGTGGGAGGTTCATTAGCTTCAAAGTTGTCATATTTCAGTAACTTAGACCATGTAATACGTGGTCCTAACTCCTTGGGGCATCTCTAGTCTCTAAGACATTTTTTCAACCATCCATTTCCATCAACTCTTGACAGTGTGTTGATCTACTGATTTACCTTGTAGCTGATAGCAGAAGGCGCTGTGTGCTTTTCTCCTCAGGATTTGGTGGGAAGTCTCTGCAAAATTACTCTACCCAGGACATGACAAGCAATAAAACAAAATAAATTAAGATCACGAGTGGAATAAACAAAGGAAGCCACCAATTTTGTGTAACAGGAATTGCCTCTGATGATTAAAGTCTTGGTTTGGACATAAACTTCACAAATGTTTCCTTTCTTAGAAGTCTTCAAGGAAATTTGGGATAAGCAGGAGCCTCCCATTGTCTGCCTTCCTGGAGAACCTGGAAGGGTTGTGTGTGTATTGGGGGATGGGGTGTATGATTCTCTCATGACCTCACTCTGATTAATAAGGAGGACTACAATCTGAACATTTCAGTTCTAGGAGGTGACAGTCCAGGAATGAGCATTCCCATGCCAGTTGACAGGTCAACACTTTTCCTTCATCACTGGAGCTGAAATAAGGAATTCTGAGATCATCCTTCTACAAAGAGGATCTAAAGAAGTTATCTTCCCTCCCTTCAGAGATCTGTAGATGCATCCTGATGGGAGCAATTAAATAGCCACCATTAGCCCTCTTTCCCACTACAGGTTTCCTGCTTGTTAGCTCTCTCTATAATGTACTGGCAGATCATTGAGTTCTCCAAGGGGAAGTGCATTTCATTTGACTTAAGTAAAACATATTGAAACCACTGACATTAGTCCCCTCAGCCATCACATTTCCTAGGTGCCCCACATGTGTTTTCCCATGGAAAATACTTGCCACTGCCTCTCCACCCAACTCCATTCTACTCTGTGCTATTTTTAATTTCCAGAACAGAACAAAATGATATGAGGATCATGGTTATGCATATGCTGATTTACAGCCTGGATGGTAGAATTAGAATGAAATTCAAGACCAGTCAGTGGGTTCTTTTATTCTGCAACTTTACTTCATACCTCCCTGTGAACAGTTTATTCTCCTGTTTCCCGCAATTCCACGTCATCTCCATCTGAAATGGCCTTTCTCCTGAGACCCAAGAACTGAGGAAAACTCCTTTACTAGCCCAATCCAAGATGCCAAGGGCCAAACATACTTTGTTCTCAGAACAAGAGTTCCATCGTGTGGAAGTGCTAACCTTTTAGAAGCGTGGAGCACCAACAAACACAGGTCACCAACCATCATGAGAGAGGAGGACCCTGCTCACCAACCTGACCAATGTGTGTGAGCAGGTCAGACTGAAGTGCATTCTACTTCCCAAAGGCCACATTATATAAAAACAAAACACCTGCTGAAGTATATGTACCTTACTGGTTTCTCTCATTTACTTATTTCCTTAAAGGCCTAAGTTATTTTCTTTCAGCTTTGTGTAAAAAGTGGAATGTGATCCTTATGTGTTCCCTGGATTTGTGAATACCCTTTAAGGCAGCCTTGCAGTAAAAGACCAGCCCAACATTATTCTATTAGCCAAGAAGGGAAAAAGTAAAATGAGTGGCATATGGTCTCCCCACTTGTTACTTAGGATCTTACTGCATCAAGGGGACCTCAGAGGTAATTTTTCCAACCAAAACATGAATCCTGATTATAGCACTCCTGAAAATGCTCCCTTGAAGGCCTTGAGTGACTTGCCATGACAGTCTATGCCATTTGGGGTAGATTTATTTGCTAGAATATTTTCCTTATATTGATTCAAAATCTGTCTTCTTATACCCTTGACCCATTGCTTCTTATTCTGCCTTAGGTATTCAGGTAGAACAAGTTTAATCTCACTTCCACATAACAATCCTTCAGATATTGGAAGACCACTGTCATGTCCACCATCATCATTTCTCTCTGTCCCAGATAAGTATATGGATATTGCTCTGAAAGATTGGCTGCATTTGTGTTTAGGTTTATATATAATGTGTAATATTTATTAGACATTATTTATTTAATTTATTATTCCCTTTCTTCTTGTGTCCATTTCTCAGATTCTGCAGGTGTGGCATTCAATGCCAGTCAATAGAGTAGCTGGGACCTTAGCTGGAAAATGGCTCATGACCTTAGTAGGTGATCCTGGGTTGGGGGGGAGGGGTCATCAGGTAATGCCAAATTTCCTGCCCCAAGCTATTTTATACAAAGCAGCAATAATGTGAATGGCTATGCAAGCTAATTTTTTTCTTGTGTTTTCCTACTAAGAAGAGCCAGATATATTTTTGGAATCTGTTTTCACATGCTAGTGGGCCAGGACCAGTGTCCTCTGCCCAGTGATTCTGCACAGGGATTTTGTAGAAAATTTGGATTTGGAGAATGTCATAGAATATAGATGGACCCTATCACAAGGCCCATGAGAGATATCTTACTCTTTTGAAGAGTCCTTCTGGGTATCAAAAGCCAATGTTTGACCCCTTTGATAATATGAATAAAGGTGTGAATCTTGCTAAATGTGGTTTGTCAGTTTGTGAATCTTCCTTCCTTCTCTTCCTCCCTTACCTTCATCCCTTCTTCCTTCCTTCTTTCCTTCCTTCCTTTCATCTCCTATGTTCCTGAATTCACTGAGCAGAAAATAGGAGGTAGAACCATTCATTCAGGGTAGATTTGCATGTTCTGGGACAGAAGTTCACAGAGAAGACTTGGCAGGACCTACTTGGTATTGCCAGTTGTTGTAGCAGGGGCCCAGGACTACATTTCATAGTGCTCACATCTCTCTGCTTTCATGAGCAGACTGGATCTCACCTAAGGAAGGTCACCCATTTCCTAGGATTCTCAGACAGTGTTAATTAATGGCTAAGGAATTAACTAAATAGGATTGGCTGTCTCTGTGGAAAATAGTGAAGTCAGCAAGATTTGGCATAAACAGTACTGTTCCTTACCTTCCCCAGGTCCAAAGACCTCTTCTGTTGAGGATCTATTTTTTTTTTTAGTTCTTGCTTCACTCAGTGGGCAAATTTCTCACTTAGTTCAGACTCTCTTGACATTATATTGAGTCACAATAAATGAGTTCATCAGATGATCTAGAGGCAGAATAGATGACAAACCTTTTCACACTGAAGTGTTAGGGACTTAATGCATTATGTCTCTAAAGATTTATATTCTAAAGGAGAGAAGCCTAGAGAAGGAAATGTGTGACTCAAAAGAATGAATCTCTAATGAAGTAATTTCAGGGAAAATTTATGGCAATTAGAGTTGTGACTTCCCTGTCTCCCCAAATCCTACAATATATAGAGTATCAAACTACTAATCCCTGAGGATGGCCCAGTCTTTCTGTTCCCAAATCAAATATGGGACAAGACACACCCAATTTTCAGCTTCCTTGGACTAAAATCCTTGGCGTCATAAAATAATTTATTCAAGCAAATCATTGAATTCAGGGTTGGTAGGGATCTCATCAATCACCCAATCCAGTCCATACCTGAATTGTAATGAAGAAATGCTGCATGTAACACCCTCTACAAGTGGCCTTCCAACTACTGATTGAAGACCAGCCATGGAGGGGAGCCTACTGCCCTCCCCTCCCCTCAACTGATGGCTGCTAGCTGCACCGTTGTTAGCAAGATAGGGGATCGAAATTTTTGACTCTGCAGGCTAGACTCAGACTAAAAGTCCTGAGGTTCTTGGGGTAATCCCCCCGCCAAAGGACTCAGAATTTGTTCATAGATGGTACCTTGTGTGCTCACAATTTCCTATTCAGAAAAATCATTTAACAAATGAAGGGTCATAAATAATAGAAGTCTTACACAGACCCCTACATATGTGTATACACACACACATACACACACACACACACACATGCACACACACACATACACATACACATACACACACATACACACACATACACATACACACATCTCTCTCTCTTATACACACACAACACACATACACACACATATATATAGACATCTCTCTCTTTCTCTTTACACACACACACACACACACACACACACACACACACACACACTTCCTCTACATTCATAATAACAACACCAAATATATCTACCTTTGGTGCAGTGGATTGGAACTTGGACTTAAGTCAAGAAGGGTTGAGTCTGAATCCTGACTCAGATACTTGTTAGCTGTGTGACCCTGTCACAGTCATTCATATCTTCTCCCAGTCTCATCTGTAAGGCGACAGGAAATATGAATTTTAATCACTTACCATATATGTCAGGCACTTTACAAACATGATGTCATTTAATCCTCAGAACAACCCTGGGAGGTAGGTACTATTATCATCTGCATTTTACAGATGAGGAAACTGAGGCAAACATATTGAGTATCTTGTCCAGGGTCACATAGTTAGTAAGTGTCTGAGGTTGGATTTGGACTCTGGTCTTCTTGACCATTGGCTCAGTGCCTGGCACCTAGCTGCTTCTGGACATGGGATTAATAATAGTACTTACTGCATGAAATCATTGTGGGTATCTAGTGAGATAATATACTTACAGTTGCTGTGCTGATCTTAAAGTGTTATAAAAAGGCTAGCAATTGTTGGCTATTCTTATTATTTCCCAGGAGTGTTATAAGACTCAAATATAAAAATATATAGGGACAGTTCTTTATAAATCTTAAAGCCCTAAATAAAAATCAGGTATTACTGTCATCTAAAACTCTTTTCTCTCAACACTTCCCTCCCCAACTTTTAAAAAAAATCTCACCATTTTTGTTAGACGGTATCTTCACGGGTGTTAGAGAGAGAGAGGGAAAGTGTTTATAACTGATGGAGAAATGAAGAACTAGAAAGTGTCAAAAATTCTTTGAGGTTGCTGAGCAAGTCAGTGTCTAATGAACTAACTGGCAATGTGTTACCCCAGCACAACAACCCACCAGATGTATAGGAAAAAACTCTATGAATCCTGGAAATACAAGCCAGTTACTCTAATTTGGAAGTCTGGCAGAACTATGGATCTCTTCTTCAAATAATGTTTAAAATGCTTAAAACAAAATAGGACTATAATAATGAATTACCATATATGAAATAGTTATCTATCTTTTTAAATAATATTTTATTTTTCCTAGTTGTGCATAAAAATAATTTTTAACATTCATTTAAAAAGATTTTATCAAAATATATGTTATATATTATACAATATATTATGTAGTATATTTTATATATAGTGGGTTTTATAGCCCACTAGCTCATATATGGACCTCAAGTTAAGAACACCTACCCTTGAGTTGTAGCCTCAAAACTGGGAAGACCAAGCTCTTTCTTGAAGTCCCACTTCTGACACATACTGTTGGTGTGACCCTGGTGAACCAACCTTTCAACACCCTCCCATCCTTACACACTCTAAAGCTATAACTTTGTTTTTGCAATACTAAAAGGACATTTTAATTTCTTTTCAGTTGACAAGATTCAGTTTCAGAGTCCCTTGAGTTTCAATTTTCTCCCCTCCCTCTCCCCCCCGCCCATGGTGGCATGCAGTCAAGTATAGAATCTGCAAATCCTTTCACATTGGACATTAGTCTGGTTGTATAGAAGGGTTGTAACCAAGGGAGTAGACAATAGGAAAAAGGAAACAAAACCAGACATGGAAAACAACGATAGCATATAGATTGCTTCAGTCTCCATTTAAACTCTGTTCTTTCTAGATCTTTCTCTGAATGTAGACATCACCTTCTATCCTGAGACATGTAGAGTTGTCTTATAGCTGTGTGTTGCTGAGAAGAGTCCAGTTTATCAAGGTTGGTCATCACACATATGACGTGTCTGTGATTATGTACAAGTTTTTCCAGGTTCTGCTCTTCTCACTTAGCATCAGTCCGTATACGCCTCTTCAGGTAAATATGAAGTCCACCTCCTCTCCTTTTCTTATAGCACAATAGTATTCCATTACATTCATATACCACAACTTGTTTAGCCATTCCTCAATTGATGGGCATCCCCTTAATTTCCAGTTTTTTGCCATCACAAAGAGAGCTGCAATAAATATTTTTGTACATATGGGTCTTCCTCCCACTTCTATGATCTCTTTGGGATACAACCCCAGAAGTGGTGTTACTGGGTCAAAGGATATGCAATTATTTATAGCCCTTTGGGCATAGTTCCGGATTGCTCTCCAGAGTGGTTGTATCAGTTCACTAAAGCTATAACTTTCAGAGAAGGTTTTGTAGCAGCTTACACTGGTTGAGGGACTTTCTGTACCTGGGCATTCTCTGTACCAAGGGAATCACTCACTGTTCCAAGGTCTGGTCCCTATTTCTTTCTCACTGTCTCCCTACTGGTATAGAGTCAAAAGAAACTTCAGGGGTTTAATAGCCTCTTATATTTGTATGGTAGGATAGGGTTTATAAAATGTTTTCCTGTACATTGTCTTGTTTGGATCTCATAGCAGTACTGGGAAGCAAGTAAGACAGACCTGACTTACTCAGTTTCCCAGATGAGCAAACAGAGATGCAGAAAACTGTCCACAGCCACACAGCAGTTATTGGCTGAGCTAGAATTTACACTCAGATCTTCTAGCATCCACATCCCAGTGTACCTTTTCATCATACTTCACTGAATTCCTGCATCTGGTTAGGCATAATTTGGAGCCACCCCAGGTGATGGGTGACTTAGGATACAACAGCTGCTACAAAGCACTGAGGCCAAGTGAGGCAAACATGGTTGGTAATGGATGGAGGAGAAACGTGTGGTACCGGGGAAACAATAGAGTAGATGAGGAGAGGTGGCACCTTGGCCTCTGGGGATTAGATCAACAGCCATGATAATGGCGCATCTGATTATACATCAGGTGTGGGGTGATAAGTGGGTCAGCCCAGTACAGTCACAACCAAATCAAAGAATAATTTATGAGAAGATGTGTCATACTAATAATCCTATATTCAAAATATGGGCCCTGAGGGTAGAATTTGGTGCCATCGGTGGGAGGTGCATTGAGGCAGCTTTTGGCTTCATGTAAAGAAAAGAAATTTCCTAAAACAATTAGAACTGTCCCCAAAGAAGTTTGGAGGAAGGCAGTACCTTTCTAGAATGTATGAGTAATTCATTGGTCAGGGAGACTATTGAAGGTTCCCCTGTGCAGGTTTGGGGCAGACCTGGATAATCACCCTTTGTTGTTTAATTGTCTCAGTCATATCTGACTCTTTGTGACCCCATTTGGAGTTTTCTTGGCAGAGATATTGGAGTGGTTCACCTTTTTCCTTCTCTAGCTCATTTTACAGATGAGGAAACTTTACCATCACACAACTAGGAAGTGTCTGAGGCCAGATTTGAACTCAAGAAGATGGGTCTTCCTGACTCCAAGACCAGCATTCTATTCACTGTGCCAACTGACTGCCTTAGATAACCTGTTAGTCCCTGCCAATTCTAAGATTCCAGGATTAGGTAAATAAATAAACAAACACATGCTGGGTTATATGATGGGGGGATTCCTTTCCTTCTTTACACCATTATAATCTGCTCAGCTAGCTAATTGGCCCAGTGGATAGAGTACTAGGTCTTGAGTCAGGAAGTTTGCTGTTCTTTGGTCATTTCGGTCATGTGTCCAACTCTTTGTGATGCTATTTGGGGTTTTTCTTGGCAAAGATACTGATGCAATTTGCCAGTTCCTTCTCCAGCTCATTTTACAATTCAGGAAATTGAGGCAATGAGGGCTAAGTGACTTGCCCAGGGCCACACAACTAATAAGTATCTGAAGCCAGATTTGAACTCATGAAGATTAGTCTTCCTGACTCCAGGCTGGTGCTCTATCCACTGTTATACCTAGTTGCCAGTGTTCAGATCTGGCCTCAGACACTAGCTTGGGATTTTGTGTAAGCCTCTTAACCTCTATTTGCCTCAGTTACCCTAATTGTAAGATGGGGATGATAACACTAGCTCCTATATCACAAGGTTGTTGTGAGGACCAAATAAGATAATGTAAAGTGCTCAGGATAGCACTTGGCACATAGTAGGTGTTATATAAATAAATGCTACTAATTATTATTATTTGTGGTGGTAGTGGTAGTGGTAGTAGTAGTGATAGTGGTAGTAGTAGTAGTTGTAGTGGTAGTGGTGGTACTAGTAGTAGTAATAGTGGTAGTAGTAGTGGTGGTAGTAGTGGTAGTGGGAATAGTAGTAGTGGTAGTAGTAGTAGTAGTGGTAGTGGTGGTAGTAGTAGTAGTGGTAGTGGTAGTGGTAATAGTAGTAGTAGTAGTGGTAGTAGTAGTGGTGGTAGTAGTAGTAGTAATAGTGGTAGTAGTAGTGGTGGTAGTAGTAGTAGTAATAGTGGTAGTAGTAGTGGCGGTAGTAGTAGTAGTAGTAGTAGTGGTACTAGTAGTGGTAGTAATAGTGGTAGTAGTAGTGGTGGTAGTAGTAGTAGTAATAGTGGTAGTAGTAGT
>CM053581.1:383234624-383250876 GCA_028627135.1 Pseudochirops cupreus | reverse complement strand
AGGAGGAGGAGGAGCAGCAGCAGCAGTAGCAGCAGCAATAGTAGTGGTAGTAGTAGTAAAGTTCCAAATAGGTAAGAATGGAGAGTATGTTGGTAAATCCTAAGAAGTTCCTTGTTTGTAGGGATTGTTCCTTTCTTGGTACTTGTATCTCCAGTATCTAGGACAGTTCCTGGAACAAGAAAGGTACTTAAAAAATAATGGATTGTTATAATGAGTATACACTAGCCCAGCTTTGTCTATGACTTAATCTTCAGGGTTGCGTCCTACTTCTGTCCCAACAACTCAGAGTCAGGATTGTCTGATAGCAGCAGCCTCCTTTGAGGACTCTCCTAACTAAACCTTCATGCCAAGCCCACCTTAATCGGAATTCTTTTCTATATTCAGCTGTGTCTCAGCAAACCTCTGGTGGAACACTGTGGTCCTTGTCAATAAAGCTGTCACACTTGGTATTGATGCTTCAGAAAACCCAGGTGGAAAGCACTAGCCTTGGCCTCAGAATACTGGAGTGCTACCTCCAACTAGCTGCCATGTGACCTTGGTAGCTCATCCATTCTCTGGGGTTCAGTTTTCTCATTTATGAAGGAGGAGTTTGGATCAGATGGTCTTTAAGGCCTCTTATGGCACTGATTCCTAGGAATCTAGGGATGAAAAAAGTGTTTTTCCTCACTGTGAACTATGGGGTAAGTAATACAATTATCATTTGCCCACCCCCTTTTTTGGTAAGAAAATTGAGACTCAGAGATATCACAGAGCTATTAAGTGGCAGAACTAGACTTTCGCCTAGGTCTACTGACTCCCAACACATACAGGACATTTTCTGCTGTGTCATATTGCCCCAGACATTTTATGGTGCTTGTCCAGGAAAGGGCAAGGTCCTTTGAATGAGCTGAAACCAATTTATCTGAGCTATAAGAAAAAATACAGACCCTTAAGATACTAATATTAAGAAATGACATTTCCAGGAGTTTCTTGGTGCTGAATCTCTTCTTCATCCCCATGTGGTATGTGCTAAGCAAATACAGACATTTCAATCTTATTGTAAGAAAAACATCATTAGAAAAGTAAAGTTTATCAGAGAAAAAATAGTAAATGTATTCCAAAATGCGAAAGAAATAATTTTTAAAATAATCTATTGTTTTGAATTATTTGTCCTATTATGTTATTTCTCCCCTCCCATAAGGAGAATTCAGTTTTACTTCCTGCTTTTGTTATCTCATGAGACAAAATATAAGAGTTAGAAACATGGAAATGATGGGGATGGGATCCCAATCCCTAAAAAGACCATGTCTTTGGGATCTGGACCCCAAGAAGGAAAATCCCCTCGACTTTCCCACTTGGCTCAAGTCCCCAGCATTTGCCTAGGATACCCCTGCCCTTCCCAGTTAATAATCCTTTATTGGGGTGCTCTTTGTTCCCACCTGCCCTCACTCTTGACCACCACTCCTTGATTCCATCTAGACCCCTTCCATGGCACCCAGGTCCCTTGAGTTCACCTGCAGCGCCAGGTCTTTCCGGGTCCTTCTCTGTTACCTCCCAGTCACCCCAAACTACTTGACCAGTCCTAGATCCTCCCCACAGTCTTTCTGTATATAAGGTCCATCTTGCCACATCACCCACCCCCCCATTAAACTGTTCAGATTCCTTAAGGATCTGGCCAGTGCTCAGATTCAGTCTGGCCGCCTTGTTAATACAAATTTCATAATGGAGCAGATTCTTAAAATCAAATTACTTAGACTCTTGGAGTTTCAGTATTCTTATTTGTAAAACAGAGCAATAATAACCACCCTCCAAACCCCACAAGGCCATTGTGAAGAGCATGGATGCGATGTGGTGATGGACTCAAAATTGATTTGTAAGGTTTAAGATGATATATAAATTTAAGATAGAAGCTGCTAGGTGGTGCTGTGGACAGTTCTATGAGGGAAGTCAGGAAGACTCATCTTCGTGAGTTCAAACCTGGCTTCAGACAATTGCTAGCTGTGTGACCCTGGGCAAGTCACTTAACCCTGTTTACCTTGGTTTCTCCATCTGTAAAATGAACAGAAAAAGGAAATGGCAAACCACTCCAGTATCTTTTTCAAGAAAACCCCAAAGGCGGTCATGAAGAGTCGAACATGACTGAAAACAGGAATAAGTGTAAGGTATAATTATCAGCCTCTCTAGCACTTTTAGACTTTTAAATTGCATTGCAAACATTATCTTAGCTTATCCTTATAACAACCCTAGGAGGTAGGTGTTACTCTCATCCCATTTTACAGTTGAGGACATTGAGGTTCAATGACTTGCCCAGAGTCACATAGCTAGTAAATATGAAGACCAGGGATGAGCTCAGGTTTTCCTGACGCCAGGCTTGGCCATCCAGCTGCCTCTGTTATTATTATTCTTACCTAGTTTGTTTTTGATACACTTCGTAAGATAGAGTGGGAATCCACCCTCTCTGCCGTCCTGCTGCCAGAAACATACCCTTATCTAACTGGAGAATTGAGCCTTGGGATCAGGTAAAGCTAGGTTATGCAGGCACGTGGCTTTGCCCTCTGATGACTGGGCACAGCCTGTGATCAGTTCTGGGCCTTCTGGATAGATCCCAGGGCTCCCCCTCAGCCCGTCTGCTGCCAGCCAGCCAGCAGTGGCTCTTTTGTATCAATTCCCTGGGCACTGCCAGGGGGAATGGCAACATTACCTAATCCCTGCCCAGTGAGTTTTGTAGGGAAGGCAGGCAGATGGAGAGATGACTGGGGGTTTTATGAGTTGTTTGGGGCTCGAAGGGGGAGGGAGGGAAGAGTTCAGGAGTAGCTTGGCTTATGTTCTAGAAACAACCAACATAACCCCCATCTCTCATTCTCTAAGAAGACCTCAAGATAAGAGTTTATTCTTCTGCATGGATTAGGGTGAGGGAAGTAGGCTCAAGAAACCTTCCTTAGCCAGAGATCTGAGCTCCAGAGAGGAGAAAGAAACACAGAGAAGGGAAAGAAAGAAGTTGAAGTGATAACAGAAACAGGGAGAGCCTGATATTCAGAGAGGCACAGAGTGAATGAAGACCATTGGCAGAAAAAGCCCTCAATAGAAAGATTGCATTTGTATGGTGTCAAACAAATGGACCAAAGCCAGACAAATTCATCTTAATTTTTCTTTCTTTTTTTTTTGGTTCATACATCATCATCATATGGATCATCATACATAATATAGCTATTTGAAAGCTTCCAGACAAGTGAATTATTCTCTGTCATCTATCATGCAAACAAAGACAGCTAGAAAGACACCAGTGAAACATGCTGAGAGACTCAGAGAGAAATACAGCCACAAAAAGAAAACGGACAAACAAAAAGCCCCAACCCAGAAACATAAGAGGAAAAAAAAAATCCAAGAGACAAAAAAACGGGGAATGATGAGCCTAAAAAGGGAGACTGAGGAAACTGAGATGACCATGAGGAGAAAAGGGTTTTTGAATAAAAAATTGCCCCCTCTCTTAAGACCCTACACTCCTTAATAAGAGGGACTCCACATACATTCATTGCCCTTGTACCAGACTGAAATCCAGATGGCTTTCAAGTTCCTGGGTCACAGTAGGCAGAAATGCCCTGCGACATGAAGGATTTAGGTTAGTCTTTGGGAAAGCTTTTTGAATGATAAAAAGAAGATCAGAAGCCAGCATGATTGTTAGGGGAAGATTTCAACCCCTCATTTTTGAGAGAGATCCTGTCAGCCTGACCTAGGGAAAAGGCAGCATAAAGGTGACCATTATCCCTGGATTATGAAAGCAAGAGAACACTTGGTGTAAGCTTAGGAAAAGAATGAGGGGTCTGTGGGCTGGAGTGTGACCCATTTGGAGGCTGAGTGTAGTCTGATCTGAGCAGAGGCATTATGGACAGGCAGAAGAGTGAGGTAGAGGGGGAGTTGATACCCACATTCGGCAAGAACAAGATTTTTAGGGTGTGTGTTGGGGGGGGGGGGAAATGTAGCAGATCTCTTCTGTGATGGAGCATTGCTGAACCATACTGCCCTGTTTCTGAGCTGCAGCTGCCCTCCGGGACTGTGGTCTGCAGCTGTTCCAGGAACCCTGGCTTCCCAGGGAAAGAGGACAGCAGCAGGGAGGGAGGGGGAGAGAAAAGGGGGAAGAATGTGATGAGGAGCCAGGCAAGGGACAAGGGTACCCACTTTGGGAGATTCCATTACACACAGAGAGAGATGCAATCTGGAAGGAATTATAAAAGGAAGAGAGATTAGAAATAGTGGGATTCTTCTCAGGGCTGAGATACACCAATAGAAAGCAGAGAATCAGAGCAAAGGAAAACCTTTCAGAAGTCATCTCCTCCAGCTCCCTTCCCTTCCTATACTGCCCTTGATAGCTTGTCTCAGTGCAGAGTTCTTGGCCACCAAGAACACCACAGGTGCTTCATTGCAGTCTCCCCTCTTCTCTCTGTTTACACAGACAACTACCAGCTTAGTTCAGGCCCTCATCACCAATCTTCTAGATTTTCGCATGTGTTTCCTATAATCTCCTTGCCTCAAATCTCCTCTCAGTCTAGTCTAACCTATACATTTCCGGCAAAGTAATTTTCCTTTTAATGTAGATTGGACCATACAACTCCTCTACCCAACCAACTGTAGTGGCTTCCTCTTGCCTCTGCTATAAAATATTAACTCTCTTTGTTTAGCTTTTAAAACCCTAAACAACCTGGCCCCAGACTGTCTTTCTAGGCTCACTGGAAATTACTCCTTCTCCCTCAGTCTACAATCTGTCAAAATTGGCCTTCTCTCTATGGACACTCTCCTTTCACAAAGGACACTCCCTCTCCCTCCACACTTTTGCACTAGGGGTCTTCTGGACTGAGAATGCACTCCTTTAACTCCCCCTCAAAGAATCTCTCAACTTTAAGATGCGGCTCAGGCGTCATCTGTATGAAGGCTTTCTTGGTTCCCCCAATGCCCTACCCTCCCAAAATGCCTGGCAATTAGATACTGTGTTTATATCTGTATCAATTAACTATATACTACATATTTGCATATATGCCTATTGTCTCCCTTGTTAGAACGTAAACTCATTGAGAGTAGATATAGTGATAGGCCTCAAACCCATTGGTGAGTTACAGGGATGGCTGCCCCACACATGTGAAGACTTTCCCTGACATAATGGACAGATGAGAATCATCTATTCCTATGGCCATGAAGGTGGATGAAACAGGTATTGCAGAACATTTAGACCTTGGTCAGACATGGAAGATGCCAAGGTCACATCCACTGCATCCCTGGCCATTGCCAGTAGTCCTGACTTTTCTCTTAGCATTGGGCCTCAATGAATCTGGAAGAGAGTGAGGCTGATGAATGTGAAATTCTGACTCACTTAAATCCAATTTATGTTCAAGTTAAGGCATCACCCCTCGATGTCATTGCTCCTCTTCCAAAAGAAATCTAAACAACATTCAGTAATTGTTGATTGAGTGATTGATTCCCTTGATATATATGAAAATAGTTGAAATTTTTGCTTTATGTGGTTTGCATTTCAGCCCTGACTGTGCCACTAATGAGCTAGGTGACCTTGGGCAGATAATTTTCCTTCCCTGGTCCTCAGGTTCCTTATCAGTAAAATGGGAATAATACTAGCAACTATCTCATAGGGTTATTGTGAGGATAAAATGAGATCATTCAGGTACAGTGCTTTGCCAAACTAAATAAGCATTAGTTACTATTATTATCCCAAGATCATGACTAATCACCTCCATTTCACTGCCAGAACTGTTATGGTATAAGAAAGGAATATGAAGGATGTATGTACTCTAAACAGAAGACTAAAAGTTGGCTTTAGCCAGCTGTGAAGTCCTCATTGATTCCCCTCCCAACTGAAAACAATAGCGTCCCTCCTCTTCCCTCCTCCAATTTTCCTAGATCATTTGGTTTGGTTCCCTCCCTTTTTCCAATCTAGCCGGTATCCTATTTCTTTGTCCACGTGTCTAAGCTCCCTCACTTCCCCAAACAACTGAATGGATGCTAAACAAGCTCTGTGAGGGCTGGGGTGATGTTTTTGTTTATCTTCCTATTCCTAGCACCAAACAATACTTTGCTCATAGCAGGTGTTTAATAACTATTTGTTTAATTAAATTGAAGTGGATTGGATTAAAGACCTTGTGTTCAAATGCCTTTGAGAGTTTGCCTGGTTTGAGGATTGACAATGTTTCTCTCCAGGTTCAGAGGACAGCTTTGAGACTAGGAAACAGGACTTTTGTAGACAAAATCAGCATGGCATATTGGAAAGAATATTGGAGTTGAGATCAGTGTTGTCTGAAGACAGTGAGGCAGGGCACTAAGAATTGTGGGAATCAAGAAAGGATTGATGCTCCAGTTGTCTGGAAGGAAATGAAGGGTTATATGAGCTAGGGCTGAGGAGGTCGTGCATTCTAGGAATGGGGTGGGGGGCAACCAGTTCAAAAGCACTTAATGGGAGATGGAATGGAAAAGGAAGAAAGGAAGTCTGGGTGTGTTGCAGAATGTGGGAAGGAGAGTAATTTTCAAAGAGGTAGGTTGGAGCCTACCTTTGTGAGTTTTAAATGCCAAGCAGAGGAATTTCTCTTTTATCTTAGAGGCAATTGGGAGACCCTTTGGCTCATTGAGTAGCGGACCGACCCAGGTCAGACCTGCCCTCAAGGAAAATGAGCTTGGATCTTACTGCTTGAAATGATCCTCCTGTCTTTCTTGTCTCCCACCTCCCTCTGCAAAACCCAAGCAACGATAACGTCACTGCCCCCTCCCCTCAAATCCCGGGCACTTCCTCTGACAACTGTTGCCTTTCTCTCCCTGAGTCCCAAGCAGGGACAGACCCATTTGTTCTCTCTAAAGCATTGGAATCTCATTGTCTTCCCTGCCCTCTTCCCTTGCTGACCTCTCACCCGGCATTGTCAGGAGCAGGGGAATGGCAGCTGGGCCCCAGCAGGGCATGATGGGCTTCCCCAGGGCATCCTCTGGCAGGTGCGGGAGGCCTTGACAGCTGGCACTTACTCTCTCCTCCCCCTCACCACTATTTGTCCTCCCTGGGAAGCTGTGAGGGCTAGGAGAGGTCAGACAGTACAGAGAGAACAGTGTTAGCACAAACCAAGGGCAGTCAGGGTCCAGAGACTAAGTCTTTGAAGACTAAGGCTTAATAAGGTCTTTCCAGGCAATGAGGCCAGGTCTTTGCGTCAACCTCCAAATTACGGCTCTGTCTACCCCACTTCCTCTCAGAATGGTGGAAAATGCCCTGGATCTAAGGTCAAAAGAGACCAGGGTTTGACTCTTGTCTCTCATACACAGCCTCTATTAGCCTGGAAGAATTCTTTTAATTTCTCTAATTCATTTCCCTCATGTATAAAGTGAATTAATGAGTTAGATCATCTCTAACGTACTTGGTTCTAAGTTTTACGAGGTTGTGAATTTGATTGTGTCTTGTTTACCCTCCCTCCCCTCTCCCCACTTCCCGTTCCTCACCTTAATCCCTGGGCAGCTGTGCATGGAGGGATATGAGAAGGGAGAAATCAGAGGCCAGGGTATACCAAAGGTCAGAGAGACCATCTACAAGAGATTAGAAAGAAGGAACAGGATTTCACTGTGGTGTGAGTAGATTTGAAGTCTGGTCCTGCTCCTGCTAAGTGCTGAATTTCGGCAAGTCATATAGCCTTTCCATGTCTTTATTTCCTCATCAGTAAAATAGAGAATAATAGCAACAACAGGATTGTTACAAAGAACAACCGAGAAAATGTATTGTGTAAATTGTAAAAGGACTGTCAGTATAAGTTCTGATGATAATTATTGTTCTATTCTCTCTCCCTCCCTCCCTCCCTTCCTCTCTCTCTTCCTCTCTGTCTCTGTCTTTGTCTCTCTGTCTCTCTCTCTCTGTGTCTCTCTGTCTCTCTCTCTCTGTGTCTCTCTGTTTCTCTGTCTCTCTCTCTGTTTCTCTGTCTCTGTCTCTCTCTCTATTTCTCTCTGTCTCTCTCTCTCTGTCTCTCTTTTTTTTTTCTCTCTCTCCCACCCTCTCCCTCTCTCTCTCCTTTCCTCCTCTCCTCTCTGTCTCTCTGTCTCTGTCTGTCTGCCTCTGCCCTAAGTCTCTCCCCCTTTTTTGGGGGGTGGGGTGGGGTAGTGGTGTCTCTCTAATTTGTCCAGACTTGAAGTTCTGAGGCTAATTACTGCTCAAAGCTCTACTTCCAGCCTAGGCAAGGTTGCCTATTGTTAGGCAGTCTGCTCCCACCACTCCTCTTGGAGGCTTTCCAAATCAATGCCAAACTTAGTTCTTGTGTTGTTAAAGGCTTAGCCCATGACTCCCCAGAACTCTTAAGGATCAAATATCTGTAAAGTATTTAATAGTGCATGGTACATAGGAGATGCTTTAAAAAATTCTTGTTTTCTTTTCCTTCTTTCTCCCCACCTCTTCTCCTTAAGCTTTAAAGATCCACCAGCCTCAACCTGCCAGATAGTAGAGATCCCAGTGATGTTCCACCATGCCCTGCACTTCTCATTTTTTTTTGATGGTGTGTAAATAGAAACAGCCTGAGGGCAAACGTCTGTTCTTCTATTAGTCCTGTAAACTTAAGAACTGAATTTCCAGCCAAGCCTGGGGCATTTTGCATGAGACTATCCTAGAAATTTACTTATATTTAAATTTCTGTGGCTAATGATGCAAGTGGATAAAATCAACAGCTTTTTGCAGTTGCTTATTGCGACTTAAGGACATCTTCTGCAGGCTCACTGAAAGCATCTTTGAAATAATATTAGTAGCAGGTCAAACTATACAGATGACATGATTTTTGCCCTGCTCTCACATAATTTTAATTTCTTCTATTCCATTTCTGTATTTAAAAAGCTTTTCATTCATGTAGATTATGAGTTTTGGGAATAGCGGCACTTTTTTAAAACTTTGTTCTTAAATTATTGTGGATCAATGTTATATACAGGCACTCGTGGTCAAAAGTTATGTCTGATATTTCCTGGATCAGGTGCTGAATCCTTGAGGACATTTTGGGGTTGGTATTTGTAGAGTGGGATGTGCCATTTGTAAGTATGTAGATGAAAGTAATTTTCTGATATTTAATTCTAGCCAATCAATTATGTCTTTCTAGGTGTATAGTAGAAGTTACATTTTTACAAGTTACAGTAATATTCTCAAGTTTTCATTACTCCATTGAATAAGTCTCATTTGTTAAGTTCAGGAATGTTCTTTCTGTAGTTTCTGGTAGCAGTGAAGTGGTCTGGAATTGGTACCCAATCCCCTCCATGTCTATTACAAAATTTGTATAACTCAACAGCCATTTTTGGAGTCTTTTTTTGTGGACAAAGAATTTTTGCTTGAGTTCCTGTGGATTTTTGCCCATAAGGAGATTCCAGGCTTGGATCTTAGCTGTTTCATAGGCTATTTCCAGAGACAGATCATCTCTGATTGTACTCAACAAATTCTGCATCATTTACCTCTGGTGTAAGATGACAAGAAGTGTTTACCAAGTATCTGTCTTTGCTATGGCTTTGTATCCTTAGATTTGTTTGTTCTAGAAAAAAAAGTATTTCTGCACATCTTTAACCTGTTTATCATATAACCTGAGAACATCTATCAGTCTTCCTCCTTGTGGTGAGGAAGTGCTGTATTTTCTATGATTCATTGGTGGGATAAGTCCTATTTTTTACCAATGTCATTGAATTATTATTTGAGTGCCTTCTAGATCCTCTGCTCATTTTAACCGGACACCGTTCTACACTGACTGTTATTAGATAGAAGTTAATCACTGTAAATGTGTTATTCCCTTTAAGGTTTGATTTCAGGTAGTCTCTTAATATACATAGCCTTGTCTCTCTCCTTGATAGCCTTAATACGCCTGGCCTAGAAAAGATCAATTTGTAAATACTTCCTTCATCCACTGATTCAATTTGACCTCCGTACTCAAGCTTAGAGCCTTCAGTCTCTGTATTTCCTTGATATACATCAGAAATTTTTCATTTATCTGATCCAAAAGACATTTTTATACCCTTTGAGAAAGTTTCCATAGGGTGAAGTGGCTATTTAATGCACCTTTCAGTGGATCCACAGAATCTGATGCCGTCTGTATGCATCCTGTTATTAGGATGATGTTTTAGTACGATTCCTTCTTTGCCTTGAAAGTCGTACTTAGATCTGTTTAGGAGGCATTATAACAGATTTAAGATTAAACCCAACAGCAGGCTTAAAGTGTTATACTGTTTTATATCATGCTTTATATCAACTCCTCTTGATGTTATTGTATCAGTGGGTGTGATTAAATATGGAATAGGTTTCCATGTGGACACCAAATATATTTGGATCTAATATACATATACTCATACATATATACTCATATATGTGTGTGTGTATATATATATATATATACATATATATATATATATGTATACACACACACACATACGCATGTACATGGCTATACCTGATTAAGCAAGGGGAACTGTCAAAATCTTTGTGACAGTCAACAAACATTTATTAAGCTCCTATTTTGTGCAAGGCACTGTGCTTAGCACTGGGGATACAAAAAGAGGCAAAAAGACCCTACTCTCAAAGAAGGTATCACCTAAAGGGGAGAGACAATATGCAAATAACTACATACAAACAAGTTGTATACAAGATAAATAAGAAATAAACAAGAGAGGGGGAGTCACTGCAGTTAAAAAGGGTTGGGGAATGCTTCTTGCAGAAGGGAGGATTTTAGTGAGCACTTGTAGGAAGCCTCACCACATGGAGATGAAGAGAGAGAGAATTCCAGGCATGTGAAGAGCCAATGAAAACACATGAAGTTGGGAGGAATATCTTGTATGAGTAACACCATCTGGATCATAGAGTATGCTGGTTTGAGTAAGATGTGTGAAAAATGGAAATTTAGGAGGGAGATAGGTTATGAAGGTCTTGAAATGCAAATGGAGGATTTTATATCTCGTTCTAGGATTGATAATGAGTCACTGGAGTTTATTGGGAGAGTAGGACAGTAATACGGTCTGATCTGTGTTTTCGGAAGATCGCTTTGGTAGTTAAGTGAAGAATAGATTGTAATGGGGAGAGACCTGAGACAGGAGACCCACCAGCAGGCTATTGCAATAGTCCAACTATGAGGACATGAGGGCTTACACCAGGAGCGTGACAGTGTCAGAGTGAAGAGTCAAAGATAATAGAAAGGTGTTGAGCCTTAGGAACTGAATGTCTGGTGGTACCCTTGACAGTAGTAAGGAAGTATATATTTTCTTTTAAGTGTTTGAAGATTTAAAAAAAAAGAAATACAAGTTCTTAATGCTTTGTGTAAAGTACAAAATAGGTACTTGGCCTATGTTTGTGGGAACTCTGGTGTTCTCATCTATGGGTGACAAATATGTGATAGTGCAATGATGATTATTGCTATTCTAACATCTTAGAGTTAGAAGGAAATTCAGAGTTGACCTTGTCTAACTCCTTACCTGAAATATATCTAACCTGAGGGTAGATATCAGGAAGAACTTTCGAACCATCAGGGAAATGGCAGAGAAAGTGATGAAGGGAGAGTGGAATCTTTGTCTCAGGTAATCTCTAAGAAGCCGGATCAGCCCTTTATCTCTCTGGATTAGTTCAAGAATGGAGTCACGATGAGTCTGCTTGTGACAAAGCCTCTGATCTTTAGCTTGCCTCAGAAACATACCTTCCTACTTGTTTCATCTCCCATTTTTGACCATATGTGACTCCTCTATCTTGCTTCAAATGCTTACGAGATACATAAATCCCTTAACCTCTTTAAACTTCAATTTTCTCATCTGAAAATGAAAGGATAGGAGACTTTGGAGGGTCCTTGGAGCTCCAAATCTATGACCTTATGACCCATTGGAACCAGGTGATGGCTAAACTTCAGGCTTACAGGAAAGCCTTTCTCAGAGACAGTGGGCAGCATGCTCTCTGGCTTTGGAATCAGAGGATGTAGATTCTGTTTTCCATCCTTTGTTCTTGAGGCAGACTACCAATATCATGAGGGTGATGTCTTAATTTGTGAGTGAATTGAATTCAAGTGAGGCAGAGCTGCTACAAAATCATCAGCCTCACTCTCTCCTCCCGAGTCATTGGAATCCAGTGGCAAAACATAAGTCAAGGAGACTAGCAATGATCCCTGAATAGATACTATTATCAGATCTGAAACTTGCTAGTTGTTTTACTGAGATTAAATTACTTCACTTCTCTAAGACTTAGTTTCCTCATCTGTAAGAAGGAATAATGACACCTATACTACCTACTTCATACTGTTGTTAGGAGGAAAGTACTTTGTAGACCTTAAAGGAACTGAAAAATGATTTTAAATGAATAACAAATTAAAATATTATAGTTATTAAAACTTTAATAATAAAGGGATTTTAAAATAATATAAACCTGTGTCATGGCTTGTGTGAGGAAGGTGCTTTGCAGCTACATAAATGTGACATATCAATGCCATTTTTATTATTGCCATAATTAAAGGACAGAACCTTTTCAGGGCAGGATAGATATTGCTTGTAAATGCTCATGAATAAACTTAGCCCTTTTCTCCCCAAAGTATCCCCCAGCCTCGATCTCCTAAGCATGTCAGCCAGTTTGGCCTGAGTGGTATAATGACTAAACCGGACTTAATCCTCATTTTAAGAGCTCTAATTCCAGTTCTGTTTGTAATCTGATCAACCAAAAGGCCCCCAAAGCCCTAATGGGTATGACTAGGAAAACTGAAGGGATTTGAATCAAAACTGGAAAAAAAAAATGTCCTGCTATAGAAACTTAAGGTCTCTTCTCTCTCCCCCCTGCCTGTCAACACGAGATCATGGGCACAAATTTTCCTGAATATATTTGCATTCTCTTTAGAAAAAACAAAAACAGTTCTCATGAATGATCAATTCTCTTTTTATGGAGGGCATTACCTGATTTCCTTTTCTTAGTCTGAGTCAGAGGCAAAGAAACGAAGGGTGTGTGTGTGTGTGTGTGTGTGTGTGTGTGTGTGTGTGTGTGTGTGTGTGTATGTGTGTGTGTGTGTGTGTGCGCGTGCACATGCGCGCTCACTCAGTCCCTAATCCATATGAAAGCTGCCATAAGGATGCAGTCAGGCAGTGAATACGGTAATTCTACAATAATGTGTTGTCCTGGGAAGGCCTCAATCCCACTTTGGAAACAGCAAATCAACTCTCTTGATTCCTCTCAGGCTCAGATTACACCCAGAGGGACAAAAATAGATAAGCTTCAGGTCCCTGTGGGGGAAGAAGAGTGGTCCTTGAAAAGAGGAAAGATGGGAAAGGATTCAAGTGGACCCCCTCTGCTCCCCTCCCTTCTGGCAGAGTGGGACAAGTCTGAATGCTCAATGCTCTGAATACTCTAAACACTACTCCCAATGCCAGGTTTCTGCAGTGTTTAGGGCAGTGGTTCTCAACCTTCCTAATGCTGCAACCCTTTAATACAGTTCCTCATGTTGTGGTGACCCCCAACCATAAAATTATTTTCTTTGCTACTTCATAACTGTAATTTTGCTACTGTTATGAAACTATCTGATATACTGGATGTATTTTCATTGTTACAAATTGAACATAACCCACAGGTTGAGAACCGCTGCTTTAGGGCATAAGAGTCATATGCTCTTTTCCTATATTTGAGTCTAGAAAAATATGCAAAGCTTGTTGTCTCACAAATAACATAACCTTACACTCCATAAAATTTTATATTCTGAGCACAATGGCAGTAACTGATATTTATAGGATACTTTAATGTTTGCCAGATACCTTACAAATATGTTACCATTTGTACATCACAAATGTATCGCTTGTTGGTTTAGTGGGTATGATTTAAATGAGAATAGTTGATTTGTTCTCACAAGAACTTTATCAAGTAGGTATTACAGGTCCCTACTTATGAGGTATAGCCTTATTATACATGAGCCCGCCTTCTTGCGCTCTATGGAGAGGGCAAATTGGTTTTCTTGCTATTGCTCACACACAGCATTCTCTCTCCCATGGCATGGGTTCCATCTCTACCACTCAGAATCCCTGATTACCTTCAAAGCTCTTACAAAGGACTTTTCCTTATAGACAGCTGCTGACTTGACCCCTTCCTTCCCCTTTCACCCTGGTCAAACAATCATTAACCTGTATTTATTTTGTGTTATGCATTATATGTGTTTATATTGTCTTCCTCAATAGAATGTAAGGAAGAAAAACTACTTCTATTTTGTCATTGTGTCTTTAGCTCCTAGCAATGCCTGGCACGTCTGTGCTTAGTAAATGTTTGTAGACTGATTCTGACTTTAGCTCTAGTCTACTTTTTCCTACATTGTGATTGTCCCCCAGAGGTGCCATGAGTTTCAGAGCTGGGATTCAAATCCAGGTCTCCAGACCAGAAGACCAGTCTTGCTTTCATTCCTTTCAAACTGTTATTCACAGAACCAATGGTGTGCTGCCTTCTGAAGGATGTAAACCCTGCCTGTGAGTCTGCCAGATGCTGGAAATAATTCTGTGTAAATGTATCTTTTTGTGCAAAATATGTGTTACTAAGTAGTGGGGTGCTCCCTCCCCAGTTCTCACTAATTCTGCTAGGGTCAGACTTTGGAGGGATGATCACTACCCTGGCTTCTAGGGAAAACTGGGTGAATACTGCTAATACTGGAGGTCACGAGTACCCACCAGTGTACTTCCCTTTAAAAATTGGCTAATAGACTCAATTATCTTTTAGAAAAGACATTTATTTAAATGAAATATCAAGAATAGTAGTTACAAAGAAAGAGCCCAAGTCTGTGGATCATTCTTCCACAAATACTCAGAGAATCAGAGATAGCACACAGGCTGGGAATATCTGTGGCCAACTCACAATTCCAGAACAGGACCTCAATGTACTTTTATCTTTATTTGTTTTCCCTCTAGAGAGTCCTCATGAATTTCATTATGAGTCAGGGTGTGGATATTGGTGGTGAACGAGTCACTGTGCTGTTAGACTGGGCTGACTCCCCACAAGACACAGATGCTGCCAGTCTGGGTCAGATGGGTTGCTTGTCTCTGGAGCTGGCTCCTCAGTGGGTACATTCTCTGAGCTGGATGGTTCATTTGATGGACTAGCCATGCTCGCTTGTCAATGGTCAGCTAGAGTCTCCACCAACTTTGACCTCATCCTTGTCTGGGTGTTTCTGTGTTCTTTCAGATAGCACCATTTTTCTAGTATTATTTTCTTTTTTCTTTTCTTTAAAATTCAGGTGTTTTCCTGATTTATTTTTGAAAAGAAAAACTTCAAAGAATGTCTAAATGGAAATAATATGGGCAATTATTGGCAAATAGCAAGTAGTTCTAATACTAGTGCTGTTCTGATTCTGTTCCGAACAGTACTAGTTCTGACTCTAGCACTATTTTTAGCTCTCGGGAAGGTCAGAAACCCTTAGCCTAGGACAGGCAGAAGTCTCTTCTGTTATTCCCTCTCAGATTTGTCACATCCCAACCAAGAGATGGGACAGTTACAACTCTTTTTTTTTTTGGAGGGGCAAAAGCAGGGCAATTGGGTAAAGTGACTTGACCAAGGTAACATGGCTAGTAAGTATTAAATGTCTGAGGCCAGATTTAAACTCAGGTCCTCTTGACTCCAGGAGAAGTCTATTCACTGCACCACCTAGCTTCCCCCAGATACAACTCTTAATCAGCAATTCTTCAGAGTTTGGTTTCACAAGTGAAAGACCTTACCCCAAATTACAGTGACCACCCCAGTACATTTCCCAGATTCCTGTTGGGTCTTATGCAAACTAGTGGATAGAAGGCAAAGATACCAAGGGAGCCTGGGCCTTGGGAAAAGTTCTTTGTCTCTTCTGGTCATTGTTAGAGACAAGGCCCAAGTGACCAGTATAGTACACCTAGCTACCTCTGGTTTCCCAGACCACAGGTTCATGAAAGTGCTGTCCTGCCTCCCAAGCCGTGCACCCTGTAATCTGTTTACAGAGCTGTCCAGAGTATTTACCAGGCCATGGCTGGGGGCCAGGGGATTAAGGCCAGCTTTCCCAATAGCATCTGCTCTCTGCTGTCCCCAGCTGTGTGGAGCAGAGAGACTTCTGTTTTGGGATAGGGCATCAGGTGGCAGTCAGGAGGGAATGTGTGTATGTGTGTGTGTGGTGGGGAGTGGGGGTGGGGTGGGGTAGGGGATAGGATGGCCCATGGGGAATGGGCATGTGTGTCATCCCTATTGATGTCAATATAAGATATCTTTACCTAGCAGCTTTCATAAACAGGTATGAATTTTATAATGCAAGTTGATTTCTGAGCCTGCATTCTTTTTTTT
>CM053581.1:383153985-383234124 GCA_028627135.1 Pseudochirops cupreus | reverse complement strand
CTCACTCCTCAGTCATATTCTCCCTGTCACTGCCATTGTCATTCAGCTAGGAGGACATGTGCCTGCAACTTACAATAGAATCCTAGGTTTGCAAAGCGTTTTACAAACATCATCTCATTTTATCTTCAGAACAAGCCCAGAAGGTAGATGTGCTTATTATTTCCATTTTTTTAAAATGAGGAAACTAAGACTGATTAAGTGACTTGCCCAGGGTCACATGGTTAATAAGTATCTAAGGGTGGATTTGAACTTAGCTCTTCCTGATAACAGGTCCAGCACTCTACCCATTGTACCATCTAGCTGCCTAGGGGAAAAGAATTCTGGTTGGGGATTCAGAAGATTCAAGTTTTAGGCTCAGATCTCCTGGTCATTAGGTAATCCAAGGAGTCTAGTTCAGAGGCAGTGACATTGTACAGAGAGTTGGCTTAGGAACCAAGATGTGAAATGAAATTCTAACTCTTACATCTACTGGCTATGTGATCCTAGGCAAATCATTTAAATTCTCAGTGATCTTAGACAGTTTTTTAAGATTGGACCTCACAGAAGGTGAAGGCCTGCTGATATGAATTAGCAGAGGGCATTTCCCCATATCAGTGAAATTACAGGTTTGTTTGTTTTTTTGTTTTTGTTTTTAGCACAAATCCCTATGCTAGGTGCTGGGAACATAAGGATTATTAACTTGAGGTAGGTTGTGCTCTCAGAGAGTTCAGAATCTAATGAGATTTAGGATATGAAACAAAAGAGAATAAAATGAGAGAGAGGTCCAACAAAGGTGACGTGAGAAATTTGAAAAAATGTGGGTGACAGTGTTATTATGTGCATTAGGAAGAATAACATTTTATTGTTCCACAGATGAACTAACTCCAAATGTGTGTTATAGTATGGGCAATATATACATTTTTCATCCATTTGGTTTTTCCTGTGTGGATTGTTATACAGATCTCTTCTAAGTGATAATGAATTTCCCTGAGGAGGTTTTATAGTACACTAGGGTTTGATGTAATCCACCCAACATTGTCCACCAGCAGGAGCATCTAGAGAACTTGAAATATATGCTGAACATCCTTCTTATAAAAAGCAAATGCTGTTGGTGGCCTTTGTTTAATGCTTCACATGAGATCTATAACTGGTTAAGTTAGCTTTGAGAATTTATCAAGGAACTTTCTGAGATTTTAACATATGCATGAGAGGCACCTGGTTGGAAAAGAGACTTCAAGGTTGCATTGCTTCTTTGCTAAAAAGTCAATTAAAAGTCCACCAACAAGCAATGAAGACAGTGGGATTTAATATTCTCTACACCTTCAGTCAAGTGAGTGATTATGAAGATGAGGGATCTTCAGATACCACATAGGAAATGTAGAAAATAATCTGTGAAGGCCTGACTATTCATTTTTCATGTTTTCATCAAGAATATCCCACCTATCTTGGACAGGCAATGCAGCTGAATAATAAATTGGGCCTAGGATTGAGTAGGAGGAGAACAGGCTGAAGGACATTTTAGAAATTATAGCAACCTTTTAAATTTCTCTGGCTACCTCTAACATACACACATGCAACCCACTCGTGCATGTGCTTTTAACACCAGATTCTTTGAGTGGTACTATGTTGCTAAGCACTGTAGAACAACACAATATTTAAAATATAAAAACTACAGGCAATCCAAAGGGCGATGATAGGCTCCTGGTAGATGTACTATACATGGAGGCTGCAGTATATTAACAATGATGACTAAAGCTTAAGAAGTAGCAGAAATAAATATCACTCAGAAAATGTATTGTGGGAAAAGGAGGTGGGCTGGAAATGTATGAATCAATCAGTAAGCATTTATTAAGTGCTCACTATATGCCAGGCAGGTAGCTAAGTGGTGCAGTAGATACAGTGCTGGACCTGGAATCAAAAAAGCCTGAGTTCAAATCTGGTCTGACACTTACTGGTTGTGTGAATCTGGATAAGTCAATTAACCTCTGTCTGCCTCAGTCTTCTTATCTGTAAAATGGGGTAAACTGGGCCAGTGAGGTGGTATAGTGAATATATTACTAGCCTTGGAGTCAGGAGGACCTGAGTTCAAATCTGACCTCAGACACTTAACACTTACTAGCCATGTGACCTTGGGCAAATCACTTAACCCCAACTGGCCTGCCTTCCCCCCCTCCAAAAAAAAATGGGGTAAATCGTAGCACCTACCTCTCAAGATTGTTGTGAGGATCAAATGAGATAATATTTGTAAAGCACTTTGCAAAACTACAAGCATATAGAAGTACTATTGTTGTTGTTATTATTCTAGGCACAGGGATGAAGAAGAACACATGAATAGCATAAGTACTATGCTTATCCCTATAGAATCTTTTTTTAAAAGATGATACAAGAGGGGCAGAGACAAGATGGTAGCTCATAGGCAGCAACCTAGATGAATTCTCCCAACATTCCCTTCCAAAAACACCTTAAGATAACTCCTCAAAACAAATTTTGGATCAGCAGAGCCAACAAAATGTCAGAGTGAGACCCAGAGTAAGACAATTTAGGAGGTTGGCAGGAGAGGTCTGTGACACCTGGGTGGGACCTGGCTCAAGTGTGACAGGATCACCAGCAGTGGGCATTGGAGAGGGCCCAACAGTGGCCACAGCTGCTTTGAGAGCTCTCAATCCAGAGATGACGGGGGAGAGGGGATCAGACAACCAGTCAGAAAGAGATGAGGGGACTTTTTGCTGATACCAGGTGTAGTTGGCATTGATTGACAACTCTCTTCCCCATACCTAATTCTGGGTTGCAATTCCAGGGTGGAGAGGCACACTTGTGGTCATGAGGGAGCAGTGGTCCTGGTCTCAGTTCCAAGGTAAAGAGGAGTACTAGTGTTTTTGGCTGCAGGGGACCAAGGCCCTTCCTGCGTAAGGAGCAGAGTGTAGACCACGGGAACCATTACCAAACCTTTCCTAGAACCATACTACCTTGGAAGCACAAAAAACTTGCCTACTCCAGAACTAGCTCTGAAATCAGTACAGGGCCTCCCTACTCCAATGTGAGCAGAGCCCAACTTTAACATAATGTTCAAAATCAAGAAACAGGCAGGAAAAATGAGCAAATGAGCAAACAAACAAAAAAATTAAACATAAAAAATCTACTACAGTGGGAGGGAAGACTTTTATGACAAACTTAGAAGAAGACAACAATGTGAAAATAACTATGAGCAAAGCCTCAAAGAAAAATGCTAATTGGATCCAAGCCCAAGAAGAATCCCTGGAAGAGTTTAAAAGAAGTAAGTGTGGGAGAAGAAAAATTGGGAAAAGAAATGAGAAAGATGCAAGAAAATTATAGGATTTTTTTTTGCTTTTTGGAGGGGGCAGGGCAGGGCAATTGGGGTTAAGTGATTTGCCCAAGGTCACACAGCTAGTAAGTTTTAAGTATTTGAGGTGGCTCTGAACTCAGGGCCTCCTGACTCCAGGGACAGTGCTCTATTCACTGTGCCACCTAGCTGCCACACAAGAAAATTATGAACAAGAATTAACAGTTTGATAAAAGAGGCATAAAAAATATTAAAAAACAAACAAACAAAAAAACCAAACAGCTTAAAAAACACAATTAGCCTAATGGTAAAAGAAGCAGAAAAATTCAATGAAGAAAGAATGCCTTTAAAAGCATAATAAGTCAAATGGGAAAGGAGGTACAAAAATCCATTGAAGAAAATAATTTCTTAAAACTTAATATTGGTCAAGTGGAAGCTAATGACTTTATGAGACAACGAGACAATAAAACAATATCAAAAATGAAAAAAAATAAAAAGAAATTTGAAATATCTCATTCAAAAACACCTGATCTGGAAAACAGCTTGAGGAGAGATCATTTAAGAATTATTGGACTACCTGAAAGTCATGATCAAACAAAGAGCCTATATGCCATCTTTCAAGAAATTATCAAGCAAAACTGCCTTGATATCTTAGATTCAGAAGATAAAATGGAAATTGAAAGAATCTACCAATCATCTCCTGAAAGAGATCCCAAAATGAGAACTCCCAGGAATATTATAGCCAAATTCCAGAACTCCCAGGTCAAGGAGAAAATACTTTAAGAAGTCAGACAGAAACAATTCAAATATTATGAAGCTGCAGTCAGTTTAATACAAGATTAAACAGTTTCCACCTTAAAGAAGTGGAGGGCTTGGGATATGGTATTCCAGAAGGCAAAGAAGCTAGGATTACAATCAACAATAACCTACCCAGAAAAGCTGAGTATAATCCTTCAAGGGGGAAAATGGATATTTAATGAAATAGAAGACTTTCAAATATTCCTAATAAAAAGACCAGAACGAAATAGAAAATTTGATGTTTAAACACAAGACTCAAGGAAAGAACAAAAAGGTAAACATGAAAGAGTAATAATAAAAGACTCAATACAATAAAACTGTTCCTATAGAGCAACATAATACGTGTAGCTCCTAAGAACTTTATCATTATTAGGACAATTAGAAGGAATCCACATAGATGGTGTGTGAAGGTGTGAGTCATTATGTTGGGACAATCTCAAAAAGATGAAGACATGAGAAAGAGGAGTGTACTGGAGAAAGGGGGAAGGGAGCAGTAAAGTGAGAAAAATTTTTTCACCAAAAAAAAAAAGCAAAGATGCACAATGAAGAGCTTTTATAGTAAAAGGGAAAATAGGGGATAGGATGAGGTGGAAGGCAAATCTTGAACCTCACTTACATTGGAATTGGTTCAAAGGAGGAAGGGAATACACACACATATGTATATATGTATATATATATATATATATATATATATGTATGTATATGTATATGTATGTATATGTATATGTGTGTACATATATATATACATATATATATATACATATATATATATATATATATATCTGTGTATGTGTGTGTGTGTATTTATTTATTTATTGAGACCAGGGTCCCTCATCTCTTGTATAAAAGAATACACACACACACACACACATACAGTTGGGTACAGAAATCTATCAGACTCAGTGGGGAAATAGGAAGAGGAGGAGATAAGAGATAGGAGAGTTAGGGGGAATGAGAAAAGGGAGGATGGATTAAAGGAGGCAGTGGTCAGAAGCAAAGGAGAGAATAAAGGATAAACAGAAGAAAATGGGATTGAGGGAAATACACAATTAGTAATTCTAACTGTGAATGTGAATGGGATGGGCTCACCCATAAAAATGGAAGCAGATAGCAGAATGGATTAGAAAACAGAATCCTGATTATGACTTGTTGTAAGAGACAACACTTGAAACAGGAAGACACACACACAGTTAAAACAAGGAGTTAGAGCAGAATGTAATTTGCTTCAGGTGAAGCAAAGGTGAAAAGGCAGGGGTAGCATTCATGGCCTTAGTAAAAGCAAAAGTAAAAAGAGACATGATTAAAAGAGATAATCAGGAAAACTATATTTTGCTAAAAGGTACCATAGATAATGAAGTAATATAAAAAAATGTTAAGGGCAAGTTTCTCTGATAAAGGCCTTATTTCTCAAATATATACAGAATTGAGTCAATTTTTTTTAAAGTCATTCGCAATTGTTAAATGATCAAATGATGTGAAGAGCAGTTTTCAAAAGAAGAAATCAAAGCTGTCTATAGTCATATGAAAAATACTATAAAGTACTATTGATTAGAGAAATGTAAATTAAAACAAGTCTGAGTTACCCCATCACATGATCAAAAATGACAAATACTGGAGGACATAAGGGAAAATAGGGATACTAATAAGCTGTTGGTAGAGTTGTGAACTGATCCAATTATTCTGGAGAACAGTTTGGAACTGTGACCCATACTTTTTAACCCAGCAATACCACTACTGAGTTTGTATACCATAGAGATCAAAGGAAAAGGAAAAGGAAAAGGACCTCTATGTAAAAACAAAAAATAGCAACTCGTTTTTTTGAGGTGGCTAAGAATTGGAAATTGAAGAGATAACCTAACAATTGGGACATGCTTGAAAAAGTTGTGGCAGATTATTGGGCTATAAGAATGATCAGGGATATGGTTTCAGGAAAAAAATTGAGCAGAACATGGCAAATAAAATAAAAATGGAAAAAATAAACCATGAACATAAGCATAAACTGATGCAAAGTGAAATGAGAAGAACCAAAAGATCATTGTGCATATAGCAGCAACATTGTAATGATATTAAGTCATGTAAACTTGGCTGCTCTGATCAATACAATGATGCAAGATATTTCCAAAGGACTCATGATGAAAAAAATACTATCCATCTCCAGAGAGAAATGATGAACTCTCAGTGCAAATGGAAGTACAATTTTCTCACTTTCTTTATCTTATTTTTGCCTTTTTGGGAATATGGCTAATATGGAAATATATTTTGCATGATTTCACATGTAAAATTGACATAGTTTTGCTTGCCCTGGGAGAGGAGTGTGAGAAAGGGATAAAATTTGAAACTCCCTCACCAAAAATGTATGGTAAAAATAAACAAATAATGAATTCGATTTTTTTTTTAAAGATGACAAGGAGGACTTCTAGGAGGTTGGAAGAATCTTCTGTGGATGGTTTATGGCATGATTTGAACAAGAATGATACAGGAGGAGATGTATCATGACTGATACATTTGGGAGACTATATACACTGATGAGATCATTGATTCATTAAAGAACTGAATTTCTCACCTCCACCCCTATCAACTTCAATTTCAACATCAAGTGCCTAGTATGTGCAAGGCCCTGGAGATACAAGATACAAAGGTAAAACCCAAAGCCCCTACCCTCAAAGAACTTACATTCTCCTAGAGTGATAATAACATATACTCAAGAAAGTATAAAGTAATAGAAACTATTTTCAGGTGTGAGAGAGTGCTAATGATGGAAGATATCATAAAAGATTCCCTGTAGAAAGTGGTACCCAAGCTCTGCTTTGAAAGAAGCATACTGAGTTATGCTTTGAAAGAATAAAAGTTATTGCCTTACTTCATTAAGGACCTTGTTTAGATTAGATAGTTTTGTTTATAGTGGACACAGTTACCTTGGTGATATAATTTCCTCCAGCTGTGCTGGAGGATGCTCTTTTATCTCCTTCTTTCTCTCTATCCCTCTCTGTCTGCCTCTCTCTCCCTTCTCTCTGTCTCTTTGTTTTCCAGTCTCACTCCCTCCTTCTTGTCTCTATCTCTATCTCTCTGTTTCTGTCTCTCCTCTACCTGTCTCTTTCTATCTCTGATAAAACTATATTATAACAGGGGAATTTCAGAAAAACCTGGAAAGATTTATATGAACTGATGCTGAGTGAAGTGAGCAGAACCAGGAGAACATTGTACCCAGTTACAGCCACAGTGTATGATGACTGACTTTGATAGATTTAGCCCTTCTAAGCAGTGCAAGGATCTAAATCAATTCCAAAGGACTCATGATGGAAAATGCCATCCACATCCAGAAAAAGAACTATAGTGTCTGAATGCAGACAAAGCAGACTATTTTTTTTCTGTTGTTGTTTTGTTTTTTCTTTCTCACGGTTCCTCCCATTCGTTCTAATTCTTCTATACAACATGATTAATGTGAAAATATGTTTAATAGGAATGTATATGTAGAGCCTCTATTAGATTGCATTCTGTATTGGGGAGGGAAGGGGAGAAAATTTAAAACTTATGGAAGTGAATATTGAAAACTAAAAGTAAATAAATTAACTTAAAAAAAACCCACATTATGTCACTTGAGTTATATGGCTCTGCCATATGTGAAAACATTTTCCAAATGATGAAGTGCCACCTAAGGTGTGATCTCTTGTTATCTTTTAAAGTGCAGTGGTCCTAGAAAATCAGATTATCAGGTCCACGTCAGTCACCCATCAGCTTATGGAACAATATAGTTTCTAGTCTTGATCTGATCTAGGAAATCAAGGGTACCTGGGTCAGGTTATGGGATGATCTGTTTTTTGTTTGTTTTGTTTATTGGATTAGTCTTTCTCTTGTTTTCATAACACAGCTACTACATAACATGGCTGTGACAAAATGACTTTAGAGAGCTTTAAAAAAAAATCTCTTCCCAAGAGCAACTGTTACCACATAGTCTATCCATTTGTTTAAAAAAAAAAGTTCCCTTTTTCTTCTTTTTGGGAGAATGGTCTCTTACTAGTAAAGCCCACTGCCAGCCTAGAAAACCAAACATAGCAGTGAAATCTTCCCCTGTCTTTCACCTTCCCCTCTCACCTTTCTCACTACTCCCCCTCAGATCACCTGGAAACCTGACAGAGGCTAGGGAACTGGTTTCCAAAGAAACTGGATTAGGGAAATGAGAAGAGTTGAGTGAGGGTAGGGTAGAACAGGAATGCTTATGGTTCTAGGGCTGTCACAGTTAGATGGAAGCAGCAAAATGGAAGGGATTGGATTCCAGCCCCTGGCCTAGCGAAAAAAAGAGGTAATGAATTTGCCCCTGAAGTTAGGTACAGGATTTCCATGACTCTTCCCTCCAATCTTAGCCCTGATTAGCTGATTTGGGTAACCCCATTCACCCCCTCCTACTTATGATCTATCTTCAAAGCAAATACTTTACCATCTAGTCATAACATTGGTTAGGTATTACCCTTCTGCCATTTTTATGTTGGGTACTTGCATCACTGTCTGAATCCATATGTCTGACTCAAAGGGTGAAGGTCAGATCTGTGATAGCTCTCTATGGTTTATGGCAACACCCACAATTAGTGGCCTAATAGGGAATATTTGGTGATCTCAGAGATTTAGAGTGGGAAAGAGAATCAAGAGACCATTTCCTTCAAAATCTCCTTTGTATAAATGGAGAAACCAAGGACCAGAGAAGTTAATTTTTTCTCCCACTAGTTGCTCTGCTGAATTTTAACTCCAGAAACATCATGATTTTTCCAGAATAAGCAGAATCTCATCATCTTAGGGATTGATTCAGTTTTAATACTAATCACCTTCTCAGCACCTGATTGGATGGCTGGAGGAAAAAGCAATGAATTCTTCTCAAAATCTCCCTTTATAAAGGGCTCAGACTTTTTCAAATATCTCCATCAGCTGTTCTGCATGTTTCTGACTCCATGAATATCTATGCCCCTGTGCCAGATTCCCCTTGCTCCCATCTGCTTTTCAATTTTTGTTCTGCGTATTGTCTTCCTCCATTAGATTGTAAGCTCTTTGAGGTCAGGACCTGTCTTTATTTTTCTTATTTATAACCCCAGCACGTAGCAGAATCTTAATAAATGTTTAATGGCACTCAACTGAATTGATCTTCCAACCTCAATCAGGAGCTGAAAGACCTTGGTTTTCTATACTCTGAAATTAGAACTTGATTATGTCCATGAAATTGTCCATGATGGTGTTATCATAGGAATCAACAAATTTTAGAGCTCAAAGGACCCTAATTAGAGCTTATCTAGTCCAACTAGTTTATTTCATGGATAAACTGAGTCCCCAAAGATAAAATGACTGTCCTTCTGTAGCATCTACCCATTGATACTGTTTTTTTTTCCCTTTTCCTTATTCCAGCCTGAATATCTCCAGTTCCTTCAAATGATGCTACTTTTGGCCCCTGATGTCTCATCATATTAGTCACCCTACTCTGGACACACTCCAGCTTGTTAATGACTTTCCTAAAATTTGTCACCCAGAACTGAGAACGCAGTTCTCCAGATGTGGTCTGAGCAGGGAAGAACCCAGTGGGGCTATCATCTCCCTTGTTCTGTATGTGGTGCCTCTCACCGCTTGTACACCTGGTGGTACCATGTTATTGATCCATCCTGATCTTGCAGCTCACTGAAACTCACACATCTATGACACATGACCTTTGGTCTATCCATACCTCCCCAGGCCTGTACTTACTCTACTTAAAAAAAAAAATCTAAGCATGGTTCTGTCCCCAAGGGCCTCAACTTCTCTTTCTTTTTGTAATACTAATGATGATGATGCTCACTTTTCCATGTTTTATGGCAAAAATCACTTTTCCATGCGTTATAGCATTGGGGTCTTCGGCCGCTTTTCCAGGTGGATATCATTGTCTCTGTTTTACAGATGGTGAAACCAGGAAAAGTTAAGGGACTCGCACTGAGGACAAGCAGTAGAGATGACCTTACATTTCCAGGTTTTCTCAGCTTTTTGTTATGAAGCAACCTATTTCCTCACAGAACCTAGCTTGGGTACAGAGTCAGTATCAATAATGTAACTGCCAGGATGCCTGCCTGTCACACAATGAAGAGGAGATCTCTAAGGTCTTTGTCGGGTCAAAGAGCATCTGATGGTTAACAGTTTTCACTTGGTCTCTGTTTCCCCTTTGCTTGGCTGTTGTTTCTACCTTAATATCGCAAATGACAGGGAATTCTGATTTACTGAGGTCCTGATGAGTTGTCTGAGGCTTTCTGGGCAGGGTGACCCTGAACCTGATCTCAACAGGCCCCTCTAGCTAATCCCTATCTCAGTCTTTTCCCTCCTCTCCCCCGACTCTAGAGTCTGACTGCTGACGCTTGTGTGGGGGTGGGAGAGGGCTTTGGAGGCCTTCCTCCCTGTCAGCTGGTGTCAGTTTTCATAGCAGATGGTGGGTGGTGACGTTGGTCCTATTGTCCACCATTCCCTGCCCTGGAGGGAGAGCTTCTTTGCCAGCAAATCTCTTTTCCTTCTAGGGGAATTGGCATCTGCCCTCACAGGCAGTTTGAGAAGGGAAACGTTTTTTTAGCTCTGCCCCTCAACCTGCTAGATACTGGTTTTCTTTGGGGATCAGAAAAAAACCGGGGTGCTGAGGGCTCCTTCAGTCAGTTCTATTTCTCTCCCTGTAAATGATGTGGTATCCATATTTCTGCTAAGGAAGGGAGCAGAGGACGTGAGCCCAAGCTGCAGTCTGACAACATGAGGTTAGATAACTGGAATAAATTCTTGGTGCTCAGAGTTAACACATTGGAACACGTGGCCAAGGGAATGGAAAAGGAGGAAATACAGGATCCAAACCCTTAAGCCTAACCCATAAATTTCCAGCTCTGCAATTCTGTAATACAGCCTGAAGATAGAGGGAGGGATCCAAAGAGGATTAGATGACTTTCCCTGTTGGAGAAGTCAATGATTCTATGACCCTGGGTCCTGATGAAGGTCTTTAATGAGGGGATTCTGGAAAGGTGGGGGGAGAAGAGAAGGGACTGAAGTGGGGGAGGGGAAGGACAGAGAAGAGAGGAAAGACAAGAAAAGAGGGAACTGAAGGAAAGAGGAGAGAAGAAGAGAGAAGAGTAAGAGGGAAGGAAGAGGGAGAGGAAAGAAGAGGAGACTGGAGGGAGCAGGAGAAAAGGAGAGAGGACGGAGGGGGGAAGAAGAGAAGAGAAGAAAAAAGAGGAGGGGAAAAAGGAAGGGAGAACCCTCTCACTTCACAGACAAGAAATCAGAATCCCAGAGAAGATTAAACAACAGGGCCAGGGTCACACACAGCTAGTTAAGTGTCTGTGGTGGGATACACAGTCAGGGTTCCCTTCATTTCCACAGAGAAGAAACTGCCCTGGTTAATTTACAGGGTTGTTCAAATATGCCAACATACATAAAAATGCTTTGTAAACTACAGGAATTTAAATATTCCTTTAAAATATTCCTAATGATAGGCAATGTGGTGCAGTGGGTAGAAAACCAGGCTTAAAGCCAAGAAGAAGAGTTTAAGCTCTGCCTCTGTCTCACACAGCCCTTGAGATCCTGGCCAAGTTTCTTCACCTCTCAGTTCTCTGTGTGGTTCTCTGGGGCCACAAGATCCAGACTTCTCTAATGCTGGATCCACACTGGCAGAGGAAATTTCCTTACCTGGTAATTCCTGGCAATAAAAATGAAATCCCAGGACCACTCTTTATCCCGATATTCCTAATATTACAATCCCACTTTCCCCATTCCCCTACCCTCAACAGCACTTTTTGCATCCAACAGCTAAATCTGCCCTTTTCACGTAGCCCTTCTCCCTTGGACCTCAACAGAATGAGATCTCCAAGCCCCTGGTTCTATATTTAGCAGCTGCCACAGTCCAGAGGGCTGTGCTTGGCTTTTATTCTAATGCAGGTTTTGAGAGCAGCCTCCCAGTTTAATCCCCAGCAGATAAACTAACATCAGAGAGATTGGGAGTTATTTACGAAGACTTTCTGGCCAGAGGAGATTGGGCCCTGGTTAATCTTGTCAGCTGGGGTTGAGGGGGGTATATTTAAATGAGAATTTGTACAGGAATAATCCTTTCTTTAAATTCTGAACCAATCCCTCCAAAAGTTGTAATCAGGGGGGTATCTATTTGAAGAGACAGAATGGCAGACAGTTTGTATTTTGAGTGCAGGCTTAAAAGGCCTGAACTAAGGAGATCAAATGAGATTTTAAAAAGGGTATATAACCCAACAAGAAAGTAGCATGGTAGAGTCAGGGTTTGGTCTCAGAAGATATGGGTTCTAAGCCCAGCTCTTCCACTTTCTACCTGGGTAACCTTGGACAAATTTCTTAACCTTGGCTTCCTAGCTTGTAAAGGGAGGTGGTTGTACTAGATGACTTTAAAAGGCCCTCAGACCAAAATCCATGATCCTTTGAGTCAGTAAAGGCTCTCTGTGTGCCAATAAGTCTTGAGAGAAAGGATACCATTTAGATTGTCCTGGAGAGCAGGGTGGGCTAAAGAGCAAGGCGTTTTCTTCTATTTGCCCACCTTGGGAGGAGGGCTCTACACTCTCACTTCTCTTCATTTCAGTGTCAATCCCTGCTATCAGTGTTGTTTGTCCCTGGAAGCAGAACTAGCAGAAATGGGGATGGGGTTGGGGGAGTAGTTACAGAACAGCAGATTTCTGCTGCCTAAATTCCCAAACAATTTAGTGCTTTCCAAAAGTGAAGTGGGCTGCCTTAAAAGATAATGAGCTCCTCATTGCTGAAGACATTTAATCAGAGTCTGGATGTTACCAGGGATCATAGATTTAGAAATGAGGAGAACTTAGAAGTCACTTAGTCCACTTCCCTAGTCCTCTCTCTTTTTGTTGTGAGAAAACAGGATTAAAAGTTAAGTGACTTGCCAAGACCACACTGGTAGTAAGAGGCAGAGCTGACACTTGAATCCACGTCCTCTGACTCCAAATCCAGCATTCATTTCACTGTACAGTACAGCCCTGCTACAGAAGGAATTCCCCCTCAGGTACAGTTTGAATGCAGCGATCTCTGAGGTCCCTTCTAACTAAGATTTTTTGGCATGGGAAATAGCTTTGGCTTCAGTAAACTGTCTGGTGGTCTGGTTCAGCTTGCTGATGCAGAAAGGTAGGGCAGAGTAATCATTTCTCATTGTCCTGCCCTAGTTTTCATCTCCTTCACTATTTTGCTTGGCCTTCCTTCTTCTTTTCCTCTCTTAAAGACCACATTAAGCCAGTTAGTCGACCATCATTTATCAAGCACCAGGTATTGTGATGAGCACTGGGGTTACAAAGGAAGGCCAAAAGACCGTCTGTGCCATCATCTTGGGATCTCACAACATAATTGGTGAGACAGCACACAAATGACTAACGTCAAACAAGATATAATACTAGATAATTTGGAGCTAATCTTAGAGAAAAGGCATTAACATTGTGGGGAATCAGGAGAGGCTTCTTGGAAAAGGTGAGATTGTAGTTGGGACTTGAAGGAAGACGGGAAAGGCAGGAGGCAAAGATGAGGAGGGAGAGAATTCCCAGCATAGGGACAATGAATAGGAAAATGCAGTGTTTTTTTTCAAGGAACAGTGACAGTGTCAGTGGGTCACCTAGTATATCAACCCATAAAACCTTGAATTAAAAGTTAAAAAAAAAAAGAGAATACAATGAGTGGCAGCTTCTGCATGGCATGGTGGGAAACTGTGTTATGATACAAAGGACCCTGAAAAATAACAGTAAAAGACATTAGAATTCACTTTAATGCAGTGAACAAGCTGGATTCTGGAGGACTGATGATGAAACATAAACTCCTTGCCTTAATAAAGAAGGCTTAGAAGATGGTTGCAAAATGCTATGTATAAGGCAGATACTTTAGTTTGTTTTACTGAACTCTTTATTTATTCCCTTATTTTTGCTGTTGTTTCAAGGAAGGGAGTTTTGTTTTGGTGGGGAATGTGGAGAAGTGATGTTATGAAAAATGAAAGTAGGAAAAGACAAGCGTGATGAACATGCAGAAGTATGGAAAGGCTTACATGAATTGATACTGGGAAATACACATCTGTGTGTTATATTCTAGGAACAGGAATGGCATCATCCCTGGTTCTTCTAGTATGTCAACCAATAAAATCTTGAGTTAAAAATTTAAAAAAAAGAACAAAACGAGTAAGAGCTTTGGCACACACAGTGGGAAAATGGTGTAATAATGAAAACTGTGTTATAATAAAAAATATATATGTATTATATTTGTTATATGAGATTTTCCTCTGGTAGGGAGAGGAGAGGAATATAGAGGGAAATTTAGATGATATAAGAACAAAGAATAAAATTTATTTTTTTTACATCATTATACAAAATTTGGCTCATATCAGGTTGGGCTAATTTACCCTGAGGTGAGGCACTGTGTTCTGAGGGAAAAAGAGCAAGGAGATTTTGATGCAAAAGGAGATGGGATGGGAAAAGATCATTGCATTTTGATATCAAGTAAACAACATGAAATTCATATGTAGAATAAAGTGTTAGCTAACAACAAAACAAGCACATATATGCATATTTCAGCCAACATCGCAGCACTTCATTATAAAGCCATCCCCCCTCAAAAAGGGCATAAAGGAATATCCAAATTGTTTTGTCCCCATGAACTCCTCTTATTTCAATGCAGAGCAGGGGATTCTGGGACCAGATGTGGCCAGAGTCCCATCCGGGTAGTTAGCACAGTATCACTTACTCTAGGGCATGCCTAAGCAGGGATTAGGGGCATACACTGAGTGGGGGAGTCCCTCAAGGCCTAAGGGATTAGCATCTAAAGGCACCAGTTTTGTAGAAATCAGGTTCAGATGAGGATCTAACCCTCTTTCTTCATCCTTGCTTTTCAAATGCTGTAATAAAGGAGAGTTTCTTTTCTTTTTAAAAAATAATAATACAGTGAAAACCCTCTCCATCCCAAGGGGGTGGAGTGGGAGTAGCAGAATTGGATATAAAGAAGATTTGGCAACTCGGCATTGACTCCTACTCCTTTTCTCTGTGTATTTCCTACTCAGGCTTTAGTTAGTACCACCTTGGTTGTATTCCTTCCCTGTTTGGCTAAAAAGGTGATGTTGTTCTGTGGAATGTTGATCTTCTAGAGGACACCACTGTAAGAGATGAAGCTTCATGAATCCCAGACAGAAAGGAGATGCTGAGTTTATCATGGCATCTTCCTTCCAGTTAGGTCCAATCTTCTACTGAGTACAGGAATTCCCTTGGTAAGATCCCTGGTAGGTAGTCATTCAACCCATGCTTGAACATTTCTAGGAGAGGGAAGCTCACTATTTTGTGAAATGTCTTCTCCCCTCTTCTGTTATTGGACAATTCTGGTACCATGCAGAATTATTGTTGTCCAATTGTTTATAGTATCAGAGTCTTGTCATTGGAAGGAACCTCAAAGGTCCCTTTTAAAACAACCCCTATAAGTCACCACCCACCCTCTGCTTAAATATATAATTCAACAATTCATTTGAGTTAAGAGTAATAGAAATGCACATTTCTAAGGTTTCTCTGCATACCCAGAAAATTGGCACAAATGATAAATATGGAAATAGTGTTGGAAAAGTTGAAGGAGGACACGCTCATCACTGTAATTTGATAGAGCTATGGAATGATCCAATCATTCTAGAAATCAGTTTGGAATTATGCAAGAAAAGTAATTAAGCTATTTATAGCTTTTGATCTAATGGTACCATCACCGGGCATATAACCCAGGAAATCAAAGACATGAGCAAAAGACCAATATATACCAAAATATTAATATGTAGTAGCAAAGAACTGGAAAAAGTAGGGTGCCCATAGATTAGTGAGGGGGCATCCAAGGAAATCTCCAACTATGATATATCAATCAATTCACACATTTTAACCATCTAGTTCATTCCAGGCACTGAGCTAGTCATTGGGAATGGAGAGACATAGCTGTCCTTGTTCTCCAGGAATTCTACACGTTTCAATGAGGGAGACCATAGACATATATAAGTATACAGACTGAAAAAAATACAGAGGAATTTGGGGAGGGAAGGCATTGGTATTTGGGGAGATTAGGAAAGCTTTCAAAGTCAAGGGGATCTTTGACATGAGTTATGAAGGAAAGGTATTCTAAAGGAGGGAATTATGGAAGAATTATGATGTCCTTGGCTTAGGAAATTTAGAAGAGAAATGGTTTTGTAAAGTGAAAAGCCAGCAGATTCTAGTCACAGAGGACAGCAAATGAAGGGACACAAAAAGGGGAGATAGAGAGTCATGTGAGAAACTTAAGAACAATCTGAACCACATACTGCAAGAAGGGGAATGATGTACAAGGTGTCCCTAAAGTCTGGGCACATAGGAAATCTCATTAACTATGCGTATTTTCAAGGAATGAAACAAATCAAATTTTTAACAACATTTTATTTAATTAGCATAAATTTTAGCCATGACAATTTCACATGTAATAAAAGCTTTCATTAGCTATTGAGACTATTGTCCATATTAATGAGATTAACTTAATTTAATTAATTAATGATCTCCTATGTCTTACTATGAAATCTCATTTATACCAATAAAATGTAGGGAAAATTTCATTCAATTCTTAAAATATGCATAGTTAATAAGATTTCCTATGTGTCCAGACTTTAGGGACACCCTGTATCATAGGTTGGTAAGGCAGGTTGTGGCCAAGTTGTGAAGTTATTTAGCAGCCACACAGATGAGAGTCTAATTCTAAAGGTAATAGGGATCTATTGGAGTTTGTTGAATGTTGTGGTAAAGTGGACAGAGCTGTACTTTAGGAAAATCATTTTAGCTGGTGAGCAGAGAGTACATTAGAGTGAGGAAGATTAGTTAGAAGGCTCTTGCAAGAATACAGGTGAAAGATGATAAAGGCCTGGACTACAGCGATGATCATGTAAGCAGAGAGAATGAAGGCATTTTAGAGACAGGTGGATGTGGAACTGAAAACAGTTTGGCAACCATTTGGAGTGTCAGGGGAAAGAAGGGTGAAGAAACCAGGATAACAGCAAGACTGAAAGCTTGAGTGAGTGGAAGAACGATGACGACCTTGGCAGAAATAAGGACATTTAGAAGATGAGTGGTTTTGTAAAGAATGATAATGATGGCTGATATTTACAAAATGCTTATGATGTGCCAAGCATTGTAATAATAATAAATAAAATGCTTACTATGTGCCAGGCACTGTGTTAAGTGCTTTACAAATATTATCTCATTTGGTCCTCACAACGATTCTGGAAAATAGGTGCTATTATTACTACCATTTGATAAAAGAGGAAACTGAGGCAAAAAGAGGTTAAGTGATATGTCTGGTGTCATTCAATTAGGAATGCATACGTACATATACACATATGCAGATATATAGATTTAGATAAATAGATAGATAGATAGATAGATAGAGGGATGGATGGATGGATGGATGAATGGATAGATAGATAGATAGATAGATAGATAGATAGATAGATAGACAGACAGACAGATAGATAGATAGACAAATAGAGATAGATAAGACTCACAGAACCAGAGAAAGACAGAGATAGACAAAATGATTTTGGGGAAAATTTTCTGGAGACAAGAGGAGGAGATAGAAACTAGGATTCATAAAGTGGAATAACCTTAGCAAAAGGAAGAGTTATTACCCTTTCTGTTTTTCTTTATATTCTCAGTGCTTAGTAGACAGTGCTTGGCTTGTAGTAAGATCTTAGTAAATGGGTGTTAATTGACTGATTAAGCTAGTTATTAGAGACTAGAGTAAAGAAGAAGAGAACAGCGAGTGACATCAAGAGTTTCTTTTTCTTTACTTTTAGAAATTAAAAAAAAAATTATCCTTTTATTATGAATTCTATCATCAACAATTACACATAGTTAAGACAAAGAAGAACAAGGAAGAAAATTGTACAAGAAACTCTGAACTACCTTGTAGTATTTAAATATATGTGTATGTGTGTGTGCTCGTGTATTATGTACATTATATATACATTCTACATTACATAAGTTTAACAAGACAGTAAGAAATTACTCTGTGTCTCCTCTTACTTCTACCCTCCCTTCCCTCTCACTCCAATAAACACTTTATGAATGTGGTTAAAAGAGAGCTCGTAGCAAACACCCTCTATTTTTTTTTTCCAGAAAAGTATGAGTTGTGGTCATCAGGGGAGAGGTTGGGGGAAAGAGTGGTGAGGGAGTCGTACAAAAAGAAGAGAATGTTTGGCACAGTTTTAGTGTGGAGTGGGATAGAGAACGTATTTTATTGTTTCTCTTGAGTCATTTCATTCATGTCTGATCCTTTGTGACCCCATTTGGGGTTTTCTTGGCAGAGATACCGGAGTGGTTTGCCATTTCCTTCTCCAGCTCACTTTCAAGATGGGGAAACTGAGGCAACACGGGTCTAAGTGACTTGCCCAGGGTTTAGGGAGGCATAAAAGGACTGCCTTGCTTAGATGAAGGTCATGTTGAAATTAGTTGATTTAAATCTGTCCTAGACCCAGTCATCTCAGTTGTCTGATGTTCCCCAGCTCTGTTGAGCAGCATGTGAGCAAGAGCAGAGGAGGCAGGAGCTATGTAGGTTTAGGATTTGGGCAAACATCAGCATTAATTTGACAAGGGAACAAGAGACTTGAGAGTGGAGGACAGTGGAAAGGTGACCTGATTTAAGTATAGGGTCACGATTGACTATCTGGTCATTGTAGAAAAGCGAAGGACTAGGAAGACATAATTATTAGTATTATTGTTGCAGTTGTTGCCGGATGTCAAAATATGACACATTTTGGATTAATTGTTCTTTGTCACAAGGGAGCATTTATTTGAGAGGGAGGGAATGACTGGTGACAAAAAGCATCAAAAATATTTTTTAAGAAGGAAAAAAGAAAACAAAGGTACTGACAAGCTAGCTATAACTGGTCTCAAATCTGGGTAATTGTGGCAATTTACTTAAGTTTTGTCTTTGTATTCTTAATACATTTACTTGGTTTACAGTAGGCAAAACATTTCTGGCTATCCTTCCTGGTTTAATTTATTATTCTAGTCATCTGTTTGCCTTAGCATCTACTGTGAACGCTAAAATTAATTAAGTCACTAATTAATTAGCTAGCCATTCTAGAATTTGGTGCAGGATCAACATGAAGCTCACTGTAGTTTAACAATTTTTTTGCATGTCTTCAGGTGCCCCTACTATTCTCCAAGGGTGGTCAGAATTTACCTAGAGTAGCTCCTCCATCATTTCCACAGACTAATCCACTGCCCTAGGGTGTAATTTAGCTAGACCTAGAAGTCTGAACTCATTGACGTGCTTTCTTAGATGTCCCATCAATGGACAGCTTCCAAATCCTCTCTTAACTCTTCCTGGGGCAGCTAGGTGGTGCAGTGACTAGAGTACTCACCCTGCACTCAGGAGGACCTGAGTTCAAATCCAGCCTCAGACACTTAGCACTTACTAGTTGTGTGACCTTGGGCAAGTCACTTAACCCTAATTGCCTTACCTTCCCCCTTCCAAAAACAACAAGGACAACAAAATCCCAAACTCTTCTTATTTCATTCCTAGTTTTAAGATCAGGATAATCTTTTTATTTGTGTCCCCAGGGCTCATCACAGTACCTGGAGCATAATAGGTGCTTAATAGATGTTTTTTGACTGATTGCCTGAAAGGATTGTAGCTGATGACTCCCAGCTCATCTGAGTGCTATGAACAGCCATGTGGTGCTTCCTGCCAGGACCCTGGCATGAAATCCTTAATAGATAAGGCAGAGGTCATAGTTAAAAGACCTGGATTCTATTCTTGCCTCTGTCCCTTGCTCTGGTTACTCACTGCGGTCCTCGCTTTTCAGTTAAATGAGAGAATTGGACTAGAACTTTTAAAACTATATACTGTGACCAGAAAAAGGAAGGAAACAAACATTTATTAAGCACCTACTAAGTATTAGGCAAAGTACTTTTATTAAGCACCCATTATGTGCTTTACAAATACCTCATTTGATCCTCACAACAGCCCTGAGAGGTTTGTGCTGTTATAATCCCCATTTTACAGTTGGGGAAACTAAGGCTAAGGACAGTTAAGTGATTTGCCTAGTAGGTCAATAGCTAGTAAGTGTCTGAGGCTGTTTGATCTCAGGTCTTCCTTTCCTGATTCCAGGTCCAGAGCTCTATCTGCTATGCCAACTGAGAATAGTACAGTTTTGTTGGAATATAAAGAGTGGTATCATTTCCCTGTTATAACTTGATCTCCTTGAGATCAGCCATTGTCTTACTTTTCTGTTTGCATCCCTAATGTTTTGTACAGAGTAAGTGCTTAAGAGTTGTTTTTCCTTCCTTCCTTCTTTCCTTCCTTCTTTCCATCCTTCCATCCTTCCTTCTTTTTCTTCCTTCCTTCCTTCCTTCCTTCCTTCCTTCCTTCCTTCCTTCCTTCCTTCCTTCCTTCCTTCCTCCGCTCTTTCCCTAGAGTACATCTTACGAATACTTAATACAGTGCTCTGCACAAGAAATGTGTTTGTTGCATTGAACTGAATTTGGTTTCCAGAGGTGTTCTGATACATTAATCGTACTTTGACCTCACAGTAACCCTACGAAGTAGGCAGAGTTGGTGTTTTACAACAAAGCAAGGACATTTGAGAACAAATTAGGACATTTGAGAACGTGTAGGGTGAAGAGGTTCTGAGCTGATCAAAGCAGGGGTCCTGGAGGAGTGTTTAAATCTGCTTTCGTAGGTGTCCTACCAAGATGCTGATGCTTAAAAAGAATTGTCAGATTCCAGGAGGCTCCTGGGTAAATAAAAAGGGAAGAGGGAAGGTAGCGAGACACTGAGCTCCTTCTTCCCACCTCCTAGCCCTGGACTCCGCTTCTCCCACTGTCTTCCCCATTCCCAAGACACCAGGGCTCGGACCGTTGGCAAAGTTTTCCAAGGTGCCAGTCGGGTATTCATGCCCCCATCTGTCAAGCTCCCAACTGGAATCCTGACTCTCATTAGAGCAGTGGGAGGGGCCGTGCCTTTCAGGGCCAACTCCACACACACCCTCCTGCCCTGACACCCAAACAATTGTACAGGGATCAAGATGATTGTTTCCTATGGAAATTGGACCATGTGAAGCCCCCGGGGGGAGAAGGGGGGAATAGCTCTGCCCTCTTTTATTCATTTCCGTCCAGCCTGGGGGTGGGGGTGTCCAGCCCCTGCACATATGCCCCCGAGGGGTGGGGACAAGAAAAGAGGGGAAGGGATGAGAAGGGCAAGGGGTTGTTGGGGGGAGGGAATCAACAATAGAACTGCCTGCTGGACTTGGAGTCTGGCTCTGTGGGGCCTGTGGAAGATTGTCGGAGTTCTGGAGGCCTGATGAAGTATTCTTACACCCCAAAACCCTAACGTTTGAGCAGAGACCTTGGTTCAGAGCCATCTGGTCCATTCTGAGTACCTGACTTGTTCGGCAAAAATTAAGAAATAGAACAAACAATGCTATTTGCGTCTAAATGAGAAGACTGGATTGGAATGACGTCCGAGGGCCCTTCCAGCTCCTATCATATGCTTCTACTGTATTTTAAGCGTTTTTTAAGGCAGTGTTTGCAGGACACCAAAACACTGAAACAAAAACTCTACCCTGTTTTCTGACACGTAGATTGTTTGTGGGGCACCATGTAGACCAAACCTCAGGGTGACTGGATGACAGCTACAGTGGACAGGCTTCTGGATACCTGACTTTATGAATACTGGCTTATTGTCAAACTGCAATTGACTTCCCCACGGCTCAGCTTTTACTCTGAGAAAGACAAGGGTGGTTTGCCAACTGAACCCCAAATCTAGGCGTATCAACTCCCAGACTCACTATACTCTTTACACCCTGGGCATGCCACCCTCACTTTGCCCAGGGGGCAAATGGACAATGACATGGCCCTATGAGCCTCTGAAATTGGCTCAAATGGGGAGGAGGAGAAGAGGAGAAAGAGAGGAGCTGAGATTTAATGAGAAAGGATGGAAAGCTGGATTTATCTCATTCTCCTTGGGAAGTTTCTAGTGGGGGTGGAGAGTGGGGGATGGGGAAGGCAGGAGTCCAGGAGAAAACCTGAGGTCTTTTATTTCTTGTGGAGAAGAAGCAGATGCCTCCCTCTACCCACTAAAAGACAGCCAGAAGGTTGTAGAAAAGCAAGCCAGTTCCCCTTTCTCCTTCCAATAGGACCTGTTTGGTGATTCAACCTTGGGATGCCTCCTGCTGGAGAGAGCAGATTAGAGCAGATGGTGCTAGGAGTCAGAGATGGGGGTTGGGGATGGGGTGGGAGAATAGGTGTGTACTAACCAGCAGCTGGGTGGGAAGAGAATAAAAAGGGCAAAGGTTTGGCCAGGTTTGGTTCTGAGAGGCACTGGTGAGGGAAATGCATGGACAGCCTTTGGAGGGAGTCTTAAGACATTCTTCTGAATTAGGAAGGAAGGGCCCAGAGCGGAAGATGAGGAGGGTCAGAGGGTGAATGCATAGCTAGAGCTCAGGAACCTGATTTCCATTTTTAAAGCATAATTGATTGATTTCTCTTTTTCTTCACTAACCTGGGTATGTGTGGGGTAGTCATAGAATCCCTGATTCCCCTGGCTAGCAAGATTCCTCTCCACCAAGTTTCAATGTCCCTTGTAATGGAAAATGACCCTGGATTTGGAGTCAGAAGAATTCTGTTCAAATCATAATTCTGCTACCTGTTATTTGTATGACCTTGGGTGAATCTTGGTGAATCTAGGACTCAGTTTCTTCCTCTAAAACACAGAAGTTGAAATAGATTATGTATGACTATTATAGTATTGTCCATTTTCAGTGCACAAAAATGAGGCTCCTTTTTTCCAAAACCTTTCTAGAAAAAGCAACTGCCAGAGTCTGCCCGTGTTCCCCAGAGAAAAGTAAAAATACAACCTCTCTTCCTGCTCCTCCTTCCCAGGCTAGGGAGAGGGGCACAGCAGTCCAGTGGCAACAATCAGAGCACAGCTCCAGAGGCCTGGGCCACAGCTTGCTGGGAGGCCGTGTCTTCCAGAGGGGGCTGTCAGGGCCCATGAGGAGTGACAGATGGCTGGGCAGCAACAGTTTGTGGAAAGAGACACTGAGGGGAGGGCTGCATGTAACCAGAGTGGGGGCTGCTGTGGCAGCCTTGAGCAAGGGCGGGGAAAAAAGGAGTAGTGGGGGAAGTGAATGCCTGGAGTTGATTTATAGAAAGTTCTTTGCTGACTTGAGGAGAGAGGCTGTGGATAGACACCCCCTTCCTAGGGTGAGGAGGAGAGGCTTTTAAGAGAGGCCTTCCCCCTCTTCCTGTGAAGAAGTCTTTCTTTGAAGATGACCATGGGCACTGGTGTGGGACCAAAGTGCTTGGGGTTACACCATTCAGTGCCCCAGGAATTTCTCTAAGATTATAAATGACAAATCCATAATCTGCATAGGTAGAAGGCATTTCCATACCAGGAATCTCCTCTGTCATTGAAATCAAACAAACAAATAAAGGGAAATGCTTACGCTATGGATCTCATAAACTTGTGGGGAAGTTTACTCCATAAATTTTAAAGTAGCAAATGAGAGGAATTGTAATTGTTATCCTGCCCATATTAGTATCAGTTCAACCTTTTTTTCCACAGATGAGTTCTCTTCTCTTCCAGCTTTTAATGGAAGAGAGGACAGAATTTTCATCAGTCCAAATCCTGCAAGTCTAGGACTTAGTATCAAAGGCCTGGTCACTATCCCCAATTTTTGCCCAACTTAACAAGGGTGTGAAAAGGGGTGAGGACCCTGGAAGTCAAGGTCAAGGGTCGGGCCTATAGTCTCAGGACTATAATAAAGTGCTAAGGTCAGTCCAGGAAACAGTCAGGGTTTAGGTGATGTGGTGGGGTGGGGTCCTGGCCCCTGCTTGAAGTGACTAGCTCCCTCTTCAATCAATCAACAAGCATTGAGTAAGCTTGTCTTCCTGTGCGCTGTTTTCCTTTGGACGCTGCGCAAAATGACTAAACCACTGGGTTTAACCTCCCAGCTGCTGTGAATCTCTCCTGTCACGTGCAGGAACAGGGGCAGCTAGTTATGGGGATGAGGGTAAGGAAGGGAGGGGGGGAACGGATAAATGAGGCCAGGCCGGCGGGGCTGAGACTGACTTCCAGAAGGCACGCCGCGAGTTTGGGACTAAAGCACCACCTAGTGACCACAGAGGTGAACAACAGCCGGACAAGACTATCTCTGGAAACAGAAATTTGTGAGTGGAAAAATAATTTACAAAACGCTTTAAAAGTCAGGGGTGTGTTTGTAAATGTTTAACAGCTGTTTACACACATATACACACACACACACACGTTTTAAAGTTTCATCCGCATCATTAACCTTTTCTCCCTTGCTTTCTTAAGTCTAAACAACAAACAAAATCAAGCAAGCCCTGATTTGCAGCATTTTGTGGATTCTGAGGTGTAAACATTAACACTGAAAATCCAGCGCTCAGTTCTTCGGGTACGGCAAGCCACTGTTTGTCACCGCTGTTCTGAACTCTAGAGATGGCTTCATCCCTCTCTGTCCTCAGGCAGGCTGTGTGCTCTCCCACCCTAAGTACAGGAATGCTGCTTCTTGCAGGTTTCAGATGGTGCTTCTCAATCTTTCACCACCATCTGGTTCAGGCAGCTTCTTCTCATGTCTACCCTAAGCTGCCCTTGGTGAAATGTTAGATTCATTGTTGAAAGGGAGTCAGATGGCCAGGCCTGATGCAGGCCTTTGGTCTGTATTGTAAGGGGAAGCTGAAGCCGGTGGATTGCTTGAGCATAAGAGTTTCTAACAGGAGTCTGAACTGAGTCTGATGGGGACTATGTGCTGATGGGGAAGGCTTCAGGCTGCTTAAGGAGAAGCAAACCAGCCCACGTCAGAAATGGAGGAGGTCAAAGTTTCTATGTCAATTAGAAGTGGGATTGGGCTGTGTGTTCTCTTTGTACTTCAAGTCTGGACAAGATAAAGATATCTGTTCTCAAAAGAAGAGGGGAGAGAGAGGCAGAGAGAGAGACAGAGACAGAGAGACAGATACAGAGGGACAGACAGAGATAGAGAAACAGACACAGACACAGACAGACACAGAGACACAGATAGACTGAAACTAAGACTGAGAAACAGAGACAGAGAGAGAGAGAGAGACAGAGAGGGAAACAAAGACAGAGACAGAGAGACCAAGACTGTGACTGAGAGACAGAGACAGAGAGAGAAATAGACAGAGACAGAGAGACTGAGAGAGAAAGGGAGACAGAAGTAAAAAGAGACAGAGACCAAGACCAAGACGGAGAGACAGAGAAACTGATAGAGACAGAGATGGAGAAAAAGACAGAGACTGAGACAGAGGGAGAAACAGAGACAGAGGTAAAAAAAAAAGACAGAGAGAGAGAGAGAGACTAGTTCTGGAAACTGTGTTATATAGGGATGAGTCCAAGGAGCTAGGAATATTAGGATAGTGAAGAGAAGGAGAAGACTGGGAGTGTTTAGGGAAGGGATAATTATTACCATTATATATATACGAAAAACTTTCACATGGAAGCGTTAGACTTTTTCTGCTTGGCCTCAGAGGGCTGAATTAGGAGCTTTGGATGGGAGCTGTTCTGAAATGGAGGGGGCTGTTTCTTGAGATAGTGAGTTCCCTTTCATTAGAGGTCTCGGAGCATGGCCCAGATGGAATTTTGATGGGATTCAAGCATTGGGCCAGAGATCTGACTAGACCAGGGGTGCCAAATTCAAACAGATATGGGGGCCCCTAAACTGTACATAAGGATACCTAGGGGCCGCATACTGACCTAGTTTTTAAATGGCATGCTATCTATATTTTATTGTATTTTTCTATATTTAAAAAATGTTTCTCAATTACATTTTAATTTAGTTTGGGCAGAATTCAGGAGTTGTGGGTCACTGGAGTTTGACGCCTCTGAACTAGACAGACACCTTCTCAAATAAATCTCTTCCATGTCTTCTTCTATGTGGGAGGCTGTTTGGGACAGGCTGCAAATTCTTTACCTTTTTTTGTGTGTCATAGACCCTTTGGGCAACCTGGTGAAATCTATGGAACCCTTCTTGGACTGATGCTTTTAAATAATTGAAGGAAATGCTGAATTTCAGTTAAAGCTTAATGAAAATAAAGATGTCATCCCCTTGCCCCCCATTCAAGTCCCCAAAGTCTTTGAACCTTGGATCTCAGGTCAAGAACTCTGGGGTCAGTAGTAGAAAGAGTATGAAATTTGTAGTCAAAGGACCTTTATGATCTTGGATAGTCACTAAACCTTTCTTAGCTGATCCTTTCTGGGTTTCTTTCCGCTCTAAATCTGTGATCCTGTGAGACTCTCCTTGAACAGGAGCATATTAAGAACCTCAGCTCCTAGACTGGAGTGGACAGAGGTTGACAGCTGCAGGGCAAATGGAACAGCTTTAGTAGGATTAATTCCTCATCTTGCATTCCTAGATCTGGGGGGAGCCCCGGAAAAGAGAACTCTGTTGCCTCCCACACCAAAAAACCTCTTGAAGTTACTTCCCTTGGTGATGATTATAAAACCTAATGACAGAGAGAGCTTTGACTTGGCAGAGAGCGTTTGGTCGGTTTTGGCCCAGGCAAAAGACAACAAGGACAGCTGGGTAAGAGAGAGCACCTGCTAACACTGACTGGGAGCTCCAGGCCAGTGGTTCTTAAATTAGGGTTCCACAGATAGATTTCAGAGGAAATGTGAGTTTGGTTGGAGAAAAAAATGTCATTTTTGTTTTTAAACATGATATTTCGTTTTAAATTTTTAAATGCCATTGAATTTAAAATAAATTGTCATTTAATGATACAAAATTTATCAAATATAATTATGTAATATTATATTATTACTATTAAGTTACTAAATTTATTTTTATTGCCTTATAATTATATATTATATTACTAAATTTATTATTAAAATTAAATGACTTTTTATTTTTTAAATGCCATCTTTTTTTTTAAAGATGTAATAACTGCTAACTGAAATTTAATGTTTTATCCCGTTATTTGAAAACATAATTCTGAGAAGGCCTTTCCTAAGCTTAACCAGATTGAATGCCCGTTATGCACAACACAAACAATTATTTTTTAAAAATCTGCTGTCTGGGCATTGTTCTTTAAGAATATCTCTGATAGCTCTTTTCATTCTGACTACTCCAAAGTCAGGAGATCTGGGTTTGACTCACTGCCCAGATAGTCAGTGGGACCATGAATAAATACCTTTCTGGGCCTGAGCTTCATCATTTCTAAGATGATGAAAATAATACTCACCACCTCATAGTGTTATTGTGGCTATCAGCACTTTGGGCTCTTGACATTTAGTGTTTAAGAGGTGTAAGAGTAACTGTCATTATGGACAAGACCAGGGGTGAGATAGAATGAGGGTCAATGCAGTGTTTTTCAATATTCTCATCTCTTGTGTGTAATCTTAGACAAGGCACTCATTCTTTTTGAAGTGGAACTCGACCCCTTCCACCTGTCTCCTTTTGCACTTCTATGAAAACCTCCCACTCGGAAAGATTCAGTTGTTCCATCTCTCTGGCCACTAAGCAGAGTCAGATTTAAGGGAAGACCTATAGACGATATTATGGGAAGGAGCTGCCACCTCGTGGTGCCTGCTTGAAATGAAATTGGAGTTAAATCTCAGCTCAAAATTTGAAGCAATTTGAAGGAATAGTAGAACCCATTCTTATCATCTGATGGCACCGAATGTTTCTTTGCCTGCTGGCTACAGTAACTGAGGGGAGAATATATCTTGTCTCCCCTCAACTCCCCGACCTTTTCTTTTGGTTGGGTGTAGGAGAAATGACTAGCTCCTAGCTCATCACAAACCAAAACCCATTCCTCAGTGTTTTCTTAGGCTAGAGGTTACTCCTCTAAACTAAGTTAATTTGAAATACTGGTATGAATACAGGCTACATATCCTTCCACTCCAAATATGCTTTCAAGCACTGTTACATGAATTAACATAAAATGTAAAGCTCTTTCAATATATATGCACATACAGATATATGCACATATATTTACATACATAAATCTGTACCTTCATACATTTGTATACTTTAAATTTGTGCAATTGTCTTTTAGTATGCAGTTTTTTCTCTGCTTGGAAAGAGATCTCTTTTGAAGGGTAGAGACTACGTTGGTACCAATATGATTCTCTATCTCTTTTTCCTTCTTCAAAATGCCCATCTGAATTTTTAGCATTTCTTTTTGTGTATCTTCAGTCTCTTCCTTTCCTCTGATTCCTTCCTATTGCCTGCCAATATGCTCTAGTTCTCCTAAATTTACTGAAAGAGTTCACAGAATCACAGACTCTGAGGTCTGGAAAGGACTTCAGAAATCATTTAGTGCAATTGTCCCTGAACTCAAATCCCAAACAACTGTCCTCAGGAGGTTGTAGCACTGAGATCTCCAGGGATAAGGAACCTGATATCTCCTAAGATAGCCAGTTCTAATTCCTGATGCCTCTAGGTGTCAATTGGCTGTTTCTTAATAGGACAGGGAAGTAAGATGTGATTTTGTTGGTATATGCTACCAAAGCTGATGAGTACATCCCTGAAACTGATGGTCTGGAGTCAGGAAGACCTGAGTTCAAATCTAGACAGTGTGACCCTGGACAAGTCACTTAACCCTATTTGTCTCAATTCCCTCCTCTTTTAAATGAACTGGACCATTGCCAAGGAAATCACAAATGAGTTCATGAAGAATCGGACATGGCTGAAATTATTGACAGCAACAATGGGACTGAACTTGGCAAGCAGAAGTCATCTCTTCATGAGATACTCAAAAATACCTGCCGTATTTGTAGTCAGAAGGTTTGAGTTTATTTTCTTGCTTAGCTATGTGATCTTGGACAAGTCTTCGGGCTTCAGTTTCCTCATTAGCAAAAATAAGGGGGCTGGGCTTAAAAAAAAAAAAGAACAACCTGGCCCGAAGGCCTCTGCTATTCTGTCTTTTTAATTCAGAAAGGAAATCTACTTCTGAGACTTACACCCAGTGTTCCTAGTTCTTGCCTTGGGGCCCAAGCAGAAAGAGTCTAATCACTCTTCCAAGTTTCAGTCCTTCAAATACTTAAAGACAGCCATCATATCGTCTCTTTTCCAGGCTAAATATTCCCATTGTCTTTCACTGTTTCTTATGTGGATGATCTTCAGGCCCCTCCTTATGATATCACCCTTCCAGAACCTCTTCCAATTTGTCAATGTCTTTCCTAAAATCTAAAAGTGACCTTTCTAGAAGTGATCTAGAAAAGCACACCATATTCCAGAAGTGTCCTGACCAGAGAAGAGTGCAGTGGTCCTATAGCCTATCGTGAGGATACTCCACCTCTATGAATGGAGCATGATATCTGATTGGCTTTTCTGTTCTATCATTGTCACATCGTTGACTCAAACTGAAGGTGTGTGCACCAAAATTTCAAGATCTTTTTCATAGAAAAGTCATGCCTCTATCATCCTGCACTTGGATGGCTAATTAAAAAAATAGGATACCTCTGTATTTCTCAACCTTTTACATTTTAGTGATATCCCCATCTCTTTACTGAAACTAATTTTGGAAAGTAACCAGTGACCTCTGAATCACTGATACAATGACCATTTCTCATTCCTCAGCCTCTGTTCCCCAGTCAACCAACATATTTATGAAATGACTACTATTTGCTAAGCATGGGGCTAGGTGCTGGGGTCATAAATACTAAAGTGAGAACATCCTTGCCCTCAAGAAACTCGCATTCTATCTTGGAAAACAACACATCCACTGATAAATACTGTATATATGTAACAGGGAACTGCAATCAACCAATAAGAACCCAATCATTATGAACATGTATATTATGCATTGCCTGATGCAATCCTTATGAAGACTTTGGAGCATTTCCAGGTATTATTTTTAGTAAGATTATTCCATGAAGAAGAGGAAGCTTTGATTGACTGCTGAGACAGACATGAGGAGGTTTACAGTAAATACGGCCTAGATAAGGGTTCTTGGGACCCCTTTGGAGGTCGCCTAAGACTCTCAGAAAACACATATTTCTGAGGGTCTTAGGAACCGAGATACCGCTCCTCTATCGGCTTCAGGTGGGTCTGCCCACATGCAGATATGTCCAGATACCAGTATTAAAGGGTCGTGGCATTAGGAAGGTTGAGAACCACTGACCTAGATGGTTTGACCTTTTCTGCCTGGATAATTTGAGTGAGGAAAACACACCATGAGTCTGTGAATAGGAGGAAGGTTCTCTAGTTTCTCAGGGTTACCATAGGACCATGAGGCAGAATATGTATCTAGCCCTGTTCTGGGGGACTTAAAACATTAGTGTGAATTGGGTTAATGAGACTCAGTTCTAATAAAAACTACCTATAGGCAACAAATAAGCAGATAGGTAAAATAAATAAGTAAACAAACATAGAAATAAACAGTGATGGAGAAATGGTGGAGGAAATCAGGAGAAAAAAAATTCTTGAATGAAATGGAATTTGAACTGAGTTTTGAAATGTCCTAGGAGTTACTAGAGGTAGTGGGGAGGAGGAATAGCATTCCAGGAGTGGCAGACACAATGTGCAAAGGCATAGAGGAGGAAGATGATGAGGTGGCATGTATGGAGAGCAGCAAGCAGTACAATTTAGCTGAAATATATAGGCTGAGTGATGTGGAATCAGGCAGAAAAGAGTGGCTGTAATCATGCTGTAATGCCAAAATAGAGGAGCTTATCTTTTTAGCTTAAAAAAATGGAAATTAATATTACTTGAGCAGAGAAAAGACAGACAAAATGTTCATTTTAGGACTATTAAATTGGCAGCTATGTAGAAAATGGATTAAAAATGGGGAAATGGGGGAACTGAATGTAGGGAGACCTGTTACATTTTACATGTTAACCATCTCCTCTTTGATAGTCTCTCTTCCCTTGCCTTCCTTGACACCAAACTCTCCTGGTTCCCTTCTTATCTTTCTAATCACTAGTTCTCTTTCTGTTGAATTGGTTCTTTTTCTTCCCCTTGATCTCTTGATATGGTGTGATTTCTCTTTTCTCATTCTACAGGCATTCTTTCCCTTCACAATTTCATTCCCTTCTGAAGTTTTAGCAACTAACTCTCTGTGAAAGATATCCTAATCTTTATAATAGAATATGATAATGTTGGAGCTGGGAAAAATGTTAGACACCATTTAGTCCACTCTCTTTGTGAAGAAATCAGCCTTGAAAGGTTAAACAAATTGCCTTACAGAGCTAGTAAGTGAACTGACAAAATCTTTTCTGATAAATTTAGATTAACTTCTAATAAATTTAAATTAAATTTCCCTATGTCTACTGGACACTTCCATTTTTATGTCCCTGCAGCACTCAATATGCCTCATTATGACTTAAATTAGGAATCTTCTAGGATTGCAAAGTATCTAATTGCAAACACATGAGTTTCCTGGACCAATAGCTTCCAACAGCAGATGGAATAAAAAGTGTTTGAGTATAAATGCTAGTTTCAAGTGATTAGGAAATTATGAAGAAGGTCAAGTTTTTGAACCTGAATGATTACAAGGATGGTGGTGTCTTCCACAGTAATAGGAAAATGTGGAAGAAGGATGAGTTGGGGAAAGAAGATAATGAGTTCTCTTTTGAACTTTTTGAGTTAGAAGCTAATGGGACCTCTAGTTTGAAATGTCCAAAAGGCAATTGGTAACGTGGAATTAAAGTTTAGGAGACCAACTAAGATTGGAAATACAGATTTGGGAGTCCTTTGAATGAAAATGATAATTGAAGGCATGGGAATTGATGAGACTTCCAAGTGAGAGAGTGTAGAGAGCAAAAGGAAGGACCAAGGACAAAGACTTGTAATATAGCCACAGTTAGAGAACACAATATGGATAATGAAACATAAAAAAGGACTAAGAAGGATCAGTTAGACAGGAAGAGGACTAAGAGTGAGCAGTGTCATAAAAACTGAGTGTGGAGAGAGTATTCAGAAGGAAAGGGTGACCAATAGTGTCAGATGCAGCAGGGAGGTCAAGAATGAAGACTCAAAAGAGGCAATTAGATATGGTGTTTAGGAGATCATTGGTAATTTTGGAAAGAGCAGTTGCAGTTGGGTGATGGGGTCAGAAACCAAATTTCAGGGAGCTAAGAAGAGAATGAGGCAAAGTGGAGACATTGAATGTAGAGAGCTTTTTCTTTTATTTTTAATTCAATTTTTCTCAATTACATGTAAAAAATTAGCCTTCATTTAAAAAAAAAATCTTGAGCTCCATAGTCTTTCCTTCCATCCTCACCACCTTCTTTGAGAAGACAAGCAATTCAATATAGATGATACGTGTGCAGTCGTGTAAAACATTTCCATTTTAGCTATGTTGCAAAAGAAAATGCAGACCAAGAAAACAAAATCACACCACATTCAATAACAGTAAAGAAAACAACAGCAACAAAAAGCTTCAACCTGAATTCAGAGTCCATCAGATCTTTCTCTGGAGCTAGATAGCATTTATCTTCAGAAAGCCTTTGGAATTGTCTTGGATAATTGTGTTACTGAGAACAGCTAAGTCATTCCCCGTTAGTCATCATACAGTATTGCTCTTCCTGCGTTCAGTGTTCTCCTGATTCTGTGCTTTCACTTTGTATCAGTTCAACCTTCTTAAGTTTTTCTGCTTATCATTTTTATAGCACAATAGTATTCCATCACAATCATATACCACAACTTATTCAGCCATTCCTCAATTGATGGGCATCCCCTCAGCTGCCAATTCTTTGCCACCACAAAAAAAGCTGCTATGAATATTTTGTACATATAAGTCCTTTTCCTTTTTCTCTAATCTCTTTGGGGTGCAAATCTAATAGGGTTTTTTTTCTGGATCAAAGGGTATGCATAGTTTGATAGCTCTTTGGGTATAGTTCCAAATTGCTCTACAGAACAGTTGAATCAGTTCACAACTCCACCAGCTGTACAGTAATGTCCCAATTTTTCCACGTCCCTTCCAACATTTGTCATTTTTCTTTTTTTGTCATATTAGTCAATTTGATATGTGTGAGGTGATACCTCAGAGTTGTTTTAAGTTGCATTTTTCTAAACAATAGTGATTTAGAACATTTTTCATCTGACTATAGATGGTTTTGATTACTTTGTCTGAAAACTGCCTGTTTGTATCCTTTGAACATTTATAAATTGGGAAATGACTTCCATTCTTACAAATTGGACTCAATTCTCTACATATTTGAGAAATGAAACTTTTATCAGACAAACTTCTTGTAAAATCCCACCCCCACCCCCTATAGTTTCCAGCTTTCCTTCTAACCTTGGCTGTATTGGTTTTGTTTCTGCAAAACTTTTTAATTTGAGATAATCAAAATGATCCATTTTATAACCTGTAAATGCTTTCTACCTCTTGTTTGATCATAAATTCTTCCCTTATCCATAGATGTGACAGGTAAACTATTCCATGCTTCCCTAGTTCATTTGTGATATCACCCTTTATTGTCTAAATTGTGTACCTATTTTAACCTTAACTTGGTATATGATGTGATCTGTTGATCTCTATCTGCCAACCTGCTCTCCAGTTTTTCCAGCAATTTTTGTCACATAGTGATTTCTTGTCTACAAATCTTGGATGTTTAGGTTTGTCAAACACTAGATTACTATGGTCATTTACCACTATGTATTGTGTACCTAATCTATTTCACAGATTTGTTCCTCTATTTCTTAGCCAGTACCAGATTATTTTGATGATTACTGATTTGTAATACAGTTTGAGATCTGATATTGCTAAGTCACCTCCTTCCACATTAAAAAAAAATAGATTCCCTCGATATTCCTATTCTTCTGGATGAATTCTATTATTTTTTCTAGCTCTATTATATATATATGTATGTATATATATGTATATATGTATATATGTATAAATATATGTATCTGTATATATATGCATACACACATACATACATATATATGCCATACATTTAAAGAGCACTTAGTTGTAGTATGTGATCCTTGTGATATATTAGTGTAATTTCCTTGCTAGGATTTAATTTAAAATTATTACATCAATAAGGAAATTGGTTCATTGTTTTCTTTCTCTGTTATGACTCTTCCTGGTTTAGGTATTAGCACCATATTTGTGTCATAAAAGGAATTTGGTAGAACTCTTTCATTGCCTATTTTCCCAAATAGTTTTCTTAGTATTTGACTTAATTTTTCTTTAAATATTTTGTAGAATCCATTTGTGAATTCATCTGGTCTTGGGGATTTTTTCACAGGGAGCTTGTTGGTCACTTACTCAATTTCTTTTTTCTAAGATAGGATTATTTAAGTATTCAATTTTCTCTTCTATTGATCTGGAAAATTTATATTTTTTTGTAAATATCTGTTCATTTCATTTAGGTTGTCAGATTTATTGGTATATAATTGGGTAAAATGACTCCTTTAACTTACTCTAATTTCATCTTCATTGGTGGTAAATTTGCCAATTTTACTTTTGATATTGGTAATTTGAGTTTTTTTCTTTCTTTTTTCTAATTAAATTAAGCAATGAGTTGTCTATTTTATTTTTTTCCAGTAAAACCAGCTCTTAAAATTGAATTCAGTGGCTTTCTTACTTTCAGTTTTATTGATCTTTCCTTAGATTTAATATTTCTGTGTTGTTTTTGTCGTTGTTGTTGTTTGCATTTAGTTGTGAAGTTTTTATGTCCCAATACATGGTCAGTTTTTGGGAAGGTGACTTTTACAGCTGCAAAAGATATACTCCTTTCTATTCCCATGCAGCTTTCTCCTGAGGACGAGCATATCCATTTTTTCTAAAATTCTATTCATATCCTTAACTTCTTTCTTGCTTGTTTTATGGTTGCATTTATCTAGTTCTGAGAAGGAAGCATTGAGGTCCCTCATTGCTGTAGTTTGAATATTTCCTCCTGCAACTCATTTAGCTTTTCCTTTATTAATTTTGATGCTGTGCCATTTGGTGCATATATATTTATATTGATATTACTTCATTGTCTATGTAAAATGTTGTTTCCCTGTGTAACCCTTTCCATTAGGTCTATTTTGCTTTTGCTTTGTCTAAGATCTGAGATTGCTACTTCTGCTTTTTTTAAACCTCAGTTGAAGTTCAATAGATTCTGCTCTAGCACCTTATTTTTACTCTATATATGTCTCTCTGTTTCAAATGTGTTTTTTTGTAAACAACATATTGTTAGATTCTGGTTTTTAGTCCATTCTGTTATCTGCTACCATTTTATGAGTAAGTTCATTCCATCCACATTCATAGTTATGCTTATTAACTATGTATTTACCTGCATTCTATTTTTTCCTGTTTATTATTCTCTTTCTCTCCCTCCTTTCCCCTCCCTCTCTCTGTTTCTCTGCCTCCCTCCTCAAAAGTCTGTTTTGCTTCTGACAATTAACTTCCTTAATCCACCCTACATTTTATCAGCCTCTCTCCTCTTTTTGTATTCCTTTCTCCTTCTACTTCCCTGTAGGGTAAGATAGTTTTCTATACCCAATTGAATGTTTATGTATTCCCTTGGAGCCAATTTTGAGGAGAGTAAAGTTCAAGTGTTACCTGCCATTCTCCATCTTCTCTTCCATTTCAAATCTTTTCTTTTCATGCATCTTTTATGAGATAATTCCTCTTGTTTTTCTTTCCCCCTTTTCTTTCCCCCTTCTCTCCCGTCTTTTTCACCATTTAATTTTATTTTTTTGAAAGCATCCTATCATAGTTAATTTGCAACCATGCCCTCTGTTTGTATATTCCTTTTAACTGTACTAACGATAATAAAATTTTAGGTGTTAAAAATTACCATCTTCCCCAATAGGAATATAAACATTTTTAACATTATTGATTCCCTTAGGAGGTCTCTTTCATGTTTACTTTTTTATGTATTCTTGAGTCTTGTATATGAAAGTCAAATTTTCTATTCAGTTCTGATCTTTTCATCAGGAATACTTGGAAGTTCTTTGTTTCATTACATATTCATTTTTTCTTCTGAAGGATTATACTCAGTTTTGATAGATAGGTTATTCTTGGTTATAATCCTAGCTCCTTTGCCTTCCAGAATATCATATCCCAAACTCTCCACTCCTTCCACTTGGTAGCTGCTAAATCTTTTGTGATCCTTCTTATAGGTCCACAGTATTTGAAGGGTTTATTTCTGGCTGCTTAAAGTATTTCTCTTTAACCTGGGAGCACTGGGATTTGGCAATAAGATTCCTAGGGGTTTTCATTTTGTAATCTCTCTCAAGAGGTGATTGCTGGATTCTTTCAATGTCTATTTTACCCTCTGATTCTAGGATAACAGGGCAGTTTTCTTTGGCAATTTCTTGAAATATGATGTCTAGGCTCTTTTTTTGATTATAACTTTAAAGTAGGTCAATAATTCTTAAATTATCTCTTGTCTATCTCTTTTCCAGGTCAGTAGTTTTTCCAATGAAATATTTTGAATGTCCTTCTATTTTTTTTTGTCTTTTCTTTTAACTTTATTTTATTGTTTCTTGATGTCTCGTGGAGTCATTAACTTCCACTTATACAGTTATCCTTTTTAAAGCATGATTTTCTTTAGTGAGCTTTCAACTTCTTTTTCCATTTGTCCATTTCTGCTTTTTAAGGAGTTGGTTTCATCAGTGAATTTTATGTGTCTTTTTAAAAAATAGTAATCGTCCAATTTTGTTTTTTAGGTGGTATTTTCTCCAGTATATTTTGGTCTCTTTTATTGAGCTGTTAATTGGTTTTACACCCTCTCCCCCTATTTCTTTTTTTGCTTTCTTTTCTTTACTTAATTTTTCCTTTAGCACTCTTATTTCAAAGATCTTTTTTTTTTTTTAGCTCTTTCTGGAATTCTTATTGGGCTTGCATCCAATTCACTTTTTTTTTTCTTTGTGGTTCTGAAGGTAGTTGTTTTGACTTTCTCTTCTGAGTTTGTGTCTTGAATTTCCTTGTCATCATAGTAGCTTTTTATGATCAGGTTCTTCTTTTGTTGGCTCATTTTTCTACCCTATTTCTTGATTTTGAACTTTATGTTGAAGTTGGACTCTGTTCTCTAAGCAGAAGTAGGGGAAGGACACTTTCTCAAGGTTTAGGTTTTTTTACACTACTGTTTTCAGAGTTGTCGATAAGAGTTTGGAAGTTTGTAGTACTTCCAAAGTAATATGATCTGGAGAGAGATTTGGTCACTGCTGTCCTTGTCTGCATTCTGGTTCTTATCCAGGAAGGACCCCTGCTTTCTCAGACCAGAAATTATACTATTCCTCAGGGTCCCTGATTCCTTGTGACCAAAAGTGATATTGCCTTTCAGGGCTTCCACTCCTTCTTGACTGACAGTACAACCTGGAAGTAGTAATAGGCAATGGAGTTGACAAACACCATCTGGTCCTGTGTCCAGTGCTAGCACAGGGATCCCTGGTAATCTCTTTCTGACCTCACCATCCCCTTACCATTTGTGACTTGAAAACTCCTGAATCTGTTGCTTCTTTTGTTTCCACATTCTGGTCTCACCACTAGTCTTTCATCCATGTGGGCTTTGATTCACCTTCCCATCACAGATCTTTTTTTCTGACCACCTAAGTTTTCTTAGGCTGAAAGAATGTCTCATTCTCATGTTTTGTGAGTTCTGGCACCCCACAATTAGATTTGGGGTGTTATTTTAAAGTTGTTTGGAGGGGGATGTTAGAACTCAGCTGAGTGCTTTCTCAACTCTAATATATTGGCTCTGTCCTCAGAAGTCCTTTCTCATTGTCCTAAAGTGTAGGTCTGGCTATGTCACTCCTCTATACCATAAACTCCAATGACTCCTTATCACTTCCTGGAGCAAATCCCTTCATAACCTGCCCCCTCTTAACCTTTCCAGTTTTCTGACAGTTTATTCATACCCACATTCTCCCCCATTCTGTGCCATTGGCCTCCTTAGTGTTCCTTGAACAATATGCTCCATCTCTCAGTTCTGGATATTTTCACTAGCTTTTTCCCATGTTTAGAATGCTTTCCCTCTTTGTTTCTGTCTCCTGGTCTTCTTGGATTCCTAACATCTAAAGTGCCACCTTATATAAGAAGCCTTTCTCAAACTCTCTTCAATTCTAATGCATTTCCTGTCTCGATTGTTTCCCATTTACCCTATATAAACATTATTTGTATATAGCTGTTTGCATGTTGTTCTGTCTCAACTCATATTGCGAGCTCCTTGAAGTCAGAGGCTATCTTTTGCCTTTCTTTGCTTCCCTAACTCTCAGAAAAAAGCCTGGAACATGGCTGGTACTTAATAAATACTTTTTTGACAGACTGACTGACTTTCCCTGTGATTCCTAACTGAGGTTTCTCTACTTTTGTTACTTTAATTTCTAGCTTAGATGTCTACTTGATGCTTAGTTCTTCCCAGTCAGGAATCCCTTAGAGTTGGAGAGAAAGCAGATGTCAAAGCATTCGAAGGGAAGACAGATAGGCTGTCTTGGATTTAAATTTTTTTTTATAGATAAAAGGTGTGATTCTACCTCTACATCAACTAATGTAATCAGAGAAAGCCCAGGGACCTCAAGCCAGTTATTCAATCTGCAGAATAAAGTAAACGATAAGGAATTTGCCTAAGACCTCATCGCAATGTATGGCTATGTCCTTAGCTAATGAGAGATTTTTACAGGGCCTTGAGCATTGGATAAAGGCAGATGGCTGCCACACAAAAAAACATCTTGTGATTGCCTGCAAGCATCAGATTCATTTCTGGGTCTATGTATAAAAATAGTAGTACATCCAGTGGAGCGTGAGTCAATCTATTAAATGGTCAAGCAGTGGAAGGCTCCAAATTTGAGAGATGAAGATTCCCAGAGTTTAAACCAGACCCCTAAAAAGGACTGAACTTGGGGAGTGGGTAAGAATTGATTTCTCCTCTCATAAACTTCCAATCACTAACCATGTCATTAGAGAGATGCATTGACAACTCACCAAACAATTTATTTATTTTTAAAGATAAATACAGAAGGTGGAAGGGCAGGTAGCTGAGCATAGTATGAATCTGTTAAAAGAACATCAGGAATGCTAAACCTCAGAATGAACCAAGGTTACTGAGAATAACTAGTAACTACATAATGACTTAAGTTTTACAAAATCGATTTAAAAAACAAATCCTTTCACACAAGAATAGCTTATTTGGCAAAACTGAATAAAATCCAGTGAGGCAAATGACCTTTAATAAAATAGAGACTCCCCAAACATTCTTGATGAAAAAACCAAAGCTGATGGATACCTTGAAATGAAAAGTAGGAGAAAATAGAAATTTAAGATGTTACACAATTTTGTCAATTAGAAGGGACCATGTGATAATACATTGCTAACATACCCTAAAGGAGAAAAGAAACAAGTATCCTCTCAGAATCCTAATGCCTCCAAGGGTCATAGACCAAGTCAGACAAGGTAAGTAGAGTGTTTGAGATGTGGTTTTTCTCTGTTTTCATGGTATTGGGAGGAAAAGAAAATGACCAGGGTAGGAGACTATGCTAGGGAGGAAAGGCAGAGTTGAACTTTTTATTTCATAATAGGAGTTCATGAGACGAAGAGCATACAAATATGGAAGAAGGGATGGGGAGGGGGCAGGAATCCCAAGATTCTCACTTTCATCTGAATCAGATAGAAGAAAATTGAACAAACTCACAGACACACTTATACATGGGGATATACACATACATACACAGAATGTTGTAGAAGTATATTATGCCAACGAGGAAATGGCGGGGCAGAGAATGAGAGATTTAAGATGGAGGGAAAGATGGTTGGGGACTAGTCAAAAGTAAAATAAAATCCAACATTGGAGGGTGTGGGAGTGTGAAAGTGATATTAAAAAGAAGGAGAAAGGGAGATTAAAAATAAATAGAAAAATAACCCTGTGATTAAGAGTGAGGCAAAGGGGTAAGAAGAGGAACAACAGGGCAGAAATGGACAATATTGTTTATAGAGAGTACATATTACATAAACTCTTTTACCATCTTCTTTGTAAAGAGAGGCTTCTCTGGGCTGAGTATGACTTAGGAACTCAATGACAGCTGATGTTTGATATTAGATTATAAAGCGAGATTCATAGATCATTCAATAGTTAACAAAAGGATGTTTATTTATCCATGACAGCAGGAGGACATTCACAGAAGACATACATTGAGGAATCTCCAAGTTGATTCAGATCGACCAATCCTCTCGTCTAAGTTGTCCATCATGGTTTACCAGCCAAGCCTCAAAGGACACCTGGAGCTCCCTGTGGCTATTTTGTATTCTGTCAATGAGGAAGTGATGTCAACAGCCTTAATCTTTAGTTCTCTGAGCCAATTGCATCTAGGATGGTACAACATCTGTAAAATGGGGATAATAATAATGAGTATTCTAGTAAATGTTAACCAGCTCTTTAGAAAAAAAAGTATACAGCCTACTTTTTAATTTTTTTTAATTTATTTAATTTAATTTAATTTAATTTTTTGCTTTTTGAAGGGCAATTGGGGTTAAGTGACTTGCCCAAAGTCACACAGCTAGTAAGTGTGTCAAGTGTCTGAGGCCGGATTTGAACTCAGGTCCTCCTGACTCCAGGGCCAGTGCTCTACTCACTGCGACACCTAGCTGCCCTGCTTTTAAGTTTGGTTTGAATTATTAACATTTTCTCCATCACTTTCTTAAATCTACACAATTGTGTCTTGCAAATCTTGTCAGGCTAGGTCAATACTATTAAAGGAAAAACAAGCCTAACTTGCATGGGGGAAGGGGCTGTGATATTGTTCCTATCACAATTGGCAATATAGTCCTTAAGGACTTCTAGAATACATTCTACCACTTAAATGACTTTAGACCTGTTCCTGGTCAACTGTGACTTCTGGGATTCAAGATCTCTGATCTGGGCAGCACCAAAAAAGAAAAAGAAAAACTAAAATGAAAATGTAGCAAAACCAAAGCAAAACAAACAACACAATAAGTCCCATGTGGGAGAACTGAATGCAGGAGAACAAAGGCTTTGACCCACCAGTTTGGAAGGACCAAAAGATAGCTCAAAGTGAGTAAAAAGTAAAAGGGGACAGGATAGTGGGAAATACAAAATTAGCATGTATGACTGTGGACATGAATGGAATTATCTGGCTCATTAAATGGTAGAGAATAGTAGAGTGAATTAGAAATCAGGATCTAGCAAGATACTGTTCAAAAGAAACACATATGAAACATTCACATAAAGTTAAAATGGGAGGCTGAATGGAGCACCAAATAGGACTAGACAGGAACCAGTTATCAGTAGGTATTACGCAAAATAATTTCCCCAGCTCAAGCCAGTACCATAGTTCCTTCCATAACTTAAAGACTGTAACATACTGATGTCCCCCACCCCTTTGTTTCTTCTCCTCCCTTCCCAGGAGCATAAATACAGAGCACTAATGTTTTTGAGCTAGCCCTAAATGGATCAACTCCGAGGACCACACATCCAAACTCAAGTAATTAGACAACTGATGTATGGCTGTCATATATGACTAGAGGGAACTTCCTAAAATCCCACTCTTTCATTCAAGTGTCCTGAAGATGAAATTAGTGAGAGCTTTTGAGGTGTTCTAGCCAATCTCTAAAATCTAAACTCAGCTTCATCAAGAAGTTCATGAACTTCAGAGGAACACCAAGCTAATTAGAGGCCCAGATTAATTGAGTCCCATGGGGAAGCAGATAATGAGAATACAACTCTATCCACACTGCTAGTGCAATTGCTCTCCTGCTCTGTGCCTGGATCCTTACATTTTTTCTCTCTTTGTTTTTACCATCTTACTCTACTGCCCTTTGTGTAGACATGGATTTTGCTAAATGCTAATGGATTTACTTTCTGCTGATCATCTGAGACCTAGAGCTCCCAAGTGTCTCCGTGTCGTCAGTCATGAGGAATGGGCACTGTTGATAGTATTCCCTCCTTGCAGCCCCTTTTTCCTCCCCTTTTTATTACCCCCTTCACTAAATTGAATGGTATATGGATCCCCTTTAAAGGCCCCATTGATGCAACCAAATGAGAAACATCTTCCCATTCTTGTGGCTTATCTATTGGACTATACCCAGGGATGTTCTGGTAAATATTTAATAATCATCTATCTTTAAAAAAAATATATTAACCAGACACTTTTAAGTTTAATTTGCATTATCAACATTTTCCCCATCACTTTGAAAAGTCTGTACAATTAAAAAAAAACAATAAATCAAGTTCTACTTGTTTTATTTGCAATTTCTGAGGTGTGAATGTTCACACTGAAAATTTAACACTCAGGTTACTTTGGCACCTGAGTGGAGAAGGGACTTAGACTGGGAAAAGACCAACTCAAATGCTATAAGAGATAGTAATATTCAAGGAAAGAGATAGTAGGGACCCTAACAAGGGTGTTGCATGCATGTATGCATAGAGAGAAAGGGAAATATTTGATTTTGATGACTCAGGAAGAAAGAGTGAGGCTGATGACTTTGCACAACTCTGCCTCAAATCCAATTGACACACAAGTCAAGATATCCCCCATGATGTCATTTGGTCTGCTTTGAGAATGAAGGATCAATAGCAACAATACCCACAACAACAACCATAACCACCAGGTATCTGGAGCCTGGGTGCATCACACTCTTCACTTTGAATCTACCCGGTAACATTACGGACTCTGAACCTCATTTCTTGTTTGTGGTATTTTAGTTGTGGCCAGAATGACAACCCCCTGCCAGACTTCCTGAGTTAATTTCCTGTGTTCTTCAGTTGACTCACTCTCCATCTTTGAGGAAGATGGAAGATTCAGAGAATCATTGATTTTCAGATGGAAGGCGACTTAAAGTACATTAATTCAAACACTGCATTTTGCAGATGGGGATACATAGACTCAGTGAGGTTGAGTATAAACCCAAGGTCATACAAGTTGTAAAAGAAAGGTCTTGAACCCAGGTCCTTCAGCTCTATATCCAATGCATTTTCCTTATGCTATTCCTACTCTTCATGATGTTAGAGTGATTATTATTTATTATAGTTAATATGAGAAAGTCCCTTTTAATTGGCATCCACAAACTTTCTGTGGAAACAACTAGACTTTGTTGTTTAATTTTGAGTGTCATTCATTCATTCACATCCAAGTCTCTCCTGTCCACTTCCTCTGTTCCTCCTGGCTTCTTTCCTGAAAACACAACACACATGACAGATGCTTGCACACATCCACGCTTTTATTTTCTTTCACACTCTTATCTCATAACTACACAGAGAGTTTTAAATGATGGTCCTTACCTAGCATTGTGAAATTTAATTTGAAATAAATGTAAAATCTTGCATTTGAGTTTAAAAATCAACTGCATAAGTACATGATAGAATTATTCTTGGTAGTAAGTGGAAAAGCCAGCATTTGAACCTAGGTCTTTTGACTCCAAGTCACACACTCCTTCTCCTGCTCCACACTGCCTCCCGTAGGAGCCATCTCCAGGTGTCCTGATTCATGTCTTGACACTGGACCCAGATGGTTCTGGAGGAGAAAGTGAGACTGGTAACCTTACACAGCCCTCCCTCACTTAAATCCAATTCCCTTGCAAGTTATGGCATCATGTTCCTGATGTCATGGTCCTTTTCGAGAATGAAGGACAAACAACAACTGCCTCCTTATTGTGCTTCTAAGAAGTTCTATCACTTCTATGACCCTCAAATATGCTGAGCAATGAATTCAGTCATCAACAAGCATTCATTAAATGCCTGTTATGTACCATGCACTGTGCTAAATGCTAGGGATACCAAGAAAGATAAAAGACAGTCCCTGCCCTCAAGGAACTCACATTATAATGTGCAGGACAATATGCAAACAACTATGTAAAAACAAGCTATATACAGGATAAATTGAAGATAATCAAAATAGAAAATGCGCTGGCATTACAGGGGATCCGGAAAGGCTTCTTGCAGAAGGTGCGAGGGATTTTAGCTGGGACCTGGAGGAAAAGAGTGAAATTGAGGCAGAGATAAAGAGGGAGAGAGTTTTAGGCATAAGGGGTAGATAGTCAGTGAAAATGCCCGGAGATGGGAGATAGAGTTTCTAGTTGGAGGAAGGACAGTGTCACTGGATAGCAGCACATGTGTGTTGAGGGTGGTTCAGTAGGGGGAGCTTGGAAGGAGAAAGAAGACTGGAAAGATAGGAAGGGGTTTTAGAAGCCCAAGTTTTATATTTGATCCTGAGGGCAATATACAATTAGCAGATGTCCTCTCAGACAGACTGAGCCCATGTAGAGAAATTCAGTGAATCATGGGGCCATAGTGAGATAGGTCAGATGTCTGGCAGTTCAGAGGACCTGGATATTTTTGGGTCCCTCTGACCTGTGAAACATGTTTTGTTTTGTTTTGTTTTGTTTTGTTTTTAAACAGATTGTCTGTTTCATGCTCTCACTCAGGAGCGACCATCTTTCCACTTCTTCAAATTATTATTCCATATGACATTTGTCTTAAATCAGAGCCATAATCCCAAGGTATGGTATTGATGTTCTCCCCACCCCCACCTTACCTAGTGTTTATGAGCCCACTGGCAAAGTAAATAAATATTCTATATTTAAATATTCCATGTAAAGAGACTTATGGTAGAATTTTTTAATGCTTGCCTGTTATTGAAAGACTCTGTAGCACTTTGATTTATGTTAATTACTAATGCTGTATGATGACTGTTTTAGGGATATAATTTTTGTTAATTCCTGATGATGTCACAACATTTTTACCCATGTCCTCATATTTCCTTGCCTTGGATAGTGAGTGCTGAGCTAGGTTATGGTCAGAGGTGAAAGTGTGACTTCCACTATGCCACTTACCTATCTCTCACTTAAAAAGAAATGATTCTTATTTTGTGTGATTCCAAAATGGCTGCCCAGAATCTCATCTGGTCAGGCAACCTTCAGATTGAATTGGGATGCTGTTGAGAACTGTCCTTAACATCATTGAGAATTTAACACTGTGTCTACCAGACACACAAATGAACATCTGCACCTTCGTGGAAGGCGAGAAGGAGTGAAGTGGCAGCCAAAAAGTTGTTGTTCAGTCATGTTAGTCTCTTTGTGACCCCATATGAGGTTTTCTTGGCAAGGATACTGGAGTGGTTGGTTGTTACTTTCTGCAGTAGATTAAGGCAAAGAGAGATTAAGTGGCTTGCCCAAGATTACCCAGCTAATGAGTATCTGAGATCACATTTGAATTCAGGTCTTCCAGACTCCAAGCTCAGCTCTCTATCCATGGAGACATGTAGTTACCTCAAATCAAGAAGATTTGAGTTTAATCCAGCTTCTGACACTTAATAGCTGTGAGACCCTGGACAAGAGCAGATCTCTTAACTTCATCCAGTCTCAGTTTCTTTATATGGGAAATGGGAATAATAATAGCACTTAGCTCACAGGGATATTATGAAGCTTAAAAGAGCTAGCAAATGCAAAATGCTTTATAAATGCTAGTGGGTTTGTGGAAGAACTCAAGCTCCTCTCTGAAATAAGCAATGCACCATGTCAGACCCAAACGTATGGGAATTCTGGAGCCAGAAATAACCATGGTATGAAGTGTACATGTTTCTGTTCAATGTCCTTGCCTTCAAAGAGCCTTGATTAGATAAGTGATGACTCCTTCCTTGGCTAAAGTTCATATAGAGACACCATGGATTCAATGTCCAAAACAGAAGATTATCCCACAGAGCATGCCACCAAGGGTGATTTTCTCTAGTTTTCAGGAAGGTTGGCTGGGGTAGAAGTTACATAAAGATAACCAGACCTGGTGCTCTTTACTCAAATGTTCCCTGAAGGCTTGAGGAAGATCATGCCTTCTCCCTTCCCCCTTGCTCCAACTTCTCGAATGCCATGTTGGCTGAACTTACAGTATACTGCAAGGGATCCTGGTTGACCTCTAATCATTGTAGTACCAGAACTGGCTGTAATCAGCTCAGAAGAATTGATTGTTAAATTTTCAATGTGAACATTTATACTTCAGAAATTAGCAAATGCTACAGCTAGATTTATTGATTTATAGACTTAAGAAAATGATGGAGGAAATGTTTACAATGAAGTTTAAACTTAAAAGCCATAGGCATATGTTTTTCCCCCTCTAGAGATCAGGTTATTAAACATTTACCACTGTACTCTTTTTTTTCAGGATTTAAAAAAAGATAAAGTCTTAAAAGTCTGAGAGTTTATTAAATGTACATTTTTTTTTCCACTCAGGATAATACTTAACTTTGCAGGGTATGATATTTTTGACCAGAGCCCCAGTTCATTTGCCCTTCAATATGTTGTGTTCCAAGACTTGTGGTCCTCCTGCTGCCAGGTCTTGTGTAATTCTAATTGTGGCACCATCATATTTAAATTGTTTTAATCTTGATGCTTTTAATATTTTATCCTTGAGCTGGGAGGTTTTGGAATTTGACTATGATATTGTTGTGAGTTTTCTTCATAGGATCTCTTTTAACTGGTAATCAATGGACTTTTTCTATTTCTATTTTCTATTTCTACTTTCCTCCCTTGTTCTAACGCTTGTAGCAGCAAGCACCCTAGCACACCCAGGATGGCTGCTAGCACATGTTCTTAGATCTGCTTTTCTAAAGGAAAGCAACTCAAAATGGGTTAGCAATCTTACTTTAATAAATCAAACATATATCATTCACCTAGTTCAGGGAAAAAAGTTAGCACCCTGAACTTCAGAGAATACAAACAGAAGTTGCAACAGGAAATAACATAATTCAGCAAACAAGGCTTGCAACTGTCTGACCATCACATCCATACCTAGTTAGTTACCAGAAAGGGAAGCACCAACATTTGCGTTTTCAATGCCAGGGGGCTCAATGGCTGCCCAGAATCTCATCTGGTCAAATCACACAACTCTTCCCAAAGTGAGCCCCAAAGCAAAACCTCACATCGGGGTATATATAGCCTTCTCCTGGGTCAGAGAATGTCACAACCCTCTTGACCCACTGCCGAATTGCAAAGTAACAAAGTGTGAACATTCCTGAAAAACATGCCTCCCACCACAGGCTCCATGTGACCACATTCAGGGCGCAGAGCATATTTTCAAATCACAGAAGGTTCTCAGATTCTCTTAAGCCTATCAAGGGGCCAAGGGGCAGGGAAGATCTCCAGATTCCCATTACAATGCTTCAGGTCAATTTTCTTTACTTATTTCTTTTATTATTGTATCAAGATTCTTTTTTTGATCATAACTTTCAGTTAGTCCAATACCAGCATACTCATGTCTCCAACTCCTGTAGGTAATCACTTACTGATGAAATGCAGCACATGGAATGATAAAAAAAAATCATTGTAATAAACCATAGTTTGTCTAGAATATATTTTGGCTAAGTGAATAGACCAAAATTATGTGTGAATTTCACAAGGGTTAGTAGGGTAGTTTTCCAGTATTAAATAGGTTAGAGTTGATAGGGTTAGTTTGGCAGGAATGGGAACATACATTGTGCTCATACCTTTTTGGTTGGTTTCCTAGGCTTATATTTTGAAGGAAGACCTGGGTTCCAATCCTACCTTAGACACCTACCAGCTGTGTAGAACTAGGGTAAATCATTTAACTGCTTTCTTTCAACCTTAGTCCTAAATCATTCAATGAGAAGGTTGGATTTCATGACCTGTGAAGTCCTTTCTAGCTCTAAACCTATGATCCTAGAATCACTTTAAGTTCTTGGGATCCCATTTTAAGAGTGATATTAGCAAACTAGAAGTAATTCAGAGGAGAGTGCCCAGGAAAGTTAATGGCATTAGGAATGTTTAGCCATGAGACAAGAAGCCCCAGGAAGGCCATTAACACCATCTTAAAATACTTGAAAAAGAAAAGGGAAGAGAATAAATAATTACATAATATCTATTATATTGCAGGAACTATGCTGAGCATTTTATGAATATTATCTTAATGGATTCTCATAAAACAAACAAACAAACAAACAAAACCTCTGTGAGCTCAGGTTTGGATTTGCTGACTCCAGACCCAGCGGCTATCCACTATGCCACTTACCTATCTCTCACTTAAAAAGAAATGATTCTTATTTTGTGTGATTCCAAAAGCAGAGCTAATCACAATGGGTGAATATTACAAAAAACATTTTGGCTTACCATAAACAAAAATTTCCTAGCAAATAAAGTTGTATTAATATAGAATAAACTGATTTTTGAATGGGTAAGGTACTCTTCTGGGAATGTTTGAACTGAGAGATGTCATAAGTGGGATCCTAGGTTGGAGCCAAATTAGATTTTTATACATTTCGATGGTTATAAAAGGTGGTATAATGGGTAGAGTACTAGACTCAGAGTCAGAAGGACCTGAGTTGGTTCTAATTGCACTTCAGACACTTACTAGAAGTGTGACAATTGGTTTCTTTGTCTGAAAAATGAGTTTTATAATAATAATACCTATCTTACAGAATTCTTTGTGGAAATTAAATGTGATAATCCATGTGGAGTGCTTGGCAAGCCTTAAAGTACTATATTAGCTTTTATGTGACTTATCTCATTTGACGCCTACAAAAATCTTAATAAATAGTAAATAGTAAATTAATTTTATTATATATATATATATATAAATTAATAAATAGTCAATAAATAAATAGTAATAATATCTCAGAGTGAGAGAAAGGATTATTTCTCAATAACAGTTTGCTATTAGAGAGATCCAGGATTTTTTCCCCTTTCTGTTTCCTCATTCAGAAACCATCTCCTTGTTGGTTATTCAGCAAGCATCTGCAGGACATTGGATTAACTTTCTTCTCAATCTTCAGACCCCACCCAAGTGGGGAAGCCCAGTGTGTTCTATTCAGGCTTGTGTAGTCATAAATCCTTTGTCTAGGTTGCCCAAGGCTGGGGAGTAGTTTGGGAGTAAGTGACATAATCAAAGTCACATCCCTTAGCCTCTCATTAGAATATCCATTCTTCTCAGTGTTAACCAATCAGAGTTAATTGGCAGCTGTCAGGAACGCCCATTCTTCTAAGGGCATGTAAGTGTAAAGAGGCTACCACCGGCTCTCTTTGGTTTAGGAGAGATGGTTAAATGACCCTCTTATTCATCATCTGCTAGCCATAATTCATGATTGTTAATAACCCAGAAAGTATATCTCCCAAATTTTCTTATATGTCACAAGAGGAAGATGCAGAGGAATTAAGTGACTTGCCTGAAGCTCCATAGTGATGGACCTAGTAGTCAGAGCTAGGTATCCTGATCCTCAGGACTATGTGTCTCCTACCATACCAAGTTGGATGCTTATTTTGAGAGTGTAGAACAGATGGCAACTAAGCCCACTTTCAACTCTTATAGTTTCCTGTGCCAAAAAGTTGATTCACACCCATCTTTTTTTAAAGATGAATTTTATTGATACCCTTTGTTTTTATACATCTACATTTTCCAATACATTCCTTTCCCCAATCTCTCTCAGAAAGCCATCCTTATACATAACAAAAATATAGCTCCATATTTTATAACAAAGACAAAAGTTCAGGGAAAAAAATCAAAACTACCCTCCCCCCAAAAAATATTTAAAAAGTGATGTTACATGCAATATTCTACATCCATAGTCCCCTGCCTCTGCAAAGAAGCAGAGGTAGGAGCCTTCTCACATCTCTTATTTCTTTGGGGTCAACCTTGGTCATAATTTCCCAGAGTTCTCTTTTGATCACCCGGTCGCTGTTCTTTCCATTTACATTGTTATCAGTGTGGATACTGATTTCCTGGTCTTATTTTCATTTTGCAGAAGTTTACTCTGTATTCATCATAGTCACCATTTCTTATAGCACAGTGATTTTTTGTGAAAATCAGGCCCAGGTCACTTTATTCTTGTTAATACAAAAACATTTATGTGATATCCTCAGCAGCTGCACAAGTTCTCTGGACAGACATTGGAGTAGGACTCTTTACAAGATAGTTAGTGAATTCCTGATAGGGATACTCAGTGAGCATAGTCTTCCTTCCACAGATACAGGGCTAGGTCACTGTAGGTTTTGGAGAAGGTGTCAAAGGTAGCTTTAGCCAAGTTGCCTGGAGTGAATATAGCCCATAAGCAGAAGTATAGCATTAACTGATTTGGGCCAGCAGCAACAACTTTTTAGGTAGCAGAGTTGAGACAGTACCAGTACCCTCAATCCTTTGGCAGGGATCAGGAACAACAGGACTAATCCACAATGCCTAGTTACTTTGCAGGGTTTCATGTAAGGTTTGACAATTTTGGTCCTCAGTAGCCATGCCTAGGAAAAATTGTTTGGCCAAGATGTTTGCACCAGGGATAGCTGTCGTCATTGCCTTAGAGCACTTTACCAATAGAGCACCCAGCCAACGGTGGGGAACCTGTGGCCTCAAGGTCACATGTGGCCTTCTAGGTCCTTGCCTTATGACTGGGTCTAAGTTTTACAGAACAAATCCTTTTATTAAGGGGATTTATTCTGTGAAGTTTGGATTCAGTCAAAGGGCCATACTTGAGCATCTAGAAGGCCACATGTGTCCTCGAAGCCCCAAGTTCCCTATCCCTTATTCCCAGGCCAATGTGACCTCTATATGTCATTAATTAATACTAATGGCCACAAACCCTTTGGATCTGGTATGCTAATGAGCTTTTGTCTACTTCTGAACAGGCAAGATCTTCAGAAGCTCATCATTCAGTCAGGGCCCCAGGAAGAAGTGTAGAATCTCAGATTTCTTAATAGGAAAGGGGAAAGGATAGATTAGTTCCAAGGAACAGATTTTCATGTCTTTAACTAGCTGGAACCAGGAACCCACTTCTTGTCTTTGATGTATCCTCCCCACACCCCGTGGCAGCAGCCCCGCCATGGGACCTCGTTCCCAACTTTGACCCCCTGATACTGAAACCACTGTAGAAGACACCTCAAGTTCTGACTTCATGGCACCAAGGTCACCTACTCTTCCTGGAGCAGCAGAGTTGTTCTTAACTTGGTGTTCATTAAAAGTAGAAGGGAGAGTGTAGAAATATTAACGTGCCATTTTTTAAAAGCAAGGCCACTGTCTTTTCAGGTCTTTTCTACTGCACAAAATGCATGTATATGAGACTTTTTGTTTGTTTGTTTTTTGTTATTGTCCTTCTAGAAGTATGTGCCTAGCAGTAGACTCTCTAGGTCAAATGAGAGATATTCTAGTCACTTTCCTAGCATATTTTAGTTTGCTTTCCAGAATGGTTGAACTAATTCAGTTTCATCAATGATGTATTAGTATGCCCATCTTTCCACAATCCCTTTATCATCAATTATTATTGTCTTTTATCATCTATACCAATTTATGGGGCATGAGGAATAACTTCAGAGTTCTTTTGATCTGCTTTTCTTTTACTGTGATTTGACTCAATCTTGCATAATTTACAATTCTTCTTTTGAGAACAGTCTGTTCATGTCTCCTGACCACTTGCCTTTCTGGGGAGTGGCTTTTGGCACTGTCTTCCTATCTTTTCATTTGCCTATTAATTTTCTTTTGAAGACAAAGAGATAGTGTTTAGCTATGTACTCTTCAACCAAAGGGTTAAAACCTGAAGCCTGGGATGTCCCTGAAAACATTCAGTGTTTTTGGCTTCTCTTTGGCTCTTTGCCCCTTTCCTGGTCCTCATGGACCGTTGCCCTGGAGCCTACTCTTGTTATACCTGTGTAATTGACTTACTTTCAGACTTCTCTCAGAGGAGCAACTCTCTCAGAAAAGTTAGCAAAACTTCCAAGATGCAATTATCTGAAATGGTTGCATTGGACTTAAAATAACTAAAGCAGCCACAGATCATTGCTGCTTTTATTTGGGCTGATCATCATGGGCCCCAGAAACATACACATGACTCTCTCTGGGTCCCTGTGTCCTTGCCCCCTTAAATTTCCATCATTCTCATTCTAAGATGTGTAAAATTGACCAGAGAACAGGTGGGCATGTGTGACTTCCCTGCAGTTTGATTGCTCAAGTTTCTTAGCACTAGGTGTAGTATTTGATGTTTGTTCTTATTTCAGTTCTCTCAGAGAATTACTCACAAAGCAAAAAGAAACCTGCCAAAGTATTCCTCCCCACCATCCCCACAGTATCATCCCCACCCATCCACACCCACCCTCCTTCACTTTGTGAAGAGCTGCATGCTTATAGCTTTTTGTTTTTGTTTTTTGGGATAAGTAACTAAGAAAAAGGAAATCTTAGGTGTCTGAGTAGGACCTTAAACTGAGCACAGGTAAGTCTATCTTATTTTATTCAGGCTAAATTTCTTGATGTATTTCATTTTTATTCACTTCTTCTCCCTCTAAAATCAATAACAAAAGAAGAAAAAATCTTCACATTTCTGAATTTAGACAAAAGACCAAGAAAAGAAATCAAAAGAAGTTTTAGGTAAGTGACAATCCCTCCCTCCCTGAAATGTCATTGCTCATTTCAGTCAAGTGATCAATTCAATCAAATAAATATCGATTAATTTCCCAAAATGTGCAAATCACTGCACTAGACGCTGAGGATATAAGGACAAAAACCCTAAGATAGTCAGTCTATGCCTTCAAGATACCGCTAGATTCAACAGACACTTCAGAAGTCAACATAAATTAATTGAAGGAAGGAGCAGTGCTAAAAACTGGTGGAGTAGAGGACATGTGAAAGGTGAGGTGAGTTGAGTCTGAACCACAAAGGCCTATGAGAAGCCAAGATGTGGAGTAAGTACCTTCCAGGCAGGAGGATGGAATGCGAGAATGCACAGAGGTAGGAAATTGAGAGTTGAGCTCATGAACACCTAGTAGTCCTGCTTGACTGGAAACTCGAGTATTGTGAGGGAGCCATGAAAGGTAAATAGGGGGGGAGATTGTGGAACACCTTAAATAGTATGTTGGGGAGCTTGTTTTAAGAGTCATGAATGCCTGCCTAATGTGTGCAAAACACCTTATTGAGGGAATTCCCAAAGTCCTTCTCTTTCTAAGTGTTAATATTTTGCTTTGGTTTTAAATTTGCTTATTTTAGAATTTTAGGACTGAGATTGACCTTGAGAAATCTTTGGTCCATTCTCTTTCTCTGTATCACATTTGGCTCATCTAGGGGAAAGACACCAGCAGCTAGGGAAGAAGGGGGGAAGGTTTCTGGTAGGAAGTAGCATTGAAGGAAACTAGGAATTCTGAGAAGCAGAATGGCCCTTGTCTTACTTTTAAAACAGCTCAAGAAAATGAGATATATTTGGGGGAGTTGGGTGGTGCAATGGATAGAGCACCAGCCCTGGAGTCAAGTGGACCTGAGTTCAAATGTGGCCTCAGATACTTACTAGCTGTGTGACCCTGGGCAAGTCATTTAACCCTGATTGCTTCCAAAAAAAGAAAAAAGTTTGAGTTCATAGTCCATAGGATCTAGATTTAGAAGCCAAGTCCAACCTGTTCAGTCTCTAGGTGAGGAAGATGAAGCCCCAGGAAGCAAAAGGACTTTTACAAGGTGAACAGTAGCAAGCTCAGGAATCAGATATGGTCTTCTACTTCTAAGTCCAGTGTCCTTCCCCTCTCACCCACTACTCAAATTTCATGAGCTTCCCTCTGAATTATGTAAATTCTTCCTAGGTCTACTAAGACCACTCAGCCTTTGGTAGAGATGAAGATTCCTTCTACAACTGTCCTTCCTACACTTGGAATCTCGGGATGCTGCTGCTACATCTATAGGCTAGTTTAAAAACAAAAGCTAAAGTTCACTTAGAGATCACATTCTTCAATTCCTTCCTTCTGTTGGCCCCTCCAGCTTTGAATGATTGGTGCCAAAATACATTGAGATATTAACTTCCTCAATGCTGAATTTCATTTGTACTCATTATTGTTTAACTGATTGAGAGCTGGAGGAAGGACAATTTATCATGGCTTTCTCTTGAATATCTGTATTCTAGCACTCATCTATCCCAAAGCCTCATTTCTTCCTTCACATATCTAAGCTACCTTGCCTAATTCCCAGTTGTTGTGAGTTTGGGGCTAAGCAAATATGATTTAGGAAGACAGATCTATTGCTTAAAAAATATACTGCTTCTGAAAGCTGAGGTCAAGTATAAAACAAAGGGGAGTAAGTGTAGCTCCATTTCAAGCACTAAGAGGACTCCCCCACACCTACGTGCCCCTTGCACCACTGATTACTGACTGAAAATCCGCCATGAGAGGTTCATTCCTTTAGCTCAAGAGTTTGGTTAGTGTTCAAATGCAAATATAAAATAACCTCAGATTAATTTAAATTTAAAATATTTTAAAGTACTTATTCTTCAAAGACCATTGTGCTAGGCACTGAGGGAAATACAATGATTAAATGAGATAAATATATCACAGTTATCTCTCCATCCTCATGAAACTCAATAAGCCCTTCTGTCAGGAAGTTTCTGGTATAATAGGGGGATATAAAAAGGGAAAATAAAGAGGGAGGGGATGAAACTCACATTAACTCTATTAAACAAGAACATGTCTGCATGGACCTTTTTTTTCTTGAATCAGTTTCAACTTTGTTTTTTAAACAGAGTGGTTTCATGATACCCCAAGGAAAGGTTAATGCTGAGAATAATGAGCAGTTATTAGCCAATCAAAAACATTTATTAAGTGCTTGCTGTATGTCAAGCAGTAGGTTTGGTGCTAGGGGTACAAAGACAAAATTGAAGCCAGGTAGGGTGCATATCCATTGATAGGATTGTAAAACAGATGTAAATTAGATACGAAGTGATTTTTAGGGAAAAGACACTAGCAGCTAGGGAAGAAGTGGGAAAAGTTTCTGGTAGGAAGTGGCATTGAGGGAAACTAGAGATTCTGAGAAGCAGTAGTAAGGAGAGAGCACATTCCAGGCATAAGGGACAGCAAATACAAAGACAGAGAGACAATAAATGGAGTATCTTGTTTAAGTAACAGGAAGGACAGTCTGACTGGACTGTGAGTGTGGGAAGGGGAATAATGTATAACAAGGCTGGAAAAGCTTGTTGAGGTCTGATTGTTGAGGGGAAGAGTTTTTAATTGATTCCAGAGGTAATAGTGAGCTACTAGAGTTTTTTGAGTGTGGGAGAGGTGACTGTTAGCTGTGTAGAGGATGAATTGGAGAGGGAAAAGATGAGGCAGAGAGGGGTGTGTGTGTGTGTGTGTGTGTGTGTGTGTGTGTGTGTGTGTGTGTGTGCCCATTTTTTCCCACCATGCTTTGCTATGGTTTCCAAGTTTCTCTTTCAGGATATCATTCCATGATTTTTTTGAGTCCTTCTTTAGGTAATCCATACTCTTTTCTATAGTCTTTCCAGAATCAGTCTATTTTTTTGGAGTTTTACTTGGATTTTCTTAACTAATGAGAGAAATAGGTTTTTTCTCTTTTATTAATAGCTAATTATTGATCAGGATCAAATTTTCCTCTTTACTACTTCCTTATCCAGAAATCAACTAATATGGTTGATCTTTCTCAGAGATGTACCCAGATTAAATATCTAATCAAAAACAGTAAAAGAAATTCTAGGTTTGGGTTAGTGAGTGTATTCTTGCTTAATTTGTTTGCTCAGATAGGTCTCGGAAAATTTGGATTTTCCCTTTTGTCCAATAGGTGATATGGAAATTGATGTCTTTAAAGAGATTTGGGTGATCTAAGTCACATCCCCTAAAACCCTCATTGTAATGTGGCCCACCTCCCATTATATTAATTTGCTCATTAATTGTTAACCAATCAGAGTTGATTGCTAGTCTCAGGAAGACCTATTCTTCCAAGGACAAATAAGCTGTGGGTCTGTTATGTCCATGAGGGGGTCTTTGGTCTAAGAGACAGTTAAATGATCATCCTTTTACTAATAAACATGGTGGCCTTATTAATAAAATGATTAAATTACCCAGAAACTATGTCTCTGAAACTTTTTAAATGGTAGTAATTTTTCATTGTGTAGCTTTTTCTTTTCATGGACACTTTTACTCAGACTTTCTGCTGATCCTTCAAGCACAGACCCCCACCCCTATCCTACCATGGAGATTTAACTCCCGTATTTGCCCTTGTTGAAGGAAAAATGATTGTGCCTGATTAGTTACCGAGAGGACATTCTGCTAGGAGGAGTCAGAGGAGGCCTTTGGTAATTTTCTAACACTCTGGCTTTTGGTTTCAATTATGAGGCCATTGTCTGAAGAAGAAACCCACAGAGAGTGGCCTTGAGACTGGAGCCTAGGAAGGAACAGAGATGAAAGGCGGTGTTGGCTGGAATGGCCTCTGGCACTCAGTTACTGCCTGGTGAGGTCCCTTGGTTGTTGTGGACTGCAACTACAATTAGATTCAAACTCCGTTGACTTAAGAGCTTTTATAATCAATATTATGTGTCATAGAGGTAGGAGCAGAGGATAAACAGAGCAAGGGGGCAATCCTTTCTGTGATTTTATTTTAGTTAAAAATTTCTGTGGATTTTACATGGCTGCAAATATTTTTGTTGGTATTGGAATATTTCTTTTAAAATTAAAAAAAAAGTTTTAATCAGCCAAGATCTACCTTTTTTTATATGTCAACTCTACTTCCCTTGAGAACACAAGAAAATATATTGCAAACGTATTATCAATTAAAACGCACTTCTACATTGGTCATTAAAAAAAAAAAAGAAGCCTCATTCTGCATTCTGAGTCCCTGTCCTTTCTATCAGGACATAGGGCTCTGACATGGTGAATTCTGAGAGGGTGGGATCTTTGTATCTCACTACAATAGTCTTAGCACACAGCAGAGGACAGTGAATGAACCTGCGGATTTCATTGCTTAAGGGACTCCAGAATGAAGGAACTCCATCAGCATAGGTCAGTATTTGAAAAATTATGGAGATGTCTGCACCACTGGGAGATTAGTTGACTTTCCTGGGGTCACACCAGTGAAACAGGGCAGGAACCCAGATTTTCCTTGTTCTCAGGCTCATGCTCTCTCTCCCTCTCTCTCTCTCTCTCTCTCTCTCTCTCTCTCTCTATCTTTCTCTTTCTCTCTCTCCTATCCTTTGCAGCAAGGTGATGTAATGGATAGAGAATGCTGGGCCTGGAGCCAGGAAGATGTGAGTTCAAATCTGTCCTCGAACACTTATTTGCTGTGTGACCCTGGGCAAATCACTTAATCTCTGTCTTAGTTTCCTCAGCTATAACACAGGAACAATAATATAGCACTTACTTCCCAGGGTTATTATGAGGATCAAATGAGATAATATTTATGGAGTGCTTGCCACGATATCTGGCACACAGAAGGCACTTAATGAATGTTTGTTCCCTTTCCTTCCTTGTTGCTCTTATGCATAGTTACGTACTGCATGTATTTTTATTAATGTTGAAATCAAAGTAGATTTAGTAGGATGAAACTGTTGCATTCCAACAGGACATACCAAAAGTTGTCTGCGTAATTTTTTTAAAAACCAAATAGTTAACCTAGTTCAAGAATGAAAGCATTGGTCTTATTTGCTTATTTCTAAAAATCAGTAGAGAAGGTGATTTTACAACCTCTATCCATAACTTATTCCAGTCTGTTCTTGCTCTCTGACCTGTTATAGGATGAAGCAAATTAGGACAAGTCATAAACTGGGAATAACAGATTACAGAGAAGAAGAAAAAAAAATCATGAAATGGCCATTTTAAAGAGGAAATAAAATAATTTTGCACCATACAGATCTATACAATGATGCTGCAGATTAAGTGAGAAGGTAGGCAGGTGTAGAGCGGGGTCACCTGTGCAAATTATCATTGGTAACAGTAGTATCAAAGCTGAGAGATTTTGTGTTCTTTGAGGGAATTTCCCTTTCTTTTTATCCCCAGAACTTTGCATGGTACCTGGCATATAGGAGGCATTTAAAAATGCTTTTTGACTTGACTTTTGACCTTGACTTGTGTCCCTCAGCAGGTCTCTGCCATGAGTGACAGGGGAACAGACAACCATTCAGAGGTGACCGACTTCATTCTTGTAGGATTCAGAATCCGCCCAGAGCTCCATTCTCTCCTCTTCTTGCTTTTTCTGTTTCTCTATAGCATGGTCTTTCTGGGAAATGCTGGCATGATAACTCTCATCCTGATTGATCCTCGGTTGAACACACCAATGTATTTCTTTCTGGGCAACCTGTCCTTCATTGACCTCTCCTGCTCCTCTGCCATAGCACTGAAGGCCATGGCCAATATCTTATCCATGAGAAATACCATCTCCTTCACAGGCTGCGTGATCCAACTCTTCCTCTTTGCCCTCTTCATGGTTACAGAGGGCTTTGTCTTGTCAGCTATGGCCTATGACCGTTTCATAGCCATCTGCTCTCCTCTGCTCTATTCTGTCCGTATGTCAAGATGTTTCTGTGCCCAGCTTGTGTTGGGTTCCTATCTTTGTGGCTGGTTTACTGCCATTCTCCAAGTAAGCGTGACCTTCTCCCTGTCTTTCTGTGCCTCTCGGGTCATTGATGATTTCTACTGTGACTCTCACCCAATGGAAAGAATCTCTTGTTCTGATATTTTTCTCCACAAGATGGTGTCACTAACTTTGGCCGCGGTGATTATTTTTCCCACAATTGTAGTTATCCTGGTATCCTACTCTTATATCGTATCTACCATCTTGAAAATCCGCTCTACTGAGGGCCGAAAGAAAGCTTTCTCCACCTGTAGTTCTCACTTGGGGGTTGTGAGTTTGCTCTACGGGACTGTCTTTTTTGTGTACGTCATACCCCCTGACAACCCTGAGTTACGCAAAATAGCTTCTTTCTGTTACACCCTTGTCACCCCAATGCTGAATCCTATGATTTACTCTCTAAGAAATAAGGATGTCAAAGCTGCTCTGCAAAGAATTATGGGGAAGAAAAAAGCCTTACTTTAAATCCTTTCTTTTCTGTTAATTGGTTTTTCTCTTGTGGATTCTGTACTCCTGAGCTGCCTTTAATGGCACATTTATTTATGGATAGGGATAGAAGCTAGACCTGTGATTTCATTAATGGAAGGAACTAGGAATTAAGGAAACTTCCTCAATCAATGCAGGTTGTTCCCTTTGCTGCAACTTATCACAGAGAATAGTTATTGGTTCGTCATTTTTTGGCCTCATTCAACTCTTGATGACTCCTTTTGGGGTTTTCTTGGCAAAGAGGTTAGAGTGCTTACCATTTCCTTCTCTAGCAGAGTGGGGTACTGAGAGCTTAAGCAATGATAATAATAGTTAGCATTTATGTAGAGCCTACTCTGTGTCAGCACTGTGCTAAACACTTTGTAACTATTGTCTCATTTGATCCTCACAACAAGCCTGGGAGGTAGGTGCTATTATGAAACCCATTTTATAGTTGAGAAAATTGAGGCAAACAAGTTAAGTGACTTGCCCAGGGTCATACAACTAGCATATGTCAGAGGCAAGACTTGAAGCCCTAAACCTTTACAACTCTCCCCTTGAATCAGATAAATTTTCTGTGGTATCCTGTTCATTTTATATGATTTTTTTTTCCTAGTGGAGCTATCCGCTGACACATCCCACCCATTCCTTCTCCAGGCTAGAGTCATTGTTATACATGGGACGCTCATTATAGAAGTATTCACTGCAAACTGCAATACACTTAATTTTGCCTTCAGGCAGCAATTGAGGCTAGAACATTTGATTTCCCATGGTTCCTGGATGCCTTCAGGATTTGGCAAAATAGAAATACACTTCAGAAGACTGACCATTTGGGGGTTTGTTTCTATAAAAGGTGGTGGTGGTGGTCATAGTACAAGGATCATGAATTATTTTTAAAAATAGTTCATTTATGTTGTTCTTTAAATATGAATAGAATTTTTACCTTGAGTTAGGTGTTCATAGAAAGTGAAGGGGATGGGAAAGGAGTGAAAGAAAGTAAGGTACTTTAATAAGTACTTTAAATAAGTACTTTGCTATCTCATCATAGAGACCAATGAGAAAAGAAACTTACTGTCTCCAGTCATTTGACAGCACCTAGAAGCAGAAGCTGCTTAAATGGCATGATTCAATGGCATTTTAAAGACCCTCCTGCGCTCACATGTTCTCTGTAAATCTGCAATTTCAAGCACATTGCTTGAAATCATCGCGTCTCCTTGGATATATGCAAATGATCAATTATCCACATTAATAGATTAAAATAAGGAGAAGAAACCCTAGAATTCACATAAAAGACATGAATATCAGCAAGAGATCATTTTAACGTGTGAGACTTCTCTGAAAATTTGCATTTCAATTTGATAAACCCAGTTGAATATGCCTGACTTGAAATTCATTGAGGATTTCATAAATATATGTGTATTTATAATATGTGTCATATATGAATACATATGCATATATATGCACATACACATAATTTAATTATAGGTTCAAATATATGCATATATACATGCATATATCTCTCAGAAGCTGGGTGAGTTTCAAGGGGGTAAAAGTGGTGATTAAAGAAGAGGTAATGAGTGTATCTTAATATGTTTGCTAGTGAAGGAAAGAAAAGAGATGGGAAAGAAAGCTTGTCAGAACAGCAGGGTTAAAGAAAAGCTTTATTTAAAAAAAATTACTTTTCTACTCAATGTTTTAGGGCTAAATATCAGAAGGAGTTTGCAGTTTTCAACACATGCTGACTGACAGTGGGAAGGAGTGGCCCATTAAGCCTCAGGGAAAGTCAGTCTGGGATTGAATATTTTCTATAACAAATACATCCCTTTAGGTCAATAGCAATTAACTGTGGTTGTCTTGATGATGCCAAACCTCATAATGAAAACCCACATTGAAATATATAGTTAGCTATGTACATGACTAATTTGGATTTTTAAAAAAATATTAAATTTCATAATTTTTATCCCTATAAAATAGCCTCCAAATACTTTCCTTCTTTAAAAAAATACAAAGTAGGCGACAGCTAGGTGGTGCAGTAAATAGAGCGCCAGCCCTGGAGTCAGGAGGACCTGAGTTCAAATGTGGCCTCAGACACTTTGGGGAAATCACTTAGCCCCAATTGCCTTGCCTTATCCCCTTCGAAAAAAATACAAAGTGCCAGTTCTGGAGAGTGTTGTACTTGCAGAGGGGCCAACGTGACAGAAGACAGAGTGCTAGACTTGGAATCAAAAGATCTGGGTTAAAACCAGCATCAGGTACTTATTGACTATTTGACCTTGGACAAGTCACTTTAAGCCTCCATTTTCTCATCTATAAAATGAGAGTATTAGTAGTACTTATTGTACAAGAGAGTAATGCTCAAATAAAATTACATGGACAAAAACCCTTTGCAAATGTTGATGCTGCATCTAAATGTCAGTTGTTATTATTGAGTAATAGCAAGGCTTCTTAATGTCAGTTCAGAGATGGAGAAACAAAGAAGTCAAGTCATCTAATCAGAAAACGTCATTTTTCTTTCCCACATTGAATAGCAGTTATTCTTCCTGGTTTCTGCTTTGAGTCTATCAATTAAAGAAAGAGGCTATGAAGAAGTAGATGGGAACTCAAACCATGTTATCGAATACATACCTATATGTGTATATATGTACATATACGTATCAGTATCTGTATCATTTCTTTGTGACATTTTTATTTCTCTCTGTAATTTACAAGTCAAGCAGATGTCTGCTATAAGAGACTCTGGGAACATCATGGTCCTTTGATTAATCTTAGATCCATTGAATGACAAACAATAGCAGATAAGAGTCAAGTCAAAACTAGGTTTTATATCTCTTGACTTTGGATGGTCCAGTTCTTTGCCTATTAAATAACATTGTCTGCCTAATAACAAGAATTGATTACAGTATTCTGAGTGCAGCCTTATGAATGACCTAACGTAAGATATCCTTAGTGTTGGAAAGACCATTGGGAAGTTGTCCAGTCTATACCACCTGATTCTAGACAAAATGCAATCTAAGCCATTCGACATAGCAGTCTATGTTTTTTCTCAAAGTGTCTGGAAGAAGAAATTCCAAACTGTAGATTAGCGGTATCTTACTCAAATAGAAGCTAATCCCCAAGGGCCACATACTGACTTAGAAAACCACAAAAATTAACATTATCTATATTATGTTCTAGTCCATTGTAACCTGGCCTTGTGTCGCACAATCATGCGCGTCACTGAAGACATATTTATGCCACTTTTGTGAAGTTCTCTACTGGTAATGTGGTGTGCTCTAATCTTGCTCTCCATGTGTCTCTCCTTTACCCTTTGGGTGATCTTGCCATGGTGGGCCTTGGTATCAGGTTCTGCTGCCTTGGCTTAAATCACTAAATCTTTTAGGTTATCATCACTTAAAGTGTATAGCGAAGGGCACAAATCCAGGTGAAGACATGACTTCTTAGCTTTGGTAACTCCAAGCCAATATGTGCCATGGTTTCTCTGTGAGAACAACTTAGTGTCCTGTTGGCCTTTACATTGAAGTGTATCATTGCCAATGTGCTCTCTATTTCATGCCTTTGTCATTTGTCAGGGAAAATGCTGCACAGGTAAGCAGGCCAGAAAGAAATTCTTTGTTTCATCTATGAGGTGTAAGTGAAGAAAAAGTGAGTCTGGCAATATCTCATTCTAATTCTCCAATCCTGAACATCTCCATTGTGTTTGTGTTGTTATATCTTTGAGGACTAGAAGAGGAGAATAAATAAAAGCTTCAGTGTGGGGATAGGGGGCACACAGGATGACTCTGAAGCACTGTGCGCCCTTGGGATAGTTTCTTCTTACTGCAAGCCACGTTTGATGTAATAATTAGTAATCATTCTCATTAAAACATTAAAAAATGTTAAAAATTTGTTTGAAAATGTAATTGGGGAAAAATAAAATGTTATATAAAATAAATGTTTGTTTAACTGAAAAAATAAGATATTTGGATTGCTTGTATTGTTAGAATGGGAGTCCTTTCTAGGTAGGGATGATATCTGATTGACTTGTGTAGGCAGCAACCAGGAAAGGTGCTCTGTATGCAGTGGACCCTTAAAGGATACACATAATTAATAAAGATGAAAAAATACTCATTTGTTTGGACACACTTCCTTGTCTATAGTGTAAGTTATTTCATTTTCCCCCATCTCATGCAAAACACAAGATTCTTTACCTATTCCCCTTGTTTTCTCTTTCCACTAGATTGTTTCCCTGGCAATATTATTGGCTTCCTGTTGTTGAAATGCAACAATTTTAACGTTAGACACAAACAGTACAATTCATGTCATTCCCTAGGACTTGAATCAAGAGATTAAGCCTTCCATAGGTCTCATCTGGCTTCTCTATTTATGTCATCCATAAATAATTACCTTGACATAAGGTTATCATAGATGGATTAGTTTGGAGGGATGAAAAAAAAGTTAAGGAGTAAGTGGGAAATAGCAAAAAGGGAGGTATTTGATTATCTATGTAGATAAGGGGAGAAGTTATTCAAAATTTTTACTGGAGTCAGAAGAAAGGAAAAAAAAATCAGTTTAAGTCTCTAATTCCCACCATCCCCACTCTTCACTGTTGGCAGATTATCTTACTTTAACCTGGGCTAAGGCTGAGCTTTTGACTCCTGAAGCATATGATCTGCTTATGCCCCTATTAAAAGCTAGATGAATCAAATGTCCACATTCTCTTTTGTATCAGATTCCTTTTGTTCAACTTATACACACATTTGGGGGTCCTAAGCCTAAATTTTTGTCTTTAATCCTGCTCAACAAATATATTGAATGAGTCACTACCTCTGATTTCTCAACACATTCACCCCTTGAGACCTCTGTGGCTACTGTTCACAGCCTTGTCCAAAGTCACCAGTGACTTCCGAGCTGATGTTTCATGTAAGAGTTGAACTAAGTGATCCCTAAGTTACCTTCATTGGTTAAGGAAATGGCAAACCACTCCAGTATCTTCGCCAAAAAACCCCTAAAAGTCCACAGGGTCACATAGAGAAAGACACAAATGACTGAAAACCAATGACAAAGGTATGTTCCAGTGCTAAAATTCTATGGGTCTAGTTTCAAGTTCATTTTCATCATGAAACTAAGCTTGGAATACCTATCCCCATATAAGTCCATGAACATAGTGCTTTCAAATTTACAGAGAACTTTCTAGCAGTTGTTCATTGTTAAATTATGTAGTTAAACATTAAGTCCATCTCTGAGTTGTTCTTTTATGGACAACTGAACAAGGTCAATGATTTAAAACATGCAAGGAGAGCATAAGTTTTCCATGGTTAAATATGGAAAGGTCATCCAAAAGAGAGGAACATGGTAACTTCTTACCAGCGAAAGATTACAGAGGAGAAATGATACAAAAGGATTTTGTCAGAGAGACGGTGGATTGACAGAGAAGATGGTCAGAAAACCATAAAAAAACCAGTAGAAAGACCTTGTGATCTCACTGATATTTACACAAAGTTGAGATTCCAAAGGGAATAAGATTCTAAAGGAAGATTCCAAAGCATTCGGTGTGCCCACTACTACCACCACCACCACCACCATCATTACCATTATCTTCATCATCAACATCACTAGCATTTATTTAGTGCTTTATTATTGACCAACTGCTTTTACAAATATTATCTTATTTTATCTTCACAACAACCCTGGGAGGTAGGTGCTATTATTATTTCCATTTTACAAATGAGGAAACTTTGGTAGACTGAGGTAAAGTGACTTGCTCAAGGTCACACAGTTACTAAGTATTTAAGGTTGGATTTGAACTCAGGTCTGTCAGATCCCAGATCTGACACTCTATTTGCCGTGCTACCAAGATAGAATTTCACACTACTTGAAAAATAGTTGCATAGGACAAGAAGACATGAATGGGTTACAATTTGTATTAATGTATCAGTCATTTGGCAATGTGTGTGTACACTAATCTTGTCCTCCATATCTCATCAAAATACTGAAGGGATGTAGAGCCTAGTAGAAAGATGTAGGGGAGTTTTGAGGACTCACAGAGTCATAGAGTTGAAAGTGACCTTAATTGTCGTCTAGTCCATCCCCTGACAATGTGGTTTCATGGAGGGAACATTGGATTAGGATGCAGAAGATATGGATTGAAGCTCTCTAAATTCCATTCTTTTGGGGGGAGCCATTACTGTGGCTTCACTGTCTTGGCTGGTACCAGGGAAGACCAATCACTAAACATTATTAAATGCCTACCCAGTGTCAGGCATTGGGCTAGGTGATAGACCACTGCTCCACACCTCATCCCACCCCTCTCCTTAGACTATGGAAGTCTAAAGTCAGGGGAAACCAAATTTTTGTCCCTTTAGATGCAGTGGTTCTCAACCTTCCTAATGCTGTGACCCTTTAATACTTGTGCGTGGGTGTATCTGCATGTGGGCGGACTCGCCTGGAGACAGACAGAGGAGCAGTGTGTCTTGGTTCCTAAGACCATGGGAAATATGTGTTTTCCCACGGTCTTAGGTGCTGCAGAGGCCTCTGTTAAGGAACCATCCCACTTCTTCTGCAGATGCTGAAAAAATTGTTTCACCCACATCATTGCTAGAAAAGAGGCCCCCTATCAACAATTCTATCACTTGATGGATTCCCAGAAGCCTACCATAGACACAAGTCAACCATAGTGAATATAGTGCATATATTCAGACACCCACACACCCACACCCACACCCACACACACACACCCACACATACATTCAAACATATAACAGATTTACTCTTTTTATCAGGATTTATATAAGGGGGAATAAAGAAATAAGCATCTATATAGTATCCACTATGTGCCAAATACTGTGCTAAGTACTCTATAAATATCGCCTCATTTGATCCTCACAACAACCCTACAAGGTGATTGCTGTCATTATTCCCATTCTTCAGTTGCAGAAACTGAGGCAGAAAGAAGTTAAAGGGTCCTATATCCAGTAAGTGTCTGAGGCCAGATTAGAATTGAGGGCTGCCTGGATCCAAGCCCAGTGCTCTGTCCAGTGTGCCACCCAACTGCCAGGAAATTGTTGCATCAACATTCATTAATGATATTAGTCCATGATTCCCTGATTTGGCATTTTTCTATAATGTTTTAAGGTTTGCAAAGCACTTTACATATGTTATCCCATTTGATCATCATAACAACCCTGTGAGCTAATGCTATTATCATCCTCATTTTATAAGTGAAGGAACTTATGTGACCAGGGTCACATAACCAGCAAGCATCTGAGGGAGAATTTGAACTCAAGTCCCCCTGGATTGTTTGCAATCATTATTTAATTATTTATAAATTATAAAATTACATTTATTAGTTAGAATTATTATGGTTAAGCTTGTGTTTTACTCCATTATTTCTTTAATGTAACTTTTTTTTTTTTGCTTTTTTTGGAGGGGGGAAGGTAGAGCAATTGGGTTTAAGTGACTTGCCCAAGGTCACAGCTAGTTTTGTATTAAATGCCTAAGGCTGGATTTGAACTTGGGTCCTCCTCACTTCAGGGCTGGTGCTCTATTCACTGAGCCACCCAGCCACGCCTTTAACATCACTTTTAAAACAATCTCCTGCCCCTTTCAATCAACCTTTTTCCTTTTAATTAGTTTTGCTTAAATTGCTTTGATCTTGACAGTCCCCTCCCTGTTCCTATTCTACCCTTTTCTAAGTTCTTGTACTTTAATTTATTTTTTCTTTCATTTTAAAAATTGTAGACAGATACTGAAACTTAAATACATAATAAAAGAAAAAGAAACATTACAAACTTAGATATTAAAGTTAAATATAAAATAAGAAAAAAAAACATGCTGTGTGTACAGTAGAACATAGGAGAGGACTCAAAATATATAGCAATAACTTATCATTTCAAGAAAGTCTATATATTAAATACCGGGCTTGAAGTTGAAAGCTGTGTGTCTTTGCTTCCTTGCAGGCTTTCTTTCGTTCAAATGTACCCTGTTTACTTCGTTCTGTTTCCCCCCTTTCTCCCCCTCTACCTTCCAATTTAATTTATTTTCTTGTTTCTATTTCCTTTACTGTTGTACCTTCTCCATTTCCACCGCAGTTAAGTGATTTGCTCAAAATCTTTCCTCCTCTCCTTTCCTCCAACCCTCTTATTTTCAGTCATTTTCTTTTAGAATGTCTTTTTCTAATCTTTTTCTTTGCTTTGTTCTCGTAATTATTTCTCTTCTTGCTGTTCTATTCTGACCTTTATTGGTCAGCTATGTTCTCATTTGTTCCTTTTTTATTCTCTCTGTTGTGTACTTAAAGCCTCCAAAGGACCTATTTTGAGCTCCCTCTGCTAACAAATTTCTTTGTTGTTGTCCTTATGATTTTTTCTGTTTGCCTCATTCTTAGAAATATCAATTTGGAGGCAAGAAATGTTGGATGGAAGTAGCAGTATGTAGTCAGTTGCCCTGTGACTTCAAATCATGTGACCCCAAACCAATCCTTGCCCTTACTGTGATCATCTCTTTCCCAAAGATTGTGCAATCATTCCTCTGGCTCTATGCACTTCCCCCTTCTTGGGTTTTAGATCCCTCTAGGACGGTGGTTCTCAACTTGTGGGTCATGACCCCTTTGGGGGTCAAACGGAGTCACCTAAGACCGTCAGAAAACACATATTTCTGATAGTTTTAGGAACCGAGATACCGCTTCTCTATCTGTCTCCAGGCGGCTCTGCCCACATGCAGATACGCCCACATACAAGTATTAAAGGGTTGCGGCATTAGGAAGGTTGAGAACCATTGCTCTAGAAATTCATATCTCCTTTCTCTTGAAATGGAATACTGCCCACCCTGACATAACTCTTTTGGAAAAGGTAACTTCTCAGTGCCCAGATGTGCCCTATTCTCTACCTACCCTGAGATTCCCATATCTCAACACTTCTTCCTTGGGGGAATACTCTTCAGAGCACCCTCTTTCCTCCTTGAATAAGCCTCCTTTTAAATTCTGCCCCTCATCCTAGGTCTTCTCCTCTGCAACCTTTCAAACCTTTACTGCACCAGGCAGTCAGTCACCAAGCATTTATTAAGCACTAATTCTATACCAGGCATGTACTAAGTGCTGATACAAATAAAAGCAAAAAGAAAAATGATCCCTGACCTCAAGGAGCTTACATTCTAATGGAAGAAGACAACACATAATAGAGGAGCTGAAAAGAGGAAGGGGGGGGGGAAGAACATACTCTGGGGCATGGTGGCAAAGTCCAGAGAATGAGAGGTGACTTGCCTCGGCCCTTCTCTGTGAGAAAATGATTGTTAAGTAACAAAATATTGGGGAGATTCAGGATTTTTTCCCTTCTTCTCTTAAGGTTGGAGTGGATGATGAGATGAAATCTTGGAGTCATTGTCCCACTCAATTAGAGAACCCTACAAAGAATTTAATCTAAAGTGAATTCCCGCCCATTCTACTCAGGCTCAGATGGGAATGAATTCTTTGCCTAGATTACCCAAGGCTGGGGGTGGTCTGAAAGTAAATGACATAATCAAAGCTACATCCTCAATCCCTTCATTAGAATAAGTCTACCTCTCACTATAATATTCATTCTTCTCATTAATTGTTAACCAGAGCTGATTGCTATCTGCAGGAACACCTGTTCTTCCAAGGGCATATAAGCATTAAGAAGGGGCTATGATTCCTTTTTGATTGTTTAAAGAACAGATGAGACCTTTTTTGTGAACTACTTGCCAGCTGTAGTTGATAAGAATTATTATAATCTACCCAGGAACTCTTGTCTCAAGTAAATTTTTACTCGCCACACCTAAAATGGAAATTCTGAGAATAATTCACCAACAGGATTTGAGATTCATAGAAAATAGAGGAGAAAACTGTATCCTGATGGGTGAAGTCCATAGAATGAGAGATAGCTGGTCTGGCCATCTCTCAAAAGGAGGTTCAGAAGAGCTCCCTGGTGGGAGAAGGAGCCCATGGAATACTGTGAGGAGACAGCTGGAACATGATGGTGCAATCTAGAAAATGAAGGATGGTTCAACCACCAAGACAGTGGAAACATCATTTACCCATGGACAAGGTAGGGACCACATGGTTATAACTTGGTAGGTGCCTTTAGTAACCTCTGGGAAGACAGCACTTGTCCCACTTGGTTTCCAATCCCTATTCCTTGAAGACCCATAAAACCTCATGCACTGGAATGTTCCCTCTGCTCTCCTGTTTTTCTTCATTTGATTGGGTAAAATCAATGCCTGCCTCTTCTTTTCAAGTAGGAGCAAAGGGTGTTCAGGCAGAGTCACTATACCTTTGGGGGATCCTTACCATAGGGTCATTTCCCCACTTTCAAGGCAGCACATTTTCAACCTACTAAATTTTTTCCTTTGTTCTGCTCCTTCCCTCCACATACCTGATCAGAAACAGCACCTACCACTTCTGGAGATGAGCAGAGTGGGGATGTTCAGGAAGTCACTGTAGCAGCTGGGTCTCTACTCTAAAGCTGGGACACCAGACGCAAGCCTCGGAATTTTCTTGTGTTTGCTGCTGAGGGTGAGTGATGGCTGGTGGAGGAGGTCTGCTGAATAAGCTTTCTAGGTATCAAAGTTTTCCAATTTTAATTCACAAAATCTTTTATTTTATTGAAGCATTTGGTTTTTTGTAGATTTAGCTATGATTGCCCTTCAAATGAGTTAATTATTCCTTTGTTTGTGAGGTTGAAGGTATAAAGAAATTTACAGAAAATGACTAATGTCATCTTGACCATCACATAGCCTTTTATTTTCTTATTATCGAATCTATTTTGTCTCCAATAATTGAGTTTATTTGTTGATAGGTAAGCATTTTCTCCATTCCCAGTTGAGATACATATATGGCCATCTCTGCTAGACTTTTTTTTTTAGCTCATTGACCTATTTAAAATGATGTATGGAGCTAAATTTATATCTTTCTTATATTGCTATCCAATTCTTCCAATCGTTTTTATTGCATGATTCCTTTCCCCAAGGTTTTATAACCTTAGCCTTATAAAACATTAATTTCATGTATTCATATGGATCTAATTATATGTTCTATTCTATTCTATTGCTATACCTTGCTATTTTTAAAAAAGCCCTTTACCAGGTAGTTTTTATGATTACTGTTTTATAGTACGTGTTAAAATCTGTCATGGAAAGTTCCTTTCATCAATTTTTTCACAGTTTCCTGTAATAGTCTTGCCTGTAATTTTCCATATTTTAAGATTACTTCATTAAATTCTAACATATAATTGTGATCACTATTATATTAAATCTATAAATTGATTTGGTAAATATTGATATTTACCATATTAGAGCTACTTAATTATGTATAGAGAATATCACTGTAGTTGTTCAATTATTCCTTAATATTAAAATCTTTTAAAATTGTATTTATATAAATCTTGTGTGTCTTAGTTGGCTGATGCAAAAAATTGGAAATTTCAGCACCACATTCTTTTACGGGGCATATAAAATGCAGATGAATTTTTGAGGTTTGTCTTACATCCTGCAACTTTGCTAAAGTAATTTGTTACATTAATGATTATTTTTGTTGATTTCCTAAGTATTCTAGAGATCTAATCACATCATGTGCAAACAGATTATTTAGCTTCTTGTAGTCAGAGCTTAATTGCTGTCTTTCTTTTTTTTTCAGAGCAGATGCTGGACTATATTGACTAGAAAGACTGCCTCCACTGGAAGAATCAGTTGATGAAGACTCGGCTCAACTGTATTGCTGAAGCGTGACTTCTCCACACTTAGGTGCCCCATTCCTATGATGTAGGTTTCTCAGACAATTGAATTGATCCATTCATACTTATCATATTTGAGTTCTGTTGAAGCCTCTTGCTTTGGCATCAGTCACTTCTTATGATATCTTTTCCTCATCCCCTACGAATTTGTCTTCTCTTGCAACAAAGGGGAAAACCAGCACACAGGCAGTCAAATGCATTCTTAATCATCAGTATGTCCCACCTCTACAAAGAACAATCAACAAGCGTTTATTAAACTGCTACTATGCGCCAGACATTGAACTATGTGTTTGGGATACAAAGAAAGACAAAAAGCAATCCCTGCTTTCAAGAGACTTACAGTTTATTGGGAGAGAAGATAGGAAAACAAAAGCAAAGGGAGGAAGGCATATTTCTTTATTTCTTTCCTCTTGCCAACTTTGGTCATTACAATGACATGGTATTCTATTTAATATTTATTGTTCTTTTTATTTACATTTTTGTGTACTCATCATGCATGTTTCACCTTGATTCAGCATATTTCGTTTTGCATCAGTTCATAAAATTTTTCCTGTGTTCCTCTGAATTTTGCATATTTTAATACTATGCCAGTGGAATAACGTACAATTTGCTTAGCTATTCTGCTTCCTTACTACCACAAAAAGTGCTTCTGATGTGGGTGTGTATGTGTTTCAGGAACCCCAATAACCAGCATCCCTTTGTGGGCAGTCTGGAATCAATTCACAGGCTCTAGCATTCTCTAAGTCATGTTGGTAAAAGTTTATTGTTATGCTTTGCAGTGGGCAAGAGTTCTTAGGGAACCTGCAACCTTAAAGAGGTAGAGTTAAAGTTTTTAAAGGATAACCATAGTAAATCAGATGTCAATTATGCTAACTACGTGAGTCAGGGCAGGATTAGGGAGGAGTTAAGGCATGGTCAATGATTTAAGGAACATGCACTCTTAACACCTACTGTGCAGACATACTGCTCATAATTCTCTGGGAAATAGCCCAAGGTGGGGGGCGGTGCTACCTGGAGGTGTGATTTTAGGCTTGAAACATCACTAAGTCAGCTAGTGGTCAGGTCTGACTGGGAAGTGCCCAGTCTGCTACCCATCAATGGGTAGCAAACATTTGACAAGATGGATGATGGGAACCCAAGCTAACAAGAAATTCAGGAAGTGTATTATGGGCTAGGGAGTATACATATGACTGAGTCTAGGATATATGTGTATATATATATATATATGTGTGTGTGTGTGTGTGTGTGTGTGTGTGTGTGTGTATGTATGTGTGTGTATATATATATATGTGTATATATATATGTGTGTGTGTGTACATATATATATATGTATATGTATATATATATATGTATATAGGTATGACCAGTACACAGCTGCTTCAGCCAATACACAGTTGGGTCAAACTACTAAATTCTGTAAGTGCAGATGACCACTGTATCAGGAAGAGAGATAAGTATTTTGCTAGAGTATACTGCCCTTGAGCTAGAGAGAAACTGCCTGAGACGATGTTTTGAGGCTAGGGAGAAATGTAATTTTGGAACTGGATATGATTTTACAAACTGGGGTTCAAGCACAGGCACCTAAGTACCCCATCACTTCCATGAACGTTTATTGTCCATATGGAACCTTTCTTACTTATCTGCCTCTGCTGGGTACATCAGTAGCAGTGGGATCTGTGGGTTGAAGAACACAGACATTTTTTGTCACATGTAATACCCCTCAATCTGCAGCTACCTTTCCACCTCCCTCACCATGGCTGAGAAGCAGCAGGGACTTTAGACAGAGAATGTGAGAGATGAAGTGTCATGGCCCAGTAGGGGCAGAGATTTGTGGTCAAAGTCAGAATGAAAAGAAACACAACAAATGTAAAATCAAAGCAAGAATAAAGACAACCACATTCCTTGCCTTGGTCTGACTGCGTATTCTATCCATTAAGTTTTATAATAGGTTACATATAGTCAAATGAGGTCAAAGATAAACCATCAAATATCTTGGTTCCAGTTTACACCAGTTTCTGTGTGATAAATAGTTCCCAAGATGTATAAACAGAGACTTTAACTTCAGAGTTGCTGCATCTGTACCTGATGATTAATTCTATGAGAAGTAAGAAATCCAAGGGACAGTTGTTGAAAGTTCAAACTCTATTTGAGAGAAAGAGAAAGACAGAGGCAGAGACAGACAGAGAAAGATCCAGACAGAAATAGAGACATACAGAATAGGAATTATTTTTCTTTTAAGCTCACTGAGTAGGTGGTTCTTCCTGCTTAGTCCCTAATTATCTTTGATGCAGCCTCCAGTGATGGGGACCAAAAGAATCACCCAGAATCCTCTGGTAGCAAATGAAATATAGCAAGGGGTCAGAGTATTACCATAAATGCTCCCTGTGAGGACCCCAAAATGCAAATCATTTAGTGTTGAGTTAGAACTCTTGACTCTCTGCATGGGGTCAGATTGTACGCTCTATGGGTTCACCTCTATTTTACATGTAATAATACACTATTATCACTATGATTATCATCATGTGTTTAAAACTTTAGGTCACTTGTCCTTAGATAGTCAACTATGTATTAATTAAAGAGGTCTTGTTTTACCTTTCTGATTTCCCCATGAAGTTCTCTGGGAAGCTCTAAGACTTTATCTCCCCTCCCCACCCCCCCTTCCAACCCTTTTTTGAGCATGTGGTTAAAAAAGACCAGAGCTATGTAGAGTATCCCTGCCACAAGAGCACAGAACTCTCCATGACTGAGTTTTACCAATTCAGAAGAAATAATTTTCTACCAAACTGTTAAGGAGGATGAAATGATTTACAGTAAGGCCTTTTTCCACTTCTAAATCACTCCCAATACCATGATCTCCAGTCTTTCTTATCTTCATTAAAAAAACTGGAATATAGAATTTCCAAAGGTTCCATCTATCACATCAATATTCCTCTGGGTTCAAAGGGAGTAATTTTGTGCTTTTGCTTGTCCTATATCTTCTTAAATACCTTTTGTAAAAGGTAATTGTTGTTAATTGTTTATCAGTTATATTGAGGAAATATCAATAAGTTTAATTATATTGGGGAGACACTAATTGGCACTGGCAAATGGATTGGGGCAATAATTATTATTGGGGCAAAAATCATTAGTAGTGAAGTGAAGGTTCAAACAGAGAGCACTAGAAGAACCCATCATTTCTCAATGGTGTCTCTAGGACACCCAGGGGAAAGCTACTTGGCTATACTTTGTCAATACAACCTGGTGGAAGAGTAAAACCAAATTCTCATCATGCAACCTGCCAAAAAAATAAATTTCAAGTTTCAGTATACCTTTAAGATACCATATCCCTTCCTACTGTCACTAATGCTCTTTGCTCCTTTTATGTCCCTCTACTTAGAGAACCAGGAGAAAGGGTAGGAATGCTTTTTGTTCTTCATTTCCTCATTCAGACTTTCGGTCTGCCAATATCATTCTACTTCTTAGAGAAGGTAGGTGGTGTGTGGATGGAGTATGGAATCAAGATGATCTGAGTTCAAGTTTAGCCTCAGAAACTTACCAGCTGTATGAGCCTGGGCAAGTTACCTCTGTCTGACTCAGTTTTATTACTTGTAAATTAAATATAACAGTTTATGAGGATCTGATGAGATATCTATAAAATTTTCTGGCACACAGGAGATGCTCAGTAAATAACTTGCTTCATCCATGCTCACAACACTTCCAAGTGTGGCCTCAACCAGATTAAAATGTAATCAGGAAATATTCAACAAAATAAAATAAAAGTACAATAGAACATAGATAATGTTAATATATGGTTTTCTAAGTCAATATGAAGCCAACAGGGTAGGGGCCAGTTTCTGTTTTTTGAGCTTGACACTCATTGATTCTACTTTCTTGCTATCTACTCATTTCTCAAGCCCTGCAACATACTCTTTAATTCCATTTTTTAATTCCATTTCCCTCCAAGATCACCAATGTCTGTTACATGGCTAAATCTGAAGACCCCAATCTCCACCCTACTTGACCTGCATATAAGCTATCATTCCATCCTGTTCCCCCACACCCAGCAAAATGCACACACACACACAGACACACACACACTCACACACACACACAGACACACACACACACAGACACACACACACACTCACACTCACATTTGGTTTCCCATGTCATTGCATAATGTAGGCACCCATGCCTCAAAGCTTAGTCACTCATTGGCTTAGACAATGGGTTATCAAGTCCCATAGAGCCTAACTTTAGTGATTGATCATTGTTTATAAAATCAAAATTCCCTATTATTTTAAGGTTCCCTACATGTTGGCTTCAACTTTCCTTTTAAATTTATATTTCAGTTCATTTCCTTTCCCATTTCAACCAAACTGAACTGCATAGTTTTGTGATCTCGGTCTTTCTTCTGCCCCCTTGTGGCCATTCCTCATCTTGTGCCATGGAGCTGCTCTTCCCTCTGACTTACCCATGTGTCCAATCAGTCAATAGATATAGTCATTTCTATTTCTACAGCATCTTTGGTATATGCCCCCTTCTCTCTGTTCACAAAGCCACAACTCTAATTCATATCCTCTTCCCCTGGATTATTTCAATAGCTTCCTAATTGGCCTCCCTGCTTCACATCTCTTCATGTTCCAATCTTTCCTCTGTCTATCAACCAAAGTGATTTTTCTAAAAGACAACTCTGACCATGTCACCTGCCCTACTCAACTAAACTACAGTGGCTCCCTAGTGCCTCTAGGACAGCGGTTCTCAACCTGTGGGTCACAACCCCTTGGGGGTTGAATGACCCTTTCACAGGGGTCGCCTAAGACCATTGGAAAACACATATTTCTGATGGTTTTAGGGACCGAGACACCGCTCCTTTATCCGTCTTCAGGTGGGTCCACCCACATGCAGATATGCCCACATACTAGTATTAAAGGGTCGCAGCATTAGGAAAGTTGAGAACCACTACTCTAGGATGAAATATAACCTCTTCTTTTTGACATTTGACTCTCTCTACAACATTTACAATCTTCTTACAAGCTTCACTGTCTCACTAGATGTTCCTCACATGCTCTGGATCTTCACACTGGTATTCCTTCATGCCTACAAGGCAATCCCTCCTTATTTCCTCCTCCCAGGATCCCTCTCTACCTTCAAGAAGCAGCTCAAGCATTACACATATGAAGCCTTTCCTGATCTTCTAACTGGTAGTGCCCTCCCTCCCAAATCACTTTATATTTAACTACTATAAATTTATTTGTATCTAGGCCTGGTATTCAGGAAAACTCTCCTTCTTGAGTTCAATTCCAGCCTCAGATACTTATTAGCTGTGTGACTTTGGGCAACTCACTTAACCTATTCGCCTCAGTTTCGTCATCTGTAAAATTAGCTGGAAAAGGAAATGGCTAACCCTCCAGTATCTTTGCCAAGAAAGCCCCAAATGGGGTCACAAAGAATTGGAAACAACCCAAATGAATGACCAAACAATCTAGGCTGGAGGCATTTGGGAAGTAATAGGGACCTATCTCAATGGAAGACGTTTTGTGATCTTCTACTGTGCAGTGGGAGCAGATGCTTTTCATTGGCTGTGCAGCCAAAAGAACTTGCATCTTAAAAACTGCCAATGTGGAACACCCTTGCTCCCTTTCTGGGGGTCCAGAGGAATGAAGGTGTTGTTTACTCAAAGCATAGGTGCTATGCACTGCATAGTGTGTGGGGGAAAGGACCACTTCCTCTCCCCTCTTTTGGCCTTGTGATAGTTAGATTTGGGCTTGGCGTTTTTGTCTGTTTCATTTATCTTTTTCAGTTCTAAGCACAGTCAATGGAATCCTTGGACCCAGGTACTCATACCATGTCAGTCTTAGAGGCAAGATTCTAGGCTGGGTGTTGCTGCCAGCCCAGGAGGGAAGCCTTGAGAAACCAGGATGCTAGGGCAAAAGCCCAGGGAGAGGTGCCCTTTGGATCTGTAACTTGGTGGGACAATGGTATATAAGAATTGAGATAATCTGTTAACCTAATCCCTTTCCCCTCCCTGAAGACTGAAACAGGGTACAAGGAGGGATTATGTCCCCAAATGTTGAGAAAGTAGTGGTGTTTATATATTTGTTCTTACTTTATCTTTGAAGCTGTAATGAATAAATTCATTAGGACATTTTGACCTCATTCAGTGTGCCTGCAATCTGACTCTAATTTTCTTCTAACTAAACATTGACGGACTGTTTATGATGTTTCTTACAAGAAGAGGCTGGCCACTCCCTCTAGGAATCAGACACTCCTAAACAGAAATGCTCTCAAGGATGTTTTGAGAACAGTTCCTTCTCCATCAATCATGCATTTAATTGGCAAAATGCCTTTTTGGTTAGAAAGAACTACTAACGGTAGGTAATCTTGAGCCATCTTGGGAAGTAACCCCCCAGCCCTTGGTACAGACATGTAGCCCAGGACCTTCCCATTGGGACTCTGGAGGCTGACCCAGGACTCTCCAGCTGCACAGCCCAGATGTGGAGAATTCCCCCCAAGGTGCTTATCAGTTGTGGTAATTTTGACTAACTTCTGAGACTTACTGATTGTGACTTAACTATAGGAACTTACTGACTGAGACCTATATTATTGTTCACTTACTGATTGAGATCTTTATTATTATTTTTATAAATAAATACTAGTAATATATATACATACATATATACATCTAATTGTGTGTGTGTATATATATATATATACATACACACATACACACACATACATACGTATATATATATATATGAAATCTCAAACTTGAGACTCTGTGTTATTTCTGAACCAATCCAAACCAAAACTAAATTAAGCTACAGCAAATAAGATTGCATCACAAGACAGAAATAAATGCAATTATCACTTCCACATCGTAACTTTCCCCATCTCAGTTTATACACATATGTATGTATATGTATATGTGCATATGTGTATACATACATATACACACATACATACATATATACACAAACATACACATAATATGCATTTATATATCTTGGGTCATCAACATATGACATTAAATGGGAATTTGGGGGGAGTTTTGTGGAAGTCACAGATTACACATGAAGGCCAGTAGATGACACAGAAAGTTTAGCAAGTCAGAAATACATAAATATGTATATGGTATATCAACATATTTTATCTTTTAATGCTATAATGATTCAGACTTCTTCTCTGGTACAAAGGGAGGGCCAAACAATTTTTACACAGATTTTCCAGATTGAGGGGGTGCTGTCCCCTAACCCTCATGATATGAAAAGGATAACTGCATTATTTTGTAAAAGTTTATCTTACTGCTAAGTGGCTAAAATAAACTGAGTTTTGGGGGACCCCTAGAATTGGAGGAACACAAGCCTCTGATGTCAATGAGTCAGTGTGGAGGAACAAGCTCCCAAAGTTCCCACAAGGATAGAACTCTCAAGAGGGGTAAAATGAAGCATACCTGTCCTTCAAGCAGTGGAGGGCCAATGTATCCCAGTTATATGTATTTATTCTTTTTACATTTTGCATATATATATGTATACATGTAATGCACATGCATATGTATATATACATTTGTGTGTGAATCCATATGTGTGTGTATGTGTGTGTATGCGTGTGTGTGTATGTGTGTGTGTATGTGTGTGTGTGTATGTGTGTGTGTGTGTGTGTGTGTGTGTGTGTGTATGCACTTAACATCCAGAAGACCTTGTCTCCCCCATTAGAATATATGTAAGCTCCTTGGGGGCAGGAAGGAGGGAGAGCTAGGTGGTGCAGTGGATAGAACACTGAGGTTTGGGGGGCTTGGAAGTACCGGAATCAGGAAGCCCTAAGTTCAAACCCAGTCTCAGTCTGGGTGACCCTGGGCAAGTCACTTGACTTGACAGTAGGTGTTTAATACAGGCTTATTGATTGATTGATGGACTGACACAGCTCCATCTTCACCTTTTGCTGCAAGTTTTCCTATGTCTCTCTCTTTAGCAGTCAGTGCTTTTGTATCTAAGGTTACTTTGCATATACCGTGTACGAATCTTGTATCCATACCTTGTATCTCTCTATGTTGTCTCCCTCTGTTAGAACATAAACATCTTGAAGATAATCACTTTTTCTATTTACTGTTTGTATTCCCAATACTTAATAGTGCCTTGCTAATAGTAGGAGCTTAATAAATGCTAACTGGTTGATTTGAATTCTGTTCTATTAGCTTTCTAAGTGAGCTTACATAGTTTACTTACTCTGCTGTTTTCACATGTATTTCCAGAGTCTAGACAGTTCATTAGATATTGATATATGTATGCTCAGTAGAATAATAATGAATCAAAAATGAATTTTCTTTCCAGAACGTAAAGGAAAATGGGGAAGACACATCTCTCCACTCACCAAGTGCAGATCTTGGAGATGTAGGAGGTGGAGGATGGGAACAGGCAGATGAAGCTTCTGTTAACACCATCTTCATCATACCACTCCTCTGCTCCATGACTGTTAGCAACTCATTATAGTCACACCAAATTCAATTACATTTTTTTTTTGGCTAGGCTTTTAAGGCTTTCATGCCATTAGCCTACTTTATCCATCATTGCTTACTTATTGCTATGTACTTTTAACTTTTTTTAGACTTGCATGTCGATTGTTCCACCATGTACATTCCTAATTTTGTGACTTCACTCATTTTGTTCTTTTCCCCTGGAATGCCATCTACTTCAGTACTTCCTCTAACATCTATGATAATTACTGTCTGGGCTACATCATTATCACTCAATTATATGTTGTTTTGTTATTTGCTCCTCTTTCATTTGTTGCCTGCCTTGGGGGACTGTTGTCCCTAGCCAGATCTCATCCATAATAAGAACCAATCACTGGGAAGTCTCATACTCATTTTTGTCATATTCCCACAAAACTCCAGAATTTTCACAAGGGAAAAACCGTGTTCCCAGAACACTGATGACCTCTGTTCAGGTCAGTCCTCTATATGGGACAGTCTACTCATTGGAGGAGATGAATGACCTGTCCTGTGTAAGAGGCAGGTGAAAGTTGGTGAAAGTGGGAGAGCTCCAGCCTTCTTCAGACTTCTTTGGGATGCTTCAAGGGTTAAGAAATTTCTGGCACTTCTGACTTTTACCTTTGAAAAAGAAGATGGAAGAAGTCAACTCCACTTGAGATTGTTTAAGGAAAAGACTCCAGAGACACATGAGAGGAGCTGGAGGACTTCACCACAACTTATACTCAGCTTGCTACAGTAGAGAGTTCTGGGAGTTTCCCCTTAGGTGAGATCTAGGACTCTCTTGGTTGAACTGAGTTATCTTGCTCCTAGTGGTAGAATTTTAAATCTTCTCAAATAGATTAAAAGCTCCCAATGGACAAAGACAGTATTTTATACTTCTAATGTACTTCTTAATATGAAATTATTCTTTTTTGATTGATGGATGGTTATATCAACAATAGTTAATGTCATGGTAAGTGGGACACGATACAATACTTCTTTACTCTCAAATTAATTGATACTTTCCAAAAAAACATTTGGTTTCCTAGAATAGTTATCAAGAATTTCAGATGTGGGGGGGGCGGAGCCAAGATGGCGGCGTAGAAGCAGCAACACATCGCAGCTCTCACATAGCCACCCCAAAATACCCATAAAATAGGACTCTAAACCAATCCTGGAACTCCAAAACGCACACAAAGATACGTCCCACTAAAGTCAGCTCG
>CM053581.1:383130083-383153485 GCA_028627135.1 Pseudochirops cupreus | reverse complement strand
TATCTCCCCCTTTCACAATTCCCATTCACAGCTGCTGCTAATCCGCTCACCTGAAGCTTCTCAACTCATCCGCTCCTCCCGTCCAGCCGTCCCCGGGGCACAGCTGCGGCTTCAGGCCAGGCTGGTTTTGGTTCGCAGTGCTGATATGGTTCCTCGTAGCCGAGCTGACTTTAGTGGGAAGTATCTTTGTGTGCGTTTTGGAGTTCCAGGATTGGTTTAGAGTCCTATTTTATGGGTATTTTGGGGTGGCTATGTGAGAGCTGCGATATGTGCTGCTTCTACGCTGCCATCTTGGTTCTGCCCCCCTGCTTGTATTTTTTGATCTTCTTTGTTAGCAAAGTAAGATTCTATAGTCTGATTTTTGTTTTGTTTTGTTTTTAACTCTACTCATTTTCCCAGCCAAATGCTTGACTTTCCAACTCTTTTTCAAGGTAGAAGTGTACTTCTAGTGGGTGTGGGTTGGGTGTGGGTGTACTCTCCCAAGCTTCTAGGGTTTTGTGCAGCTGTTTTCAGAGCTGCTTCTAGGGACCTGTAAATTTTCAGCTCTTTTAAGGTGGTGTGATCAAAGACGAGGTCCTGGCCTGTGCTCTGGTGTGTACTACAACATACTTTTTTGCCTTGGAACTGTGAAGAGGATTTCCTCTGCACTGCTGTCACAAGCTCTGCCACACCAGTGCTCCTCCGCCCTCTAAGACTGCCACCCAGGACTTTGACCCAGATCCAATCAGGGTAAAGCAAGAGAATCCTGCCTCAGGACCAGCAAAGAGATCCATGCAATCTCCCTCTGATCTTGCTTGATTGCCCCACCATCTTTCGGTCTAGACTGCTCACAGCAGCCACTGCTGCTACTGCTGCCATTAAGGCCATAGCCACCTCTTCCACTCCAGGGCTGATGCCAGACCATGCTCCTCTCTCACCCAGGTCCAACAGAGTTTTCCCACTGACCTTCTATGTTGTCTTTGGCATTTGTGAGTTGAGAAATCTGGAAACTGCCACTACTGCCAGTGATTCAGTCCCCTGAGGCCTGCTCTGGTCCTGTTTGTGCTGGACTGTGCTCCATTCCCAACCCAGTATAATAGACCTTTCCTGTCAACCTCCCGCATTACCTTGGGCTGGAGACTTGTTTCTCTCTGTCATTTTGTGAGTTCCATAGCACTAGAATTTGTTTAGAATCATTTTTTACATGCATTTGGAGGGTTTGGGGGAAGAGTTCAAGCAAGTCATTGTTTTTACTCTGCCATCGTGGCTCTGCCCCCCATGCATCATTTTTTGAAGCTGCTTCCAGACACTAGTGACTGCCTCTTTGAATTCGTGTCTATATGGAAAATGTGTCTCTCTTTTCCCAACCATGCCCGATACTTTCTCAAAGTGATTCTCCAGTTGTTGAATATTAAGTCTCTTTCCAGGTGAGTAGCTACATTCCTAGATACCTACTTCTTATATATTAGGTTTGCTGTGACTTTCAATTTGTATATATCATAGAATTCCTGACTTATAGCTTTCACTAAAGTCAGTTTTAAACTTTCCTTTAGAAATACCTAGCCTTGGGGCAGTTAGATGATGCAGTGAATAGAACACCAACACTAGAGTCAGGAGGACCTAAGTTCAAATCTGGCCTCAGGCACTTGACACACTTACTAGCTGTGTGACCTTGGGCAAGTCACTTAACCCCAGGTGCTTTGCCTCCCCTCCTCTAAGAAAAAAAAGGAATAAAGAAAAAAAAAAAGAAATACCTAACCTCGGCTGGGGTTATGACCAAAGGTAATTTAAGCAGCAAAACTAAGTATAATCCTAAATGAAAAAAAAAAGGATATTTAATGAACTGATAGACTTTCATATTTTTGTGACAAAAACCTCAGAACTTGATGGAAAATTAGACATCTATAAATATAAGCAATATAATGTAAACATTAAAGACCAATTGTAAGGGACTCAATAAGGTCCAATTTTTACTTCATATCTGTAAAAATATCAGCAGTCGTCATGAATGTCATCATTATTTGGGTAGTCTGAAACAATGGCTGAGGAAGATGGCAGAGTAAAAGCAGGGACTTGCTTTAGATCTCCCCAAAATCCCTTCAAATATCTATAAAAATGACTCAAAACAAATTCTAGAGCAGCAGAACCCACCAAATGACAAAGTGAAAGAAATTTCTAGCTTAAGACAGCCTGAAAGGTCACCAGGAAAGGTCTGTTGTCCTGGGCTGGGAGAGGAGTGCAGTCCAGTGCAGAATACACCAGCACAGACCAGACCCCAGGAAACCTGGAACAGGCCTCAGGGGTTTGAAGCAGTGGCAGCTGTAATGGGATCCAGAGTTTTCAACCCACAAATGCCAAAGACAACTTAGAAGGTCAGTAGGAAAGGTCTGTCAAAACTGGGAGAGAGAGGAGCCTGGGCCAGTCCTGGGGTGGGGTGGGGTGGAGGTGAGATGACAGTAGCTGATCCTGGAGTTCTTGGCCCCCAGACGGTGGGGGGAGCAGTAATGATATTCCAAAGGTCAAAGGATCTAGGATTAAAAACAAGAATTACGTACCCAGAAAAACTCAATATAATCCATCAGAGGAAAAAATGGATATTCAATAAAACAGAGGACTCTCAAGCATGCTTGATGAAAAGAGCAGTGCTAAATAGAAAATCTGACTTTCAAATACAATATTCAAGAGAAGGATGCAAAGGTAAACAGGAAAAGGAAATTATATGGAATTACTAAAGTTGAGCTGTTTACATTCCTTTATGGAAAGATGATAATTGTAACTTATGAGACCTTTCTTAGTATTAGGGTAATTAAAGGGAAATGTACACACACACACACACACACACACACACACACGACATAGAGTGAGTTGAACATGAAGGGATGCTATCTAAAAAAATAAAGGGGTGAGAGAGAAGGATATACTGGGAGAAGGAGAAAGGGAGGGGTAGAATAGGGCAAATTATCTCAAACAAAAGAGGCAAGAAAAACTTTTTACAGTAGAGGGGAAGAGGGGGAAGGTGAGAGGGCATGAATGAATCTTACTCTCATCAGATTTGACTTAAGGAGGGAGTAACAAACACACTCAACTGGATATGAAAATCTTTCTTACTCTACAAGAAAGTAGTGGGGAAGGGAATAAGACAGTGGAGGATAATAGAAAGGAAGACAGATTGAGGGAGGTGGTAATAAGAAGCAAACACTTTTGAGGAGGGACAGGGTTAAAGGAGAGAATAGATAGATGGGGGGTGGGATACGATGGAGGGAAATACAGTTAGTCTTTCACAATATGTTTTGTATGACTACATATGTATAACCTATATCTAATTGCTCGATGAGGGTGGGTGGGGAGTGAGGAAGGGAGAGAATTTGAACTTAAAGTTTTAAAAATGAACGCTAAAATTGTTTTTACATGCACCTGGGAAATAGGATTTACAGGCAAGGGGGAATAGAGATCTATCTTGCCCTACAGGAAAATAGAAGGGAAGGGAGTAAGGGAAGAGGGGGAGGTGATAGAGGGGAGGGCAGATTGGGGGAAGGGGTAATCAGAATGCATGCAGTCATAGGATGAGGGGAGAGCAGAGATGGGGAGAAAATCTGGAACTCAAAATCTTGTGGAAATGAATGTTGAAAACTAAAAACAAATTAATTAATAGAAAGATTTTTTTAAAAAATAAAAGTTCAGACGAAAGATAGGTAAAATCCTATGACTTACAAATCTATAAAGTCCAGGCAAGAAGGATGTGAAACTTTTAAGAAGGAGACTCTGAAAACACAAACAATTACAGTGAGATAGAAACAGGAATCCTGTCTAAAAGATCACTATGAATGTATAGGCAACTCCAACTAATTTAGATTTAATTTTTTTTTAAATTTATGGAATACAAGAAGTATTTCCATAACACAGTACAATAAAAAAGATGATTGCACATGAGAAAAAAGAAAGAAAGGCTTGGACTGAACTGAATATGATGCTGTGATTCTGAAAGAAGTAAAACCATTGGGAGAGATAGAAAGGAATAATTATCTCATAGAATGAGTCATAAAAGGAAAACCTGATGCAGAAGAAGATGAAGCTAGTAGGGAGGAGAGTGGTTAGTGCTGGAACCTTACTCTCATAAGCAATGGGATAAAGAATGATATATACATACATGCATACATACACACATACATACATACATATAAAGGATATAAAAAATCTTTTAAATTCAGAAAGAAATGAGGGCAAGGGGATAGGTTGGGGGTAGAGAATGAGGGAGGAAATTTTAGAAAGATGGGTAGCTTAAGGAAAGTAGAGGGTAGAAGCAGAGGATTGAGGAAAGATACAATAAATAGGGTAAGAAGGATAGTGAGGAAAAATAAGAAGAAGGAAAATATTTGAAAAGTAGTTGTAGCTTAGAATGAGAATGGGACTAATTTGTCCATAAAACAGAAATGGATAGCAGATTAAAATTTTGAATTCAACTGTATGTGCTTTCAGCAAACATAAAAATGAGAGGTACATACAAAGATAAAATAAAGAGTAGGAGTAGAATTTTGCATATAGAAAAAAGCAGGGTTAGTAATCATGATCTCAGACAAAGTTAGAGTTAAAATAGATTAAGTGAAAAAGAGAGAAATTATACCATGTGTCAATATTTTTCAATGTTCTTTTGGACTATTTAAAATTTCCTGACAATATAAAATACCTGAGCATATACTTACTAAATCAGACACAGGGATTATGTGAATATAAACAGAAAGCACTTTTTTATACAAATAAACTCAGATCTAAGTAATTGAAATAATACTTATTATTCATGGGTGGGTAAAGTCGAAATAATTTTTAAAGTGAAATTTTACCTAACCAATCTATTTATTCAATGTCATCCCAATTAAATTACTAAAAAACATTATTTTACTAAGTCAGAAAAAATAATGAAGTTTATTTGGAAAAGCAAAAGTTCAGGAATGTCAAAGAAGCCAGGAAAAAAGATGCAAAGGAAATAGATTCCTCTGTTTGAGACCTTAAACTGTACTATAAAGGAGAGCATTGTGGAAGTATTAAAAGGATTACTTCAATTATTTTAATTTAAGATTTTTTCTTGTATAAATACAACCTATGTAGCCAATAATAGAAGGAATGCAGAAAATTGGGGGAAAACAACTTTCATATGCAATTTCTCAACTAGGATGTGATTGGGTTGGAATATTGCTGTGGTGTAAGAAATGATGAGTTGATTGATTTAGAAAAACATGGGAAGACTTGGACCTATGAAGGAAGATGCTGTCTACCTTCCAAGAAAAAGATGAAAGGTAAGCATAGTATGGTTTTACATGTATATGTATGAGTACGTATGTGAATATATATATATGTATATACATACACATATATGTGTGTGTGTATGTTTATAAATGTATATGTACGTGTGTATGTATTTATATATGTGTATGTATGTATGTATATGTGTGCATGTGTGTATGACTATGTTTAATTGTAGCCTTCTCTAGGATGGGGGGGGGAATGGAAGGGAAGAATAAAGTAAAAAGCGCATTGTAGAAAACAAAAGGAAACCAACAACAAAGCAAAACTGGGCAGCTTTGAAAATTACATGCAGTGTTGATTATATAGATTTTCTTGAAATGGAAATGTCTTGCTTTATATTGAATCCTTTCTTATGGTCAGCTATAAACATGGTAACGTTTTTTTTTCTTTTCTCATTTTATATTTAAGTGTATTTTAAAAAATACCAAAAAATACATAGCCTCACTTTTCATAAGCATTTTGATTGTTTGGATTCTGAAAAATAATCGGTGTTTACTGAATCATTACGATTATTAATTTTTTCTTTTTCTTTTTTTTTTGTTTGAAGGAGATTTTATTTTTATTTTTTTTAATTAAATTGGTTTATTTCTTGTAGTTTACAAAACTCAGTTCCACAATCCCTTGTGTTTCGGATTTTCTCCTCCTCCCTCTGCCTCCCCCCCCCCATTATGGCGGCATGTACTTGGATACACAATCTACAAATATGATCATTAATTTTGATAGAACTTTGTTCTTTGGTGGGCAAGATCCCCTTATATCACTGGCCGGATGGTATGTCTGTTGAGACAGAAGGAGATGAGAATTATCTAGCACCCTTTGCCAACAAGAAAACTGGTAGCACAACAAGGGAATAAATCATCCTTATTGATGTATTTTGTTTTGATTTCTCCTAGAATTTGTGCTCCTCTACCACTTATTATCTTTAGTTTGATTCCTTATGGGTCATGGCCCTGGTTCCTGCTCTTTGTTATATTTTCATAACTGACTTATTCCTCTCCTTCTCTCCAGGGTCCTCCTCCCAGAAAATTCAGAACAGCATCCCTCTGGCAATTACCTGCAGAGGTTACATCAGACTTAAGACAATTAAAGCGACCACAATTCATGTTGTTGCAGTCTTAGCAGATCATCTTGGAACTTCCAAAGCATTCACAGATGCTTTGAGCCCTCTGCCCACCTTAATTGCTATTATCTTTCCTACCTCCTCAAGCTAACAGCTGAAAAGCTGCCCAGAAAGGAGGATAGGGAGTTTTCTTCCATTTTTATTGTTCGGTTCCAGGAGTACCAATTCCAGTTTTTGATAATTGTCCTAATTTTAGTTCTAGACAGTTGTTCATAAGACTGGAATAACAAGAAAGCAGGGTTAAGTGATCTCCCACTGCTTGCAATTTTAACATTCTTCACCATCTTTCATTGATGATTCAGAAGCTCCTTTGGGTTCCTGTACTAAGTAGACACAGATAAATTGCTTTAAGATTTGCATCAGCCCTTTAATTTTCACAACAACTTTGCAAAGTAGGTTTTATTGTTGCTATTATTTTATGCTATCTTTGGAAAGTGGGGCTAAAAGAAACTGAAAGTCTGGGTTTGATTCTTGAATTTTTCCGCTTACTGCCTGTATGACCTAGGGCATAGCAATGAACCTTTTCTGGGTCTTAGTTAGGTCGGGGCAAGTATTTCTTACAGTCTCTCTTAGATTTAACATTTTCTAATTTTGGAATCTCCTAGTCTATACTTGGGTGCTGAGAAGGGATGCAAGTTTACAGAATTTTTTTCAAGAGAATAGCTATTAAAAATGGGATATTGTGAGAAAATATGAATATGTGGGAAGGACATCAGACTAAGGACGTGATTATGTAATTGGGAATTTCTTAAGCTTACATTTGGCATAAATGACCACTTAATGTAATTAATTTTGATTGTCATTAATTTCTTCAACTTCTTCCTCTTTCAAGAATCAAACTCCCCCAAAAAAATTATTGGAGTTTTGCATTTATGAAAGAGATCAAGAAAAGGAAAAAGAAACATTTTCAGGTAAGAACATCAACAATGTCATTTTCCATTTCATTCAGAAGATTAACAGTCACGAACAATTGTTAGTCATCTGCTGTTTTTAGTCACAGCACTAGATGGTCTAAAGTGCTCCCTTTTCTAAAAACTTAATCTTTCCTTTGATTTTGGGGAGAAAAAAACCACCGTGGAAAATCAAAGGGTCTATTGCCTTGCTTTCATCAGAAATAGGTCTTACTCATCACAAACTAATGATGTAGTTTCAGTAATCATCCTTCTCTTTCATGAATCTCAAGATCTTTTTCTCCAATGACTCCTTGCCATTTGCCTACAAACATGTTCAGGAAGGGAAGTGCTAGTTAATGTTTAACAATTAACTCACTGAAAAAAAGTATGTAGTATTCATTTTTAGGTTTAACTTGCATTATTAAATTTTCCTTCATCTTTTTCTTAAGTCTAGATAATAAAAAACCAAACTATTGAGCCTTGATTTGCAGTATTTGCCCATTTCTGAGGTATAAATGCTGAAAATCTGACAATCAGCTCTTAGAATCCAGCATACACATGTGCCTAGGTATGCCAGTGTTCTTACTTTTTTTTTTTAAAGAGTCATCTCTTGACCATGCTACTCATACTACAATGACTATCTCATCTGTTTTCTGCCTTTCTTTGATCATCATTTTGATAGACTTGTCTATACCCAGTAGCTATACCATCATACCACATGTTCTCTCCTTATGGACTCTTGGAAAATCTGGCTTCTGCTGCTTCCACTCTACTGAAATTAGACTCTCAAAAGTCGCTAGTGGCTCCCTAGTTACCTAATCTAATGGTCTTTAAGATTTAGCCCTCCTCTTCTTCTTTGATCTCTTTAATGTTTGAGGGGTTTTATTAACCCCAGTTTATAGATATCCACTTCTCCTTAGGCTTCAGAGATATAACGCTCTTGTGGTTCTTCTCTTACCCCTTGAACTACTCCTTTTCTGCTTCTAATCTTCTTTCCCTCTTCTCAATGTGGATATTCCTCAATAGTCTGGGTCTAGTTTTTTTCTCTCTCTCCAAATTTTAACCCTTGCCATTTTCTGTACTTCCCCTATATCCAGAGAGCCAGCCTTGGAGTAAGACCAGGTTCATTTCCCTTCTCTGTGTGGCCTTGGGCAAGTCAATTAGCCTCTCTAGTATACTAGGTAGTTTGCTAGTACAATCATTTGTTGAGGAGATGCCAACCTGCTTTGATAGAGAATGTTTCCTTAGGCAGATTTTCTCTATATTTATGAAATCCCAGGTCCAGCCTCTATTCTTTTATGACTTAAAACATACCTTACATATGTAATTTCATTTTATATTCCTAATTCCTCTCTGAGGTAGGGCATGCGAATATTAATTTGTCCTTATTTCATCTATGAGGAGAGTGAAGCTCATAGACTTTGAATAAATGCTCTGGTTTGGTGATTGTATAGTGAACATTTCTCAGGCATTCATAGTAGTGAGTGTTCTGGGCAGCACACTATGCAGAAGGACTCTAGTAGGTCTTCCATAATCCTTTGAATTGCTTCTTCTTCTACTTTTTTTAAATTAAAAAAAGATGTCTATTGGTGCTGTTTGTTTCTATGTAGCTTATATTCCCCTGGCATGCAGCGACACTTCAAAATGTTTATTGACTAACCGATTGGCTGGCTCTCCCTCTTTAATCTCCCTGAGAGCTATCCCTTAAAACAAAGGATGTTTTTGAAAAAGAGTAAAACAAATTTAGCAAAACCAATGAACAAATGGAAAAGATATGTATTACATATTTTCCATTTTTTTCATTGCTTTTGCTAAATTTGTTTTACTCTTCTAAAAAACATTCTTTGTTTTAAGAGGTAGCATATATATACATACATACATACACATGTAAATATGTATATTGCATGCAGTGTTTCACACACATGGAACCTATGTCTTCAGAAGAGCAGGGGGAGGTATTGACTCATATGGTTTCTTTGGGCTCAAGTCTATTCTCTACAGTGATGTGGGAGGCAAAAGTTAATTCAATTTCATACTGCTTTTATGCTCTGCTTTAGTAGATGGTTAGTGTCCAGAATGAGAAAATGATCGTCCTCTTCCTAAATCTGTCTACAAAGAGATACTGTGTTTATTTTGGGAAGGACTTTGACGGATTGGAGGATATTCAAACACGGATGACATTTAAGAAATTGAGGGGACTGGAGACTATGCCATGTGAGGATTAGCTGAAGGACGAGGGGCTATTTAGCCTAAAGAACAAGAGATTTAATGGGTGCAATATTCCTATCTTTAAGTGCAGAAGGACTGTTACATAGAAGTCTTGTTTGCTTGGCCCCAGAGGCAGTTTAGTGTGTTGGGTGGGAGGTAGGGGAATGACTTATCATTGTGATCACTCAGTGATCAATCAACAAGCATTTATCAAGCATCTTTTGTTTTTCAGTCATGTATGACTCTTCATGATCCTATTTAGGGTTTTCTTGGCAAAGATACTGGAGTGCTCTATTTCCTTCTACAGTTCATTTTACAGATGAGGAAACTGAGGCAAACAGAGTTAAGTGACTTCCCCTGGGTCACATAGCTAGTAAGTGTTGGAGACCAGATTTGAACTCATGAAGATGAATCTTCCTGACTCCGAGGCCAGTGCTCTATCTACTATGCCATCCAGCTGCCTCAGTGCCTACTAGGGGCCAGAAAAGTGTCTGAAATGGAATCAGTTGTTTCAATAGGTAGTGAATTTGCCTATCTCTGAAGGTCTCAAAGCAAAGGTTAGATGATCAAGGACACTCAAGGCAGGACTTCATGTTTAGACATGGGCTGGGCTAGATAACCTGAAAAATTCTTTCCATCTCTGAGATGATGAGAATATTTCAGTGGCCTCTTAGTAGATTGTTCTACCTTTGCTCTCTCCCCCATCCAATCTGTCCTTCACACTGCTGCCAAAATGACAATATCATGACTGCTCCAAAAACTTCACTGATTCTCTATTTCCTGCTCAGTAAAGTTCCATCACTTTTTCCTGATGTCATTGCCCTCAGAATCTTCTGTCAATCTGCTTTCCCAGGCTGATCTGATATTGCTCCCTAAACAAAATCCATGCTCCAACTTAACCAGGATACTTCCTGTCCACAGTGCCCCATTTCCCAACTCTATGCTATTGGGTATTGTTTCTTAAACCTTGTTGAATGCATAGGTGAATGGACTCCAGTGTGACTTCCTCCATGAAGCCTTCCCTGATGGCCCCAATTAGTAACAGTTCCTTCCCCCTTGGCACCACTAGAGTACTTTGTTTTATACCTCTTCCTACTACAGTGGAAAGAGCATTAACCATCAAGTCAGGAGATTTGGGTATCAATTCTATCTCTACCTCATAGCTGCTCCATAATCAAGTCATTTAAGCCTTCTGAGCTTCAGTTTCCTACTTCATGGAAAGAAGATAACATGTGTACTACTTCTCTTACAGAGCTATAGTAGAGAAAGTACTTTGTAAAACCTGAAGCACCATGGAAATATACATTATTGTTATTCTCACTTATAATTATTGGTAGCATAGCTTAGTCTTAGAAGATAAAGTGCTGGACTTGGATGTGAGAAACACTGAGTTTGAATTCTACCTCTGACACTAGGTAAGTGACAGGTCAAGTCACTTAAATTCATTGTGTCTCAAGTAATATCCTAGGATTTATCTACTCAAGTCATAGACTTGGTGGAGAAAAAGCCCCATGCTTATAAAATTGAAGATCTTTACCCTAGTTGCCTAATTATTATAATTACCTGTGAACACATATCCCTCTATTAAACTTAGCTTGAATAATGCTTTTTCTGTGAAAATCTCTTTCATCTCCCTAACTCAAAAATAGTTCTCCTTCCCACTACCATTCCCAATTTCATAAAGAAGACCTTTTCTTTAAAAAAAACAAAACAATTTCTTATAAATTATTATTAAATAGTATTATATGTCTCATATGTTTTCTCTCTTTCCCCATTCTGACATTATAAGCTCTCCAAGGAAAAAGAGTCTATTTTACTTAAATCTTTGCATTTCTGCCTTACACAGCACATTGTGTTGTTGTTGTTGTTGTTGAGTCATTTCAGTTGTGCCCACCTCTTGGTGACCTCATTTGAATTTTCTTAGCAAAGATATTGGAATGGTTGGTTTGCCACTTCCTTCTCCAGCTAACTCCAGACAATAACAGATGTAGGGACTGAGGTAAACAGGGTTAAGTGACAGAGACACAGCTAATAAGTGTCTGAGGACAGATGTGAGCTCAGGAAGATGAGTGTTTGGATTCCAGACCCTGCAGTCTATCCACTGCACCACTTAGCAATGAGCTATCTAGTTACTCCATAGAGAAGCAGGATGGCATGATGAACAGAGGACTGGTCTTGGAGTCAGAAATACCTGAATTTTGTTACATGTTACTAAATGCTTAACAACCAGCTCTCTGCAAAAACAAATTGCATGCATGACCCACTTTTAAGTTTAATCTTCATTACTAATATTTCCTTAGTCACTTTTAGAAGTCTAGACAATCAGCAAAATAATGAGTCAAGCCCTGATTTGTAGCACTTCTGATTTTGAGGTGTAGACATTTAGCAATTGGCTGGAGCTAGCTCCAGCAGCCCCTGCCTAAATTCAGATTCTCCCTCAGATACATACTTGCTATGTGGCCATGGGCAGATAATTTAACTTTTTGATACTGTAGAAATAGCTCTAAATTATATAGTAGTTTCCACCCTTGGAAGAACTTAATGAAGTCCTTGGTTGAAGGCTGTGCAGACTGAAGTACTACAATAGGACAAATAAAGTTTTCCTTATTATTAAAAAACCAAAAGAATTGCCAACAAATTTAACCTAGTTCAAAAATATGGGTGATGGTTTTATTTGTAAAGACTTGATGAAAAACATAATTCCTCAAGCTTGTTCATAACTGGAAGCCTTCTCTTGGAGAAAGTTCCCTCCCTCATCACTTTAGTTCATTGCTTCTTTGGTCTTTCCATTTTAAATGGCATAAAGGAATACAAAGGGGAAGAAAAAAAACATGAAACATTCATTTAAAAAGGAAATGCCTCTTGCTTAGTTAAGAGACATTGATAACATGAACTTATCATTGCAAGTTGTCAAAAATTGGCAAATATTTGGCAATACCAAGACGGAAGGTAAAAATTCATTTTTTGATGTTGGCCTTGTTTTTCTTAGCAGGTCTCCATCATGAGTGACCGGGGAGCAAACAACCACTCAGAGGCAACTGACTTCATTTTTGTAGGCTTCCGAGTCCACCCAGAGCTCCATATCTTTCTCTTCCTGGCTTTCCTATTTGTCTATAGCATGGTCCTCTTGGGGAACGTTGGCATCCTGGCCATCATCCTGATCGATCCCCGACTGAACACACCAATGTATTTCTTCCTAGGCAACCTCTCCTTCATTGATCTCTCCTATTCCTCTGCTGTGGCACCGAAGGCCATGGCCAATTTCTTATCTTCAAGTAAGTCCATTTCCTTTGTGGGCTGTGTGGTCCAGTTTTTCTTTTTTGTCTTGTTCATGGTAGCAGAGGGTTTTGTCCTGGCAGCTATGGCGTATGACCGCTTTGTGGCCATCTGCTCCCCACTGCAATATTCTGTCCGCATGTCAAGACGCTTTTGTACCCAGCTTATGGTGGGTTCTTACTTTTGTGGCTGGGTCACGTCTATTCTCCTAGTCAGTATCACCTTTACTTTGTCCTTTTGTGCCTCTCGAGTTATTGATCACTTTTACTGTGACTCCCACTCAATTGAAAAGATCTCATGTTCCAGCATTGTCATCAATCGAATGGTGTCATTAACCCTGGCCGGAATCATTATTTTGCCCACTCTGATAGTCATCGTGGTATCCTATGTTTACATTGTGTCCACCATCCTGAAGATCCAATCTGCTGAGGGTCGAATGAAAGCCTTCTCCACTTGTGGGTCCCACCTTGGTGTGGTGAGTTTGCTGTATGGAACTGCTTTCTTTGTGTATCTGATTCCGCCCAACAACCCTGAGCTGCGTAAAGTGGCTTCTGTGTGTTATACCCTCATTACTCCCATGTTGAACCCCCTTATCTACTCTCTAAGAAACAAAGATGTCAAAGAGTCTTTGAAAAGAATTTTAGGGAAGGCAAAAGCTTTGCTCTAATTTTCACATTTTTGTCTCTCCCTTAGTTCTGTTATTTTTAAATCAGAGAAATCCCCTTAGGGATGAATTATTTCTGGGGGAAAAAATTTCTTGTCTACCCTATTAATGGTTCCTCCAGAATACTGTTGTTACTAAACTAACCATAAGCATCAAAATCAGAGATGATATAGCAACTCTACCAATGGCAATGTACCTCATTACCCCTGCTAACAATGGGGCCCATGAGAAGTCATTATTTCATATGGTCTCTGAGCATGTCCTGAAGGAGGTTAGGTTGGAAGTACAGTTATTCCTTCCACATAGTGACTTTTCCTGTTATAGTTTTAATATATTAGAGATCAGCATAAAAAAATTTTGTAAATTGGAATTTTGGGGGGATTTTGCAGAAGTTGCAGATGATACTCAAAGGCCAACTGATGACATAGAAAAAATTCAGACGTTCAGAAATGTCTAAAATATGCCTATTACCAAATGCTAAACCCAAATTTTACAGTAAGGTGTTGAAAACGCCCCATAAAATAAAAAGGAAAAAAGAATCAGACATCTTTTCTGTGCAAAGGGAGGGTCAAAAAATTTCACACAGATTTTCCAGATCATATGGGTGCTATACCCCTAACTCCCACAATGTGGAAGGGATAACTGTACATTTTTGTGGGTTGGTGAGTTGATATTATTTATTCAGCTGGGGTACAGACATTCTAGTATTCTACTTTGTTTTTCAATGAAATATTTTTTAATTCAAATTTTAAATATGGATGCAGAATTTCTGCTTTTAGTTGGATTTGTATGGGAAACGGAGGTATTAGGATAGATGTAAGGAAAAAAAAGCATGTATTTTGTTAGGTCATCAAAATGAATGACAATAATCTGCTAATTCATTTCCTTAATCTATCTTCTCTCTTCTACAAGCAAAAGGTAGTTGATAGTATCAATAGGTTCACTCAAAAGTGTGTCTCCCATCAGTCTTTCAACTTAACTCAGGAACCTGAATCATCTCATTTCTGTGTGTGTTCCATTTAATCTGGCCATTCAGGAAGCATTTATTAACTACATTGCTAAATCAGGCACTAAGGGTATGAAAGCAAAACAAAACAGTCCCTTCCCTCAAGGATCTTCTGTTTTTCTGGAATTGAGCAGTGCCTAAATAGCAATTACCCATTCCTCTGAATTCTAGTCTAGGATGTTAAAGAAAAAGTTCGTGAGGAAATAAAAGGGAAATCCATCCCTTGCCAACTCATCTCCAAATGATCAGTATCTGTCTGCATCATTTCTTTGGGATGTTCTTGGTCCTAGATGAGTGCTTTATATTTCAGGTTTAAACTGTTCACTCTGTGAGGGATTCAGAAGTGATCATTGTCCCTTGATTAAGTGTGGACTCAATAAATGATAAACAGCAGCAGACTGGAAGCAGACAAAATTCGAATTTACATCTCCTGGCTCTTGGTTCAGTTCTCTTTTTATTGGACAACGCTGGTTGCTCAGCCTTGAAAACTGATTGCAATGTCAGAGGTATAGCCTTATTAGTATCCTAGCATCAAACACCCCACTCCTAATGCTGGAAAAATTCTTGAGAAAACTTCTTGGCTCTACCCCTCACTCCAGCTACAATGCCACCTACTTCATCCAACACAATCGTCTGTGCCTTTTTTTTCAAAGTATCCAGAGGAAGAGGTTTCAACCTCTAGTTCATGGTATCCTAAGTGTCTTACACACTTTTGTGCAACCAAATGGCAGTTTTCCTCAGTTTTTAACTTATGTATCTTTTCTGATTTGTGCCATGATTTTGCGTGTGTGTGTGTGTGTGTGTGTGTGTGTGTGAGAAGAATCTAGTGTTCTGGGATTTGTAGTTCCAGTCTCTCATTGCCAACCTCTCCCTCATTCTGCCCCATCCACCCCAATTCCATTTAGAGCCTGCATTGTTTGCCAGTTTATCTGTTGCTGCATGGATAAGCAAACTAGAAAGAAACCATTTCTGAATCTCAGCTTCAGGATACAAGTGAGGGGTAAAAGGAGTTTCCCACATGCTTGCTTCCATTTTTTTTTAAGTGCACGTGTTTAGAAAACCACACAGGACATCTTATTCACAGACCACTTTGCAAACTCCCTAATCCCCTGTAGGTCTCCCATTTGTCCTTCCTTGAAAAGTATTTTCTGAAGTGGAATTTCTGCAGTGAGTATTTCTGAAGTGGGATCAATTTCTTTATCCTCCCTTGTTTGCTCCAGAGCCATTATGTTCTGTCTTCACTCCCCTCGATGAACATTCATACTCATTGTTAGTATTTCTTGTAAAATTCTTCAGTGAAATGTTGATTCAGTGGTTCCATTTTTCATGGCAGAGATAGTCAATGAGACAGGAGCTTTTATCCTATTCTTCCTCCTGGAGTGGTACTTGTCCCAATTTTAATCTCTTTCTGTCCGTATTCAACAGATAACTCATGCACTGACATAAAAAACAACTGTATCACAGTTTTACATTTATTCTATTATTTCATCTAAGACAAAAGCAGCTTTGTTGATCATTAATATTTCTGATTGATTACCTTATCCCTTCCACATAGTGACTTTTTAAAAAATTAAAAAAAATTTTTTTAAAAGAGCCCTGCAGTAAAGACCATGAGAGTTGAATTCTAGTCTTGAGAGTTTTGCTTGAATTTTATAAACCTATGCATAAGTGTATCAGTGGTATGCCAGTAGATGTTAAATGATCAGCTCCCCCCAAATGCAGTCATGATTTTAAGTTTCAGCTGCACTATTAACATTTTGTCCATCATTTTTGTAGGTCTATGAATTAGCAAAACAATAGATCAAGCACTGATTTGTAACATTTGTCCAAGTTATAAATATTAACACTGACAATTTAACTAGTAGCTCTCACAAACTAGTTCACACTAGTTCCAGTCTACCTTTGTGTGTAAATGTGATTTCTCCTCTCAAAATTCAAAACTATTAGAAAAAATTCAATTTCACAACTGAGTGTAAATAGGTTTTCAAAAAGGTAGACATAATGGTTACCACAGGCCTTTATCACATTTAAAGCAAGCATCATAAACTTTAATTTTCTATCTCCTTTTCCATCCAAATTGAGATCAGATTCCCCATTCTAACATTGTTGGGATGTTTTTTTTCTTTTTGTGGGAAACAAAGAGATAGAAGTTGGGGATGTTGTGTGTTATTTTTCTTCAAGGCATAACTCCCCACAGCATCAAGTTATTGGGTATTGTCCTTTCACTATCATCACAGAGAAAGAAGCCCTGTCCTTGTGAGAGCCAGAAAACTGGTATTACTCTTTAGCAAACTGCTATAGATTATGTGTCTTTTAGAAGATACCGGTACAACTGATGAAATTCCGTGCAGAGAGAACATCAGTGAGGGTGCAGGAGGACTTTGTAACACTCTGGTCCCTTGGGATGGACAATTCTTCAGGTTATATGGTTTCTCAGTTATAATTACAGTTTTAAAAGATATTTCAGCTTATAATCTTCTTGTACTGATAATGTGAGCTTTTCAAGGATAGGTGATTACTTTCTTTAGACAATAACCAGGAAATTTGATTTGTGTGTAGGTGAATGCTTAAAGACTACAAAGAATCAGACAAACAAAATACCAACAAGTAAGTGATAGTAATAATGATAAAAGCATTTATATGGTGTTTGCTCTGTGCCAGGCACTGTGTTAAGTGCCTTGCAATCATTATCTCATTTTATTCTCACAACAAGCTCTGGGTGGTGGTGGTGGTGGTGGTGGTGCTATTATCCCCATTGTACAGATGAGGAAACTGAGAAAAACTGTGATTAAATGATTTGCAGGCGTTCTATAGCTATGACATATCTGAGGCTGGATTTGAACTCTGTTCCTGATTCCATTCTCAGTTTTTTATCCACTGATCCTCCTAGGTGCCTATACTGAAAAGATTTTAAAATACTTTTTAGTTTGATCACATCTTCTTGGTTATGGCACTAAAGTCAGACATCTCCATTCCATGAAAAGGACAATCCCCAGTAGATAAGTGGTGAATGGATATAAACTATTTTCAGAAGAGGAATTCTTAGTTTAATGTGACTTTTTGAAAATAGTCAATCCAACTCAATGAACATTTATTATAAATGTCAACTAATTGTACTGTGGTAGGCACTGGGGATGTAAAAACAAAAACTAAATGGTCTCTGTCCTCAGTGAGCTTATGTTCTTTTGGAGGGAATCAATAGATATGTATTAAACTATGTGCAACATATGAACAATTTAATGTTTGGGGGAGGGCACACTAACAGGGTAATTAATGGCATAATTAACAAACTTTGCCACTAGGCGTAATAGGGATAGCAGAGGGTGCAGTGAAAAGGAGGGATAGGTTGCTATGATTTGGTATGAAGGATTAGGAAGTATTGGCCAAGGAAGGGAACTTAGTTTTAGTCAATCTAGATCATTAGGTAATAGATCATTACTATTTTCAGAGTAGCCACAGTAATAAGGAGTTGTTTATTATTCTCTTGATGAGAGATGGAGAGCAGAGTGAGAGAGAAGTAATATATTATACAGTAAGCCAGAGGAACCTTTGGTCCTGCCTCTTAGTTGATGTATGGGTGCAGTGTAGTCTTAAGGCCCTGTGGGTTATTGAAAGGGGAGGTATTTGAGGAATTCATTCTCCAATACTCAGGCAAACCAGTTTTATCCCAGGCTCATTCCAATGTTGAGTGGATTATTTTCTCCAAAATTGGAAGTCTCAGGAGGATTTTTGGCTCTAGCTTGGCAGCCATTGGAAAGGGGGAAGGACAGCAGAGTAGATCACAAATCCCTGATCTTACCTGATGATCAAAGCATGGTAGTGGGATCTTGGAGCCTGGTTGGAATATAGCCAGTGACTCAAGATAACCCAAATGGTCCCAACTCATATAGAATGGGCCGTTCAATACAGGTCATTTTCATTCTTTGGCTTATTGCTTCCTATATGATGAAAAGATGAAGGATCATCTCTGAAATAAACTTAGGAATTGCTCATGTTTAAATTTCAACAAAAATGATTAATAATTCCAAACTTGATATAAGTATTCCATTAACAAATGTGACAAAAACAGTAAAGAACAGTAAAGGTTGGGAGAAGGTTAGAGGTAGAAAGAAGAGCTATAAAAACACACGTACACTTGGTGGCATTGTGAATTGGTCTAAATACCCCAGATGTCAACTGGAGTTAATCATGAGGGTGTTCATACACTTTAAACAAGCAAACCTACTACTGGGAAAATTTCTTGAGGAAGCAAAAAACAGAAATAAGAGGTCAGTATTTACCAAATGTTAGAATATAACTTTTGTGGTAGCAAAGACTTGGAAACAAAATTCTCTTTGAAAAGATGTCTGAAAAAAATGATGCAATGGAATGGAAAAAGCACTTATTGAGCTCTTACTGTGCCAAATTATGTATTAGAATGTACAGGAATATTTGTAGTGCAGCAATGAATGGTGAAGATGAAGAATTAAGAGAAACACAGAAAGAGTTTCCTAAACTGAAACAGAGTGAAAGGACAACCAAAGGAACAAAGTACTCAATGACTACACTAATATAAGTAAGACAATCACTAAAAAGAAGCCAGACTTTGAGCTAGTGAAAAGCCAATTAGGGTCCTATGGTACAGATAATGAAACACATTTTTTCCTCACTCATAACAGATAAATAGGGGACTACTGGGGCAAACATCTGGAAAATCAAGATTCTGTTGGATAAGTTCATTACATTGTATTTTTGCTTCTTTGTTAGAAGGGATAAGGATTTTCAAGAATAATTGTGATGTAAACAAAAAAGGTATTAATAAGACCTATTAAAGGATTGTGTTTTCTCCTGTCCTTTGAATTGTTTTTGTGGCATTTCATGGCAGTATTTTGCTATTTCAAACACAGGGTGTTCCAATACAACACAAGGACATAATCCTAATTATACACACTTCTGTCATTCCTAAATAGCTATTTCAACTTGTTGAGAAAGTAGACTGAGTTTGGGAAAAACATCTCTCCCCCCCAAAAATAACCTTAGAAATGAATAGAAACAGAGCTGTAGGGTTGTGTAAATAGAGACCCTTGGGGTGGCAAGGACTGGATGAACCTTATTGATTTCTATCTTGAAGGAGGCCTCCACTGTGTTAGAGATCTGTCCCATTAGGGTTTTCTGATAAGATTAACTACAGAGAAAACTTCTCCACTGGAACAAACCTGATCTTTATTATCTTCTGAGACCCCAAAGTTAACACATTTCAACTTCAAGGGTAACACATTCTCCCACAAAGTCACCTGCTATCCTTTCTCTATTACTCAAGTTCCCAAATAAGGAAAGTGGCTGCCAACTAGGCTTCTTTTGCTATCTGAAATGTCAGCCCTAAGGTGGTGTAAAATGCTACATATATGTGTATCTCCCTTTGTGCAATGCATTACAATCAACCTGGCAACTGTCCATCCATTTATGCTAATTAAACTTTTATCTTCTAGACTAACTTTGGAATTTATTGACCTCTAGCCAAAAGGACCAAGGTGAGAGGAAATAGTTTCTGGGAGGATTTTAGGAACTCTGGGTTAAGGAATTCCAATACAAAGCTAATGGAAATGACTTGATTTGGGTGGAATTAGAGAAAACTAAGGTGTGAGTGTGGAAGGGCAGGTTAGAGGGAGGGGGTACTTACTAACAATGAAGACATAGTGTGCAACTATTGTGAATTTTCACAGGAGTGAAAGAAAAAAAAATGGATTTCAGTCCTCCACATTCTTACTATCAGCATATGAGCTTCCCTTTCATTTTACAGAGATCAAGCTTTGAACTCCTTCAACTCTACTTTTCACTTTCTCTTCATATTTATCCATTATTGCCTTTTCTGGCAAAGGAGAGAAAGATGTAGAACTCTTCCTCCAAAAGGTTAACCCTCTCTGTGGAAGGACCTGATCCCCTGTGCATTGTTGAAGAATGTAATGAATCATCCACTTTCTGGCATCTTCATTTCCTTTCCCTCTACTGGTTCATTTCCATCCATCTATCAAGATCTATCTCATCCTTAAGAAAGGCTTCCAGGGGTGGCTAGGTGGAACAGTGAATAGAGAACCAGCCCTGGAGTCAGGAGGACCTGAGTTCAAATCCGGCCTCAGACACTTAACAAAAAAACTAACCGTGTGACCATGGGCAAGTCACTTAACCCCAATTGCCCTGCCTTCTCCTCTCTAAAAAAACTTGAAAAAAAAAGGCTTCCTTTGACTTTGTTGCCCTCTTAAGTCCTAGTCCTGTTCTTCACTGTTGAATTCAATGCCCCTACATACATACTTATTGATGCTATTTCTATCTAGACTCTGTGCTTGGTCTTTTACTGACTCCTAATTGATGCTGCAGGGAGCAGTTGGACTAGAAGATCTCTGAGGGCCCTTCCAGTTTTGAGATTCTATGTGCCAAATATAGCACCAATGTGCTCAGACTTTGTCTCTGACAGACAGGAATAATAAAGAGAAAAATATAGGCTAAGAATATGGACCAGATTGTCAGAACCCTAAATTTTCTGTAAACAGATGGCTTTCATCTGTCTCCCAAACAAAGGGATGGGGTGGAAGGAGATTTAATCTTCGCCTGGAGACAGTTTGTCAGATTTAGGAAGGGTAGAAGAAGGATCTAAAGCAAAACTCACCAGACTTCCTTTCCTCTACCACTCATACAATATCACATCCCACTCAACAAGTAGTTAAGGGGTGGGAGGGTGGTGGGAAAGTCATCCACTAGATGGGCTGCTGTTTTATTTGCACCAGTTTTCACCCATTCAGAGGCCCATAGCAGGTCTTGCCTAGAATTACCATCATGGTGTGGTGGTGAAAAGGGGAAGGAGCGAGAGAGACAGAGACAGAGACAGAGACAGAGAGACAGAGAGAGACAGAGAGTCAGAGACAGAGACAGAGACAGACAGAGACAGAGAGAGACAAAGAGACAGACAGAGAGACAGAGACAGAAAGACAGAGAGAGACAAAAACATACGAAGATAGAGAGAGAGAGAGATCTTCTGTTCTAGACTTTTTCATGACCACTAAAGTCTGGCTCAGTAATTGGCTTTTTGGAGCCATATAGTAAGTGGATGAGAAACAGAGAATGCTTACACATGGCCTGAAATGGGGAAGGAAAGGACTCCTTCATCACACATTTCTACAAGCTCTCTCACCAGCCTCCTTATGGATATGCAGAAGGCAGAGAACTCTGTACACATTCCAAGGATTGGGACCTCACTGACTGATCCCTCCATCACACACACACACACACACACACACACACACACACGCACATGGAGAGAGCGCGAAAACAACATTGTAAATGGAAAGAACAAGGAAAGGAAAAACAATTCTGTGAAATTATAATGACTGAATTGAACATCAAAGATTTTCTGGGCTAGGCCAGATAGTAATGAAATAAAGATTTCTGGGTGATTCTGCAGTTCATAAAATGAGATTTACTTATCCACAGCAGAAGGATATTCAACAAGAATGAGTATAGAGAACAGCTTTAGCTGATCTAGGAAAGCCTGAGTTGCCCTTCATTTTCCAGCAGTCAAGCATCACAAAACCTGTGCTCATTCATTTTGTATGCAGATAACCAGGAAGTTAAATCAATTGCCTGAGCATTTAAGTCCTTGAACCAATGAAATCTCAAGGATGGGTTCAATAGTTTTAAAGAAAAAAAAACTAGCTGAACATGTATGGTGGTAGGGGAAGCTATTGCTTCTACCACAGAAGAAATCTAAGGTGACACTTCCTTCATTCTCTAAGCAGAGGCAGAGGGGGTAGAGATGGCTATGGGTGTGAAATACCACACATGGTATCAGATTTGATTGATATGATGGTTAGTTTACTTGATTCTTTTTCTCTTTCTTCTCCTTCTTCTTCTTCTTCTTCTTCTTCTTCTTCTTCTTCTTCTTCTTCTTCTTCTTCTCCTTCTCTCTTTTTTGCTATAAGAGATGGCTTTCCGGGGAAGTTGAATACCTATTTTGGGAAATGTAGGTAATATAAAAAAGATATAAACTTTAAAAAAATCTTTCCTAAGGAATAGTTTTAAAAGGTAGTGATGTCCTCTTCTTTTTTTTTTTAAGTTATAAAAGTAAATATTTATTTCCAAGATAGGTCACAATTATCCTAGACTTTAGGACATTTTCATTGACTAGTTTATTCTTTTTTTTAAATTAACTTTTGTTTATTTTTTGTTTACATCACTGATTTCCACAAGATTTTGAATTAAAAATTTTCTTCCCGTCTTTCCTCTACCCACCCTCCCCAAACAGTGATCCCACTGTATACCTGCTCTCCCAATCTGCTCTCTCCTATATTCTCCACCATAATGCCTCTGACTTTCTGGTAGAGCAAGATGGATCTTCCTATCCCAGAGCCTATATGTCTTATTTCCCAGTTGCATGTAAATAATAATAATAATAATTATAATTATAATTTTATATATATATATATATTTTTTGACATATTATTTTAGAATTTTAAATTCTAGATTCTTTCCCTTCCGCCCTTGGCACCCATCCCCAATGGAAAGACAAGCAATTCAATACAGGCTTGTGCATGTGTAGTTATGTAGAACATCTCCACAATGGACATATTGTGAAAGACTGACTATATTTTCCTCCTCTGTATCCTGCCCCTGACTTGTTCTATTCTCTACTTTGTCCCTGTCCCTTTACAGAAGTGTGTGCTTCTAACAACCCTCCTACCCTCAACCTGCCCACCCCTCCATCATTCCCCCTCCCATCCCCACCTCCCCTACTCTCCTGTAGGGCAAGATATCCAATTTAGAGTGTATGTCATGCCCTCTGAAAGCCAAATTCAATGAGAGTAAGGTTGACCCATTCCCTTTTGCCTTCCCATTCTTCCCCTCCATTGTAACAGTTATCCCTTGCCTCTTCTATATGAAATGATTGACCCCATTTTGTCTCTCCCTGTCTCCTCTGATTCTATT
>CM053581.1:383117204-383129983 GCA_028627135.1 Pseudochirops cupreus | reverse complement strand
ATATACACACACTCCCATATGTATTCATATGCATATATACCCTTCTACATATACATATGTATATGTATACATACATACATACATATATATATACATATATATATGTATATATATATATGTATGCATGTATCCACACATATACATTTATATTCCCTTCACCTATCCTCATACTGAGAAAAGTTTCATAAGTTATAACTCTCATTTTTCCATGTTGGCATGTGAATAGTTCAACTTTGATAAGTTCTTTATGATTTCTTTTCCATGTTTACCTTCTCATGCTTCTTGTGTCTGAATGTCAAATTTTCTATTTACTTTTGGTTTTTTTCCTCAAGAATGCTTGAAAGTCCTCCACCGCATTGAATGACCGTATTTTCCTCTGAAACATTATACTTAGTTTTGCTGGGTAGGTGATTCTTGGTTTTAATCTTAGCTCCCTTGATCTCTGGAATATCATATTCCAGGCCCTTTGGTCCCTTAATGTAGAAGCTGCTAGATCTTGGGTTATCCTGATTGTGCTTCCACAGTATTCAAATTGTTTCTTCTTGGCAGCTTGTAATATTTGCTTCTTGACCTGGGAACTCTGGAACCTGGCTATAACATTCCTAGGAGTTTTCTTTTTGGGATCTTTTTCAAGAGGTGATTGGTGAATTCTTTCAAGTTTTATTCTATCCTCTGGTTGTAAAATATCTGGGCAATTTTCCTTGAGAATTTCTTGAAGGATGCTGTCTAGGTTCTTTTTTTGATCATGGCTTTCAGGTAGTCCAATACTTTTTAAATTGGCTCTTCTGGATCTATTTTCCAGTTCAGTGGATTTTTCAATGAGATATTTCACATTGCCTTCTACTTTTTCATTTGTTTGGTTCTGTTTAATAGTATCCTGATTTCTCATAAAGTCATTTGCTTCCATTTGCTCCACTCTAATTCTTAAGGAATTATTCTCTTCAGAAGCTTTTAAGATTCTTTTTCCATCTGGCAAATTAGACTTGTTAAGGCATTCTTCTCCTCATTGGCTTTTTGGGACTCTTTTGCTATTTGAGTTAATCTATTTTTTAAGGTATTATTTTCTTCAGTCATATTGTTGATTCTCTTATCATGATTTTCTTGCATCATTCTCATTTCTCTCCCCAATTTTTCCTCTCTTATTTTGTCTTCAAAGTCCTTCTTAAGCTGTTCTATGGCTTGTAACTAGTCTACATTTTTCTTGGAAGCTTTTGGTGTAGGAGTTCCAACTGTGTTGTCTTCCTCCCATTCTATACTTTGATCCTTTTTGTCCCCAAAAAAGGAATCTAAAGTTGGATTGCTGAGTTTTCTTTGCTTCCTTTGCTTGCTCATGTTGCCAGTCAGTTAATTGACTTTGGGGCTCAGTAGAACTCTGCTTTCAGAGGGGAGAGCTCTATCCCAAATAGCTATGGGTTTTCACAGCTGCTGGAGCTATTAGGAGGCTGCAGTCTCTGAAGCCCCCACCAGCTTTGGCTCACTGAAAATGCACCTCAGGACCACCACCCAAGACTGTGATGCTGATCCAGGCAGCTTAAGGCAATAGCACTTAGCATCTGAATGATCTCTTGGCCCGCCTGCAATCTACAGGCTGGGAGCTTGTGAAGCAGCCATGTGGAGGTGGCTGCAGGGTCCCTGCTTCAGACTGCTTCTAGCTCTGGAGGCAGTTGGCTGGACCCTTTCCCCCAAATTTAGCAGAGTTCCACTGATCTTTTCCCTTTGTCCTTGGCTCTTATGAGTTGGCAATTCTGGAAACCACCACAGCTGCTGGTGATCCACTGTCCTGAAAGCTCCAGCTGAGGCTTCTCCTGGACGGCCTGGGGCTAAAACCACATGTGGCTGGGCTCTGCTCCCAGTGCTCTGCAATGAGCCCTTTCCATCCATCTGCCAGGCTGCCTTCAGTGGGACCCTTGTTTCTCTGTCATTTTATGAGTGCTGGAGCTCCAAAATTTATTTAGAGTCATATTTTATAGGTATTTGAGGTGGTTATGGGGGGAGCCATGGAGTTCTTCTGTTTCTACCTCCCATCATGACTCCGCCCACCTGATGTCCTCTTCTGTTTTTTAATGGTATGATTTTTGTATCCAGTCACATACTTATTTTGAGCTTATTGCAGTATATAGTACAAAATAACAATCTACCGCTACTTTCTAACTTTCCTTAAGCTTCCTATAAAAATGAGCCCTTCCCCCAATAATTCATCCGTTTGGATTTTTCAAAAGATAGATTAATTATTTTTTTTTCTGCTGAGATTTCTTATTCATTTAGACTGTTGCACAGAGCTATTCCTGCTTTTAAAAATTCTAGTGTGGTGGCCCCTAGCAATGCTTCATTTAAGGCAATCCTGGCAAGCAAAAAGAATTTCCCCCCACTGGGCATGTGAAGACCTGTGCTGGCCCCCTGGGGACTGTGTGGAAACCTGGGCATCCACAGATATCCTCTGCCTGTTTCTGACTACATATGACACAATTTGGGTTGAGTCCCCTCTCATTTGTTGCTGAACCAGATAAATGCTGATAAATAGGACTGCCTCTTCAGGTGTGAACAGGCTTTTTCCCTTGAAAGAACTGTTCTAAATAATTTTGATGATTATTCATTTACAATATAGTTTCAAGTCTGGTAATACTTCATCCTATTTTTTTTCAATATTTCCCTTGACAATTTAGATCTTTTGATCTTCCTAATGCATTTTATCTAGTTCTAAAAAGGATCTCCCTCATGGTGTTATAGCATAGGCATACTGTCACTTTCTTCTATTAGCATGACACATTTCAGTTTCTTTTCTAGGAGTCACCTGCTCAGTTCAATTCAGCTGGGATTGACTACTTTTGTGCAGCAGAGGGATGTCTCAGTTCCTTTTTCTCTGTTGGTTCTTTGCTCTTTTCTTCTTCCTTGCTTTCTTCTGCCTTCTCTCCTGTTTTCAGCCTTGCTTCTTTGGTCATTGACACTCTTCTGTATTCAAAGCAGGATCTCCTTGTGTGAAATGACTCACCTCTGGCCTAGGAGAAATAATCTGTATTCTGAAGATTGTCTGGCAAGAAAAGGTAGAGGGCAAGAGGTTCTTCCTTGAGCGGAAGAGCCAATCTCTACTATAGACAACATAACTCTGACAGGCTGGTCACATAACCTGACTACCAAATGCAGGCTTACCTAGAAGACTATTTTATGAAGAACTCACACAAGACTCACATGGTTGTCAGAGGAAGTGGTACAAGGGCACTCTCGAAATCACTCTGAAGAACTTTAGTATCAAGTGTGAGACATGGAAGACGCTGGTACAGGACTGCACAGAACAGCATGCCCAGATCAAAGAAGGAATTGTACTGAGCAAAGCAGAATCACAATAGCACATAGGAAATGTGAGCTGCCCAAATCATCTCCATCTTAAATGTTCTTATGGACTATTTATGTCCTACCTATGGTAGAGCTTTCTGAGCTCAAATCAGATTGATCAGTGACAGCTGAACACACTGTACTTTGACCCCAACATCATGATGTCATAGGAAATGGAAACCAAAATTCACATTAGTTATACACACCACAAATAGGCAATATGTGATTGTCCTAGATTCATGAAAAAGTTATAATTATCAAAGTTTCCCAGCTATTGACCTTGGAGCCCCCATAATAGAGAGAGACATTTGTAAATTAGCTGCTAGGAAATACTTTGATCATTTTCCGTTTTCAGTGTGTACTTTCCTGGGAAAGTTGCTTTCTTTCAGACCCTTTATTTGAGAGTCTATATTCTTCCAGGTCCTTTCATAGCTGCCCCTGTTTCTGCTACTTTAAGTAAATATAATTTTCCAAATTCAAAAGGGCCACTTCCCCAGTGATAGAATCATATGATTTTTAGGCAGTATCTAAACCTTAATTTAACTGTTGGTATTCTGAAAGTGAGATTCTGGGTCAGTAACCAATATTTAACACCCATAGTCCTACTTTGATGCCGCATGTTAAACATCATGGCATTCTGCATCATGCCTTTCTGTCAAGAATTAAAGCAGTGGGTCATCCAAAGGAAAATGGAGAGACACTAGAAAGGGGTGAGCAAACATATTATCCATGAGGAACTTCACAGAAGTGATATGAAATATAGAGTGTGACTTCTCATTGTTATATTCATTCAGAGCACATATGAAATGCTACTTTTTACAGGAGATCTTTTTTGATTCCACTGCTTGATAGTGCTTCCTCCTAAAATGTACCTTGTATTTACAAGGTAGTACTCACATATGTATATATGTATAATATATTTTATATATGCCTACTGAATGACGTCTCTTCTGATATAAGGTAAGTTTCCTCAAAGTAGGTGTTCTTTCCTCCTTCCTTCCTTTCTTCCTTTCCTTCCTTTCCTTCCCTTCGTTCCTTTCCTTTCCTTCCTTCCTTCCTTCCTTTCTCCATCCCTTCCTCCCTCCCCCCTCCCTTCTTTCCTTCCTTCTTTCCTTCCTTTCTCCCCCCCCTTCTTTTTTTATTTATTAGTTTTAAACCTCTATCTGATCTGCTCGAGCAGCTAGGTGGCATAGTCGTTACAGTGCTAAGCCTGGAGTCAGGAAGACATGAGTTCAAATATGATCTCAGACACTTCTTAGCTATGTGACCCTGAGCAAGTCACTTAACCCTGTTTGCCTCAGCTCCCTGATTTGTAAAATGAGTTGGAGAAGGAAATGGTAAACCGCTCCAATATCTTTGCCAAGAAAACCCCAAATGGGGTCGCAAAGAGTCAGACGTGCCTGAAAAATGACTCAACAATGACATCTAACCAGCAAGTGCTTTGAGAAGTAGAGTCTTTCCAGCCTTCAGAAGGGGAGCTGGTCAAGATCGTTTCACTTCTGTTTTAAATCCTAAGCCATAAATCCAAATCCTGTTATCCAATGCTTTCAACTGCTTATTGCTCATATTTTTCTTTCTCTTTTAAGGTCCCTGTATTTAACAGACAGCAGTAATGAAAATATCACCTGTGCCCCTTAAGTATTCAGCTTCCTTTAATATCCCAAGAGAAGATGTCTAAGCTCCTTTTGATGGCACCATTAGTTCTTGCATGAATTACTCAGATAGGGAAGGAAGGGGGATAAGCATTTATAATAGTGCCTATTTTATGCCAGGCATTGTGCTTAGAGTTTTTACAGGCATTATCACATTTGATCCTCACTCTTCATTTAAAAAAGTTAAATGTTTGAAATTCATTTTTTTGTTTTTCATCATGTCCATTCCAATTTTATTTTTCTGGAACCATGGAACAAGTTTTTAAAAGTTATGCCCTCAAATACTAAATCAATCTTTCTGTAGAGTGCTTTCAAGTTTGCAAAGTATTTTTCTTGTATTGTCACAATCAACCTTTCAATTGGGAGGAAAAAAATGCTAAAGGTCTGATTTCTCTCATTTTAAAAAAAGGAGTTCAGAAAAGGTAAGTGACTTACCCACAGCCAATGAATTAGTAATGGAGGATTTGGAAACAGATCTCTCCTTGCTTCAAGGCCAGCACATTTTTTATTACAGTATGTTGTCTGAATTTTTAAATTGTATATTCTCATGGCAGAAAATGGAAAGTGATGAGGAATTAAGAAGCCTCTTGCTGAGGGTACAAGAAGAAAGTGTAAAAGTTGACTTGAAACTTAACATAAAAAAAAAAACAAAACTAAGATCATGGTAACTGGTCCCATCACTTCCTAGCAAATCAAGGGAGAAGAAATGGGAGCAGCACCAGATTTTATATTCTTGGGCTAAAAGATCACTACATATGGCGACTTGTAGTCATGGAATTAACAGATACTATAGAAAATTTGGGTAGCACACTAAGAAGTAGACAGCACCTTGCTGAGAAAGGTCCATATAGTTAAAACTATGATTTAATCAGAAGCAATGTATGGCTGTGAGTTGGACTATAAGGAAAACTGAGCACTGCAGAATCAATGCTTTCAGATTGTGGTGCCAAAGAAGACTTTTGAAGGAAGCTAGTGATTCTTTGAAGTGGAACTGAGGAGAGAATACATTCCAGGCATGGGAAATTGAAAGATATTCTTTTTGTTTTCTCTCATGTGGTTAAAGAACTCAGAGAAAGAAAAGATGAGGCAATACCAATTGATGAACATTTTTTTTAAAGCTAAACAAAAGTATGAACATGGGAGAAGAAATGCCATAAATTGAGGTGGCCAGGTGGTGCAGTCAATAGAGCACTGGCTCTGGAGTCAGAAGGACCTGAGTTCAAATCCAGCCTCAGACACTCAACACTTACTAGCTGTGTGACCTTGGGCAAGTCACTTCACCCCAACTGCCCCTACAAAAAGGCAAAAAAAAACCCCAAGAAATGACATAAATGAGGACTCCCCAAAGTGGAAAGGTATAACTGTAAGGTGGGAATATGAAGATTAATGTATAATAAGGCTGAAAGAATATCTGGAGTCAAATCATCCAGGGTCAATAAGCCAAACACAGGAATTTCTATTCTCTTCTAGAAGCAACAAGAAGACACTTGGAAGAGGAAGAAGAAAAGAGGCAGCAGGATAGATCCTCTGGGAACACCAACACCACCTGATTATTGTATCCATCTGAGATCATCTCCATAGAACACAATACCGTATCTTGCACACTGGAGATATTCAGTATTATTTAAATCAATTAAATTGATCCAAAGTTTTCCTATAGGGGAAGGCATCCTGGATTTGGAGTCAGACCTGAGTTTATAACCTGACTCCGCTTTATTCCTTCTTATGTGACTTTGGGCAAGTCACTTCATATCTATGGTAGTCAGTGTCTTCATTATAAAACCAGAAAGATGCACTAGTTGAACTTTAAAATTGCTTCCACCTCTTCAATCTATAAAAATCTATGAGTTTATTATTTTTTAAAGCAATCTGCTTCCCTCTAGTGGTGAATGAGCCAAACTGCATGGACAGGTTATGTTGGAAAACATGATTTTTAGAGTTATAGAATACTTTAGATACAGAGAGGACCTTAAAATTAAATGAAATTCAAGGCATAAATTTATACATGAGAAAAGATAAGTCAAGACACCATAAGCAATATGTCCAAGAACAGGTAATTAGTGACAGAACCAAGATCATAACCTTGGCCTTCTGATGCCCAGTCCAATGTGCAATAGCCATCTGGAATATCTCACAGTGCAATTTATAAAGCTCTTCATACAGAAACTTAGCAAATGACAGTTTGAATTTCAAGAAAGTAAATATCTAGGACACAATGTGAGACACGAGAACATAATGTCCCACATAACATATGGACCAAAATAGGAGAGATCAGAGTTAGGAAAACTATAAATAAGAAACAAATCAGGCTGTTTTGGGACTAGGAAATGATTCTTCATTTACTATTCTACCTGATATGTTGTCAAGTATATTTTCCTTTAAAAGTTCTAAAAATAAAAATGGCTTTTCTAACACTTTAATTTCCAACTATGGTTCACCTTCTTCCCTTTCCAGAGAGGCATCACAATCACAAAAAGAAAGAAAGAGAAAGAAAAAAAAGAAAGAAAAAAGGAAAAGAAGAAAGAGGGGGAAAAAGCTGTTTAACAAAACCAATCAACATATCAAAATAGTCTAATCATATATATGTATGTATGTTTATACATGTGTATATACATATATACACACAATACATATGCATGCACATATAAACACATATACATACTTATGCACACATATACATACACACATACGTGTATGTATATATATATATATATATATATGCACACACACATAAATAAAAGGGCGTGTGTATACATGTGAAAATAATTCCATACTCAACTCTGCAAAGATTGGAGGGAGTTTTATTTTCTTATCTCTTCTTTGAAAATAAGTTGGGGTGTAACTTTCCAGAGCATTCATCCTTCCCCCCTCCTTTTTTGTCTTTTCATTAACATTGTTGTTTTCTTTGTGTATATTATTTTCTTGGTTTGCTTTGCAGCATTTCAGAAAAGTATCCTCAAACTCCTCAGAATTCCTCATATTTATGAAAATTTTGTGACAAAGTAATACAGTTATCTCTTCCACATCACAGGTTATACCTGATCTGGAAAATCTGCAAAAAAGTTTTTGGCCCTCCCTTCATACCAGAGAAGAAGTCTAGATTATTATGCTATTAAAATATAAAATATGTTGATATTATATGATACTGTACATTTCTGAATTTCTAAATCTTTTCTGAGTCATTTGCTGGCCTTCACATGTCATCTACGTCTTCCCCCAAAACTCTCCTAAAATTCCCATTAAATTTCTTATGTCAGCTCACAATATATTGAAACCACAATGGGGAAAAATCACAATGTGGAAGGGATGACTATACTTTATTACATTCATGTATTACACTTTATTAAACTATTTCTCCATCAAAAGATAAATATTTCTTTCAGATTTTTGCTACTACCAAAAATGCTATTAATATTTTGGTTTCTATGAGATCTTTGTTTGTCTTTGACTTCCTTAGTACATGTGTCCAGCAGTGGCACCTCTAGGTTAAAGAGAATGACACATTTTAGTCGCTTCTTAGCATGACTACAAGATGCTTTCCAGAACGGTTTGACCCATTCACAACTTCACCTATAGTACTTTCCTTTGCTTGTGTTCCTGCACCCTCTCCAATACCATTTCCATCTTTTGTCATTTTTGTCACTTTGATTTGGTATGAAATTAAGAACCTCTCCTTCCAAGGATTTTAATTTTAACTTAGTCTGTCATCTACTTTCTGACATTCGGTTTTCCTATCAGTCATCTCTGCCATACAAACTTATGGTGTAGGAAGCATGTAAAAGGAAAAAAAAAATTCCTTCTGACAATCATCAGCTAATTTAATTCCATTCTAAAGGTAAAATTCAGATTTTGATTACAGTGTCTACTAGTAAATCTTCCCAGTCCCTTCCATTTGAATGGAGAAAAAATCTTTATATTCAGTGAAGAAAAAAGCAGAGTAGTGAAATGTTGGATCTGGAGTCAGGAAGACCAGGCTTCTAATTCTACTTTAGGTGTTTACTGTGTGACTCAAAGTCAACTACAGGGATGCCCATCAATTGGAGAATGACCGAGCAAGTTGTGGTATATGATAGTGATAGAATGCTACTGTGCTACAGGACATGATGAGCTCAACAACCTTAGAAAAACAAGGAAAGACTTGCATGAAATAATGAAGAGCAAAATGAACAGAACCAAGAGAACATTGTATACAGTAAAAGCAATATTGTTTTAAGAACAATTGTGTGGATAAGTTATTTTGGCTGTTATGAATACCTAAATTAACTATAAAAGACATGAAGAAAGATACTATCTGCATCCAGAGAAAGAAATGATAAGTAGAGGTTTGTATAGAATAATTTTACATCATTATTCATATATTTGCGTCTAATGGTTGCCATCTCTAGGGCAAGGGTGGAGAGAGAAGAAAAAAATAAATTCATATTATAACTTTGTCATATATTTGAGAGGAATAGGAAGTTATACATAGTAGATTTGTAGTTTCATGGGCAATTAACTTTTTTAAAAAAAGTATACCATGTTATAGAAATGTTTGTTCCATAAATTAAACATAAAATAAATTTTAAAAGGGAAAAATCATTGAATATATCTGAACCAAAGATTTTTTTTATAAGTTAGATGAGGGTACCAATATTATCTTCCTCACAGGATTGTTAGTACAATCAAATGAGATTACATATATAGCATTGAAGATGATGATGGTATTTCTAAGGCTTTAGTCCATCCAGAGCAGTGGTTCTCAACCTTCCTAATGTGGCGACCCTTTAATACAGTTCCTCACATTGTGGTGACCCCCATCCATAAAATTATTTTCATTGCTACTTCATAACTGTAATTTTGCCACTGTTATGAATTGTAATGTAAATATCTGATATGCAGGATGTATTTTCATTGTTACAAAATGAACATAACCCACAGGTTGAGAACCACTGATCTAGAGGAAGCTGGCTGGTGGTGCAGCGGATAGAGAGTTGGGTGTGGAGTCAGGGAGATGTGAATTCAAATTCTGCCTTAGACACTTATAGCTGTATGATCCTAGACAAGTCCCTTAACCATTGTCTGGTTTCCTCAACTGTAAATGCGGATGATAGTAGCATCACCCTCCCAGGATTGTTGTAAAGATATGAGATAAAATTTTAAAATGAGATATTTGTAAAAGTTCTTAGCATAGCCCCTGGTCAATGGTAGATATCACATAAATATTTCTTCTCTTCTCTCTCTTCTCAGCTCTCATCACCTTTGACCTAACGCCAGAGAAAGATGCATTTTGTACTTCTACAGTTCTCACTCAGCTCTCTGGGAGGCCAAAAGGCCTCCTGCTTGTTTTCTCACATGTAGTTGAAGATAGAGAAGGAATATATGTAGGCATCCTAGTCAATGAATAAGCATTTATTAAGTGCCTATTGCATGCCAGGAACTGTACTATGTAACGGAAATACAAAATCAAAAGTTATGTAGTCCCTACCCCCAAGGAGTTTGTATTTACAGGAGGAGATAGCATGGACATATGTACATATAGGAGTACTGGTCTTTGATGAACTCCCAGACCATAAAGCCCAGAACGTGATCACAGAAAGTTGATGACTGATAAAGAGATGTTAAACTCCCTACCATTTCTAAACTGCACACCTTGTAGTCTGGCCGTCTTCTTCCCATTGGAGCTCATGAGGACAGTGACCCTGAAACTCTGAGCTTTGATAGATGAGACTCCACATTCTCCTGCCTTGAACCCTACCCCTACCACTTCCCAGCCATTTCCAAGCCATGCCTTTCTCTCTCTACCTGGATTTGCAATTCTAGATTCCTTTTGTGCATTGTCTTCCCTAGAAGGTAAGTTCTTTGAAGATAAGGACTGTGATGTGTTTGTATTCCCAGCACTTAGCACAATATTTGGCATGTATTGAAGGCCTAATAAATGAAGAGCAAAATGAATGTTTTATTTTTTTAATAATTTAATAAATTAATAAAAATAATTTAATAAATGTTTTATTTTTCTCATTTATTTACTTATTCATAAATTAGCTGTAAAAATAAGATCACTCCTTATGATCCCCTTAGATTGAATTGAGAAGAGAACTTGACCACTGTTTGTGCAAAAATTGACTGAGCCTCTGGATAGTTTTTAAAAGACTGTTCAAGAGTGAGTCAATTTAGATGAAGACAGGCCAGAAAAAGCTTCATGAAGTATAGCTCCTCTGCCGATACCAGAAGTCATAGGGAATGAGATGGAGAGTATTTCTTCCTACATGCCATTGACCACAGTGTCTAGTAGCAGAGATACTCATCCAGTAGAAGACACCCCATTCTGAAGTTCAACATGTTGATTTAAGTGTTTCAGGAACAGTTGATGGAATAGACTTTCCTAAACTTTCCAGGCAGAAACAAACACAGAGGGACTGACTTGAGGGAGGACGCAATTTTGAGAAAACTCTAGCAGTAGAGTAGAAAGCTGATTAAGGGAGACATCCCTAGAAGCTGGGAGCTGACCTGCAGAAAGGAACAGGGAGCCCAGCTGAACAAGTGCCCAGTGACAGAGACACTGAGCCCAAGGAGAGAAAGGACATTGAGCCTGCAGTGCTGGAGATATGAAAGATTTTAGCCACGTGTGTGCCTCACTTGTATGGTAGTCTTAAGTTACTGGCCCCACGGACACTGTGTGTTTGTGAAAGAGTACACCACAGATAAGCCATTTTAGTAAATACCCTTGTTTTTAGTTAAATGTACCTGCCATCTCACTGTTAAGAAGAAGCTCATGAATAGAGACTTCTGAGCTACAGTTTTAGGAATGCAGACTGACAGACGATGCCCTTGAACCTGAGGGTTGTAACTGCCTCTAGAGAGGTAACTCAGAGGGGTTGCTATACAGGTATATATAAAATATGGTTAAAATGAATACAAGGTAATTTGGGGGGGCACTAAGAGATCCCACATTTCTACTGACCATCCTCTCAGTTGAAAGTATCTTTCCTTGATCTCTACTGCCCTTGTAATAATGTAAACTCTCTGAGAGTAGAAAGTGGAGACCACAATTTTGTATTTGTATCCTCAGCACTTGGGAAGAATGAATGTATTCCAGATATGGTGGACAGTTACTGCAGACAAAGACATAGAATGACAAATAGAAAGAAGGGGAAATACTTTCTGGCAGGAGATAAATCTAAAAATACTGTCATCCATTTCATTCAGAAGGTTAATAGTCAAGACTACTGATTGGAAATCTACTATTCTCAAAAACACTGTACATTCTAGGAAATGTTTTGAAGTACTTTATGTATATTATCTCAGCGCCAAAATTCTGTGCTTCTATGAGGAGAAATTACTGAGCATGCATTATAGAAAGGACCAATGAATCATCTGATTTAGTCTCATGTTATGCAGGTGATGGTGACACCTAAATTATCTGAGGAGATACAGAGTGTTTTCAAGGAGTCCTTACAATTTAATAGAGAGAAATAATAGCAAACATAGATACCAAAACTATGAATAAATGTATGAATGAATAAAAGACCATTTATTAGGAACTTACCATGCACCAATCATTGTGTTAAACATTAAAGATAAAAATAGAAAAAAAAGAGTCCCTGCCTCAGCAAGCTCACTGTCTGACTGAGGAATTCAGTGCATGTCCTAGAGATCAGCTTCAGGGTGTTCACAAAGAATGCACTGAGGAGTCTGCCACATAGAAGAGCCCAGAACCACTGGTAAAAAGGAGGTGGTGAGTCACAGGGCCAGAGTGGTTAAGGATGAAGATTCAGGCCAGAAAGGAAAAATGGGAAGACGCTATTTGTAGCAATGTTG
>CM053581.1:383066801-383116704 GCA_028627135.1 Pseudochirops cupreus | reverse complement strand
TCTCTCTATTCACTGGTTCAATGCAACCTCTAGATACAAACTCAAATGGGCTCCATGTCCCTGATATATCTTGAAAATTTTACACTTATTGAGTAAACTGCACTTTTGTACCATTGGAAAAATATTTCATAGTGTAAGAATTGTCTAGTGCATTTTTCAGCTGAGTTACCTAACAGTGCTATTCACATATAACCAATGATTGTGAAGATGTTTTAGTTTGATAGCTCTTCAATTTGGAAGCCATACTTAGTTCTGTTTGGGAGCAATGATTATAGATTTAAGTCTAGGCAAAATGATAATAGATTTAAACTGTCTCCTTGAAAACTACGGCATTTTATATAAATTATTGTTCACGTTATTATGTTGGTGATATGTTTTAAGTAGAAAACAGTTTCCCACATGGTATAGCATTCTTACTATACTTGAGTCTATTTTATATATTTGCAGAACGGAAATAAGCCATGAGTATGGAAGTGAATAAGAAGATTTTATAGATTGTTGTCAATGTTTCCATTATTAGTAATAATAGATAAATAAGAATTTAGGTGGAGATAAGAATGTATCTTCTAAGCATGAGGGATGGCTTGCTTAGAGGTGGAAGAAAGCATGTCAAGACTGAAGAATATATGCAATGGTAACCAGTTAAAGTTTTTCAGTAACATAACTAGAGGCATATTTTAGGGAGATTAAATCTGATAAAAATATGTTGGATTAAGGTTGAGGAGAGACTGAAAGTAGAGAAATCAATTTAAAAATTATTCAGTCATGTATTCCATCCAATGAAATTCAGCATAGACTCAAAATCTTGTGGAAATGAATGTTAAAAACTAAAAATAAATAAATTTTAAAAATAAAAGAAATTCAGCAAAAGTTTATTAAGCACCTATTATGTGTCAATCACTGGGCCATGTGCTGGGATAAAAAGATAAAATCAGCCTCTGACCTCAAGGAGTTTATATTCTAATTTGTTTTATTCACACAATAACCAAACTAGGTTAATGGCAATGGGAATGGAGAGAAGAGGATTGATAGGAGAATGTGAAGTAAGTACTATATTATCCCCAGTTTAGAGATGAGAAACTAAAGAATATAGAGGTCATGAGCCCCCCATAGTCACACATCTAGAGAGTGTCTGAGGTCAAATTTGAACTCAGGTCTTCCTCACTCTTGGCTTAGTACTCAAATTTACTCTCCTACCTAACTACTGCTAGGACAACATAAATAGACAGCTGTTCGAATATGAGTATTAAAGAACAGGATGGAGTTAGAACAGACTGAAATTTTAAGCTTCAATGACTAGAAGAATAATAGTACCATTTATAGAAACTAGAAAGTTAGGAAGTGGGGAATAGGCTTTGGGTGGATTATAATGAATTTCAACTTGGACCTGAAGAATTTATTATGTGAGAGATGAGATTTGATGATGCTGTGTGGATGAGAGGAGAACATATAGAGAGAAGAGACAAAGACTCAGGATTAAATCCTAGAAAACAAACATTTATGGGATAAGAGGAATAAGAAAAGTCAATGAGGGAGAAAAGGGAGTGGCCAGAGAATTTAGGAGTAGAACATGAGAACAAAGCATAATGAAAACCAAGGAAGGAGAGTAAGGATGTACTGCTTTGGGTGTTACTGCAAATCTTGCTGTATTTTGATACATACGTCAATCATATTTGAATATTTTCTGTTTTTGATGTTGCCGTAGATAGAGTGCCAGAAAGAATCATCATCCTGTGTCCAAATCTGGCCTCAGACACTTACTAGCTGTATGACCATGGGCAAGTTACTTAACCCTGTTTGCCTCAGTTCTTAATTTGTAAAATGACCTGGAGAAGTAAATGGCAGATCAGAACAATATATTTGTCAGGAAAATCCCAAATGGCGTCATGAAGAATCAGACACAGCTGAAAACAACTAGACAATGATAATATTCTATTACTGTCATGTCCTATAGTTTAACCATTCCCCAATTTGCTTTGGAGGAATATATACTTATGTAGTATATTAAATAATGTGTATAAATTATATACTTTGGCATCCACTTTGTTTTCAGTTCTTTGCTACCACAAAAATGCTGCTCCAAAACTTTTGGTATTTACGGGACCTTTTAAAATCAATGATCTCCTAGTAATGAAATCTCTCTGGATCTCAGGGAATGGACATTTTAGTTATTTAATTTACACAATTCCAAATTACTTTCCAAAATGGTTGTATTAACTTGCAGCTCCACCATCTGTGCAATAATGTGTCCATCTTTTTACAACCCTTTCAATATTATTTCCATTTTTTATCATCTTTGCCAATTTTGGGGGTCAGAGGTGAATTTTCAGAGTTGTTTCAATTTTATTTTTTATTTATGATTTTAAACAATTTTTCATATGGCTGTTAATAGTATATGATTCTTATTTTGAAAATTGTTCATTTTGAGCATAGTTAGCAATTCTTTGGAGATATAAGAAAAATAAATACATATTCTATGAAAATGACCGGAAATTCTTCCTGCTCTCTGAACTTGATGGAAGTGAATGTTTTAGCCTTTGAAGCTTTTATTTATAACTACCTTGGAGAACTGCCATCAGACTACTTGTGAGCTGCTCGACTCTTGAGTTATATAACTTTTTCTCATTTCATTAATGCATCATTCACCTGGTAGTAACCAAATCTAATATATTTCCCCTTCCTTTATGTTATTTATTAAAAATAAGCTGTCCTATGTATACTTGTTGTATTAATTATATTCTTCTTGTCTTTGAGTTCTTCTATTTCTCTTGCTTCTCTTTGGGTTTCCCTAAGCTTACATCCTTCCCTTTTTGCTGTTCTTTACTCTCTTCCTTTGTTCCTTCTGATCCAGTCTTTCTTCTCTCTAATCTTCCTTCTTCTGTTGTAATCCATTTCCTTCCCCTCTCTTCCTTTTGCTCCTCTGGTTTTTGGCCTTCTCTATCAGCTCAGATTTTCCTTCTCTGTCAGCTTCATCTCCCCAAATTCAACTGCTGGTATTCTCCACAAATCCAGAACTATGTAAATTATATTCATAATTCTTTCTTTTATCCATTTGCAGCTCAAATCATTCTCCTCTTCTTTCTTCCAGATAGCCTTCTCCCAAGGAAACCTTAAAAACACTCCAAAATATTTTAAAGAGGCATTTCAGAGAAAGAATGATATGCAAACATGACCATCATTAGCCCTACCCACCCCTACCCTGCAAAGGTGATTGGGAAGACACCAATAACTAAAGATTTATTTGTCTATTTTCATTTGATAAAATGTTTATGAGGAGGAACTATCCAGATACCAGTGGTATGGATGATAATATGAGAATAGTATAGGATGACTTCCACAAATGGTTTTTGTATAGTAGCTCTCATGTTGACAGAATATGACATAATTGACGCAAAGGTGCAGGGAATAGAAGATAATACAAGATACTGGTTTTGTGGTTTGTAGATTACTTAAAAAACAATTCAGTAGAATAATTACAATTTGATAGACTCTACTCCAAGAAGGAGTTGTTATTGTATGTGTCAATATTATATGATATTTCTCAATAAATGCAACCACAGAAATAACTTTAACAGTAATTTTCTGATTATTGATGTCTAGCAAGATGTATCAACGAAAAATTTCTCTTCTATACTGTTTGAAAGCAGGGATTATTTTGCCCATTTCTTTGTATCCATAGATCTCAGTCCAATGTTTAGTGCATAGCAAGAGCTTAGTAAAGGCTTTTTGATTGAATGATTTTTCAAAGTTTGGCACTATAAGGGACACAGTGCAACAATGGCCACTAGATTGGAAAAAATCAGTTTACATCTCAATTCTAAAGAAGGGCAATGCCAAGGAATGTTCAAATTGCCAAATAATTGTGCTAATTTCACACACCAGCAATATTATGCTTAAGATTTGGCAAGGTAGGTTTCAGCAATATGTGAAATGAGAATTACCAGAAGAGCAGACTGATTTTTGAAGAGGTAGAGGAACTAGAGAGCAAACTGCCAGCATTCCCTGGAGTATGGAGAAAGCAAGGAAGTTCCAGAAAAAAAAAATCTACTTCTGTTTCATTGACTATACTAAAGCCCTAATGTGGATCACAACACAATGTGGCAAATTCTCAAAGAGATGGGAATCCCAGATCATCTTACTTGTCTCCTTAGGAACTCATGTGCTGGCTGAGAAGCAACAATTACAACTGAATATGGAACAAACTGATTGGTTGAAGATTGAAAAGGGAGTACAACAAGTCCATATATTATAACAATATTTATTTAACTCATATCCAGAGTATGTCATGTGAAATGCCAAGCTGGATTCATCAAAAGACAGAATTAAGGTTGCTGGGGAAAATATCAACAATTTCAGATATACAGATTGTATGTTTGTTGTTTGTCCTTTCTTTTTGAAGAGGACCAGTGACATTACAGGTGATGTGTTGACTTGTGTGTGAATTGAATTTAAGTGAGGCAGAGTTGCACAATGTTGTTAGCCTCTCAGGGGAAAAGGGATAGCTAAAGTTTGTAGCTGTGGGAGGGACCTCAAGGAAAAAGAATGTTTGTAGGACAGTATGGCTGTAGGCTCTAGTTATGGCTTAGGAGTGGAGAGGAATGTCTGAGATGTGGCCCTGACAGAACTCAGAAAATAACTGTGAGAAAGACCTGTGGCATAAGACACCATTGTCCACACCTTGTGACTGGAATCTGATTACAATAATAAGTTGCCAAAAATAAAATGAAACAAAATAAAAGGAAAAATGAGTAAGCAAAGGAAAAAGAACCTAACCATAGACAGCTATTAAGGGATAGAGAAGATCTGGTCTTATGCTCAAAGAAAGATGGTGAAGTTAAATAAAACCACTCATACTTTAAAGAGAAACATCAAATGGTCACAAGCTCAAAATGAGTTCTTGGAAAATTGTTTTAAATGATTTCAAAAATCAAATAAGAGAGATTGAGGAAAAAATTACAGATAATTTAGTTTAGGCTTTTCTACTTTTATGAAACAATTTCCTATCTCCTCTGGGAAGGGGGAGTATATTGCCAATGCAATACCCATAGTGGCTGCTATGAATATACAGGTATATTTCCAGATTTGAAAAGAAGATATTTATTCCTATACCAGAAAGTCATATCCACAATGATAATAACAAATTTGGTACACATTACCAATGCAGAGAGCACCACCATCCTCAAGCCTTCCCTCCATCAGGCCTCTCCAGAAACAAGCTCCCTTAGGCAAAATTCTCCTTTCTCACCCATGATAGCTGCTCTGCCTTTCTCTGCCTCTCCTCTCCCTCAACTCCACCTTACTCTCCCACTTCCTGCTTCATCTGTTTGGCAAGCTCCTCCCACTGCAGGTTCCATGTGACTCAGGCTCAAAGTGAGTGATATAAGCCTACGTCAAGAAAGATCTTCCCATTTCATTATCAATACATTAACAATACAGGGAGGAATTGTTCCTGACTTGGGAATTGATAACCACTGCTATTTCATCTCTGCTAAAGGGAGACTAGGTAAACCCACATAAATCAACAGCATTGCCTATACATCATCAATAAAATCCTGCAAGAAAAGATAGCAATAGATACTTCATTTAAAATAACTCTAGACAGTATAAAATACCTGGGTGTACACCTGCCAAAACAAATCCAGGAACTATATGAACAAACTGTCTGAACAAAATTATTTAAAAAACACTTTTTTATTCAAAAATCAAATTTAAGTAATTGGAGAAATAATAATTGTTCCTAGGTAGGCAGGCAAAGTACAATAAAAATGAAAATTTTACTTAAATTAATCTATATATTCAATGCTATCCTAATTAAATTATCTTTTTTTTTTTTACTGAATTAGAAATACTAATAAAAAATGCATTTGAAAGAACACAAGGTCAAGGTCAGGAATATAAAAGGAACTATCAAAAATGTAAAGGAAGGCGATTCAGCACTACTAGATCTTAAACTATATTATAAGGTGGTAATTATCAAAACAATCTGGTACTGGCTAAGAAATAGAAAGTCAGATCAGTGAAAAAAGTAGACATATGATTTGTAGCAGCAAATGACAATAGTAACTTTATGTTTGACAAATGTAAAGATTTACATTTTTTGGGCCGAAGTCATTATTTGATAAAAAATTTGTGAGGAAAGCTAGAAAGCAGTTTGGTAGAAATTGGGCAAACTAATATCTTACACCATTTATCAAGATAAGGTCAAAATGGACACATGATCCAGAAATAAAGGGAGATACTACAAGAAGAGCATGGATCATAGACAGGGATAGATGAAAAATTTATGAATAAGCAAAAGATAGAGAGCAATGTAAGGTACAAAATAGATAGTTTTTATTACATCAAATTAAAAAGGTTTTGTACAAATAAAATCAATGTAGCCAAGATCAGAAGAAAATTGAAAATTGGGAAAAAAATTTATAGATAGTTTCTCAGATAAAGGTCTCCTATCTTAAATATATAAAGAACTTTTTTTAATCTATAAGAATATGAGTCATTCTTCAATTGATAAGTGGTCAAAAGTTTTTATGAACAGACAGTTTTCCAATGAAGAAATCAAAATGATTTATAGTCACTTGAAAAAATGCTCTAGAGCATTATTGATTAGCAAAATTCAAATTAAAACAACCTCAAGATACCATTTTACACTTATCAGATTAGTATAATGGTAATGGAATTTGGAGTTCCTCTGTGTTGGCTTGGTTTTTGTGTTGGGTGTTGAAACCCAGAGCTTGTGAATTGGATTTGTGGGATGGACTTGTTGATGTGAAGAGAGAGGGCTGAACTGGGAGGAGCCATGGATTTGGAGGGAAGGCCCAAGCAGAGAGAAGGTCCAAACAGAGAAGTCCAGAAGGATTTTTGGATAGCAGTATCCAGTATTGTGGAGACAAAGTTGCTGAGAGAAAGACTGCTGAGGGCCAGTTGGAGCTTCCTAGGACTTTTGAGAAGTGCCACCCATAGCTGCCAAGAACTGAGGAGGTATGGCTGTGATGCTGGTATTTTGTCTGTCTGTTTTGACGTTGTTTTGCCAGATTCACCTGCTGGTGAAGGACAGTGCTGCTGTTGTAGAGGTCCTGGTACCTTGTTGTTGGTTCAGAAGCCCTGAAGGAGGATTTTCTTTTTGTATGTTTACAGAAATCTTGGAAGAGGGTCTTGCTGATGTTTTCAGGGGTTCTGGGACCGTTCTGTAGGCAGAGAGTGACTTGATGAGGACACTGGCAATGTGTGTTATGGCTTTCTTAGGCTTTGCCTCCCCAGGAACTGGGATTGCTGAGTACTTGCCTCAAGATGAAGACAGGACCTCTCCTTGGGCATTGAATGCTGTGATGATATCTTAACCTTGTTGTAGCTTAAGGGTGGATGGCCTTTTGTGCTCTCCTGCCCCTTTTGAGAAAGTGCTTGGCATTAATGGATGGTATTGTAATTCAGTTGTGATCCAGGAAGAGGGAAATCTTTGACTTTTTTGTGCTCTATGATTGACCAAAGGAATGTACTTTGTTTAAGATTGGAAACTACTCTCCATTTGAGAAGAGAGACTTTGACTGAGTAAATGAATGTACTACCCAGGAATGGGCTACTCTGACTAATGTACTGGCCAGGAGTGGGATACTTGGACCTTGGTACTTTGCAGTTGAATTGAGAACTTAGTTGCTAAATGCATGAGTTACACTGTATTTTGATTTTCTCTGATCTGTGAATGTTTGCCTTAATCTGTCACTGAATAAATGGGGTTTGCTATGCTGGTAATCCAAACCTTGGAAGTTGCCTTTGCTTGGCATTACAATTAGCTGAAATGATAAAAAGGGAAAGCAACACATGTTGGAGGTGATGTGGAATAATTCAGACACATTCACTGTTGGTGGTACTGTGAACTTATCCAACCAGTTTGGATAGCAATTTGTAATTATGTCAATGAATTATTAAACTGTCTATCCTTTGAACTAGCACAACCACTACTAAATCTGTTTCCCAAGATGCTTAAGAAAAAAGGAAAAGAATCTATATGTTCTAAAATATTTATAGCAGCTCTCTTTGTGGTAGCAAAGAACTGGAAATTACGGGAATACCTGTCATTTGGGAAATGGCTGAACAAGTTGTATTATATAATTGTGATGTAATACTTCTGTGCTATGAGAAACAATGAGCTCAATTAGCTTAGAAAAACATAAATAGACTTGCATGAAATAATGAAGAGTGAAATGAGCAGAATGAAAAGAATGCTGTATATAGTAGCAACAATACTGCTTTAAGAACATCTTGGAGGCACTAACTAATTTTGACTATTATAAATATCCAAATTAACAACCAAGGACCTATGAAGGAAGATGCTATCTGCATCTAGAGAAAAAACTGAAAATAGAATATGTATAAAATGACTTTAAATATATATCTACGTATATGTGTATATATAAAAATATATTTACATACGTGTGTGCATGTGTGTGTGTGTGTGTGTAATGGAAACCATCTCTAGGGCAAGCAGGAAGGAAAAAAAAAGAAAGTTAAATCATCTTTTTTTTTCTATTCTACCATGTTATCAAAATTCTTGCTTTATTTCTTAAATTCAGAATAAAAAATAAAAATTTGAGAAAAAATAAAGTGAGATTATGAGAAATGGGTTTTCATTAAAGTAAGAAAACTCAGTCAACCAACTGACATATATTTGCTGGTACTGTAGTATGCCTAGTTCACTCTTAGTTGCAATAGAGAATACAAAAGATATGATCCCCATTTTCAAGGAATTTCCTATTTAGTTGAGAAGAGAAAGCCAACATTTGAAAGAAAAAGTCATCTAAATGAAGGAGGAGAGCTTTAAGCATAACATCATATAGGCAATGTGACACAGGGGAAAGAGCTAGCTTTGGAGTCAAGAACAGATGGATCAAGTCATGCCTCTGACAATTACCAGTTGTGTGACACTTGGCAAGTCTGTAAGACCTTAAGTTATAGACAAGTTGCTGATTTGTTTCAGTGCAGGAAGTTTCTGCACCACTATTTCCATACATGATGAAATAAAAAAAAAAACTTAACAAACAAATAAATCAGCAACCAACAAAAGCATACCCTGGCATTAGGCTTTCAGTTGAATCCTTATTAATACTCTATGAGACAGATAAATGTATATTATCCTTATTTTACTGATGAAGCTCACAGCATCATAGAATTACAAAGGACTTTGAAGGGAATATTTTTCAAATGCTTTCTTTTATATATGAGAAAAATAAGGCCTTGAAAGGCTGGATACTTTTCCCATGGTCAGACAGCTGATAAACAAACGAATAAGAACCAAATCTAGGGTTTCTTTCTCCTAATGCATTTCTCCCATACCATATTTCTCATAAATAACTTTGATTAAAGGAAATGTATCCTGATAACAAAACCTCTTAAGTTTTAAGATTCATTGACACAGTGAAAAGATATCCATTTATCTGAATTAGGGGTGGTCTTTCTGGAAGGACAAAATGCCTTTCTAATTTCTTTTAGAAATTAGAATGAGTGGTGACTTGAGGGCATATAGTACAAGACCAAGTGGAAAGAGATTTACAGCTTCAATAGGATAGACCCTGGAGACTAATCAGTGTCCCACAACTCTCTTGAAGGACTGCTCAAGATTACTTCTTTCCTTGGGGAAGGGAAGAATTAATACAAATAATCACTCTCATTAAGTATGAGGTCACTCCCAAGGGGACAACTTGAATATCAACTTTGCTCTGTTGGGTCCCAAAGAATAGTCTCCCCCTGGAGACCCCAAATAAATCTCCCTGCTTTTCTAGACAAGTATGCCAGTTAATGGGAGACCTAAGAGAGGTGGAATTATATCTTTAGAGGAGACTAACAAGGGGATTGCATTCTGCTGGTCTCAGGGTGCAATTGGATGAAGCACAGCTCCCTCAAAGACAGTTGATGATATTGCCATGGATTGCAGCAAAGCAAACAGATAATTCCCTTGGGCAGACTTGGAATGTGGCCCCGTGATCTAAGGAGGTTTATCTTCAATAAGGCCCATGGAAACTAACTCACTAACTATTTTAATCAGTTTCCTGGGGCCCCATCAAAAAGTGAATGTATACTCAGGGAATAAAGTTGGAAGGAACACTAAAGAGTCCCAGTGGGAGTGATTAAAAAGCAAGAGAAGTTTGAAATTATTTCAAATTATCAATTGATTTTTAAGAGGAAAAAAAAAAGAGTTCATTCTAGTTCAAACCTCTGCTCTGTAGTTTAGAAAGAAAAATAATCTCACTCAGTTAACTGCCAGGGACAAAATCAAATGTGATTTGAATTATTACCTTAGAGTCTAGAGTTTAGAAGATGTCTGGATAGAGTTTTAATTCAGACTTGCATCTAACCCAGACCAGATAAAAAGTCATTTGTATTTTTAAATAGATGTGGGCAAGGAAACTTCCATTTCCATTGGAAATTCATATTATTTTTAATTTTTTTAAATCAGGAAGTTCTTCTTATTTTGTAACCTAAATATCTCTTTCTGCCTTATACATACATACACACATATACAGATAAATACATTAATTTTCTCTCTAAATATATATATATATACATATATTATATATGTGTACTGTGTGTGTGCATAAATATATATATACACATATATATATACATATATATATATATATATATATATTCATTTTTCTATACTCAGGGCAGAAGGTATTGCAACAATCGTAGTACTCTCATCATACTGACTAGAAATGACTGGAAAACATAGCCCTAAGAGAATTCCCCTCCTCCACTGATAATATATAAAACCACAACCACCTCTGTCCCAGACTTCCCAATGTATACACATAAACTGGTAGAAAGACCAGGGTCTTTTGACCCTGATTGTGTGACCTTTAAATCCTTCTGCTTCTCCGGGCCTCAACTTCTTTAGCTGTAAATGAGGTGGTTTGATGACTTTTGATAATATGCAAGTTTTTTTTTTAACTTTAATTCTCCTGTTTGTCAGAATTTCAATAGGATGTAAAATAAGCCACATTTTGTCCATGGAGTACTAGCAATGTTGTCCTGGAGAAAGACTCACTAGAACTATTTGTCTAGTACTCAAGTAAGTCACTGTATATTGTCGACACCCAATTAACAATGCCAAGGATATTTGCAGTGAGGTATTCTAGTCAGATTTGTCTCCCTGTCAAGCGTGTGGGGATGCCATTTTCCCTGATCCTTACCCAGAGCTTGTGTGACTGACTATACTCTGAACTCTACCCATTGCACTGAATAGTGCTCTAATCTTGGCTATAGTCTTTAGGGAGAGCAATGGCACAAAATAGACACAAATTAATGTCTCTACTAATGTTCCTTGAGATTTTGCAATATCATAGTCATCATTATTACCAACAGCTTTTAATAGCTTCTGTGCCCAGAAGACCTGATATTCAAAAGGGACTTATAGCCTATACCTAGATACAACACATTAATTAGTAAGTTAAAAAAAAAAAAGATTTTATCCTGGGAGTGGAACTCTAAAAATTAAGAAAGCTAGGGAAGTGGAAATGAAGATTAGTTTTTTTTTTTCCCAATTCCATGCAAAGATAGTTTTCAACATTCAGTTTGTAAGATTTCGAGTTCCAATTTTTTCTCCCTCTCTCCCTCCCCTCTCTTTTCCCAAAGATGGCACACAATCTGATATTGGTGATATATGTACAATTACATTAAATATATTTCCACATTCATCATGTTGTGAAAAAAGTATAAGAACAAAAGGGGAAAACCATGAGAAAGAAAACAAAGAAGAAAGTGAAAGTAGTGTGCTTCCATATGCATTCAAAATCCATAATTCTTTCATTGGATGTGGATAGAATTTTCCATCACGAGTCTTTTGGAATTGTCTTAGATCATTGCATTGCTGAGAAGAGCGAAGTCTATCATAGTTGATCATCACACAATGTTCCTGTTACTGTGTACAATGTTCTCCTGGTTCTTCCCACTTCACAATGCATCAGTTCATGTATGTCTTTCCAGGTTTTTCTGAAATCTGACTGCTCATGATTTCTTATAGAGCAATAGTATTCCATTACATTCATATCCTACAGCTTGTTCTGCCATTTCCCAGTTGATGGGAATCCCCACAATTTCCAATTCTTGGCCTACACAAGATGAGGTGCTATAAATATTTTTGCACATATGGGTTTTTTTCTCTTTTTAAGATGTCTTTGGGATACAGACATAGTCTTAATACTGTTGAATCAAAAGGTATGAAACAATTTTATAGCCCTTTGGGCATAGTTCCAAATTGCTCTCCAGAAAGGTTGGATCAACTCCAACAACAATGATTTAATGTATCAATTTCCCCACATCTTCTCCAATATTTATCATTTTCCTTTTCTGCCATATAAGCAGATCTGATAGGTATGAGGGGGTACCTTCAAGTTGTCTTAATTAGCATTTCTCCAATCAATAGTTATTTGGAGCATTTTTCATATATCTATAGATAGTTTTAATTTATTCATCTGAAAACTACCTGTTTATATCCTTTGATCATTTATCAATTGTGGAATCACTCATATTCTTATAAATTTGATTACATTTTCTATACACTTGAGAAATGAGACCTTTATCAGAAACACTGGCTGTAAAAATAGTTTCTCAGGACCTTGAACTGAAAAGTATTACGAATAGCAATGTTTCCAGTCCTGTGTCTTCAGACATCGCTTTGGGAAACAACCTCTAGAGTTGTAGCCTGGCAACCACTATTGTAGCTACCAAAGACTCAGAAAAGAAAGTTTTTGACACTAAAGTTCTTGTCACTTTCAAATGGCTCCACATCAGAAACGGATATCATTTTATTATTAAAGAGGAAGCATTAAAGAAGGAAGCATGACCATCTACTTTGCCACTGTAGCCTAAGGACAATGGGGCCCTTCTAAGAAGCTCCTTGAGAGCAGGGTCTGTTTTGCTTTTCTATTTGTACCCCCAAAACTTAGACCAGTGCTTTGCACATAGTAAATGCTTAATAAAATCTTCATGCATGCATTAATTCAATGTTTTGTGGAACATTTCTCAAGTTACCCTCAGTTTCAACACAATTTAATTTAACACAGTGCCCCAGTGTTTAGTAGTACTTATTGGCACAAGTACTTAATAAATGCTTATTGATGGCTTTAGCAGACATTTATTAAGTTGCTACAATGTATCGAACATTATGCTAAGCGCTGGGTGAGATGGAAAATTTAGACTGAAAAAAAATCTCTACCTTCCTGGAACTTATATTCTAGCATTACAATGTCCTTAATTTCCTTCATTTTTTTTTCTCATAGATGTCCATTTTCCTTATCCTTTGTCATTCATTGAATGTGAAAGGGAGGTCGAAGTAAAAAAAAAAAAGTAAATACCTACTATGTATTCACACACTCTTTCCAAATTAAGTTCCTAACTGCCCCCCCCCAACCCAAAATATGAAAATAATTTCCTAGATTGCTCCAATCTTGCTTCAAGTAAGGAGTAAAATAAATGACTTTATCATTCTTCACTACTCACCGAGGACAAACAATTATTGTCTGAGGAAATGGAAGAGTGCTCATCTGAAAGACTGAGGAACCCCCCAAATCATTGTGAGTTCTATTGTCTAGCAGAGTGAAGGATTCTATTGTATGGGGGTGAAGTGAAAGGCAAATTTACTGCTTACAATTTAGGGTATAAGTCACTTAGAAGCTTTATTGGATGCATAGTTAGAGCCAATGCTTTGGATAAATATCAGTTGGTCCACACAAAAGGAAAATTTCCATGGGACAAGAGAACTTCTTACTATCAATATTTTCCCTCAGACTTCTACAGTATGTAGAAAATATAGTAACACTATGGGTTGTTGTGAGGACCAAATGAGTTATTTATAAAGTGTTTAGGACAGCACCTAGTAGATAGTAGGTGCTTAATAAATGCTTATTTTTTTCTCCTTCACTCCTAAATAGTCAGCCACTATAAGAATCCTTTGCTGCATTCTGAAGAAGTGGTCAGAACCCTCCAAATAGATCATCTTTGGTCTCAAGGTTCCAAGATAGAGAAAATTCAATTTGTCTTTTTGCTAGTTTTTTTTTAAATAAAAGAATCAGCATAGAAGAAGAAATTAATGAAATTAAACATGCACCTATTAAGGTCAAAAAAGGGAAAAATCCGACCCCCTTTGTTCTCTCTCTCTCTCTCTCTCTCTCTCTCTCTCTCTCTCTCTCTCTCTCTCTCTCTCTCTCTCTCTCTCTGTCTCTCTGTCTCTCTCTGTCTCTCTCTCTGTCTCTCTCTCTGTCTCTCTCTCTCTGTCTCTGTCTCTGTCTCTCTCTGTCTTTCTCTGTCTCCATCTGTCTGTCTGTCTGTCTATCTCTTTGTCTATTTGCTCTTGTCTCTCTGATTTTGGTCTCTCTCATCTCTCCTTTTCTCTCTCTCTTTCTTCACCCTACCCAAGTCTTTGTCTCTCTTCTTTCTCTCTCCTTGCTCCCATCCTCTGTCTCTCTTCTCTTTCTCTTTCCCTTCTTCCCCTGCCATATTTTCTTTCTTCTATCTTTCTCCCTTTCTTCCTCCTCTACTTCTCTCTCCTCTTTTTCTGTCTCTCTCCCTTTATCTCTATCCCTCCCCCACTACAGAAGTCCTATTTAATGTTTTCTGTTTTAAGAGACAGTTGCCTATTTAATCAAACAGCATGATTTTTTTTTAAAGGAGCTACAATGTGGAGCATTTGAAAGATGGTCCAATATAGTGCAAAGAGAGCTAGAATGGGAAGCAAAGCACCTGGGTTTGATTAGCAGCTTGGCTGCACCTTTGTTACTCTAAGGCTCATAGTTCCCAGTTTGGCCATCTAATTTTTTTTTTCTAGCTTCTGGGTAAGATCTCCTTTCTCTTAAATGGGAACATGTGTATTGATTTTTTTTTTATTTTCAAAAGAATTATAATGTAATAAAGTGGACTCAATGCTTATTTTTGGTCTCCAGAATGCGCTTTAGAATCTTGCAGTATAATGGTGCAGTGCATTTGATTTCAAATCTCATCTCTCATTTTGTTTTTCTTCAGAGAAGGAGAAGGGGAGGGAGAAAAAATAGATTTCATTTAAAAATAAAATTTAATAAAAACTAAAAGCAAGGAAGAGGGGAAAATACCCATCTCTAATGGTAGCTATTCAAACATGAGCAAGTTCCTTACTTCTCAGGCTCAATTTATTAATATGTGAAATGGGTACAAAATATTTACACCCTCCATCACAGGGCCTTGAAGCAAAAAAGCACTTTGTAAACATGAAAGCATTGTAAAACATGAGGTGTTATTGCTATTATTACGTGATAGATGACAATCATAATCATAAAATATAATTCTTTAACTCTTGTTTTATTCTTTAACTCTTGTGTCATGCTTTTTGGCATGTAAACTGCAACACTCCCAAAAATCCTATGACATTGGTAGATAAATTAGTTTTTACTATTTTTTTTTATTCTGTGGATAGGAGCCTATTAAATGTTGTGACAGAGGTTTACTCTTAATTTGACTAACCATGTCCAAGAAATGGGATCGAGGAAAACCCAAACAGAACTTAAACAGATCTGCCCACTTTAGAAATGAAATCTAATTTTAAAATCAAGTTTTAGAAATCACCTCTTCCTACATTTGGAATTTTTGTGCTAAATTCTCATGCCTGTCATTTTAATGTTAAAGCTGAGACGTTATCAAGTTACCACATTTCAACCCACCCATATAGCATGATGCTAAATAAGATTTGTAAGTAGTTTTGGGCTATTCATATCAGTTACTGCCACTAGATGGCACTCTCAGAGAACATTTGAGTTTTACAATCTAGAAATCATTCATCCCTTCTCATTCCTACTTAGCAGGACAACAAAACCCAACATATCTCAGAAGATTGTGACTTTGATTTGAGGCTGTTATTTGCTGTGGTTTTAATCTTCTGTTTCTGTTTAATTTACTTCCTTGAATCCACAAGATTTCTATAATGTCTGAATTAAGTCAAGTAATGTCTCCAATCTCTACCAGTGACCCAATACTCAACCCCTGTTTATTGTACCTATTTGCCACACCAAAGGCAAGTTGCCTCACAGATCACCATCCTTTCTCTTAATGAGGCTGATCTAGTCTTCTTTAAGCATATTTAGCTATATCTAGCTAATTTTTAGCTAGAAATTATTCTGAGTGTTATAACTTCCTTACATATTTATACTGGGGTGTTTAGAGAGAACTAGCACTTCTGATGTGAGGGCTTGCTTAGTCCTTTTCAAGTCCTTTTCATTTACCTTTGGTGTCCATCTCCACCCAACTGTCACCTGGAATTCCAATAAGCTGCAGCATGCATAACAACCACATCCTATTAAACCATCTTGGCAGATGGGTTAGACTAGTTTCAGGATAACCAACAGGCCCCAGACCTATCAGTGAGTTAGGAAGATGTCTACTCAAGTATGTGAAGATTTCTCTGGTGGAATGGGTGGATGAGAACAATTTGTTCCAATGACCACAAAGTGGACTGAAGTAGGCACTGTGGAATTCTTAGAGATTGGTTGGATATTGAATATGTCAAAGTCATTCACTGCATCCTGGGCCATCACAAGGTGTCTTCATTTTTGTTCTGACACTGAACTTCAATGACTCAGGAAAAGAGAGTAAGGTGTTGACAGCTTTGTGCTTCACTTAAATTCAATTTGTGTGCAAGTCAGGACATCACCCATGATATCGTTGGTCCTCTTTGAAAATGAAGTACATATTTATTTTAGTTAATTTGCAATACTTTTGCTTTTTTATCATCATTGCTATTATTGAAATTGACAGATTTTGTTTTGACTTAACAGATAATTCCCAATAAATTCCCAAACACTGAGTGTGGGCACAAGCATACACCTCTCTCTCTCTCTCTCTCTCTCTCTCTCTCTCTCTGTATGTATGTATAAATGTATATGTATTTATAAATATACAATATCACATGTAATATCTGTGTACATGTGTGTGTATATATAAGCTTAAAAAGGTTTATTAATTTCTGTGAAAGTAGGGGTATGTCCTTTAAGCTTGACAGTATAATGCTAACATTGACTTTTATATTTGACCATAGTTTCGTTGTTTTTCCATGTTAACTTTATTTACATTTCTGTTCATTGTATATATTGCTCTTTTGGTTCCACTTTCTTCACCGTACATAACTTCATTCATCTTCCCAAAATTCTCTGAATTCTTGATGTAGTCCTTCTTGGAGTGAAGATAATTGAGGGGAAAGCTGACTTGCACTCAGCAAGAAGTGGAAACTAAAGAACTGAGAAAGCTAACAGAAAGAACTGGAGAGCTGGGCAAGGAGGAAAAGAAGACTTAGGAGTATGAAACTGAGCAGCTCTGATGGTAAAGACATAAGAGAGCCTCTCCCCAGAAATGGAAGTGACCCTGGTTTGTGTTACACTGGAATCAGGAGCAGTGACACCAGGGACTTGTGGTTCTGGGTGGTCAGAGTGGCCACAGGACTGTGCCAAGCATCCTGTCTACTTCCTAGCAAAGTCATTCCCACTTTTGGTTAGCCAGATGTGCTGGCTTATTTGTTTTGTATCTATTGCTTTCAAACTCTATGGCAGTAATTCTAAGCCATGTGTCTATTTTATTTAAATTTGACAGATAAAGAAAGGAGTTCAAGATGAATGGATCTAGATCAGTACTTCTTAAACTTTTTTCACTCCCTACCCCTTTTCACCTGAGAAATTTTTCATAGGTATACAAATCAAACATTTAGTAATAATAAATCATAAAGAAATTTATTTTAAAAAAGTTCTTTGCTATACAGGTAATTTTACCACCTATTGAAAACAATAGGCTAGAATCTGAGCAGAGCTGTTTGTGGCAGCATTTGTTGGTGTTGCGTGGCATGATGGTGTATGCAATATGAAGTGTGCATGTTATGTGTTCAAAACCAAGGCTACAAATAAATCACAGGATACATGCGCAAGCATTGCCAGAAACAGCTTGGATTCATTACACATTTGATTATGAATTAATTTTTGGTTGTTGCTGTTCAGAAACCTTTTACTGTTGCCAAATTTTTTGCAACCCTCATACTCAGTTATGTGACCGCACATGGGGTTGCAACCCACAATTTAAGAAGCACTTACCTAGACTGATTTTGTGCCAATCTGTTTCACAATTCTCTTCTAAATGGACTGTCATAAACATGACCTTGCACTGAGGAAGTGAAAGGGGCAATCAGCAGCATATAGGAACACTTTAGCCCAGAAGCCATTAAGGAGACAATTTACCCTGGTCCCACCTACATTTATAATGCTAAAAATGTGACTTACCCTCTACCATTCTGTATTACTTTTGCTGTTCAGTTGTTTCAGTCATGACCAACTCTTCATGACCTCATTTGAAATTTTCTTTGCAAACATAATTGTGTGGTTTGCCATTTCCTATTCTAATTCTATATCACAAAAAAGGTATCCCATAATTCAAAAGTAGTCACAGAAAAAGTTAATCAGTTGGAGCTGGGTGGGAGTTAATGAAGAAAAGCTTCCTGGAAGGATTTTTAACTATGTCTTTAAGAAGCTTTACTTGAAAAACACCTGGCAGAACAGGATCTATTTCTTTGGAAACCATATAAGAGAAAGATAGTTTATGAGCCCAAAGAGCTGGGTTCTAATCCTTTGGTATTGACATTCTTATCAATGAAATGACTTCTGGGGACTATGATACATATGGGATGGGGAACCTATGATCTTGATACTGCATGTGGCTCTCTAGATCCTCAAGTGCAACCCTTTCACTCACATGATTTTGAATTCAGGCAAAGGGCTGCATTTGAGGACCTACAGGGCCTCATATGGACTCGAGGCTGCAGGTTCCTCACCCCTGATTTAGTCAATTTACTCAAAATTCAATGTATGTGAATGATGAATAACTCACATTTTAGTACCACTTTAAGATTTGCAAAGTACAGTCAGGTCCTGAATAGTATCAGTGATAAACCTCCTGAAGTGGTGATATGTATTTTAATCTATTCTATTTTAAGATAAAATTATGTAAAATATAATAATTAATTCTAGCCCAATGGAAATATGCAGTTTAGATTCAAATAACATGATCCTTTTAAGGCGGATTTGATTATTTAAACTAATTTACATGATGCTATATATTCATCTCTCAAATTTCCAGAGTCCTGTGAGGTATTATTAATCCCCATTTTACAGGTGAGGAAGCTGAGCCTCTCAGATCTGCTCCAGGTCATTTAGCTAATAAATGTTGAGGATTTAACCTCACCTTTCCTGACATTTCCACTTTTTCCATAATACCAGTATATGAATTATCTAAAAGGAAAGAGGCAAGCTAAGTAATTTAACAGCCTGAAAACAGAGACCATAAAATGTCAATGAATTACCCATTCTGGGTCCCATCTGCCAATAATGTGGAAAACTGGAGATACTACCTTATGTTCCCAGGACCAATTTCATTTTTTCTCTTGGATATAATCCTTAACTTCCTCACTCTTTACAGTATCTCTAATATAGATAAGCAGATGTCAGATTCCATTGGCCCATGACTTTCCATGTATTTCTTCTTTTTATGAGTCATATTTATTTTAAACAGATGTTTGGTAAAAGACGATCCCAGATGATGCATTATCTAGGAAACCCTTTTCAGACAGCTAACTAAATTGATAGGTATATCCATTTGTTGGCCATATGGTTAGAATTATTTTATCCTTACTTGGGTAGGTCACCCAGGCACACACAATCAAGTTCCAGAACATTTAAAAATTTATTTAACCTTCATTTTAGCACAGGCAGATTGTCTCCACATACAAATTAGGGAGCTAAGTGATATGAATAGGTAATACAACTTTCTACTGGTGTCCTGTTCATAAATCATAGGATCATGGCTCTAGAGGTGAAAGATCACGAAGCTCAACCCCCTCACTTTGTGGATAAAGAAGCCAAGTCTCAGAAAGGTGAAATTACTTGCCCAGAGTCACAATTCTACTCAGTGTGGGGATGAGAATTGAACCAGGCTTTCTTGATTCTAAATCCAGAGCTTTATTTATTATGCTACATTGTTTTTCATTTTTTTTTATTATCAGGTCTGCAGTCCTCAGGATACATAGTCTAGAGTCAGGAAGAAAATGAAGAGATTGGATCTCTGAGCTCCATTTCAGCTCTAAATTGGTAATGCTATTTTATCTTTTGTACAATTTGTTCTCTTCCTATTTAGTTCCTGAAACTCAAACAGGAGACAAGACTCTAAGCTTCTCACTTATCAGTACCCTATAGAATTAAGGAGAAAATATGCAAAATTCAGTTTCAGTGGAGTGACTGATCTTATTTCCAGAGGTCAGATGATGAAAGTTATTTTTCTCTTTGGGGACAACTAGATGGATCAGTGGGTAGAGCTCTGAGTCTGGAAGACTTTCATTCAAATTCTGTCTCATACTTACTAACCTTGTTTCTGACCACTCCTTCCCCCAATCTGCCCTCCCTTCTATCATCTCCCCTTTTATTCCTTTCCTCACTACTTTCCTGTAGGGTAATATATCCAATTGAGTGTGAGTGTGTGTGTGTGTGTGTGTGTGTGTGTGCACGCACACGTGTGTGTTATTCCCTCCTTAAATCAAATCCAATGAGAGTAAAGTTGTCTCATTCCCTTTCACCTCTCTGCTCTTCCCCTCCATTGTAACAGTTTTCTCTTGCCTCTTTTATGAGATAATTTACCCTATTCTATCTCTCTCTTTCTCCTTCTTCCAATAGATTCCTCTCTCACTTCTTAATTTATTTTTTAGATATTATCCCTTCATATTCAACTCACTTTGTGCCCTCTGTCTATGTACACACGAGAAGTCTGGAAACCACTACAACTGCTGGTGATTCACTCTCCTGAAGTCTACTCTGGCTGGTCTGTGCCACTGGTCTGGGCTGGCAGGGCTCACGTGGGACTGTACTCTGCTCCAGCCCGGTGTGATAGACCCTTCTTGTTGGTTTGCCAGGTTGTCCTCAGTTGGAGACATATTTCATTCTGTCATTTTGTGGGTTCTATAGCTCTAAAATTCGTTTAGAGTCATTTTTTTTGCAGGTATTTGAGGTAATTGGGGATGAGCTCAAGTAAGTTTCTGCTTTTATTCTGCCATCTTGGCTCTGCCCACTTACTGTCCTTGTGACCCTGGAAAAGTCACTTAACCTCTGTCTCTCACAATTTCTTCATCCGTAAAATGGGGATTAATTGCATTACCTCACAGGGCTGTTGTGTGGACCAAGTAAGTATTTGTAAAGTGCTTAGCACTGTGCCTAGAATGAAGTAAGTGCTCAATACTTATTTTCTTCCCTTTATCTGCTTTGATCATGCCTTGTCCATTTTCTCTGCTTCTAGTTTAGTCTTCTGTGCTATGCTCTTCTTTTCTGCTGGAGGGGAATATACCCTATCTCTTCCAGCGAAGTAGAAACCAGGATTTCTCTTCCTTCTTCATTTTTGCATGCAGATGGCTTTTAGTCAGTCAGTCAATAATATTGATTGAATGCCTGCTATGTGCCAGGCAGCTTTTAAGTGTTAGGGATGAGATAAAAGATAGTACTTGCTTTCAAGGAGCTCACATTCTACTGGGGGAGAAAATGAGCAAACACATATATACAAATAAGCTATATTTAGTTCAAATTGGAAAAAATTTAAAAAGGGAAAACAGATTGAAGAGGGATTGGGAAAGGTTATCTGTAGACCATGGGATTTTAGTTGGGGCTTGAAGGAAACCAGAGAAGTCAGTAAGTAGAGATGAGGAGAGAGAATATTTCAGGCACAGAGAAAATGCCCAGAACCTAGAGATGAAGTGTCCTGTTCATAGACAGCAAGGATAATAGTGTTACTGGATCAAAGAATACATTTCAGGGGGGTAAGCTGTAAAAAGAATGGAAAGAAAGGAGGAGACTAGGATAAGAAGGGCTTTGAACACTAAAAAAGAGGATTTTGCATTTGATCCTGGAGGCAATAGGGAGCCTCTGGAGTTTGAGTGTGTGTGGGGGAGAGAGGGTACAACAGAGTCACATTTGTGGTTTAGGGAATGAAGGATGAATTGTAGTGGGGAGAGGAGGTAGGCAGACATACCAGCAAGCTATTACTTCCACCTGATTTCTCTGTTTGACCTTTGGGGAAGGTTTTCTTGAAAGGAAATTCCTTCAAAAATAAAATCATGAGGATTTGGTGAACTCTGGTTAATGCCTGGGTGCCTGCTCACAGGCTTTTCCACTTCTATCAGTTGTCATTTGAATTAGGGGGAAAAGTTCCTTATACATTTTCTCATTTCATTTGCACAATTATAAGTATTGCCAAGTTTTACTGCCTCCCTTTTACAGTTGAGGAAACTCAAGGACATCACAATTACATGATTTGTTTAAGGTCATAGTAAGAGGCAAAGCCAAGTCCTCTGCCTAGGTTCTCTTAACTCCAATGCTCTCTTTATTACACCACAAAGTAAATAACCAGCCCCCAACTTCTGAACACCTGGCAATTCCCAGGAGGACTTGCTCTTGCTAGAGAAGCACTGAAGGTTGAGGGTGGGGCATCACATGGATGAGATGTAGCATGGTTCACAGTAGACAGAGAGTCTGAATTGAAGATTTGGGTTCATTTCTCTCTTCTCACACACTCTGGCTTTGTAACCCTGGGCCAGGCACTTGATTTCTCAATGCCCCAAGCAACTCTTATAACTTTCAGTTCCAGACAGTTGCTTGTCTGCCTCGGTAGAAGGAGAAAGGGAAGTAAAAAAAGGGGAAAAATAATTGCTTTATTATATATTTAAAAGTAATAGCAAATCGTATACAATATATTTATGGTTTCATGTCCAATGATCTTTTCTTAATTGTACTGTTGTGGAAATGCTTGTTTTATTCCATAAATTAAAAATATAATAAAAATAAAAACTGGAAGAAATTTCCTTGCCTGGAGAGCCCTATACCAACGAAATCACAAGTCTGGATGAAAAACGAACATAAAAAATCTGGTCAGACAAGTAAATAAGTAAGATTGTTTTGGCAGTTCTGTGGAGAATACACTGGTGAAGAGAGATATTGGAAGGGAAGCAAGAATATTTTAATAGTTAAGGTGAGAGAGATGATGGAGGCCTAAACTAGGGAGGTGGTCTTATAAATGGAAAGATAGGAACTATTGGGGACAATGTTGTGGAAGTCTAGTTCATAGGCCTTGGCAACTGACTAGACATGGGGAGATGAGGGAGAAGAAAGACTTTGAGGTAGATGAGGTGAAAACTGAAGAAGATGATCCTTTGTTGTTGAATCTGCATGACTGGGAAGATGGTGGTATCATCAATAGAAGTAGAGAAGTTGAGAGAAGCATCAAGTTCTGTGTGTGTGTGTGTGTGTGTGTGTGTGTGTGTGTTTTGATGATTTTGAAGTGATGGGACTTCCAAGTATTGGTGCCTAGCAGGCATTTTGTAATATAGGCCTGAAGTTCAGGAGAGATATGAGGGCTACATATATAGATTTGGTCATTAGAGAACCAGGCAATGAGAAGTTAAGTCTTAGCCAGTCCCATGGTGTGACATCCAATTGGAAACCACTTAAAAGAAAATGGTTATCATTCCAATAGGAGTTCAGAGAAGGTGGCCTTCTCCAGCTTCTTCCAGCCTCCTCCAGCCATTGCCAATATGCTTCCAGGTTGTCTCTAACACTTGCTGCCATATCAAGTCCCGGCTCTCAGGGTTCTCAGCCACGTGCTCCCTCCAAAAGAAGATGCCTTCCTAGAAGAGAGAGAAGAACAATCTGGTAAAAAAAAGGTTAGAGACAATGTGACCAACAGACCTCATGATTATTTTGCTAGAATAGTTCATGATTTTTAGTTACTTCTTCCAAGAAGATGTCATGAATATGTAACAAGCAGGTGTCACTGTTGAGGCAGTGTTTGGTTTCCCTTCTTTCTTCTGAAAATATGAGCACCTGATTCCTATCCTATGCCTATTATCCCCTGTGGGATGTGGCTTTGATCAGTCACTCACCAGGCATTCAGAAAGCATCTACTATGTGCTAGGCTGTGTGCTGAGTGCTGTTGTACCCAAACCCAAATCCCAGGACACTACATACCACCTGATATGTGGCCCACCATTAAGCTCCTTTTATATTTCTGTCTTTGTCTCTATCCTATACCCTGTAATAGCTTGAAACTGCTTAAAGGCATGCCTGGGCATTGCTCAAAGCATAGTCCCCTGCTCCCTCCTTCCCCAATCAGCATTCCATATATCTTCCTTAAACCAGCTTAAGTATATAAGGTTCCACTCAGGGTTATGGTGTAATGTAGAGACCACCCTGTCCTGTTCTGCTGACTAAGCAGAGTCCCACACCCTTTGCCCAGAACATGACCCCTGGCCAGTTCTGGGGAATTCCAGTCCCCCTTACCCCATGATGCTCCACCCTGCTTTGAGAAGCTGACTATGACCCTCCACCCTGTACCCTCCACCTTGTTCTAGGAGGGACCCATAAATCACAAGAAGATTGCATCCTTGTACCCTTGCGCCATATTCCCAAATTAGCCCTGAGCTATAGATCTAACCAATGGCTGTTCTTGGCTTCTATACATCATTGCTTATGCTAGCTCCCCTCCATGATTGTGGTTTTTGTGGATTTAGCCTTTATAACCAAAGCCTGTACCCTCAATGGATCAATACTAATTTGAGTTTACACTCCGGTAGTCACATGCTTGCTTAATAAATCCACACCTAAATTCATCTTGAAACCAGGTCTCGGCTCACTCTTATTCTCTGCACAACAAGTATTAGGGATACAAAGCAAAGGAAAAAAAACACAAGAACCCAACTGTCAAAGAACTCAAGGTCTAATGAGGAACAGCACTTGCCCACTGGTTCTTTCCCTCTTTGACCCCGTTCCTTTCCTCATATGGCTGACATCTTTCCTTAGCCCTCAGTGCTGCCACACCTTTTTTACAATAATGTGTTCAGTAGTCTAGGAGAAAGGAAAGATCTGAATTCTATTTGAATTTTACCTTTTGAGAACTTATAAAATTTGTATTAACTTAAAAATCCATAGCTATAGCTACTGAATGTCCAAACCAAGAAAGAACTCTCTACTTTCTGGATCCACAAAGAGCACCCTACTACCCACTCTTAGTCCTGAACATAAATTCTGTGCACTTTTAACTAACCAACTTCCTTCATTTCACCTCCAATGTTCAAACAATGCTTTACATTTTCATCATCAATTCTGCATTGTTATATAAAGTAAAATCAGAATAGAAAAATATTTTAAAGGGATAGCCAGAATATGCTTATTAATCTAGATTTCAATAGATTTATCTAGACTTATCTATAGATTATAGTACCAGTTAGTTCAAGCAGGCACAAGGAGAGGAAATTGAGACAGGAGTGGGGGGACTTAAAACCATTAGCCACTTTCCCAAAGTCTTTAAGAGGTATACATTATAAGCAGATACAGATTGAGTTTGTTATTCCATTAAGCATGTCTGGGCTGCTGAGGACAGCCTTTTGCTCCCAGTTGTCATAGCAATGGGATTTCTCCATGTTGCAGATCATCTCTGGGCTCCATTTCTTCTCCATATTTGCTAGTAAAATCAACTCACAAACTTTCTGGGCTACTAGAACTCTTCATACCAGCCTCAGGATTGTGTGACAGTTCAGACTTTTCTCTGACTTGTTAGACTAAAAATCCCATGATCCTTAGCTAGCTCTTAGATGCCTCTACTTATTTCTAAAAAACAGTGTCTTTGGGACTGTGTTTTTGAATAGATGTATTCCTCATTTCTCTTGTTGACGATAATAATGATATCAACAACAATATTAGTCCCCCCTCTTATAAAAAGAGAATAAATTAAAAAGGCAAATTGAAGTCTAAAGATAACATAGCAGCTTTCTAGTTCAGTTTCTAGCCCGGATGCTCTGGCCAGCTTCTTTATCTGACTAAAGAGCTCCCATTTATGCTCTATCTTTCAATTGCTCCTTGGAGTTAGTACTGCCATGAAATGAGAGAAGAAATTGTTTTTCAAATATATACATATATTTATATGTACGTATATATATGTATATATACACACACACACACACACACACACACACACACACACACACACACACACACACACACACATATATATACAAGGGAGCCAAAGAGTTCAGCAGGGCAAATTGATGAAGAGACAGAGTTAAGAAGAGGAGGACCAGATGTAGAACACAGACCAACATATCCATGGTATCCAGTGATTAAAGCTAGTACTTTAAGGCCTGAGGGCTATTTATTAAAGGGGGATGGGAGAGATACAGATTGAGAGTAGAAGGAGAATCACTGGCAATGACAGTAGTTACTTCAAAGTTTGCCCCCATTCCTTTCCCTACTAGAGCACCAGAGCACTTTAAAGCCCCATAAACATGGCCATAGTTTAGAACTTGAAGAAACACCTGATAGTAAGGTGTGTCCAGGTAAAATTGTACTTGAAAATCTCTTCTCAATTATGAAATCATGTACATACAAAATTTCGACTTTGATCATTTTTATTGGCTTTTGTCAATACATAGAGAAGCCAAAGCATTCTTCATGACAATGAACAAGATTGCAAATTTATATCTAGGAAGAATAATTTCTGCACGAATTTTTATTTTGCATCTAACAATATTGGCTTTCATGCTTCAATGTAGCCCACATGATGGTGAGCAACCTCATAGTCCTCTAGGCAACTCCCTAATATTATAAATTGCAGAGAAGGTAACAAAGTGCATGGATAGAGTTTCCTCACCTGACAGTCTCTGTACCAGGAGTGTCTCCACATGCAGCTCACAAGAGTCACAAGTATGGCCTGAACCTGAATATGTAAATGGGAAATGTTTTTAAAAGTATATAGAAATATAACAAAACATAGATAATATTACATTTTAAAACTAGGTTAATATATGGCCCATAGACATCCTTATGTATAGATTAGTAGCCCCATTTCTATTTGAATTTTACATCTCTGCTCTATACCAGTGAAATCACAGTCCACTCCATATTTCTTTCCATACTTTAACGTTTCAAAGACCTTAATATATTATTAGTGGAATTGTGAACTGCTTCAAGAATTCTGAAGAATAATTGGAACTATGCCCAAAGGGCTATAAAACTATGCATACCCATGGACACAGCAATACCATTATGTCTTTATCCCAAAGAAATCAAAGAAAAAGGAAAAAAAAAACCTCTCTACAAACATATTTATAGCAGCTCTTTTGGTGGTAGGAAAGAATTGGAAACTGAGGGGATACCCACCAAACTGGGGAATAACTGAACAAGTTGTGGTATATGATTGTGATGGAATACTATTGTGCTATAAGAAGTGACAAGCATGATAGTTTCAGAAAAAATCCTGGGAAGACTTATGTGAACTGATGCAAAATGAAGTGAGCAGAACCAGAAGAATATTGTACACAGTGACAGCAATATTGTGATGATAATCAACTATGAAAGATTTAGCTATTCTATTTTTCAAATTAATTATTTTAATTTATGGAATAAAACAAGTATTTCTGTAATATAGTATAACAAAAAAAGATGATTGCACATGAAACTGCAAGTCTATTATAAACAACTTGCTATTTCTTTTAAATATATAATAAATTTATCATGTAAATTTCTTTTTTTCTTCCCCTCTTTTTCTTCCTTCCCCCACCCCTACTATTTGATTCAATTAGGTATATATGTAAATTTATTCTATATATACTTCTATTTATCAGTTTTTTCTCAGGATGAAGATCAATACTCTATTATACAAGGATCAAAGACAATTCCAAAGGATTCACAATTAAAAATGCTACCAGCATCCACAGAGAGATCCAGAGTACAGCTTAAAGTATACTTATTTTTGCTTTTTTTCCCCCGCAATTTGGCTAATATGGAAATATGTTAATTGTTATCACATTGTTTGCCTTCTCAATGGGTGGGGAAGGTGTTGGAGGGAGAGAATTTGGAACTCATTTTTTTAAAAAAGAATGTTAAAATAAATAGGTAATAAAGCATAATTAAAAGAAAAAAAAAACACTTCAAAGATTCATTATTCCATCAGTATGTGTCTTCCCTCCACTGAGTCTTTGATAGTTGCTAAGACCGAAATATCATAGTCTTGTGACTAACCTGATAACAAGTCTCTCTGTGCTTGGTTAGGCTGGTCTTTAGTATACAATGTAGTTTAGAAAAGTGTAGCATAAGTCAAGATTGGGAGATCAAGAGTGGAAGTCCTGGCAAAGTTCCTAAGAGTTTATCAGTGGGGGCGGGGGTGGGGCAAGAGGGAAGAGAAGTCTCTTTGTTCTCTCCCCCTCTCTTGACCAAAGCAAAACCTTGTGGACATTGGAGGATCAGAGGCCTGGGACTTTTGATTAGCATCTCTAGCAGTTTTTTCTCCAGAACAGCAGTGACTGTCAGCAATGTCTGCATCAGGAACTGAGAACAATCTAGACCTACTGAGGAAAGGCAACTTTGAGACTCCACGAGGAGTATGATAGAAAGCAACACCTTGCCTAGGGGAAATTTTAAAATTTCATAAAGGAAAATATGGTATATAAAGGGAATGAATCTCTGCAAAACACAAACTTCAAAAGAGCTGTCAGTGAGCATCTTGTCTCCCACATAGCTACATGTGCCACAAGTATTAATCAAATTTCCTTGGACTTGGTAAGTACTGGTGGGAAAGTATTCCGCAAGCTTTTTGGGAGGAGTGTTTGTTATCAACTTTTCTTACTATGCACCCTTAGTAAAATATCACTTTCTAAAAAGCCAATTAAATCAGTATGACTATTTGATATCAACTGATAATCAATCAGGGAAGCATAATATTATGTTACTTTTTTAGAGTCACATAGCTAATGAGGGTCTGAGACCAGATTTGAACACTGAACCACTTAGTCAAACTCAAAGATTTCAAAGTCTGCCATTCCTTTATACTTGGTAATGTCTGTAATATTGATCTCTCCTGGTTTTCCTTCCACCTGGTTGGTTACTCTTCATCCACCTACTTCACTAATTATTCTTCTCTCACTTGCCCCTTAAGTGGGGGCATTCTTCAAGTCCCCTTTCCTTCACTCCTCTCGCTTCCCCTCTCTATCTCTTGTCTACTCTGATGGCTTTAATTATACTCTTTGCTAAATGACATGCATACATATATAAGCATACATACCTAAAAACACACATATACACACTACTTCAATCCTTCTCCTGAGCTCCAGTCTTTTTTCCAATTCTCTGCTGGATATTTCTAACTAGATGTCCCATTGGGATCTAAAATACATTCAATATCTTTGCTTGCTGAATGATTTTTCTTCTCTCTAGGCCCAACTCAGACGTCACCTCTTACATGGAGTTTTCCATGATAGATTCTAGCATCTGAAAACAATTTTCTCTACTCAAATGCTTCTAACGAATTTTTGTCTGGATTTCTATACCGGGACATTCTTCTTTTCATTTCGGTCTATACCATATCATCTATTAGATTTTAAATTCTCTGAAGGCAAGAACCTTGGGATTTTCATTCATTCCTTTGACGTCCAATTCTTAGCCACCACAAAAAGTCACACTTTTTACTGAAAACGCTGCAAAACTTTTTCACCGTCATTTTCTTTCACTTTTGTTTTATTAACAGATGGGGTGGTAGTGAGGTGAAACAGGAATCATCATATAGATTGAAATTTAGGTTAAGTGAGGCAACAGGAAAGAAGGAAAAAGAATGATGTACACAAAGAGAGTATGTGTACTATAAGTGAAAATGACACTGAAACACATCTAAACTCCAATTAATTTCGAGGACTAGTTTTTTCTTAATCCAATCCAACAATTCCCAGAAATTAAAAAAAAAATGGAGCCTACTTCTCTCTTCTTAGTAGAGAGTTTGGGGCTATAGGTGTGGCATTGCTCAAATGCTTTTACTTAAATGCTTTTATTTGTTATAAAGGATGCTTTAAACAATGCGTTTGGGAGGCACCTAAGTGGTGCTTAGATAGAGTACTAGCTCTGGAGTCAGGAGGACTTGAGTTCAAATCCAGCCTCAGACACCATCTAACTGTGTGATCCTGGGCAAGTAATTTAACTTCAATTGTCTCTAAAAAGCAAATATTTGTTGAAACTAATGAAAAGTTTTTGTTTTTTTTTTAATTGTAGTAACCGGTAATATTTATGACATGGGTTCAATGTCACCTTGCTTTCATATCAAATGGAAAGCCCATGATTTCTCCATCATATAAACCAAGCTAAGCTTTAAAAGACAATATCACAGAATGATTCCAAGACAGATGACCAAGCACAATTTTTATTGCTGAGATTGTAAGGACCACCCTGAACCTTGGCCTTTGTACAAAAACAAAAAGAGATATCTCATGCCTGACAATTATGGAATAACTACGATATGGTTGCTTATTTTTGCCAATTGATACTTGAAAAAAAATTTTCCTCCTAGATGTTATCTCATTGGATTCACCTCATGATGCAGACTATATTTTCATTTTTTCTATTCTTTCATTCAACATGTCATGTCTCTCTTCTAGTTCTGTATCATTTGAAACGTTGATAAGTATATCATTTACATCTTCATCCATTGATAAAAAATCTTGCACAGAAGAGGGTCTTTTCAGCTTCCTGGTGCTTTATAAGATTCATCTTTCTTATCAGTCAGTCATTACTCATTATTCTTTGGTCCCTTCATCCAACCAGGTCCAAAATCAATTTATCTACATTATCATTTGGTCCACATTTCTCCTTTAAAGAACAGCATGTTTATACTCAAATGCTTTACTAAATCCAGTTATACTATGTCTAGGAGAGCCTACTCTTTTCTTAGTTTGGTGAATGAAGTATTACTTCTCTTTCCTGGTTCTTCTTCTACCCATCTAATCATTCCTTGTTGACTTGCTGATCCTTCATCCATGTCACATATTTCAAGTGTGGGTTTTCTCTAAAGTCCTTCTCTTTTTACTCTATGCTATCTCACTTAGTGATTTTACAGACCAGTTTGTACATCATGGAATTCCCTACATTTAAGAAATTATTGGTCTAAATAAAAAAAAATAGTAAAATGATCAATTTTATTTAATTTACTTCCAACATTTTTAGCATGTAATATTACACTTCATTGCAACATCAGCTTGTTATACTATCAAACAAAGAAAGATTGCTTTAAAAATAATTCACTTTCCTAAAAAATAATTCATTTGCTCATTGAAAAATTTTACTGTTTTTATTAGAGGACAGGATTTTGTTAGCTTACTATAAACTGTTTTAAGTGAATGTTCTCCCTGAAACAAACAAAACATAGAATTCATTTTCCCAGAGAGAAACATAAGAAGTGATGAATCTTCCTTTCTCATTATCCATAGGACTAACACCTGGGCAGAGTTCAATCTTAAACTCATGGGTGCTTCTTTCCCCAAAAGTTTTAGATTATACCTTTGTTAATCATTCCCACTATGCCTTATTTGTAACTTCTAAAGATTTATTCCTCATGATAGTGGCTCCTTCTATTTCAATTAAAGTTTTACTTATAATTAACAATAGTGATTCTTAAGGATTGGTGTGCACATATGAAAGTGATTCATCTTGATCAGAGATTAATGCAATTAAATGGGCAGTGGGACCATAATTGCTTTCCTAGTCTTACTTAATTTCCCAAAGTAATTGATAGAAAATGTCATTCCTCCAGCCCTTTCCCATAGTTTTTCATTACTTTTTACTTTCAACTTCCAAACGTACTCATCTCTCTTATCCTTTATCTAAAACAGTGGTTCTCAACATTCCTAATGCTGCGATCCTTTAATACTCATATATGGGTGTATCTGCATGTGGGCGACCTGCCTGGAGACAGATAGAGGAGCGGTGTCTCAGTTCCTAAAACCATTGGGAATATGTGTTTTCTGATGGTCTTAGGCGACCCCTGTGAAAAGGTCGTTCAACCCCCCAAAGGGGTCGCGACCCACAGGTTGAGAACCACTGATCTAGAAGGTGAAGAACCAAGAAATACTTTACCTAACCAATCCCTCAAGGATGTCTCCCAGCCAAACTACTAGAAAAGACACTATTTTTACTTTCTCAGCTTCCATTCATTCTCATCCCTCTGCAATCTGGCTTTTGTTCATATGTCTCCACAATATCTGCTGTTTTGAAGGTCATTAATGATCTCTTTAATGGTGCCTCCTGTTTTTTTTCTTATTTCTTTTCCTTCTTGACTCTATCTGAAACATTTGTCAGTGACTACCCCTTTCATTTGGATACTCTATTTCCCAGGTCTAAATGACCCTGCTCAATCTACTTGCAGGATTATTACTCATGTCCCAGCCCCTATGCATGGGTATCCCCAAAGGCTCTTGTGGGTTCTCTCTTCATAAAAGCTTGCACATATGTCCCCTTATGCCTATCATGCTTCTCAGACACTTATCACCTCTTGCCTGGGCTATTGGAATAGTCTCCTGATCAATTTTGCTTCATCCAGACTTTCCTTTCCACAATCCATTCCTTACATAATTTCCAAAACATAGGATAAACCATTTTCCTCCCTTGCACAAGAAACTTCAGTGACTTTCTCTTCTCTACAAACTCCTCTGATCAGCATTTGAATGTCTTCACAGTGAGGTTCCCCCATGCTCTTTGTTCCAACTAAATTTGTCTAGTTGCTCTTCAGCATACTTAATATCCCACTTCCCATTGCCAATCTTTATAAAGGCTTTATGTATGCTTGCAATAATCTCCTTCTTACCTCTATTTCTTGTAATATCTTGAACCTTCAAGATTCAACTCAATTTCCTCCTGTCTGGAGATATTTCTTGATTTGTATCATTTGAAATTTGTTATAGTATGCTTTAAAATTACATCATATATACTTTGTATTTAATTATTTCTATGCACAGTTGAATATCCCATTCTTTAGAACAGTGGTTCTCAATCTGTGGGTCGCGACCCCTTTGGGGGTCAAATGGGGTAACCTAAGACCATTGGAAAACACATATTTCTGATGGCCTTAGGAACCAAGAGACAGCTCCTCTATCCATCTCCAGGCAGGTCCACCCACATATGAGTATTAAAGAGTCAAGCCATTAGGAAGGTTGAGAACCACTGCTTTAGAATATAAGCTCCCTGAGGGCAGGGGATGTTAATCACAAGTACTTATTACTATCTATACTGAGTACTGGAGAAATAAAGAAAAAAGCAGAAGCAGTCCTTCTCCTCAAAAAGCTTACATTCTAATGGGAAAGATAGAATGTATAAATGAATATGGAAAAGACAAATGTAAAGTATGACCATAGTAACTGCATTAAGAGAGGAAGTTCTATCATCCGAGCAAACAGAAAAGGTCTCTTGCTCAAGGTGGTGTCTAAACTTTAAAGGAAGCCAGGGATTCTTAGAGGCAAAGACTAAAAGGGATGACATTTCCAACAGGAGCACTTCCTTCCCATCTCTGGATATCATGAGAACACCCATGACTGGCATACCTTGTCCTCACTACTGGACTACTGTTGAATTTTTATCTTTGGCACATTCAGTAAAACATTTATGAAGCTATGACTTTTTGCTAGATACTGTGCTAGGTGTTGGGGATAAAAAGATGAAAGCAAAACATTCTGCCCTTAAGGAGCTTACATTTTAATGGGGGAGACAAAATATGTCTATGTATAAAACACAGATAAAGGTATATAAAAACACATCTAAAGTAGATATCAGATAGGCTTGAATATGTGGAGTATATAGTACCTTTATTCTTATTTATTTGTTTATTATTTTTAAAATATAATCCACTACATGGTGGTGATGATATCTAATACTTATATAATGTTATTTACTGAAATAGCATTATATACCTACCACATGCCAGGTACTACCTTAAGTTCTTTGCAAATATCTCATTTGATCCTCACAACTCTAGTAAGTGTTGTCTTCATTTTACAGATGTGGAAACTGAGGCAAAAGTATTTGAGTTCATAATCGAATTCAGGTCTTCCTGACTCCAGATCTGGTGCTTGATTCACTGAGCCACCCAGCTGCTCCTGTATCCTTTTCCTCTCCCCTCTTAGAAAGAAATACCTTATAACAAATAATTTTTATAAGAAGAATAAAATACAAAGAGGAAGAAGAAAAGAATTTTGGTCAAACTAATCAATACATTAGTAGCATGTGTTTCTTCATATGTCATATGAGCTGGAAAAGAAAATGGCAAATTATTCCATATCTTTGCCAAGAAAACACCTGACGTGGTCACAAAGAGTGAGACGTGATTAAAATGACCGAACAGTAACAAGATCAGTACATTAAAATGTATTCTATATCAGCATCTCTCTGTAAAGAGACAGTAAGATGTCTTATATTTCCTCTGATACACTTGTCTTTTTGATCTATTGATTATTGACACTAAATAAAGGTAGCTCATTGAAGTACATGGCCTTCAAAGCTCTTTCTGGCAGCTACCAGCTACTGGTGATCTTAAAAAAATATAAGATTTTAGATAAGTTATAATAGTCATTCCATGGTGCTTTATTTTAGACCATAGTCAGCTATGACCCTTTTTGCATAGCCTGTGAGTTTAATATGGACTTGAGATTCTGTAGTTTGCCAGCACTTGCTTTAGACTACAAGGACCCCATGCCAAAGTCTGGATGAAGAAACCCCAGGGCCAGTCGTTTCCTTCCTCTAATCCCCCATCCACTCCTGCACCAACTCTATGCATTACAAAATATATTTATAGGAGTATCAGGTTGTTTTGGTGCACTATATGTAATATAAGATTTACAAACTAGACGTGGATTATAAACCAGCTGCTATTTAGAATGAATTATAAGATAAGAAGAAAGGATACTGCATTATAGTGATGTATTTCAGTATTGTATAGAATAGTTTTCTGAACTCTCAGAAAATAGTACTGACTGTACTTTTGACATAATGTAGATACTTTCAGCTTTGGGGTTTTGTCATATAGTATTGAAAAGCAAAAAGGACCACAGCACAGTTTGGTGTATATTTGTTTCAAAAATATGTAGCATTCTAGCTTATTATCATCATTATTCTTTTTCATAAAACTGTACTTATTTAGAATGTATACAGTTAAAAAAGAAGCACAATTTTTCCAAGTGACAGGGCTTACTGAATGATCACATGTTTATATATTTTGGATTTGGGAATTGTCCATGCCAGATATTTTCATGCATTCATATTATATAGATGTGTCCTTGGTGAAAACATATTCCTTGCTCCCTGGAAGTTTGTAGGATGCCTATACTTTCTCTTAAAGAATTGGCTGTTCTGTTGTAGGATTGAACATTCTAAGAACCAAAAGTCAGTCTTAAGGACCACAAACATTTATGGCATTATATGTCATAATGATACAAATTTAATGTTCTTAAATATCACGATGACCCAGAAACATTCAGAGGACAAAGAACAGGTTTTCTTCATCTGGCCCAAATTATACCACGTCTTGATTAGCCAAGCTTGACATTTGTGCTGTTTATATTTGTGATTATAGCAATTCACAATGGTAATACCAGAAGATCTGACCTGGGAATTCGAGAGAACCTATAACTGGCCACTAAAGAGACACAGTCACATACTTAGAACTATTAAAACCCAAACAATGAAAGACCTGGGGCCCTTAAGCGAATTTCTATATTCATTTCCAAGAGTTAAGGAGGGGTTTAATTGGTGGCAGTCCTCTCTAACGGCCAAGGGACCATTTCCCTAAGGTCACACAAGCCTTTAAATATGCTTAATGTATCAGAACAGGAGCCTTTTGGAGCCTGAGTCTATATAAGGTAGGTCATGGATAAATAACCAAATGATCCCAATTTCAGCAAATATTTTTCAATTTGTTTCCTCTTTTATTCCTTCGCTGCTCATCTAATCCAAGAATATAATCATGGTTCATATTAACTTTCATCTGGTAAAGTGAATCCAGATGTTTCTTTATAGTGTCTGTATTTCCTAAGTCTTCCTTCCATAATAATCTAATTACCAACCAAATAGTAAAGGTGAATAAAATAGTATAGCACAAATATTTACCCTAAGTCAGAGGAAAATAAGATCAAAACTCGAATCTTATTTTAATGGTGAGAAAGATGTATTTTCCTTATTTTTAAATTAAAAATAAATTCAGCTTTTAAAATGTGTCTAACTTAGAAAGCTATAGCATGTGAGTTACAGGGTAGGAAGAGAATTATTGCATAATTTTTGTTGGTCAGTCATTTTTCAGCCATTTCTAGCTCTCTGTGACTCCATCTGGTATTTTCTTGGCAAAGATATTAAAGTGGTTTGACATTTCCTTCTCCAGCTCATTTTTGCAGATGAGGAAACTGAAGCAAGCAAGATTAAGTGAATTGCCCAGGGTCACACAGCTAGTAAGTGTCTGAGGTCAGATTTGAAAGATGACTCTTCCCAACTCCAAGCCTGGCATTCTATCCATTGTACTGCCTAGCCACTTAGAAACTAGATAAGAATCTTATCCTGCCAAAGAGGAGAAGTTTCATGTTTGAAATTGAACTAAGGGGCAGTTTAGTGTGTAGCGAATTAATATCCTATATGTAATATTCTTCATATGGAGGCAGTATAGTATATAGCTGGGTTTGGAGTTAGTAAGATCTATGTTTGAAACCCATCTTACTGGCTATGTGACCCTGAGTAAGTCACTTAAACTTGATTTTTTTGAACATCAGCAATGGTTTTTAGTAATTTAGAACTATTCATTATTCAGTCATTATGCCTTTTAATCTAGAATTCATTATAATAATTCTTCTATGATTACAAAGAAAACTTGCTTTTTTTCATTTCAAATATTTTTCTTTACAAAAAAGTTTAGAGCAGGCATATTAGAAACTATATTAGTAATTTGTTTCACATTGTTATATTTGGCATTTATTAAATAATTTAATAACTGCCTCGAGCTGTTAAAGCTGTTGCTTGACAAATTAAAATACATTTTGAATTTTTGGAAATTTCAGCTTCTAATATTTCACACAACATACAAGAATATAATGGAAACAGTAAGAAAGTTCAAATTAAGTTACAACTCATCAGATACACTTTAAACTATAGTGTCAAAAAAAAGTAAAAAGGAAGGCCTCAGTTTGAAGAAAGGTTTCAAAATCTACAGTCTCCATAGAGAATATTGTGATTATTTGAGCTGGTTTAAAGGTATCTTGGGCCCTAACTTTTGTGTTCTTCAGAATAAAAGATGGTGTGTTTTCAATGACAATTCCTTTCGCTTATCCAACAGGAATCCTATCTACTTTGTTAGAATCGTTTTACTTGTCCCTGATCGTAGACCAGAACTGCAAATAATTTTGTTGATAATCAAAATATTATTTACTTTATAAAACATTATGTATTTATATTCACATTCATACCCACTGATGAATTGCTATATTCTGGGTTTAAATAGGCTCTCATTTTATCTTCTTTGAAAGGAATATCTTAGTATCATTTAATAAGATTAAAATCTGATTTAAAATAATTTGTGAATTTAATAGGATTTATTTGAAAAGTGGCTTTTATTCTTTTCATAAAGCAAATCAGCTATGAAAGAAAGACAATTGACAATATGCTTTGATAGCCACACTTCAGATAAAAGACTGCTTTCTTGTAGAAGAGGGATTTTGTTTTATTTTATTTCAAAAGACAGGTAGCATTCAGGTGATGGAAATTTAACATGTTTCATATTTTGACTTCCTCTTTTATTTTTGATATATGACTTTGCTTAAATGTATTGCTACTGTATATTACCTGAAAGTTCCCTGACCTCTGTATTTTGTTCATTGTGACATTATCCTGTTACTTCTCTTCTTAACGTATTGCTTGCGAGCATGCTGTTTCCTGATAAAATAATGAGATTCCTGAGGGCACAATTTTCATTTTTTGCTTTTGCATTCCCAACAGCACAGTGTCTGGTATATACTCGGTACTTAATGAAGTGTGATCATTGATTGATTGATCTTCTGTCTCTGAGCATTTGCAAATTATTCCCCTACCTGAAATATACTCCCTCCTCATCTCTACCTCTTGGAATCCCTGGTTTCCCGCAAAGTTTAGCTCAAGTACTGCTTTCAGTGTGAGGCTGTGGGAGAAGAGAACCGTGGACCCACCAAATAAACTCCAGACACTGACTTCATCTACTTTCTTGTAAATGAACTGAAGGAACCAGCTGTAGAAGCTAGTGTCTCATTCTCTTAGTAGCAATCAAAAGACTTAGCTATGAAAGGTGGAGGGTTTAAGAATCCTGGGAAAGTTCTTCCTGTTGGGTCCAATAGGAAGATTTCTTTAATGAATCCTTTATCTGTCTCCTATAGCTAAGAATATACTTTTTTTTTCTCCAAGAAGTCTACCATTTTTTTGAGATAACCACCTTTCTTTTCTTTGTTTCACACAGTGTTGCTTTGAATAATGTTTAGTTTTTGAATGCTGCCCTAAAAATCTGTATATTAGGAGACTCATGTTATGCTTGGGGAAGATTTTCATGCATCTTGCTATTATGGGACTCCAATCTCAAGAACTCAATTGGTTGAGTGATGAACCTCTTGGATCTATTAAAAATTCTACTATAAGGTCTTTTATGATCTTAGTATTAGGTACTTTCCCCCTCAAATTATCTTATTATTTAATTTCAATATATTTTGTATACAGTTATATGCATATATTTTCTTCTTGTATTTATTTATTGTCATATCTTTTGTTCTCTGATAGAATGCAAGCTTCCTGAAGTTAAGGAGAGGATTATTAAGTGTCTTTTGAGGATGTGGGATACATAGCTATATTTGTAGACAGAGAGAGATTGAAGATTCATGAGAGAGAGAGAGAGAGAGGGGACAATCTGTTAGGGAAGATAGGATGGAATGGGAAAGCTTGTGCACATACATGAGTTTGCCTTGGCAAGAGGGCCAGCTTTTCACATAAGACAGGAATGAAATCTTTACTCTCTTCCAGTGACAGGAAACATTTGATTGATATGAGATGAGGAAGAAGGGAGAAGAATAAGCTCTCAGTGAGGTGTCTCCAATTTTTCACAGAAAAAGGAGGCATGATTCTCAGCCAATAGAGTGGTGGAAGGGTAGGCATGGTACATTTGAGGAGGGTTGAAAAGCTTTGGAAAAGCAACTGTAATGAGTGGGATATTCAACTGGTGAGGGATAAATGGATTGCCTTAGTACATGGAGGGTCCAGTTGAGGTTATAAAAAATAAATTTGTTGTGGAAGCAGTGAGAGTTTCATGATTTTATCCACCTTCATTTAGCAACATAGGAGTAAGAGCAAAGTCAGCAGATAGTGGGAGTAATTCCAAGTTGAGGGAACTTTTAGCAATAGAATAAAGTGACAGGGGACTTTAGAAAAGACAATGTAGAGATGAAGGAGAGGGGAATCTGTTTAATCAGTGCAAAGATGATGACCTGGGAAATAACTGAGGGGCTTAGGATTTGGAGGGCATGGTTGGGAGGAAGAACAGGGTATTTGGCACTGCAAGGCAGAGGGAGAGATGGAATGATAGCAGATTTTATTCTAATAAGGACTTTCATAGTTCATAAAAGTGGAACACTTATAGACCATTTCTATATGTAGCTGAGGAAGGGTAGAGTTTTAGATCATGAGAGGTGAGTAAGTTAAAGAAAGTTAGGGCATCTGAGGGAATTTCAGTAGGCATGTTGAAATACCCTAAGTTAAGGAGTTGGGGGAAAGCCAGGAGTTATGAACCAGGCACTGAACTCATAGAGGAAAAAAAGAGTGTCCTATAGCTCAGTAGATAACCACTGTCAGAATCCTGATTGAGAGTTAAATATGGACTGATTGAACCTCAGAGAAGGAGAAGTTACTAAGTGTTATTATTGAGGAGAAAGCCTGAAATTGGTAATGGGGGGCAAGGAGTATTCCAACTTCTCTATTTCAAATAGAGACTCAGAATTATGAATACATGTGTAACCAGTGCTGAAAAGAGTGACCAAGGAATCTGCATCATCAGAAGGAAATTTGGTATTGAGTGCAAGAAGCTGGAAGCAGTAAGAAAGGGAAAAGTTTAAGATTAAAAAAAAACATGTTACCTATGGAGTAGGCATTCCAAAGAGTACAGTGGAAGGGGTGGGTAGTTCTAAGGCAAGACTATGGGATGGTTGTAAGAAGGGTAGAAATAAGGGAGGAGTTAGTGAATGGGGGAGAAAAAAATGTTTGAACAGTGACCAAAGGGAGGTCAGAAGCAATGATATGTGTAGGGCACGATGGGATGGGAATTGGTCAGTCTTTGAGAAATGAGTTTAGGTAAGCTATCCCTAGGCATTTGACCTCAGGGTGGAGTCCTCCCAGGCTCAGACCAGGAGACTGGTAAAAATGGGGTTGTAGGAGATAGAACTATAGAAGGCCGGACAGAATGCTGAGAGGGAGCATGATAGAATACTTGGTCCAAGAATGACAGTAGCAAGCTCCTCTCCTTTCCTGGAAAGTGCCTCCCTTCTTAACAAAACATTGGGATCACAGTGTATCTAATAAAATCACAACTCACATTTACCTAGTGCTGGAAGATTTTGCAAAATATTTCCTTCACATGTAAGATAGGAGTGAAGGAAAAGAAAGTAGCCAAAAAAACAGTTGAGAGATGTGAGATGAAGAAGAGGGGAGAGGAAGTTCTCAGCAAAGGGTCTCAATTTAATGACCTTTGGGGTATGTGATATGAGTATTACTCTTCCCATTTTATAGATGAAGAAACTGAGGCCAGTCTACCAACCAACAAAGAAATATTAATTATCTATTATTTTCCAAGCTATACAAAGCACTTGGGAATACAAAGATTAACAGGAAACAGTCCCTACCCTCAAGCAGGGCAAGGCAGATACATGTATACACACACACATATACACACAGAGATTATATATGTATTTGATGTGTATCACATATAATATACATATATAATTGTTAGATATAATGAAATACAATATTATATTTTATATATAATTATATATATCACATGTAACATATTATATTATGCATATATTATACGGAATAACATATGAACAATATATGTAACTATAACTGTATCTATAACTATATGCATATTAAACTATATATAATATATAAAATTATAACTATGTAAAAACTATATATCTTTATATATACACACATACATAGGTATATATATATACACATATTCATATACATATATACATACACATACATATATACATACACACACACATATATATACATACATACATATATATATATATATATATATATATATGTACACACACACACACATATCTATACATAAACATGCAAGACAGAGATAAGGTAACCTTGTGCAGCACAAGTGTCTGGGGAACCAGGAAGGTCCTCCTGCAGATGAAAACTGAGCTGAGTCATGAAGGAAACCTGTAATTCTAAGATGCAGTTAGAGGAGGGGGAGCATTCCCATCAATGTAACAGCATGGGGATGGGAGATGGACTGTTATGTGGAAAGAACAGCCAGTATGGCTAGACCAAAGGGTATGCGGAGAGGAGTAATGTATAAGAAAGTTAGAAACCATGAAAGGGGTCAGGTTGCGGAGAGCTTCAAATACCAAAGAGGAGTTTGTATTTGATCCTAGAAATAATAAGGAACCACTGGAATTTATTTAGCAGGAGAAGGATGTACTCTGATCTAAGCTTTAGGAAAATCACATTGGTGGCTAGTAGAGTATAGAGGTTGTATTGGAATGGAGAGATTTTCGAAAGGGGAATCAACTAGGAAGATATTAGAATCAAACCTAATAGCTGATGAAGGCCTGAACTGATTGCTGTATGAGTGTAAATGGGATGGAGGAGGAGTGTGAAAAAAGGTTGGCCTTGGCAAGAACAAGGGCATCCTCTTCATCAGAGACTGGAATAAAAGATAAAACTGTGGGAAATGGTATCAAAGGACTGTGAAATGAGGAGGGAGAAAGGAGAGATCACAGGTAAGGACTTAAGTTTTCTTGGCAAAAAATATGACACAAGGTCCTTGGATGAGGGGGTAGTGGTCACAGTGGTAGGAAGAGTGAGATAGAGAACAAGATGGAGAGGAATAAAAGGACTAATTTGCTGGTGAGAATCGGATTGTAGAAATTTGTAATGGCAATGGTACGGTTAAGTAACTTTCTTCAGGTGTGTTCTGCAGCACTTAAGTGAAAGTGGGATATGTGTGGAGTGAGCCAGGACTGGAGTTTGGTAAAACTGGAACAGGAATCAAACAAAGGCACACGGGTCTTATGGTTCAGGCCTTTGCATATTCCACTGCACCACATGAGTCTACCCCTGCTACTACCAATGATGCTTCCCAAGACTTTGGGAGTGCTGAGAGCGGTGTAAGACCAGGGGCAGCAGGAACTCTAATTGGTTGATTTCGTATTGATATTGATCTTGTATATTAAAAACTGATGGACAGATTAGATGTGACTAAGAAACTTCTGTGGGGAAAAATGAAAAAAAAAAGGAAGCATTTTCTATCCCATTAGTAAGTCCATCTTCTCATAACTCTTGAAGTACACTCCAGGTATTTAGCCATAGGTTCTCAGAGTTTTATGTCTCTGCTTTTTGAAATAGAAAAAACTTGTAAATATTTTGGCCATAAAGGAAGCACATATGCTCATTTTTCCTTGCATGGATCACAATACCATACTTTACAATAAAATATATTGATCCAATAGTGATTGAAGTTAGTTGATAATTGTGTTGTTTTTTTTAAAGCAACTTTTTCTGTGATTCACTCAAGGAATATTATGGTCAGTTGGAATTCTTTAAACTTTATGGGATTGGCCACTGTCTTTGTATCATAGAAGAACATAGTGACTTTTGGGTTTAGTTAAAAGAAAATGTTCCATTTAGAAGGTAGATCTACAGAAAGCCTTGGTAGACAAAGTAACCTAGCTACAAATATGCTACATCAATAAAATCATTTATTGGAACAAAAAAAAATCCAAACTTTCCTCATGTTTAAAGAAAAAGACTACATAGCTACTTGGTAAAACTTAATACCTTTGTGATGGAAAGATTAAGGAGGAAATATCCACCAATCAGCACTTAGTTGGCATTTTCCCATTTAAACTATTTCAGATATCTCATATTCTGGATAAATAATTAACTTTCTTCATGATCTTTATAATATACAAAAACTGTAAGGATGGGATGGTATGTTTGAAAGAGTATTGGAGTTGAAGTCAGACAATTTGATTCTGCTACATGTGCCTGCCATACAATTCTAGGTAAGTCACTGTTTTTGGACCACGTGACCTCTAAAATCTTTTCTGACTTTGGATCCTATGAGTATTTTTGCTCATTTTACTAGAATAGCATTTTTAATGCATCCTGCACATCTAGGGAAATGATAACTGACAGTGTTGTAATGAATTTCTGTCTAACCAGTTTCCTTTTTCTTATTTTTGCAAGATTCGAGTTTCTGATAACTGAGAATGGTGGTTCACCAGTGAGAGAGAAAAAGCTCTTTCTGTGGTTATCATATCTACAGTCTTCCTATTCATTCATTATTCTTGGACTAAACCTTTTTCAGACAGTTCTACTAACCCCTCAGAGATGCAGGATAGTGAAACTGGGAAGTGGGAACAGAAATGATTCTCTCTTCTTCCCCCTTCTGTTCAGATGCTTTCTTTTTAATGCACCATGAAAGAAAGAAACAAGCATTTATTGAATTTCTGCTGTGTGCCAGGCACTGTATTAAGCTTTTGCAGATATATCATTTCATCCTTATAACAACCTTGGAGGGTAGGTACTATTATTATCCCCATTTTACAGTTGAAGAAATCAAGGCAGACAGAGATTCCTAGGGCCACAAAACTAGTAAATGTCTAAGGTCAAATGACTCCCGGTGTTCTATCGCTTGCATATCCTAGTTGTTCCTAGGAGGCACGAGAAACAAGTGTGAACTCTAGTCTTTTCCTGAGATGAGACTGAGAAATGACTTGTGAGAATCAGACTGGAATCACTGAATTTTTCCTTCTGGGCTTCACCAACAATCCCGAGATGCAAATTTGCCTCTTTATCCTGTTTCTGATAATTTATTCAGTCACTTTGGTGGGCAACTTCCTCATTATCACAGTAACTAGTGTGGACCCTGCTCTTCAAACCCCCATGTACTTCTTCCTCCGTAATTTATCACTCTTAGAAGTCTGCTTCACTTTGGTCATGGTACCCAAGATGCTGGTGGACTTGGTATCGACAAAGAAAAGCATCTCCTTCATAGGCTGTGGTACGCAGATGTATTTCTTCTTCTTCTTTGGCAGCTCTGAGTGCTTTCTCCTCTCCATGATGGCGTATGATCGTTATGTGGCCATCTGCAACCCTCTCCGATACAGCCTCATCATGAACCGAGGTCTATGCAACTTAATGGCAATCGGGTCTTGGCTGTCCGGTGTTCCCGTCTCTATGCTTCAAACAGCTTGGATGATGGCCCTTCCTTTCTGTGGACAAAATGCTGTGGACCACTTTTTTTGTGATGGGCCACCTGTTTTGAAGCTGGTCTCTCAGGACACAACCATGTATGAGATGCAGGCGCTGGCCTCTACTCTCCTTTTTATCATGTTTCCCTTCTCCCTTATCTTGGTTTCCTACACCCACATTATCACAACCATCCTGAAAATGCCCTCTGCCACTGGCCGACAGAAGGCCTTCTCCACTTGTTCTTCCCATTTAATTGTGGTATCCCTCTTTTATGGGACTGCAAGTCTAACTTATCTGAGGCCAAAGTCCACCCAATCCCCTGAGAGTAAGAAGATGGTATCACTGTCCTACACAGTCATCACTCCAATGTTAAACCCAATCATCTATAGCCTGAGGAACAATGAAGTTAAAGGAGCTGTGAGGAGGACATTTTCCAGAGAGGTATTACAGAAACTGGAGATGTTTTGATACAAACATAGAAATGAATGAAAGATTTCTAATGCAAAATCATGTCTATTGCAACAAGAGGAAACCAAACTTGTAGGGAGGGCAAGAAGTTCGTTCTAAGTCCAGCTATACTTTGTTAAGTATAGTTTTCTATCTGTGACTTTGGGCAAGTGTCTTAACTTCCCCCAATTATTCCCTCTCAAAATGTCCTGCACCAAAATGCTGGGACAAGGTCCAAACCTTTCTGGATTGGTAAGATTTGCTAGAACTTGCCCTCCCTGACACTCTTCAAGGACCTAGAGTCTTTTCAATGACCATCCATCTATGTGGTTGCAAAGAAATAATGACAACAGAACACAACAAATGCTTTTTTTTAAACAGAAGTTTTCAAGGTCATTTTTATTCTCATTGAAAAGTATTTATTTGGACTCTTGGGCCAATTTTTAAGCAAGTTCAGATCTCCACTTTGTTACTAATTTTCTTGTGCAACTCTGGGAAGCCACCCTTCTAAGCCTCAGTTTTAGTTATCTGTGATACAGAGATAGTGTGCCCTACCTATATTGTGAACTGTAGGGAAAAAATGAGATGTATGTACATAAAGTTCTTTGTAAAATCTAAAACACTGCATAAATGTAATAAGCCTCTCTATTTTTTGGTATCTCCATCCATTAGACGATAAACTTTTTTGAGGGCAAGAACTATTTTTGCCTTTCTATGTATCTCCAAGTATGTAGCATAGCACAGCACTTAGCAGTAGTAAGAGCTTAATAAATTCCTATTGATAATTTTATTTGGTTAAAATGTGAATTTTCTTTTTTTCTTGGTTTTAAGTTATATGCCTGAAAATGACTGACCTTAAGTCTTAAATTTGTCTGTACATTCTTAACCCATATAACCTATGATTAAATTGTTCTAGTCTTAAATAATAGATTACAGCACGTTTCAAGTTTGTGAAAAGCAAATATTTTACCATTTAATTCATCTGATGTTAATTTTCTATTAAATGCTGTTAGAGTCCATTAAACTTTCTCACAAAATCATTGATTTATGAAAACAAATTAAATTTTTGCCTAAAATGTATTTAATTTTTGTAAAATGCAAGCTGTCTTTATATAGGACACACTAATCTTCAAATTATCCTCTATATAGTGCTAGGAATAATCATATAAAGGGATTTGCATCTTTAAAAACCTATAACAAGTCCCTGTTAACAGCTTCAAAGTCTTCCTCTCATGTTAGCCAAACTGAGTCAATTTATGCATCTATCAGTCTAGCAAATATAAATCACTAATTTTCCGGACACGTCAGAGAAGGCCTATTTAATTAAATGGTAGAATTCTTGACCTTAAAAACTTCCAATATCTCTTGACTGCCAAATTAGGTCCATTATTTCTTGTAGAAATCTTTTCAGTTGACATTTTCTGATCTAATTCAGTGACAAGATAACCAAATATTAAGCCACGTGGGGTTTCGAGGGTGTCTAATGGTAATCTAATTAGCCAATGGCTAATGTAAAAGTAAAGCTCAGGGCCAGCGGATGCGGCGCAGAGAGTCAAAGAAACAGGCCGGTCGTGGGTAGAGCTCGAGCCCAAAAGCCCATCCTACCGGCCCACGCGCTCACATAATGTGATGGCCACAGGGAATCTCCTCAGCAGTTAGGGTCTGAGTGCGGATGGACGGAGGGCAGGGAGGAGAGAGGAGAGGGGATGTCAGCCGTGTGCGAGTCTCTCAGAAGGCTCAGCCACCCGAAGGCAGAGGTGGGGTCAACTGTGGCGTAGGAAGCAGAATGGAGATCAAGGATGCGGAGGTGCAGTTCTCGGAGGGAGCGGGGGCGGGGCGGCCAGTGCCTAGAAGAGGAAGAGGAGCAGCCGGAGCAGGAGCATCTCTGGAAGATCATCAGCGCCTTCCACCACTAAGGACGAGCCTGCGTGAGCCAGAGAATCCAACGAAGGCAATTCCGATCACCTCCAGCTAACTTTAACAGAGCCTGCTTCTTCTTTCTTCTTTACTTGGACAAGATTCGGAAATGCATTGATCATAATCAAGAAATACTGCACATTATTGTGCCTAACTGCATACATATGATTTGAAAAAGAAAGAGTAAGGAGAAGATGCACACAGGGAAGATTATGCCAGTGTCCACATTTGGCACAGATAAGTTAAAATCTACATTGAAACTCTTGTGATAGATTGGAGTGAAACTGGGAAAGCTGAAAGAAGCCTGATGCTAGTCATTAAAGAAATTAAAGGAAAAACGAAAAAAACAAAGGACAGACGAGATTCTTCCAAAGTAAATATTCCGGTACCTGGTACTAGACTAGGAAGACTGGCCTGGGAAATATCTAAGCTAGGTTATGTTTGCCAAGGAAATGAATTGAATTTTTTTGATGCTTTTTTCTTCCAATTTTGCAGTCAACAGATGTTCCAAAATTAACGCACATAAACTTTATCCTTGGGTTCATCAATTTAGCCATAACAGAAGATCGCCTGGTTAGACTCGACCAGTCTGTTTCCAGATGTTGATCCCCATAGTCTTCCTCCTGCTTAAAATCTGTCTATAAAAGTAATGCTTCCACTTTCCACTTTAAAAATTAGAATATTTTCTCTGCTAATCTGTTGCATATTACCTTGTAGATGAGCTGCTCATATACACATCCAAATGTCGAATTAAAATGTATCTCAAAATTGAAAAATCAAATAAATTTGATGGGTTAAATGTTATATATATATATATATATATATATATATATATATATATATATATATATATATATACAGAGAGAGAGTATGAGTTTTGACAGTTTATAAATGGATCAACCCACAGGCAGTGTCATCACTTAATAATCTTCATGGATAGTTGTAGGAATCATTATTTCAAGGATAGTAACCTATTAATGGAAAATATATCTTGACCTTATCCAAAGACCTCCAATTCCAAGTCTAGAATTAGGAGTTTGGGTCAACTTCCCAAAATTCTTTCTGGGCCTGAGACCAATTCACATTTTTCTTTGAGCCTTTGGATGTGGCAGCTTTTGTTGTTTTCTTCTTCTGAGTTTGTGTATTGATATTCCCTGTCATAGTAACTTTCTAGGGTCAGGTTCCTTTTGTTTGTTTGTTTGCTCATTTTCAGAGGTAGCAGATGAAGGCCCTTGCTCCTTTCCAAGGGCAACTCCTTTATACATATTTTTGGTTTTATGCCTCCTTCTCCAGTAGCTTGCCCCAACCTTCATCTCCATTCTCTCATTTTCTATCTTTTTCTCTCTATTGGCTCCTTGTCTACCACTTACAATTATGCCAAGGTCTTTCTCATCATTTTTTTTTAACTCCTTTTGATGCCCCCCTCCCTGCTGGCCATTATCCTATATACATCTCACTTCTTCTTTGTGGCAAAATTTCTTGGAAAAGCCATCTATCCAGTACTTCCATTTCCATTCTCTCTCTCTTTCAGATTGTGTAATGGTCATGGGAATCTGAAGATCTCCAATTTGAAGATAGACCAAATGTAATCTCATGGAATCTGTGGTGGGAGGAGCTTGCTGAAGGGTTGAGAAGAGCCCACAGGAAGCTAGGAGTCAAAGCAACTAGAGGATAGGAGAGAGAGGATATACCCAGGGAGATAGCTAGGCTTTTGAATGTTGGTTTGTGGGAAGGCTAAAGGATGTTGTGACTCTTTGCTGTGTTATGGTGTATTAACTTCTATGCTGCTGTGGTGGATTAAATTTCCTGGTGTTGGGATTTGTTTTTTCTGGTGTTTTTTCTGACAAGGAGCCAATAGAGAGAAAAAGATAGAATAAATGTTTTGCTTCTGTCTTCCATAGGGAGAATCTGTTATATTTTGTGATTGAGAACTATTCTGGCATATTTGCAGTTTCCATTGGCATTGTGAATATTGAGTTGGTGCCACAGATTGCCTGCAATCTGACTTCCAATCTTGTTTTTCAATGAAACTGTCCTCTATGTTAGCAATAATTTCTTAATTACTAAATCTAACAGCTTTTTTTTTCTCTAAATTTGATTTTTTCTTGATCTCTGCAGCATGGCATCCTTGGATACTCTCTCCTGAGTTTTTGTGACACTTCTCTCTCCTGGTTCTATTCCAGTGTATCTGACCATACCTCAAACTCTATCACTGGTTCTTCTGGGACATACCCATTACCCACTGTTGTACCTCAAGACTGTCCTGGGCTCTTTTCCTTCTCTTTATATAGTTTCACTGAATGATATCATCAGCTGCTCTAAGTTCAATTGTAATCTCCATGCAAGTGATCCCCAGAGTTAAATATTCAGCCCTGGAATCCCAAGTTCCATTCCCATACCACCAATAGCCTTTTGGACACTTCCCCTCAACTTCTACAGTACTCATCCTTCCTTGAACTTTCCTATTACTGGTCACCCAGGCTCATGATTCACTTACCACACAATTCTAGCCTCATGACATGTCTCATCTACCCTTCCTCTCCACTTGGAGTGGAGGCCTCTCAGCTAGACTATTGGAATAGCCTGCTGGTTGGTCTTTCTGCTTCAAGACTCCCAGTCAGCTTCCAGAGTGATTTTTTCCCCAAGGATATAACCAACTATTTCACCTTGTGCCAACTTCAGTGGCTCCCTGTTACCCCCAGGACCCAATAATAAATCACTTCTTGTCATTTAAAGTTCATCAAGGAGCTTTTGCGGCTTCTGTTGGGTCAGTGGTGTGCTGGGATTCTGTCTGCCCTTCACCTTCAGTATTCCAGCAGGGGCAGTTGGTCAAGATTCTAGCACTTCAAATGTGTGCCTAGTCACCCACATGCTTCGCACTCACAGGAATCTCCCTTTCTCCTTCTCCCCTTCCCCCCCCATTCCCAATGAGTCAGGGGGAATCGGTGCCCTGAGTTTGAAGGTGGCTCCTCCAGACTGTGTCCTGGAGCCATCTCTAGAGCCCGCAGCCCACTACTCTATGTCATTACTACAACCTTGTGTTTGGTTAGCTTAAGAACATTTTCTCAATAGCTGTCAATTAGTTTATGCAATACAATGTAGTAGTCATTTTACGCTTAAATTAATATTATATTAAACCCATGATATATCAGCACCAAAAAGTTTCATTTAAAAAT